>CM037090.1:55022331-55622331 GCA_020916435.1 Oxytropis ochrocephala | reverse complement strand
AAAAAAACAAAAAATAGTTACGTTTTTTATCTTTTGATAAGGGCAAAACTGGCAGTTTGGATCAAAAGGGGGGTAGGGAAGCCAAAGTGGGGTGTACAAAAATCAAAACCCAAAAAAATGTGATACTTATATGCATATGAGACCAGTGGTGGCCTTGAGCATGGGCGGCAAGAGAGGTCGCCTACAATAGGTTGGTGACCTTATATAGGCTCACCTACAAATAACTGCAACCTGATATAGCATGTTGGAGAGTAATCTACTAACAGTACAACTAGAGTAATGTAACCTACAATAGATGGTAATGAAAATTAAGAAGAAGCTAATACTCTTCTAGATGAAGACAGTGGCTTGGTAAAAACATTTGCCCACTGCTCAGTACCAGGGACATGAAATATCTGCAGCTGCTTGGAGAGAACACTATCACGAACAAAGAATAAATCTAGCTCCATATGCTTTGTTCTAGCATGAAGAACATGGTTATGGGCAAGAGTAACTGCACTTTGATTATCACAGTAAATCTGAGGAACTGTGTGACTGATACCAAGTTCTGTGAGTAGAGATTGAATCCATGTGACTTCAGCAGTAGTTAGAGCAATACTCCTATACTCAGCTTCAGCACTTGACCTAGCAACCACGGTTTGCTTCTTTGCCCACCATGAAACAAGGTTAGGACCGAGGAAAACAGCAGCTCCAGTTGTAGATTTTCTGTCATCTACATCTGATGCCCAATCATCATCACACCAAGCACGAATTTGGAGAGGCTTAGACATATCAGTAGGTTGTAACAAAAGTCCATGACTGAGAGTGCCTTGGAGATAGTGTAAGATCCTTTTAACAACAGCCCAATGTGACTCTAAAGGTGCAGACATGTACTGACATACCTTGTTGACAGCATAGCTTATTTCTGGCCGGGTGATAGTAGTGTATTGAAGTGCTCCTACCACAGACCTATAAGTGAGAGGATCGGGCAGATAGTCACTACCTTGCTTAGACAACTTGCAACTAGAGACCATTTGTGAGCAAATTGAGTTTGCTTCTGCCATATTTGTTTTGGAAAGAAGATCTCGAATATATTTGCATTGAGTGAGTAGTAAATTACCATTGTCTAGAGTCTTAACCTCAATTCCTAAGAAGTAGTCAAGCTTGCCCAATTGTTTCAAGGAGAAAGTAGAGTCCAGTTGTTTGATAAGTTGATGAACGACCGAATTTGAATTCCCAGTGATGATACTGTCATCAACATAAACAAGTAGATAGATCGCAACTCCTGACTTTTTGTAAACAAATAATGAAGAATCACATCTGCTGCCTTGGAAACCGAGGTGAAGAAGTGTTGATTTGAGCTTGTCAAACCAAGCCCTAGGGGCTTGTTTAAGGCCATAAATTGCCTTGTTGAGTTTGCACACAAGAGACCGATCAGTAGCTTCAAAACCTTGAGGTTGTGTCATGTAGACCTCTTCAACAAGTTCTCGATTCAAGAATGAATTATTAACATCAATTTGATGAAGATCCCACTTATGACTTAGAGCAAGAGTGAGGATGGTACGTATGGAGACAGGTTTTATGACTGGTGAAAATGTTTCATTGAAGTCTCTCCCTTGTTGTTGATGAAACCCCTTAGCAACAAGACGAGCCTTGTACTTATTGAGAGAGCCATCAGCATTCTCTTTGACTCTAAACACCCATTTGCTACCAATGATGTTCTTGCCAATAGGAGGAGGAACTAATGTCAATGTATTGTTCTTCAAAAGTGCAGAGAATTCTTCTTCCATAGCTTTGTGCCACAAAGGCTGTTGCAGGGCAGATTTGGCATTCTTTGGCTCAATGTGAGTTAGAAGGACTGTTGGGTTAAGTCTTGGCTTGACAATGCCTGATTTGGATCTTGTAGTCAAAGGGTGAGTGTTTTGGGGTTGAGGTAAAGTGGTGGTGAAGTCAGTATGGCAAGTGGTAGCTGTTGAATCTCGAGGAGAATAGCTCAATGGTGGTACTAGCAGTAGTCATTGAGTGAGGGTGAGACAAAGTATTTGAAGAGTGTGTGTGTGGAGAGGGAGGTTCAGGTTGGTCTATTGGGGATGTAGGTGGTGAAGCAACAGAAGGTGTGTTTGAAGTTGTAAGGTTTGGTGAAGTATTTTGAGATGGAGCAGGTTGATTAGGAGGTGAGGGAATGGAGTTTGAGGGGAAATTATGTTTATATTGAGAGATAGGTGGGTTGGAAACAGACTTATCAAAGAGATATGGATATGGAAACTGTGCTTCATTGAACACAACATCTTTGGAAATGTAAATTCTTCCATTAGGTGCAAGACATTTATAGCCTTTATGAGAATTAGAGTAACCTAGAACACACACTCTTGTGATCTAAAGGCTAACTTGTTGGTGTTATAAGGACGAAGACAAGGAAATCAACTACACCCAAACACTCTTAGAAAAGCATAATTAGGAAGTTGACCATGAAGCAGTTGAAATGGGATTTAGAGAATGTGTTGGTAATCTATCTATTGATGAGGTGGACAGCAGTGGCAAATGCATGATCCCAAAAGGTAAAAGGAAGTTTAGATTGAAACAAGAGAGTGAGACCAAGTTCTACTATGTGCCTATGTTTCCTTTCCACCACATCATTTTGGTGATCGGTGTGAGGGCAAATGACACGGTGCAAGATACCAAAGTCAGCCAAAAACTTGGAAAAAGGTCTAAACTCACCCCCCAATTAGTTTGAATAGATTTGACCTTGCAATTGAACTGAAGTTCAGCCATAGCTTTGAACTCCTTGAAGATATTAAGTTTTTCAGATTTGGATTTAAGTGAGAAAAGCCATGTGAATCTAGAGTATGCATCAACAAAGTTTACATAATAGTAAAAATCAGTAGAAGAAGGAAATGGAGAGGGTCCCCATAAGTCACAATATATAAGCTGTAAGGGTGAAGTGTATGTAGTAAGAGAAGGAGTGTTGCACCCCGAAAAATCCGGTTTGGGTTTCTCAATGTACAACGTGGAAAAATTATGAAGCCGCCACCAATATTTTAATTTTAAGACCAAAACATTGAAAAAAGGTCTTTTGAACAAGGCGGATGGTCTTTTGAAAACTAGAGATATAGGTTCGGGGGTCGATTACGTGTGAGGAAGGTACTAGCATCAAGACACGCCCTTTCTACCGAAAGGGAACCTCTAACTAAGTGTGTGGTTTTAACGTTTGATTTGAAAAATACCTAGATTTGCCTATTTATTTCTTGTTTGAAGATGCAATGGAAAACTTAATGAAGATTTTTATTTTTGGCGCTTGACAAGAGTTGGCCTCTCGCTCCTACGTATCTCCTGGTGCGATGGAGAATTCAAAGCTACGTAGTTCTTGATTGTCATGAAAAGGTTTTTGTCTTTTATCTTTTTAGTGAGTTTTCGAAATATGACGAGTATTCTGCGAATGATTAAACTAACAGAGGTTATGGGTAATCACCGCTAAATACTCTTGAAAATGAGAGTCACTACAACTGGTCAGACGAACGAAGGTTCTGATTGGCTGTTAGTAGCAACTCGTTTTTATTTGTTCTTTTGAAAATGGTTTTCGAAAGAGATTAATTGGCACGAATGATCAAACTAACCAAAGTTATGGGTGATCATCGCTTGTTGTTCTTTGGAAAAATACATTGCCGCCAATGGCTAGACGAACGAAGGTTCTGATTAGCCACTAGCAACAATGGGTTTAAAAATGATTTTTTGCTATGAAAAATACTAATGTTTATGGTTGCGAAAAGGATTTTAATTGTTGCGCTTGACGAGAACGTGACTCGCTCCTACGTATCCCAAATGGGAATCAAAGCGACGTAGTTCTAACTTGAAGATGAAAACGTTTTTAAAAGAGTTTTGGAAAGGGGAAGAGCTTTCATAATGACCAAGCAAGCAAAGGCTTTGAGTGATCATTACTAATAACTCCTGATAGCGTTCATGACAATCAAACAAGCCAAGGCTTTGGGTGATAGTCACTAATAACTTGTGTTAATTAGAAAAGAGTTTGAATGATTTTGGGGGGAAATGGTGAAGTTATTATCAATGATTAATTGGTTACCAACTTCAAACGCATTCAATAATCAAATAATCATGCATACGTCACACATCAACTAAGACTAAACATGTCGATACAATCAAGAGATTTAATTGTCAAAGATGCAGGATAAAGTTCTCAAAACAATTGTGCGTGTGTGAGGAGGAGTGCATTTACCCTAATGACTCTATGCTACAACAAGCAAGTAGGCTTACGTCTTCATTAGGAGGTCATACACATGGAGGGAAGGGTACACAATTAAATCAAGACAATTTAAGTAGCATCCAAAACAAGTAAACAATTGATCATAGGCATAGAATGATCTTAGTTAAACTAATGAGCATGTGAGCAATGATTTCTCAATAACATGAACAAGAGGGATTGCATCAAGGCTAAGGTAAGCCTATCCTTTGCCATATCTCACGAACCCTAAACCCTAAACATACAATCTCCTTTGTTATTAACTTGTCTATCATCAACAACTAACAATAACTAAGGTAAAACAAGAATACATAAACAAAGTTGAGTCCTTTCTAGCAATCCTCACCACTTAGATCAAAGTGCACTAGGCACTAGTGGGAATCATATTGCTAGATCATCAACCAACAACAAAAATAACATTTAACACTAAAATGAAATACTAACGACACTATTAAACATCATCAAGCAAAGAACCACAACAAAATCAACTTGACAATATTTTTAATCATAAATATGTAAACCAAAGGAAATATAAGTCCACATTTTATTTTTTTTAAAAAAAGCTGTAATCAAAACGTGGGGGGGTGTAGTTAACAATCAGGTGTTAGACTAACTTAAAAAAAAAGGAAAGGAAGGCCCGTACAAACCAACATAACAGCAAAAAACAAAAAAAACAAAAACAAAAGGAGACCTAAACAACTTAAACGTTCCCTTCATGCGCCGTTTTACTTCATTCAACAGAGAGTGAGAAAGAAAAAAAAAACAGATCGAGAGAGAAAAGGAGATCGAGAGAGGGAGAGTACCGCGAGAGAGAGAGAGAGAGAGAGAGGCGAAGGTGGAACGGTGAGAGAGAATGACGCCGGTGGAGCGCCGGTTTGTTTCACGCGACAGTGGAGAAGGGCGACGACGGTGACTCCTAGATGACCACTATTCACGGTGGTGACGCTCACCGGAGCTCAGGGAAGCGACAACAATGGCGGTTTTGGCAAGCGAAGGTGGTGGTTGAAGAGAATGACTGAGGTCCAGGAAGAGAATGACTGAGGTCCAGGTGTGGCGGCGACGGCGGTGGTGTGGTGGTTTTGAGGTTATTCCGGTTCTGTGCTTATGTTGCTGTTCCCCCCCTTTTTGCTCTGTGTTTTGAGGTATGATGGAGGAGAGTAAGGTGAAGGTGATTGCTTCAAAGTCCCCCCTTGCCCTGTGTTTTGAGGTGTGGTTCTGGTTCTGTGTTTGTATTTTTCCTCTGTGCTTGTGTGTGTTTTTCTGTGTTTGTGTGTGTTCGTTTCTGTGTTTGTGTTGCTGTTTTGGTTTGTGTTCTTCGTCCTACAATATCAGTTCTGGTTTGTGTTCCTCCCCTTTTTGCTCTGTGTTTTGAGGTATGATGGAGGAGAGTAAGGTGAAGGTGATTGCTTCAAAGTCCCCCCTTGCCCTGTGTTTTGAGGTGTGGTTCTGGTTCTGTGTTTGTATTTTTCCTCTGTGCTTGTGTGTGTTTTTCTGTGTTTGTGTGTGTTCGTTTGTGTTTGTGTTGCTGTTTTGGTTTGTGTTCTTCGTCCTACAATATCAGTTCTGGTTTGTGTTCCTCCCCCCTCTTTTGTGCTTCAGTGTGTGTATTTATAGTGGGGTTTGTGTGGTGTAGGTGTTAGTGTTGAGCAGAGGAACCACACCCATGGGAGACCAATGCAGCAGGGACAGTGGGCAGTCTGTGGGCAAGCAAGGTGGTGCCTGCAAAGCTGAACTGTTTTTGCCTAAAATGTGAAAGAGTCAAAGAGACAAGGTGAAAGAACTTGAGCTTGCAGCTCAAAATAACTTCGGCAACGTCTCTCTATCTGCTTATACTTTGTTAAAATTTTTGTTTGACTTTTCCTCTTTCTTTTTTTTTTGATGTGTAACATGTAATTTTGTATTATGATAAAAAAAAGATTTAGACAAGCTTAACTATTTGACTGTATAAAGATAACAATTAATGAGATAAAACACGCGTACACGACGAGACACGAGTGCGCGCGTGCGACAAGAATCACAACGCGCACACGATTAGAAACGACACGCGCACGCGATGAGAATTTGAAACCTACACAACGAGACACATATTTTGAGGTTTTCTGAAAACGAGAAAAACACTTATTAAAATTGGGTATTTACAAAAATACAATCTTATTTGATTTTCAACTAGTCGGACAAAATTGGGGTATGACAAGGAGTAGAGGGCAATTTATGAGATTTGCCAACAACACAAGCCTTACAAAAACTAGATGGATCATTATTAGGTAAATGGAGATTACATATTTGAGTTACAATTCTAAAGACATTGGGGTTAGGGTGCCCTAACCTTTGATGCCAAGTTTGTAAAATGTATTGGTAAAGGGCAACAGTGACAGTACTGTGTACATGGGGAACAAAATTACTAGAAGGTAATGTTACATTGAAAACAGAATGTTGTGGAGACTGAGACTTGACTGGACTGTTGTGTAATAGGTTCTTGAACATATAGAGCCCATCAGGGCCAGCACGACCATGGAGTAACACCTCACGAGTAGCCTGAGATTTGACAAAACAATCATTAAGATGAAACTCAACAAAAACAGGATTATCACGTAGAACCCTATTGATACTAATGAGATTTTTTGTAATAGATGGAACATAGAGCATATTCACTACAAAAAAAACGACATTTAGCGACGCATGATTCCCTCGCTAAAGCACAAAAATCCCTCGCTAACGTACTTTAGCGAGGCTGAGATCCAAATCCTCGCTAAACGCTCCTCGCTAAATTTAGCGAGAGAATTAGCGAGGGATTTTAGTGAGGGATTTAGCGAGGGATTTAGCGAGGGATTTTAGCGAGGGATTTAGCGAGGGATTTAGTTAGCAAGGGATTTAGCGACGGAAAATTCCCTCGCTAACTAGTTTTTTTTTTTAAAAATAAAAAAATGCACTCCATATAAGATAGTCTTTACCACCCTGTCAGTCCACCAATATGGATATGAAAAAAAAAAACATTATAGTGACTCCATACATTTATCATTTTATCACACACAATCATTTGGAAATATATTAAACAAACAATAAATTCATTAATAGAAGAGTGGCACAGTCACACAATCAAACTAAGTAAAAACGTTTTAAGTAGCAATTGGTTACAAGCTAAAATGTAATAAAACATCTACATAACATAGCAAAGCGTAGTAGAAAATGCAAACAGATGGTGTGCCTCCATACTCCAACCTTCAAATTCCATTTGTATTTCCCAAGCTTATCAATAGCCTCAGTTTCACCACTACAATAAGCAAGATATAACCAATTAGAGTGCACTTAAAAGGAATGTATAATTCTAGTATAAAGAATCTACTTTGACTTCAACTCATGGAAAATCTAAATATCTGGATAACACTTACAGAACTTGCAGTGAAGCAACACATCATGGGAATGACTCCAGTCAAGTTGTTATTTCTGACTACAGAACTTGGAGATGAATGCAAGTAATGGGGATCACTTATTGTCATTGATAACTCATATTTATATGAGTTATTTATGCCTTTAATCATTAAATTAAGTAAGTTCTCAAGTAATAATAGTATAGTGTTTATTGCATTTCTGTTAATATTAGGAAAGAAAGGGCTAAATACTGCTTTGCTATGAAATTGACACATTTGGTGCCCTTGTGAAGGTTTTGATGTATTTTGTGAGTATTGCAGTGTTTAGCGCTATAGCGTCTAACGCTATAGCGTCTAGAAGGTAGATCAGCTGAGCATCTAAAGTAAAAGTGCAATTTTGGCGCCAAGCTCATTAATCCAAGCTCCATATCTTGTGTCCACTGTACTTGCTGACATGCCCGGATTTTATTGGATCTTTGTGGACACTTGGCATCGCATGAATGAAGAATAGTGGAGTTGGTGAAAAGCAAACATCAACTTTATTGACTTTTGAGAAGACATGCACCACATGCTAGGGGACTACATCATCTTCCTTCTACCCTTACCTTAGTGTGACCGAGAGTTAGAGAGAGTTTTAGAGAGAGATAGAACTTGATACATTTTCTTCTCCATTGAAACACTTGAAGCTTTTGGACTTTATTTTCTTTTCTTTTGTAATTTTCTGTTTTTTTTTTCTCATGGCGTGAAGCTGATGATGTACCATCTTTGCGTGGATGATTAGGAGACTTCAAGATTGTATCTTTTGCACTTGTAATTTCCTTCTTACCTACGATAATGCAAGTATGTTTGTTTGTGTTATTTTGATGATGCTCAACATGAGCTAAACTCCTTGAGTTGGGTTGCTAGAACTTGTAATGAACCTTTAATAGTACGTATATAATTTCTCACGTTGTGTGTTTTAATCCTTGTGTTATAATTCTTCCAAACCTGTTTTATATTTGGCCACGTAAAACAAGTACCTCTGTGGATTCAGACATGAACCATGGAAAGACTTCAAGGATTAATATGAACGATAAGGTTGGTTAAAGACATTTAACCAATTTTTGCTTCCTCTAGACATAGAAGTTGCAATAGTTTATAAAGCTTAAGCTGTGGGATCTTGATTATACAGGGGTGAACTTATTTAGAACCTAGACATAGGCATCTTGTAATGAAACCCTGGCGTTAGTGACTGAAAGGCACAAAACATTTGCAACAGCGCTTAACGCTATAGCGTGTGACGTTATAGCGTCTTATTTCTGGGGATTTACTTAGTGAAAGCAATCCAACTTACTTCTCTCATATCTTAAATTACTTTTTAACTTGTTACTTTATGTTATACCCCAATTTTGTCCGTCTTCTTTCTCGCTTTAGTCGTTTATTTTTAGTAATGGCGTGTTTGAGTCGCATGATTACGAGAATTATTAGTGTAGAGTCTCGGTTACCAACCCAAGCCAATTCCAAATACACCCGTTCAAACTAACTAACTCAAATACCGTTATTTAAATTAGGCACGCACGCGAATGATCGATCTTTTAAATGCGTTCTTGATTTAATATCGTATTCAAGTTTAGTCGTATATGAGAACAGTCTACCAAAATTCATTTTTCTCAAAAGTTGGCTTAAATTCGGACTAATGCGATTCCGAAAGTTAAGCTGTGGGGTTTGTAGTTAACACGCCCATTTTTGGTTTAGTTTTAGCGTATTTGTCGAGTCCGCCCGTCCTCGTCTTTGTATTTGGCCTGACTCCTTCTTCTTATTATTCTATTCATATTTTGTTTATTTAATTTATTTAAGCATATATACAGCCCAAAAATGTCAAAAAATTCTATTTAGTTTAATTTACAATTTAAGAGCACTTAATAGTCCAAAAAGTCCAAAAATACAAAAAATGATAATATAAAAAATACAAAGAATATAAAAAACGAAAATTAAATAAATGAGCAGCATCAGTAATCTCTGGGGTCTGTTCTTGCTCTCCAAGACTGCTCAACAAGCCCACATTATCAGATCTGCAAAAGCCCAAAAACAACCATTAATGCTAAAACCTAATTTCTACCTATAAATAAGCGGCTAGCCTAGAGTCTAAAACACACAGAAAGGAAGGCAGAAAACCACTGCTAAAATCACCCAAAAATAGGATTAGGGTTTCACATCGAAACCCTAATCCACTAAACACAATTCTAAGGTTTCTTTGATCTGGAGAAAGAAGCGATGCTTGATCAAACAAACACAGCAGTAGCGGTATAGTCACGTTAACAAGCAATTTTGGAGACTAATCAGAAGCCGGAGTGCAGGTTGGTATTTTATCATAGACTCAAAGAAAATTATTACTATGTGTTCAGAGGTACAAATTATAGGGTCTGTTGTTGTTCTTTTAACTCTCAGATTACTAAAATTTGCTCATAATATGATAGGTCCTTGCCTTATTTCTTTTGCAAAATAGTTTACACTTAAAAAAACATAAACAACAAAGAACGAGTACCGAACCATGGGCGAAGTAGCATGTCCGTTTTTTTTATCTTTCAAAATAGAGTCAGGGCAGATTAAGCTCTATATTGTTAAATTCTTTTTCTTCCGGGAACAGATTTAATGGTAATGTTTCAGAAATATGATGAAGCTTGATAACTCCAATTAAAAATGCCTCAGTTTGTTTAAGAAAATCAGATCCAGTATAAGTTCAGAACAAGCATAACCTTCAAATCAAATCATAGATAGAATAGAGGAAATAACATAGGGAAGAAAAATTCAGACTAGAGAAGGCTAAAAAATATACAAACAGAACTGAAAAAAACAAAGAAAGCAGCTTTCCACCACCACCCACGGTGGCTCCGGTCGTCTTCTCCGGTTGTCTCTCCACCATGAACTCCGGCCACCCAAACCGAAACTCCCCCCTCAAAACCGAGCCACACCAACTCGAAATCACCATCGCGAGCCATCTCCTCCCTCCGTTCGCGTCACCTTCGCAGTCACCAGCGACGAAACCACTCCCTCCTTCTTACCCAGAAACCGGTCGTCTTCTCTCTCCCAAAAAATTCCAGTTACACGCGGCCTCCCTCTCTCTTCAGGCAGCAGCGAAAATCTCGACGAAACCACTCCCTCCTTTGCTGCGGCGCCGAACAATCAGGGAAGAGGGGAATTGGTTTTAGGGTTTCCGTTCTTCTGGTTTTGGGCTTACATAAGGTCTTTTGTTTTATTTTTTTAAATATTCAGCACGTTGTTTGCACCCCTTATTCACGCGCACACCTCCCCCCACTTAAGCCCAGTTTCGCATACTGGGCTCCCATATGCGAACTGGGCTTCCTTTTTACACCCCCTATTATTTATACATACCCCTGCGACTAATAAAACCCCAATTTACTACGTTCACCCCATGTTTCACTTTTTAATTCTTTTCCAACGCAAACGTAAATAATTTTTCCCGCGAAATTAAATAAACTATTTATCTCTAAAAAATAAACGGCTAAGTCGGTTGTACAATCGGGTTAGTCATTATTTTAGGCCAATGAGTCGCATCTGAAGTAACCCTACAAACTTAATACGAGTAAACTATTTTTCCCAAAAATGGGGACTAAGTCGGTTGTACAACTAAGTTAGTTAGTCGTTCTAGAACTAATGGGTACATGCAGTTCGGGAGTTCTAGAATACCTATTCTAAAATCAACCCACCTCATACCAAATCACTTTCTTTCAAAAACTCTAAAATTATTTTCAAAAAGGGGACTAAGTCGGTTGTACAATCCGGGTTAGTCCGCGTCCTAGGAATCGAGTGAGTGCATGCAGTTCAAGGAATCCTAGGACCCCTGCACACTAAAAACACCAACCCATAAACATTTTCGGGAAGAACTACGTAGCTTTGATTCCTCCATTGCATCCGGAGGTGCGTAGGAGCAAGACTCAACTCTTGTCAAGTACTAAAACCAAAAACTTAAATAAGTCTTTTTAAAAGGGTAATTATTAAATAAATCTTAAGTAATTAGACAATGGATGTCGTGGGGTGCTAATACCTTCCCACACATAACGACTCCCGAACCCTAACAATGCCTTGTCCTAAAACTTAAAGGGATTTTCCGAATTTGCCCTTAAACTAGAATTTGGTGGCGGCTTCCTAAGAACCTTTCAAGAATCCTTTCCGGATTTTTTTGGCCGCTACTGTTGGCGACTTCACCTGGGACTTAATTCTTTTAGAGAGTCAAAACCTAGTCTAATTATTTAGGATTAATTTAATTTTTACCCTTCCTTATTTATTTTTGCATGTTATACTTTTATGTGATATATAAACCCTAGGGTAGAAAGCGATATTTGTATGAATATTTGTTTTGATTGCTGACTTCAAGGTTTATTTTAAACCGCTCCTACACACACTTCACATCTACACATCACCCACATGTGAGAAAAGTCCTCTACCCAGACTCGAGCATAAACCTAAGTTAGAACGAGATTGCGTAGTGATGGCCTGCGGGACGTACGTCTCGTTGGGTGGTCACGAAAATCTCACCTAGAGTTTGATTCCTTTTGAGGATGCTATCCCTTCTAATAGCTTGCCTATTCTTTGGGTCGATGTTCTTGGTAGGGTCCTTGGCTCTAGGAACCATGTGTAGGATTCTTTAGAACCATCCCTGTAAGGTTCACTATAAAAGAAACCTTAGACCCACTCTGTAAGATGCATTTCTAGGGTCACAAAGGAGCTTTACACCCTTGCATTCAAACAAATATTTAGGCATACAGTCTTTTATCGAAAAAAAAAATCAAAAAAAAAAAAACCAAGAATCGTTTTTTTCTTTTACTACCTTTTTTAGAAAATATACCACATGCATACAGCAAATAAGCATCTACTGTTGCATGCACTTTTGTGACCGTCAGGGAATTTAAATCTTTACCTTGGAGAGAAGCCGTGCACGCTGAAGTCAAAATTAAATTTTGTACTTTACTCTCCAATGAAAAGTTTATAATTCCCCGACATGACGAATAAAATCATATATTATCATTTCATACACATACATCACATTCGCATTTCACATACATTCATTCGTTCATTCGCATTCTCATTTCATGCGCATTCATTCATTTGCATACTTACATCATGCATTATAAAAACAAAAACTCAAAAAAAAAAAAAAAACACAATTTTAGAGAAAGAGTGTGATGAGAGGTGAGACATTCTTGTGAGATAAATAATTCTTTTTGAAACAGTTTAGCCATATTAGTTGCAAGCTCAAGGTGTTTCAAGGCACTCAATTTTTTTTTAAATTAGCAGCTCGTTCACATTTTTTCTAACAAAGTGTTGCATCCCATGATGAATGACCGAAATGGTCTGTCAAAAATTTCTATCATGTTTTAAATGTTAATTCTCTACGAAACATTTGTGTAGTGACTTGGGTAACATGTGTGTTTATTTTTGTCTGAGTCAGTTAGCGTCCCTACCTTACCATATCCCCTGTCAAAGTCTAATCCCACCCCGACCACCCATAAAGTACATACTCCCCACATCGGTACATAGTTGGCGTTTCGGTTGGTTCCCTAGTGAAATAACACTTGAGACCCCTCACACTGGGCAAATTTGTGATCTCTAAAATACCTTGTCGACGTTGTATTCCCTTGGTGCAAGTCCTTTACAAAAAAATTCAAAAAGGCCCGTTAGGTTGAAAACTCGTAAGAGCGGCCTAAGCAAAAAATTAGGGCATAAAAAAATTAAAAAGAAAAGAGCAAATATTTTGTAAATAAGTAAATTATTGTCCTTAAGTTAATTTTTGAGAAAACTAGCAATCATATTCTGAAATGAAGTTGAACCATCTTCCCATATCCTCAAAAACCTTTTGCCACCCACCTTAAGCCAAAAAAATCCCAAAAATCTCTCAATCACCCTAGACAAGGATCAATTCCACATAAAAATGGTGTATCATTTTTATTAAGTCACTCAGCTCGAAAGAAAGAAAAAAAAGGAAAAATCAAAAAAACTGAAATCCAAAATGAGGATCCAAACACCACGAAAAAGCAAAAGTGGTACAATTATGAGCTGATACTTCTTACCATTAAGTGCATAAGAAATCATTGTCTAAAATAAATCCTCAAACACTTCCTTTAACCTCAATATCCTCCATAAACCCGTAGCCACGTTAAATTCCTAAACAAGTCCATCCAACCATGAGGCACATCAATTACTCAATAAAATCTCAAACACTCATTTGAGCCTAAAAATCATTTCCTTCATAAATCATCACCCATTAGCCAAGTTACATCACCAAATCATTTGTCCCATCAATCATCAAACGCCTCTTTGAGCCCAATTATCCCTTCCTTCATAAATCATTAACCACCGGCCACATTACAACCCTCTAGAGTTCATTCTGATCATTGACTGATTGCTTTTGTTTTCTCAAAGTTTTAATTTCAGGACAAGTAAGTTTATTTATTTATAATATGTTTGCTCAAAAAAAATATATCTCAAAAAAAAAAAAAACTCAAAAAAAAAAAGAAAATCAAAAGGCTTGCACCACAAGATTCATTCAAGTTACAGTTATACTAAGACAAGGTCTAGTGATCACCAAGTGTAGTTTTCATCATAGCAAACTCAAGATTATTGTAGTCTGAGAGTCATAACCAAAAGTTTATACTAGGATCGTCGCCTAGATCCTAAAGTGGGGCATCCCTTTCGCCATCTATTCCATTTGAACTTGGGGAAATTTGTACAGTGTCATACCACACCCAGCCTATTGCCATACCAGACAAACTCCAAAAACCCATTACCTTAACTCCGTCGCTTTCCACAACCTCACCAAAACAACCATCTGAATTCCCGTTATCAAGTGGGGCAACCCTGTCACCCTTCACTCCACCTACAAATGGGAACATTCACCATACACCCATCTCATCCCCTTGTTATATCCACATCAACAAAACCATACCGGGGCAATTTCTCAACTCATTACCCTATATTTTGCTACTCTAGTCGGGGCAATCCTGTCCTTACCATAAATGGGGCAACACCAAACTCTACGGGTTGAGACAATATCTATTGCTGTCCACCTTTCATTCCAAAGCCCGTGCATTCCCCATTCATCATTTTCTACACCTCTAGCTTGTTAGCACTAGACAGGGGCAAGTTATTCACTCACAATCATCAAATCTAAATTGGGGCAATCTCGGCTTGGAAAAACCTACCATTCATGACATTGACGAAGACCAGTCATTCATCCTTTCATGCGTCGCATTCGTCCATACCCTTGAACCAAGTTAACTGACTCATTCATCTATGTTTGCACTACTATACATGTTTTCTTAACAATGCTTCAGAGAGATAGAACACAAGTTGATAATGTGATACTGAAAATCCACTTATCATGGGGCATCAAAATGGAAGAGGAAAATGAGCGAGTTAGCAAGTTCTTTTCACATCAGTGTCTATAAATAACGACCTTGAGATTGCCGAATTTTGAATCGAATCTAATCTTTCCAAAGAATGGATCAATATTCATCTCCGCCTCTCGCATCCAAAGTCTCACATCTCATCATCACAAAAAAATGTTTCTGCACTCAATCAGTCATTTCATATCATCACACCATGCACCATAGCATTTGCATTCAAACATTTCGTTTGCATCATATTAACATTCATACTTCATGCATCCATCAGATAAATAAATAAAAAAACAAGCAACAAAAAAGCAAAAAGCAAAATATAAAAAAAAAAATTAAAAAAAACAAAAAAAAAAACAAAAAAAAACAAAAACAAAAAGAGAAAGGAATCACCTATTTCATCCATCACCCCACAAAAAATCACCTGTTGCATGTGCATGTATTATTGGCGTTGTATGTCCATTACATGATGTATTGCCTCGAATCGACTTCAAGTGTCGATACCCATATTTTGTTCCTCTAAGATCAAAGCTCTAAGCGTCGATCCGTGATCGCATCACGATCACCGAAGTGATCCCGGACCGAGTGGTCCTTCCGAGCACTACGCTCCTTTGATGCCCCTAAGTGGCCTGTGTCGCAAACGTCGAGTCGAGCGGCGGACTTTCCGGACCCGCGTGGTCCTTCGGACTAGTTGTGTTAGCCTAAGACACGATTGTACGCCCTTCATGGTCAACATATCGATTCTAGACACGATCTTGACCCATCATGGCGCCTTTCGAGTATAAAGGCCCCTCGGGCCGTTTAATTAGCATCAGTAGCTAGTTGCGCTCCTTCGCACCACGATGGTCCTTCAATTAAGGCCTAGGCGGCCTTTCGGACCTTAAGTGGTCCTTCGAGCCTTGTCGCTCCTTCGGACCACAGGTGGTCCTTGAGCCTTAGTGCTCCTTCGGTCCTTGTTGACCCTTCATTCAAATCTCGGTTAACGCGCCAAGTATTAACCACTCCCTCTTATCTCTCAAACCTTCCACTTCCCCTTAAGCGGACAAAATTAGCGTCTATCTTATCTTTATTCCTATTTCTACTACGAAAGTTCTAGAGCTCAAGACTTTCTAGTAAAATATTAATAAAGAGGGGCAAATTATTATACCCCAATTTTGTCCGTCTTCTTCTCGCTTTAGTCGTTTATTTTTAGTAATGGCGTGTTTGAGTCGCATGATTACGAGAATTATTAGTGTAGAGTCTCGGTTACCAACCCAAGCCAATTCCAGTCACCCCGTTCAAACTAACTCGAAATACCGTTATTTAAATTAGGCACGCACGCGAATGATCGATCTTTTCGTGCGTTCTTCGATTTAATATCTGTATTCAAGTTTAGTCGTATGTGAACAGGTCTACCAAAATTCATTTTTCTCAAAAGTTGGCTTAAATTCAGACTAATGCGATTCCGAGTTAACTGTGGGGTTTGTAGTTAACACGCCCATTTTTGGTTTAGTTTTAGCGTATTTGTCGAGTCCGGCCCGTCCTCGTCTTTGTATTTGGCCTGACTCCTTCTTCTTATTATTCTATTCATATTTTGTTTATTTAATTTATTTAAGCATATATACAGCCCAAAAATGTCAAAAAATTCTATTTAGTTTAATTTACAATTTAAGAGCACTTAATAGTCCAAAAAGTCCAAAAATACAAAAAATGATAATATAAAAAATACAAAGAATATAAAAAACGAAAATTAAATAAATGAGCAGCATCAGTAATCTCTGGGGTCTGTTCTTGCTCTCCAAGACTGCTCAACAAGCCCACATTATCAGATCTGCAAAAGCCCAAAAACAACCATTAATGCTAAAACCTAATTTCTACCTATAAATAAGCGGCTAGCCTAGAGTCTAAAACACACAGAAAGGAAGGCAGAAAACCACTGCTAAAATCACCCAAAAATAGGATTAGGGTTTCACATCGAAACCCTAATCCACTAAACACAATTCTAAGGTTTCTTTGATCTGGAGAAAGAAGCAGTAGCAGTCAAGCGAACACAACGGTAGCAGGTATAGTCACGTTAACAAGCAATTTTGGAGACTAATCAGAAGCCGGAGTGCAGGTTGGTATTTTATCATAGACTCAAAGAAAATTATTACTATGTGTTCAGAGGTACAAATTATAGGGTCTGTTGTTGTTCTTTTAACTCTCAGATTACTAAAATTTGCTCATAATATGATAGGTCCTTGCCTTATTTCTTTTGCAAAATAGTTTACACTTAAAAAAACATAAACAACAAAGAACGAGTACCGAACCATGGGCGAAGTAGCATGTCCGTTTTTTTTATCTTTCAAAATAAGTCGAAATGATTAAGCTCTATATTGTTAAATTCTTTTTCTTAGAACAGCATTTAATGGTAATGTTTTAAATATGATGAAGCTTGATAACTCCAATTAAAAATGCCTCAGTTTGTTTAAGAAAATCAGATCCAGTATAAGTTCAGAACAAGCATAACCTTCAAATCAAATCATAGATAGAATAGAGGAAATAACATAGGGAAGAAAAATTCAGACTAGAGAAGGCTAAAAATATACAAACAGAGTGAAAAACAAAGAAAGCAAACTTTCCACCACCACCACCCACGGTGGCTCCGGTCGTCTTCTCCGGTTGTCTCTCCACCATGAACTCCGGCCACCCAAACCGAAACTCCCCCCTCAAAACCGAGCCACACCAACTCGAAATCACCATCGCGAGCCATCTCCTCCCTCCGTTCGCGTCACCTTCGCAATGATCAATGACGAAACCACTCCCTCCTTCTTACCTGAAACCGGTCGTCTTCTCTCTCCCAAAAATTCGATTACACGCGGCCTCCTCTCTTCAGCAAGAATGAAAATCTCGACGAAACCACTCCTCCTCCTTTCTTTGCGGCACAACAATCAGGGAAGAGGGGAATTGGTTTTAGGGTTTCCGTTCTTCTGGTTTTGGGCTTACATAAGGTCTTTTGTTTTATTTTTTTAAATATTCAGCACGTTGTTTGCACCCCCTTATTCACGCCGCACACCTCCCTCACTTAAGCCCGGCCGCGCATACTGGGCTCCCCATATCGAACCGGGCTTCCTTTTACACCCCTATTATTTATACATACCCCGCGACTAATAAAACCCCAATTTACTACGTTCACCCCATGTTTCACTTTTTAATTCTTTTCCAACGCAAACGTAAATAATTTTTCCCGCGAAATTAAATAAACTATTTATCTCTAAAAAATAAACGGCTAAGTCGGTTGTACAATCGGGTTAGTCATTATTTTTGGGCCAATGAGCTGTACAATTCAGTAACCCTACAAACTTAATACGAGTAAACTATTTTTCCCAAAAATGGGGGACTAAGTCGGTTACAACCGGGTTAGTCGTGCGTTCTAGAACTAATGGGTCATGATACCAGAGTTCTAGAATACCTATTCTAAAATCAACCCACCTCATACCAAATCACTTTCTTTCAAAAACTCTAAAATTATTTTCAAAAAGCAGGGGACTAAGTCGGTTGTACAATCGGGTTAGTCCGCGTCCTAGAATCAGTGAGCTGTACAGTTCAAGGAATCCTAGGACCCCTGCACTAAAAAACACCAACCCATAAACATTTTCAGGAAGAACTACGTAGCTTTGATTCCTCCATTGCATCCGGAGGTACGTAGGAGCAAGACTCAACTCTTGTCAAGTACTAAAAACCAAAAACTTAAATAAGTCTTTTTAAAAGGGTAATTATTAAATAAATCTTAAGTAATTAGACAATGGATGTCGTGGGGTGCTAATACCTTCCCCACACATAACGACTCCCGAACCCTAACAATGCCTTGTCCTAAAACTTAAAGGGATTTTCCGAATTTGCCCTTAAACTAGAATTTCGGTGGCGGCTTCCTAAGAATCTTTCGAAGAATCCTTTCCCGGATTTTTCGGTCGCTACACTTTAACCAATCTCTGTTCAACTGAACTTTGCTACTCAACTACTTGTTACTTGTTCCTCTAAGTGTAATTCCTTTTTAAACTCTAAAATTAATACCAAACCCTGTGGAGACGAACTTTACTTATCAATATATTACTTGTTGCGATTGTGTACACTTGCACAACTACTTTTCGCACAACAAGTTTTTGGCGCCGTTGCCGGGGATTGCATTTAATTTTTATTGTTTAGAAATTATTACATCCTTAGGGAGGTTTTACCTTGGCTTTTGTCTGTGGTGTGTTACAGGAAGTGCTATAGCGTTTGACGTTATAGCGTATGCCCAGATCAGAACCACCCACTTTTGAGTTTGATCCAGAACCCGAGAGAAGATTTAGAAGGCTAAGACGCCAACAAAGGCTACAACAACTCAGACCAACTATGTCTGAGCACTCTCATCATACTGGTAGAGTCTCAATTGGTGGAAGAACACCCTCACAAATAGGAGGAAGAGGTCAAAGAGGTGGAAGGCAATGTCCTTTTACCCATACTGAAACTGATGAAGAATACTTGAGTACAGAGACGATTCATTAATCAAGGACCTAATCAAATGGTGAATGACGAGAGACAGGCCAATGAGAGATTATGTCGTGTTTGATCCACATTCCATGGAGACAAGCATCACTAGGCTCATTGTGGATCGCTACTCATTTCGAGTTCAAGCCTATGATGTTCCAAATGCTCCAAACAACTGGACAATTTGGAGATTCCACTCAAGAAGATCCTTTTGCTCATCCGAGAAACTTTCTAGAAGTGTGTGCAAGAACTTCATTATCCTGGGGGTGAGTGAGGATGCTTTTAAATTTAAACTGTTCCCTTATTCTCTAAAAGATAGAGCTAAGGCTTGGTTGAATTCCTTGGAGTCCAACTCCATCACCACTTGGGAAGATATGACAAAGAAGTTTCTAGAGAAGTATTTCCCACCAAACAAGAATGCTAGGATGAGGAATGACATCACATCCTTCAAGCAAAAAGAGGGTGAATCATTACATGAGGCTTGGGAGAGATGGAGGGAATTGCTTAGGAAATGTCCACATCATGGAATTCCTATAGTAATTCAGATGGAGACTTTCTACAATGGGCTAGAGGCACCTACTAGATCTATGTTAGATGCCTCATCTGGAGGGGTAATTCTTAACTCATCATATAATGAAGCTTGTGAGCTCATAGAGCGCATTGCCATTGCAGCTTCTTCATGGCCTCTCTCGAAAGGTCGCATTCTCGCTCTTTCACCCCAAGTGGCAACTCGACAAACATGATAAAGGAATTAACATCGCCAACGCTATAGCGCCCGATGCTATAGCGCCAAAGAGTCAATCTGTAGTTTGCAATTGAACAAGCTCCTCCCGGAGAAGCTAGTTGTGTATACTTTGTGGAGGGCTCATCTTTATGAAGAATGCACAACAAATCACCGCTTCATCAATTATGTGGGTTACAACAAGGGTAACAACCCTTATTCCAATACATACAACCCCTGGTTGGAGGAACCATCCTAACCGAGGTGGGGAGAGGAAATAATGCTAACACAAGCACAAATGCTCCTCGCTATTCCCCGTGTTTTCCAA
The DNA here is from genome assembly GCA_020916435.1 of Oxytropis ochrocephala. NCBI lineage: Eukaryota > Viridiplantae > Streptophyta > Magnoliopsida > Fabales > Fabaceae > Oxytropis > Oxytropis ochrocephala. The sequence continues at coordinate 55,601,798 of CM037090.1, read as the reverse complement.
GGCAACAACAACAACCTCCAAGACAGATCGCTCCTGTTCCTGCTATGGACAATTCAATGGAGTCTCTGCTAAGGTCATTCATCAGTGATTGTAAAACAAATATGCAGACTCATGAAGCATCCATCAAAACTCTGGAGAATCAAGTGGGACAGATTGTATTTGCTCTCACTCAAAGGCAAAATGGTGGACTCCCATCTACTACTGAACCTTCTTCATCTCATGCGCTGTGCAAGGAGCAAGTGAAAGCAATAACCACCGAAGTGGTAAGAAGGTAAATATCGCACCCAAGAATTTAGAGTCAAGTGTTCTTTGAAAATGAAAAGAATTTTCTCGACGCTTATAGCTTTTGACATTATAGCGTCAAATGCAAACAGAACACCTGAGCCTAAATTGGTGCCTGAATATCCTGCTCCACCCTACCCTCAAAGATTAAAAAAGGCACATGAGGACAAACAATTCAATAAATTCCTTGAGGTGTTAAAACAATTGCACATTAATGTTCCTCTAGTTGAGGCATTACAACAAATGCCCAACTATGCCAAATTCATGAAAGATGTTTTAACAAAGAAAAGAAGGTTGGGAGAATTTGAAACTGTGGCAATGACTGGGGAATGTAGCATGTTGATGCAAGATAAACTCCCCAGAAAATTAAAGGACCCTGGTAGTTTCACAATACCCTGCTCCATAGGAAAGTTTTATTCTAGTCGTGCTTTATGTGACTTAGGGGCTAGTATTAACTTAATGCCTAAGTCCATTTACACACTGATTGGGTATAGGAACCGCGAGCCTACTTACGTAAGCCTCCGGTTAATTGATAGGTCACTTGCCTATCCTGAGGGAATACTGGAGGATGTTTTAATTAAAGTAGATAAATTTGTTTTTCCTGTTGACTTTGTTATTTTAGATTTTGAAGCAGATGCAGAGGTGCCTATCATTCTGGGTAGACCCTTTTTGCTCAAGGGAAAGACACTAATTGATGTACAAAAAGGAGAATTGACAATGAGAGTTAATGATCAAGAAGTTAAGATCAATGTTTTGAATGCATTAAAGCTTCCAGATGTCAATACTGAAGAGTGCTCCTTTGTGGTTTCTCTTGACCAAGTGGTGCAAAAACATTTTCAAAAAAACAACAACCACTTGGGAAAGGTACTTAACAATACTGATGAACATGAATTGTTGAAAGAAGAGGAATTTCAAGAAGAACAGCAAGCTGTGAATGAGGTTTGGGCTAGGAGATATGAGTCACTAGAGCAAGAGAACTCAAACCTAAAGAAGAGTGTACCTTCCATTATTCAACCACCTGATCTAGAGCTGAAGGAATTGCCCAATCACCTCAAGTATGCTTAATTTCTTCTAGTTTGGATCAAAACCAAGAGGTGGAGCTCATTTCAACTCTGAAAAGACACAAGAAGGCAATAGGTTGGCAAATGTCTGACATACATGGGATAAGTCCTACAATATGCATGCATAGGATTGTGTTGGAGGAAAATGCTAAACATAGCATTGAAGGACAAAGAAGGCTTAATCCCATAATGAAGGAGGTAGTAAAGAAGGAAATCCTCAAGTGGTTAGATGCAGGAATTGTATATCCTATTTCTGACAGTGCATGGGTGAGCCCTGTGCAGTGTGTTCCCAAGAAAGGTGGTGTAACTGTAATCACAAATGACAAAAATGAATTAATTCCCACGAGAACAGTGACTGGTTGGAGGATTTGCATGGACTATAGGAAATTGAACAAGGCCACAAAGAAGGACCATTTCCCTCTCCCTTTTATTGACCAAATGTTGGACAGACTTGCTGGTAAGGACTATTACTGTTTTCTTGATGGCTACTCTGGCTATAATCAAATAGCAATTGTCCCTGAAGACCAACAAAAGACCACATTCACATGTCCTTATGGCACATTTGCTTTTAGAAGAATGCCCTTTGGACTGTGTAATGCCCCTGCAACTTTCCAGAGATGTATGATGTCCATATTCTCTGATTTCATTGAAAAATCTATGGAGGTTTTTATGGATGATTTCTTTGTGTTTGGGGATAGTTTTCAGATGTGTTTGGACAACTTGGAAGAAATACTGATAAGGTGTGAAGAAACAAACCTTGTGCTTAATTGGGAGAAGTGTCACTTTATGGTGCAAGAAGGAATTGTACTAGGGCATAGAATTTCCAAGAAAGGACTAGAGGTGGATAGGGCCAAGATTGAAGTGATTGAGAAATTGCCACCCACCTCAAGTGTCAAAGGTATAAGAAGTTTCCTTGGGCATGCTGGTTTCTATAGGAGATTCATTAAAGATTTCTCAAAGATCTCAAAGCCTCTATGTCAACTCCTTCAACATGACATCACATTCAATTTTGATGAAGCCTGCCTTGAAGCATTTCAAAAATTAAAGAGGGCATTAGTCACTGCACCTGTTATTGTCACTCCTGATTGGAGTAAACCTTTTGAGTTAATGTGTGATGCAAGTGACTATGCTGTGGGAGCTGTGCTTGGCCAAAGGTATGACAAAATCTTTCATTCTATATATTATGCAAGCAAAACACTTGTAGAGGCACAATTAAATTACACGTCCACAGAAAAAGAGCTATTGGCTGTGGTGTTTGCATTTGACAAATTCAGATCGTACTTGGTGGGCACAAAAGTTATTGTTTTTACAGATCACTCAGCCATCAAGTACTTGATCTCTAAGAAAGATGCAAAACCAAGGCTAATTAGATGGGTTCTCCTCCTCCAAGAATTTGACTTGGAAATTCGTGATAAGAAGGGGGTGGAGAACCAGGTTGCTGATCATTTATCTAGGCTTGAAGGTGCAGGTACATCACAGGGTGAAATTAAAAAAATCTTCCCAGATGAGAAATTATTGCGAGTATCTCTGCAAAGTGTAACGCTATAGCGGCCGCCGCTTATAACGCAAGACGCTTATAGCGTCGATGATATCGCTCCTTGGTTTGCGGACATTGTGAATAACTTGGTGAGCGAGAATTGTGCTGCGCAGATCTAAACTATCAACAGAGAAAAAGGTTCTTCCATATAGTAAAGGACTATTATTGGGATGAACCTTTTCCTTACAAAAAATGTCAAGATCAAGTGATAAGAAGATGCCTTGCAGAAGAAGAACAACCTCAAGTGTTAGAGCATTGTCATGCATCACCATGTGGTGGACACTTTGGAGGAACTAGAACAGCTGCAAAGGTGCTGCAATGCGGATATTACTGGCCTACGTTATTCAAAGATGCTCAGGAATTGGTGAAGAGCTGTGCAAATTGTCAAAGGACTGGGAACATCTCAAACAAGCATGAAATGCTTTTAACCAACATTCTAGAGATTGAACTCTTTGATGTGTGGGGCATGGATTTCATGGGTCCCTTTCCTCCTTCTCATGGGAATTTGTACATATTGGTGGCTGTAGATTATGTTTCAAAATGGGTTGAAGTTGTGGCTCTCCCCAATAATGCTGCCAAGTCGGTTAGCAAGTTCCTTGTAAGAACATATTCACGGATATGGGACACCAGAGCAATCATCGGTGATGAGGGTTCTCACTTCCGCAACAAGTTGATTGAGTCTCTCTTGGGAAAATATGGGGTGAGGCATAAAATTGCCACTGCTTATCACCCACAAACAAATGGGCAAGTTGAATTGTCCAATAGAGAGATCAAGAGGATGCTTGAAAAGATGGTAGGACCTTCAAGAAAGGATTGGTCAATCCATTTGGATGATACATTATGGGCTTACAGGACAGCCTTCAAAACACCTTTGGGAATGTCTCCCTATAGACTTGTGTTTGGAAAAGCTTGCCACCTCCCTATTGAATTACAACACAAAGCTCATTGGGCCATCAAAAAGCTCAACTTTGATTATGATAGGGCTGGTAGGGAAAGGCTACTTCAGTTGAATGAGCTTGAAGAGATTAGGCATGCTGCCTATGAAAGTTCAGCTATCTACAAGGAGAAGACCAAGGTGTGGCATGACAAGAAGATTCAGAATAGAGAACTGATTGAGGGAGGCCAAGTGCTTCTTTTTAATTCAAGGTTAAAATTGTTTCCTGGCAAGCTTAAGTCCAGATGGTCTGGACCTTTCAAATTGGTCAAAGTCTACCCTCATGGTGCTGTGGATTTATATGATCAAACAACCAACACTACTTTCAAAGTGAATGGTCAAAGAGTCAAGCAGTACCATGGTGACAATGTGATGAGGAACAAGACCTCAATTGATCTTCAAGATCCCTAACATCAAAAGAAGAAGTCTGGCTGAAGACTCTTAAAGCAAGCGCTCTTGGGAGGCACCCCAAAGGTTTCACTAATCAACAATTCTTTTATTTTTATTTTATTGTGCAGGAGGGAAAATTATTGTGTTGAGGAAGTTGAAAAATTGAAAATCTAATGTGTGATATTGACGCTATAGCGTCAAGATGTGGCAGCTGGCATCAGGAAACATTTTTAATTTCAAAGAATGGGACGGTTATCAATGACGTGGCGTGCGCGCTCTGTTCACTTCAACTGCTTCACCCTATGCACCCACGTGTGACAGCCCCCAATCACTTCAGTCACTCCGCCCCATCAACAACGGTCACTTCATTCAATTCCCAATAACCTCTCACTCAACCACTCCCTTCCCTTTCTTTCTTTCTAACCGTTGTTTCTTCTTCTTCTCTAACCCCCATCGTTCCATAACTTCTATTCCTTCTCTCTCTGCAACTAATTTTCCATTCCTTCACAAATCCTTTTCATTCCATCAAAAATCCCTAAAAAAAAAATGGTGAAGAAACACTCAGTTTCAAAACCCCCTAGAAAAACCAAAGCATCAGAACCAGGTCCATCAAAGCCTCTGAACCTAAAGGATGATCTTGCGTGTTACTGGAAAATGAATTTCATAGTGGAGAGGGGTTTCAAAACAGAAAAAGCCTCTGATGTGTTCACGTCTACCGTTACAGCGTTAGGTTGGCAGAAATTCATCAAGCACCGAGGAGAATTTGTGGTGCCATTGGTAAGGGAGTTTTACAAGGGTATTCCTCCTCCAAAAGGGGGAAAGCCCCAAACCTATTCTATGGTTAGGGGTGAGATGGTTGATTTCAGTCCAAGTGCAATCAATGAGCACTTCAAGTTAGGCTATTCTGGAAAGGCATTGGAGAGAAAGCTTGATACTTGGGGCTGTGATGAAATGGAGGAGGTAAAGAAAAGAATTTGTGTGGAAGAAGCAACTTGGGAAAGATTTGGGTCAGAATTCAAGGTGAAGAAGGCATTCCTGGTGGATGAGGCTGCTATGTGGTTCACTTTTATCAGGCACTCACTCATGCCTACTTCTCACACAACCAATGTGGAGAAGGACAGATTAATTGTGTTGGATGCTATCTTGGAGGGGGAAAGCATTGACGTGGGAAAGATTATTGCAAGGGAGATTGAGAAAAGTAGACTGAAAACTGATGGTAATCTCTATTTCCCTTGTTTAATTACTGACGTGGGAAAGATTATTGCAAGGAGACATCCCTGCTGTGTTCAAACCCAGGCAAAGAAGTTCTAGCGCTATAGCGTCTGATGCTATAGCGCTTAATCGCTTGAAAAGAGAACGTGAAGCACTATGCAAGTTTGTAAAGGCCAAATTTGAGTGGGAGAAATTTGTGATGGAGAAGTTGTCCAGGGAAAAGAATTGATGGAACCCCTGTGTTCCCGAGTGGTTGATTGAGGAAGAGGATGTGTGGTGGCCACCTCAAGAAAAAGAAAGGGTCATTAAAAAGGCTCTGCGGATGCACTCAAGAAGAGCAGCGAGGAGCCTTACTGAAGAAAATGAAGAGTCTGTTAAGAAAAAGACAAAGGTGAGCGGTGAGGAATCTCACGAATCTGAAGATTTGGAGGAACTCAGTGAGGAAGATGAAGAGAGAAACAAGGAGGTCGATGAAGGAAGTTAATGATTCTGAGGAAGAGGAAGAGTCTGAGTCAGATGTGAAATCTGGTGAGGAGAGCCCAGAAAAAGAGGAAGAATCAGAGAGTGAAGAATATGAGGAAGTACATGCTGACCCCACACCTAGCCCTACCAGACCACCCTCACCACAAATGTCTTCCCCACAAGCCCAAAACCAAGTCATTCCTGAAACCCCCCAATCTGAAACCACCATCCCTCCACCCATCCCAACCAAAGAAAAATCACCCCCAACAACACAACAAACACCAACTCCACCTGAGCCAGCACAAACAGAACCACCTGTCCAATCCCCCATTCCCAGAAAAGAACCAAGTCCACCACCTTTAACACCACAACAACCTATTCCCCAAAATCCTACTGTTGACCCTGCTTGCGCTATAGCGTCTGATGCTATAGCGCCTGCAACTCAGAAAAGCCCAACTTCATCTGTGTCAAGTGCAACCAAATCTCCTAGGCTTAAGCAAAAAGCCCAAAGGAGCCCACAATCAAAAACTAACATTATTGCAGGTTCAGAAGAAGAAGCTCAGGCTATGGTTGATAGCCCTCCCAAGGAGGTAGTTCAAGGCCCATTGCCATCTGGCACACCAAGCCGTAGTCTGAAGGAGAAGCATGTTGCCACAAAGAGACCAACATATGCATCTGCAAGAAGGAGCCCAAGTGCCAAGCTTGCTGTGATTGAGGAAGATGAGCAAGGAAGTGTGCAGCCAGGAGTACAAGGATCTGCAAGGGACGATTCACGAGCGGAGAAAGAAGCTGCTAGCAAGTTAGCAGAAATGAAGGCCTCAAAAGAGATGGAAGCCACAAGTGGTAGCGCTATAGCGTCTGATGCTATAGCGCCTGATCAAGGCCAGAAAGAAGAGAAAAAGAAGAAAAAGGCTGCAAAGCCTACTCAGCCAAGTCGTGTCAGTTCAAGGACCAGTTCTGGTCTAATCAAGAAATAAGTTTAATATCTTGTTAGAGTAGTTTTAGTTGTTATGTGTTTTTTCCAATAAATTGTGAAGCGCTATAGCGTCTGTCTTGCGCTTCACAGATGTTAAAAGACTTGTTTTGATTTTGTTGATTGTGTTTGGCTTAGGCCTCTTCCTAGTCCATTAGAGCAGTGAGGACACTGCTCACTTTTGTTGTGGGGGGAGGACCTAAAGTTATCAGTGTTTCATTTTAACTATAATCATTGAATGTATTCTCTTTGGGCTAGTTTTAGTGATGATTGTGTGAGTGAGTAAAGAGAGCCATGCTTTTAGATAAAATCTTTGTTTATTATTGCTCCTACACATAAAAATCTATGTGCTTATGGAAAAACTTAGTTAGCCTAGGACTATCTGATGCTTAGGTTAGTCCTGGTTAACCAAGGTGACATCAAAACTTGACTAAAAACTTGAAGAGCTTTAGAAGCTAAGTTTGGGGGTGCTTGGATTGCATAAAGGCTAGGTACAAAGGTCTTAGGGTGGCTAGTGACGAAGAAAGTCATTGTAAATAAAGTATATATATGTAAAAGGTCAAGCTACAGAAACAAAAGTGGGTTGTTCCAAAAAGGCCACAAGATTAAAAAAAAAAAAAAAAAGTGCCAAAGGAACTCGAGAATGAGGGGCTTGATGCGCAAAGTTGTCAATTTTTGTTCAGCGCTATAGCATCTAACGCTATAGCGTCTCTGTGTAGTCATTAGGTTAGGAACACTAGCCACAGGCCTGAAGCATCTAATCAAGCCCTTTGCCATGTCTGAAATCCCTCAAGTCTGTGTGAAAATGTTAGTCTAGTCATTGTTTTGAAAGAAATTTTGGTGTCACCAAAAGAAGGCCACTCTTCCCAAGGCTAAGAAAAATCTGAATCTAGCTAGGAATTGAGATGAGTCAGAGATCACACACACACTATTGAGCAGTAATAAGCTTAGAAGTTGATTAAAATGCATTGGTGTGTTGGTGTGAGTGTAATAAAACTAAGTAAAAACGTTTTAAGTAGCAATTGGTTACAAGCTAAAATGTAATAAAACATCTACATAACATAGCAAAGCGTAGTAGAAAATGCAAACAGATGGTGTGCCTCCATACTCCAACCTTCAAATTCCATTTGTATTTCCCAAGCTTATCAATAGCCTCAGTTTCACCACTACAATAAGCAAGATATAACCAACTAGAGTGCACTTAAAAGGAATGTATAATTCTAGTATAAAGAATCTACTTTGACTTCAACTCATGGAAAATCTAAATATCTGGATAACACTTACAGAACTTGCAGTGAAGCAACACATCATGGGAATGACTCCAGTCAAGTTGTTATTTCTGACTACAGAACTTGGAGATGAATGCAAGTAATGGGGATCACTTATTGTCATTGATAACTCATATTTATATGAGTTATTTATGCCTTTAATCATTAAATTAAGTAAGTTCTCAAGTAATAATAGTATAGTGTTTATTGCATTTCTGTTAATATTAGGAAAGAAAGGGCTAAATACTGCTTTGCTATGAAATTGGCACATTTGGTTAGGGGTGTTCGCGGTGCGGTTTGGTTCGGTTTTGAGGCAAAAAGTGAACCGAACCGCAAGGTAAAATTACATGCGGTTTGGTTTGGTTCGGTTGGCTTCCTAAAATAAAACCGAACCAAACCAAACCAAATCAATGCGGTTTGGTTTGGTTCGGTTGGTTCGGTTTTTTCCAAGACAAAAATAATTTAAAACGGAGTTAAAATGAACTAACATAAAAAAGACTAACATAAATCTTTAAGAAAAAATCTACTCAAATATATATAGTATATAAATCATTCTCTTTTAATTCTTTAAGACAATGTTTAAAAGAATTTAAATTGAATATTTTGTTGTAATTTTTAAATATAGCATAACAATATGGATTGTTTGTAAGTGAGTCAAAAAATTAATTGGATTTGGGCTAGTAAGTGAGTGAGAGTTGGGTTGAAGTTGCATTTGGGTTAGTAAGGAAGGTTGTATTTCAACAAGTCTTAGTGTTACTTGCGGTTTGGTTTGGTTTGGTTCGGTTTTGGAAATCAAAACCGCGAACCGAACCGAACCGCGCGGTGCAATGAAAAAAAGAACCGAACTAAACCGATCAAAAGCGGTTTTTTGCGGTTTTCGGTTTGGTTTGGTTCGGTTTGCGGTTTCCCTATTGGTTTGGTTCGGTTTTGAACACCCCTACATTTGGTGCCCTTGTGAAGGTTTTGATGTATTTTGTGAGTATTGCAGTGTTTAGCGCTATAGCGTCTAGAAGGTAGATCAGCTGAGCATCTACAGTAAAAGTGCAATTTTGGCGCCAAGCTCATTAATCCAAGCTCCATATCTTGTGTCCACTGTACTTGCTGACATGCCCGGATTTTATTGGATCTTTGTGGACACTTGGCATCGCATTAATGAAGAATAGTGGAGTTGGTGAAAAGCAAACATCAACTTTATTGACTTTTGAGAAGACATGCACCACATGCTAGGGGACTACATCATCTTCCTTCTACCCTTACCTTAGTGTGACCGAGAGTTAGAGAGAGTTTTAGAGAGAGATAGAACTTGATACATTTTCTTCTCCATTGAAACACTTGAAGCTTTTGGACTTTATTTTCTTTTCTTTTGTAATTTTCTGTTTTTTTTTCTCATGGCGTGAAGCTGATGATGTACCATCTTTGCGTGGATGATTAGGAGACTTCAAGATTGTATCTTTTGCACTTGTAATTTCCTTCTTACCTACGATAATGCAAGTATGTTTGTTTGTGTTATTTTGATGATGCTCAACATGAGCTAAACTCCTTGAGTTGGGTTGCTAGAACTTGTAATGAACCTTTAATAATGCGTATATAATTTCTCACGTTGTGTGTTTTAATCCTTGTGTTATAATTCTTCCAAACTTTTTTATATTTGGCCACGTAAAACAAGTACCTCTGTGGATTCGCAGGACATGAACCATGGAAAGACTTCAAGGATTAATATGAACGATAAGGTTGGTTAAAGACATTTAACCAATTTTTGCTTCCTCTAGACATAGAAGTTGCAATAGTTTATAAAGCTTAAGCTGTGGGATCTTGATTATACAGGGATGAACTTATTTAGAACCTAGACATAGGCATCTTGTAATGAAACCCTGGCGTTAGTGACTGAAAGGCACAAAACATTTGCAACAGCGCTTAACGCTATAGCGTGTGACGTTATAGCGTCTTATTTCTGGGGATTTACTTAGTGAAAGCAATCCAACTTACTTCTCTCATATCTTAAATTACTTTTTAACTTGTTACTTTAACCAATCTCTGTTCAACTGAACTTTGCTACTCAATTACTTGTTACTTGTTCCTCTAAGTGTAATTCCTTTTTAAACTCTAAAATTAATACCAATCCCTGTGGAGACGAACTTTACTTATCAATATATTACTTGTTGCGATTGTGTACACTTGCACAACTACTTTTCGCACAACAGTCATCAAAAAGTAAACGGAATCATTTCTATTCATCCAATTAAAAAAACCTTGAAACAGTTATAACATATACCTGCAAGTCATTTCGGAAGCAACCAACAAGGCAACCAGTTCTATGCTGCATAGAGGAAAAAGAACCATTATAATTAAAAAAACTAAGAAAATGAAAACTAAGGAGAAGTAATATTTGCAAGTCAATCAATACCTTTCCTCGTTTGCAATGGATCAAAACCGGGTGATTTCTCACATCTAAAACCACAAAGAAATGAAGGCATTAGATATTCTAATAAACAAGAGAAGAATCAAATTTTAGTCCACAATCCACGCTCTTCTAACAATTTTCCTTCTTTAATGCAATCATAATGGTAAAGCCAATCTTCCATATGGAAAGCCACATTTTTTAAACAAAGTCTTGTATGGCATCCATTGAATTGCACCATATTAATGATAGCATCCAAATTTCCCTTTCCCCCTTGAGGTGATTAACATTTCAATGAAAATTGCTTTTAAAATTATGAATTAAGAGCAACCAAAATTCCCAAACAATCACAGCCTCTAAAAACTATCAACGTGCAATTCAAAACAGCAAGTAACAAATATCATATGAATAAAAACATAGGTTATGATGATATGAATATTGAATATGAAAATTACCGATTTCCCCTCAATTCCAAATTGAAAGAGACGAATATTCTGGGACCGTAGGAACTCCTAACTCTCTTCTGGATACGGCTCAGTACACTAGTATCCAATCAAATTTCAATCAAATTCCTAAACTATTATTACTTTCTAAATAAAAATCATTCTTAAACACTAATACTAATCAAATCAATTTCTAAACATTTCAAAAATCGTTCCTAAACACAAATGTCAATATCAATCCTAATCAATCCTAAATACACTAAAATCAAATCAATTTCTATACATTCTAAAAACAAATCCTATACACTAAATTCAAAGATAAAGACAAACTAACCGTTTTGAGTCAAGAATCCAACGGTCTTTTGGAGTTTCGGTGAAGATGTGCACTCCAGTGCAGTGGTGAGTAGCAAATTGTGGCTGTAGGTGAGGAAAACAATAAAAACCATTAGAGAGAACTTGATAGGAATTTCGGAGAAGAGAGAAAGAGAGAGAGAAGAGTGAGAAAAAACAAACCTTACTGATGGTGGTTGTGGCGTGGACGGTGGTGGAGGAGAAAATGAGGAGATATGGGTGGTGGTGGTGTTGGAGCCGTAGAGGAAGAGGAGAGAAATGAGATAGATGAGTGAGAGAAGAGAAATGAGAGTGAAGAAGAAAGGCTTCGGTTATTCGGGTAATTAAATTTAGCGAGGGAATTGGGGATTTAGCGAGGGAGTTGTCAGAATTAGCGAGGGAACCTGTGCCAAAAGTCATTTCTGTCATAAATTTCAGAATTAGCAAGGGAATTGTGGATTTAGCGAGGGAAATAATTAGCGAGGGATTTGTCAGAATTAGCGCGGGAACCTGTGCCAAAAGTCATTTCTGTCATAAATTTCAGAAGGCTTAAATATATGTTACCCCCTGCAAATATACTCATTATCCATTTACCCCCCTGTAAAAATAAAACTCTTAAAAAAGACCTTGCAAATATAAATTATTTCTAGTTACCCCCCTGCTGTTAGATTTTGTTAACAACGTTAAGTGTATGTTGAAACACTTATTATTTGCAGGGTGGTAAATGGATAATGAGCATATTTGCAGGGAGGGTAAATGGATAATGAGGATTTTTGCAGGGGGGTAACATATATTTACACTTAACGTTGTTAACAAAATCTAACAACAGAGGGGTAATTAGAAATAATTTATATTTGCAAGGTCTTTTTTAAAAGTTTTATTTTTACAGGGGGGTAAATGGATAATTGGTATATTTGCAGGGGGGTAACATATATTTAAGCCATGTCAGACTTAGCGAGGGAATTGATTTAGTGAGGGAATTTGAAATGTATACGTTGTGGGTTACAACTGTCTTAATTTTAGCGAGGGAAATATAACATTTAGCGACGGAAATGTAAAAAAAAAAAATCAGAGCCTCTTTAGCGACGGCATTTTCCCATGCTAATTCCGTCGGTATTGAGTTTTTAGCGACCCTCCCTGGTTCCCTCGCTAATACTATTTTTTTTTGTAGTGATTGTGTAAATTGAGTTTAACATTAGGATTAAATGGTGATGGAAAAGAAGTGGAGCCAGAAGCAAGGACAGGGAGTTGTTGACCATTACCTATGAAGACCTAACTTGGAGTGTCAACTATAGCTGCTAGAACTTGAATATTTTGATTATTATTAGTGACATGAGTGGATGCAGCAGAGTCACCAGCAAAGTTTGGTGAGGTTAATTGTGGAGTGGTCATCATGAGTGCTTGTTGAGGCAAGGTTTGTGGTTGTTGTGGTTGTGGTGTAGGCCAATGTGCTGCTTGTAACACCCCCTTTTCCCATCGGTAATTTAATTTAAAATCAGAGTTCGAAAATTGTTTTTCTTTTAAAAAGATACATCCTCAAGGGAATGCTACGTTCACAACAAACTTGACTTTAATCTAGTCAACAATACTTTTCATTAATAAATATAATTGCGTGATACATAGCATGACTTAAATGGGGCGGACCCTCAAAACATCGGTTCCTTAAGCAAGTCATACATCACTAAATTATAGTTCAACAACTTAAATTAAAACAACTAATAACTACTCGTCCCCCCAGTTCTACGTCACAGAGCAAGACGCCACAACCAGACTGAGGAAGGAAGTACCTTCACTCGGGATCACCTGCACATCGCCGACATAAGAAGCAACATAGAAAGCAGAAGGGTGAGTCTCTAACACATATAATAAAATGTATGATAAACATTATGTTAGAGGAAAAACAACTAGAAACACCTCGGCTCAATAAACAACACACCACATCAAGTTATAACACATCAACTCATAATCAACAAGACTACATCACCAATCGCATGAGTGTATGCATGAATGCAACCCAACACCAAGGGTAGAATGCATGTGGTACCGTCTCCGGCTTAATGGTACAATGCATGTGGTTCCGACTCCGGCTTAATGGAACAATGCATGTAGTATCGACTCCGGCTTAATGATACAATGCATGAGGTACTGTTGCGTTTGTAAATTCGTGTGGTTTTCGCAATTATAGTGCAAGTATACACATCGCACAAGTAATAGAGTGGTTTTAAGTAAGAGATCGTTCCCACGAGGATTGATATGCTTTCAAAGTTCAAGTTTCAAAACACAAGATAATCAAGTGACAAATCGGCAATAAGAGTTGGTTCTATAGTTAAAGATGTAAAATAAAACAAGTAGACAAATGTTGGTTGTGATTATAGATGAGAGATGAGTTGAGTTGTTGTATGCAAATAAATTCTTTCTAGTCAGACGTTATAACGTTTACACGTTATAACATACACATGCTATTTTGTATAGACGTGGCCACGTTTGAACGCTGTTGCAAAAGAACTATGCTTTTCAGCACAAAACGTCAGAGTTTCAAGTATAAGAGGTCCTATGTCTAGGTTCTAAATAGGCCCACTCCTGTATTTTAAGCACCCACATCAATGTTCTATGAACTATTATCCATTCTATGTCTAGACTTAGATAAAAATGCCTAAATGTCTTTAGTGCATTGTTCGTTCATATAAATCTTTGATTTCTTTTCATAGACCATGTACTGCGTTCTATGAATCTACCCATTTTAAGAGGCCAACCTCAAAACAAGTTTGGAAATATTTTCACACAAAGATTTAAAACATGTAACGTCAATACTTCATAACATTAACTAGAAATTCATTACAAGCAAAACAACAACTCAACTACAAAGTGTTTAGCTCATGCTGGGCATCTTTACAGAATGATAAGGATTTAGAATCCAAATACCATACATAGCAGAAAAGAAACTAAGTGCAAAAGATACACCTAAGTAGCTCTTGACATGCAAAGTTTGTAGAGACGTTACAACGTCTGAGCCTCACAGTAGTGAGTGTGCAGGAAAATAAAACAAAGTTCAGAAAAGTAAAAACAAAACAGAAGTCTGTTTCCAGATCTTCTTTAATGCCTTTTCTGAAGTGGATGAAGGTAGGTGATGAACTGGAGTGAGAGGATGATGGAGTATTCGTGTATGAGTGGTGTGGATGTCCCTTTGAGAGTGAGCTGAGCCTTCATTAAATAGCCTCCTTGCTCACGTGTAGCTGACGTCATTTGCCCACCTACCAGGTCTGTTTTCTCTCTTCTGCCTGACACTGTTCACTGCTACAGTGTTTCTGTGCGTCAGCTCATGGGAAATAGAAGATCTTCTGACTTCTTATATCTTTGACCATCATTGTTAGCGCGCCAAAATGGAGATCTTTCACCCTTGCTCTGCTGCACTTCTATAGACGTGGTGAGGGACGTGGTAACGTTCAGCACTATTTCCTGCACAAGCACAAAGAGCATCAAAACGCTCTCAAGGGCACCACTTGGAGCCTAAATGCACAGATTTATTCATTTATCCTTTCACCTACTCAGAAATACAAAACTAACATAAAACTACTGAAATTAACCTTGTATTGTTAGAGAACTTGCATGATTTATTCTTGAGTGAGTATAAATAACTCATATAAATATGCGTTATCACACCCCCAAACTTAAATCATTGCTTGTCCTCAAGCAATCAAGACAGCACACAAATAACAACAAAAGCATGAAATCAACTACACTAGCAGGTTATGCTCTACTCAACCAACAGATCAAAAATTCATTCTCAAGGGGCTAATTTTTTTTCACACACTCACGCACCAATGCATAATTAAATTTCAGATTTATTAAAGCTCAAAGTGAGTGTGTGATCTCTGTATTAATTCTTCCTCTAGCTAGGTTCAGAAACTATTCTAGCCTATGAGAGAGTGGTTTCTCAATGGTGACAGCAAAACATTTTTCAAAACAAAGATTAGGCTAACATTTTCACACCAGAAATGGGGGTTCATTTGAAGCATGACAAAGGGTCTTAATTGGGTGCTAGGACTAGGTTAGTGCAACTAATTTATTGATACACGCAAAAGACTGCAACCCCCTCTTTACTGAGCTACTTTCTTTTATTTGCTCCATTTTGGAGTTTTCTCTTCTTTTTTTTTTTTATTTTTTATAATTAAGTGCTCAGCATTTGTTTCAGGGTATTGCAGGGAACACAGAATACATGTGGATTTTCCACTTATTTGTAACCACACACTCTTTTTGGTATTTTTGGGAGTAGACGTTACAACGTTTATGGGTGAGACGTTGTAACGTCTGAACACACAACACAACACACATGGCATACGTTATAACGTTACGGGTAGACGTTACAACGTTGCACTCACACAACACCTGCACTTAACCATCCTATAGTCTTTGCACCCAGCCTTAGTACGACTTGATTCACCCTCAAACTTAGCTTCTACTGCTATTCTAGGTTTTTAATCAAGTTTTATTCTCACCATAGTTCACCAAAACTAGCTTCGGCACAAAATATTCCCTAGCTAACTAGATTCTTTCTTAAAACAGAGTTTGTGTAGGAGCAACAATCAATTCTTTTCATCTAATTATGCATAGGCTACTCACACACACATTTTCACTAACTTCAGCCCAAAGAGAATTATTTTCATGCTTGACAGAGTAAGAACAGAAACTGCTTTTGAACTTGATTTTCATGCTTGCACAAACAAAAAATTTTAAAAACATTGAGATTTCTCTCCCCCCCCCCACACTTAAAATTGAGCAGTGTCCCCACTGCTCAATGATAAACAGCATACTTTGATTTTTTTTTATAAGGGGGGACTTAATCAAACAGACATAAAACAGAACTAAAACTAAAAATAAAAATTAAAAACTACAACTACTGATGAAATTAACGGGGGACTTACTTGTTTTGCAAAGCACTGGGCTTTGTATATACCTCTGTCTGGTGGGAACTCCTGACTGACCTTCTCCTTTCTTCTTCTCCTTCTTCTCTTTCTTCACCTTCACTCCTCCTTGCTCAGTTGTGGTAGTTGTTGTTATTTCATCTAATTCTTTTTCTTTTGAGCTTGCACGCACACTTGCACCAGCAGCACTTGAGGCTTCTGCAATCCTCTTTTTGGCTTCCTCCCACATTTTCATTGCTAATTCAGCAGGGTTGACATGCATTGGTTCGTTGGGGTTCACCTGGGCTTTTTCCACCTCTGGCTCTTTAGGCGTTGCCACGTCGATGATGATCCTCCAATTCCGGCAAGAATACCACTGGGCTTGCTTCAAAAGGTGCTCGCTAGTTTTCGAGTGGCCTCTTCCATTGCTGCACGCTTTACCTTTTCCATTGCGACTTCACGCTCATTCATCACTTGCATTTCGCAAGTTTGGGCATGACCTCTTTTTGTGCAGACGTTATGGACGTCTGCGAGCGACTCTTCAAAGCAATAGCGGGAAGGGCTTGCTCGAAAACACTAGTAGCAACAAATCTTTGCACTAGTAGCGATGTGAGCTTCCCCTGCAAAGACTTTGACCTTTCCTCTTCACTGGGAGCTTTTGCCTAAGTGTTGTGGGGCCTACAACTTCCTCTTTCTCTCCACTCTCTTGAGTTTGTTTTGACTCAGCAGCTAGTTCTTGTCTCTTTTTCCTTCCAAAAGGGTTGTATGTGAGTGCACTTTTCACTCTGGTTTTCTTGGGTGGGGAAATGGGTTGGGAATCTGGGTTGCTCCCTGTGTTTGTTGCCTCAGACGTCGCCACGTCTGGTTCCTGCGCTTTCTGGGGTGATGGTTGCTTTTGCGGTTCAGGTTGGGGTGGGGGTGGTTGTGGGATTGGTTGATCTTGGGCTTTAGATTGTGGAGTCTTAGGGGTGTTTTGGTCATGGGTGGTGGGCTCTTGTGGTGAAGGTGGTTGTGTGGCTTGTGGGGATGGTTGTTTGGGGCTAGCTGTTTTGGATTTTGTTTGGGCTGACTCTTTGATTGTTGGGTTTTCTGGGGAATCACTCACCGTCTTCTCACTTGAACTTCCTCTTTCCTCCTGACTTTCCTCTTTCTCTTCCTCACTAATTACCTCCATGCTCACCTTTCTTGATTCATCTGCATCAACATCAGAAATATCATCCAAATCATCAGAATTAAATTCCTCTTCACTACTTACCTTCTTTTGCCTCTTTGCTGGGCTCCTTCTCTTTCGTGGGCTTCTTGCTCGCTTGGCACTTTCCTTCTTCACGGCTCTTCTTTGGATTGTAGATAGAGGCACATCATCATCATTTTCTTCCTGCATCCAGTCAGGCAACACAGGTTCTTCAATCACTTTCTTTCCCTTGGACACTTGGGCAAATACCTTCTTCTGCCACTCGAATTGCTCTTTGACAAATTTGGCCAGGGTGTTCTGCCTTTCCTCCAGACGTTGCAACGTCTGCGCATCAACAGAACTTGAAGCTCCTGCAGTTTTCACCCTAGGTTTAAATTTTGTTGAAAAGGGGCCTTGAGGCTGCTCCCTTAGTTCAGATGCTTCAATCTCTACCCCAGCCTCCATGCACAAATCAGTAATCATGCAGGGGAAATACAAGTAGCCATCCTTCCTATTCTTCCACTTGTTGAGTTCACGGTTGATCAGCTTTCCAACCTCCACCTTGTCTCTTGACATGATTGCATCAATCACAATCAGCCTCTCCTTGTCTACCCAGGATGTGTGGGAGGTAGGAATTAGGCAATGCCTTATGAAATGAAACCAAGTGTTGGCTTCATCACATAGGTACCTCTTCATGATTTTCAACTCACTCCCGTGCTCACCACTTCTCTCCCAGACAGCACCTTCAACACATATCCTTTCCTTGATAGCTTCCATTTCAGTCAGTCCATAAGTCTTTTGCTTGGTCTCCACAGCCTTTCCATAGTACCCTAGCCCAAAATAGTCATTGATCACTCTTACTCCAAACTTCACTTCCTCTCCTCGTACCTTTGACACAATGGAAGGCTCTCCTTCAGGTCTCTCAACGATTCCTTTGTAGAAATCATGAACCAAAGTAGCAATATACTCTTTCCTGTGCACAACGAACTTTTGCCAGCCTAACGCCGCGATGGTCGCAAGGAAATCAGGATTGGGGCTTTCTTGACTAAAGCCCCTTTCTGGAAGTAGGGCTTTCTTTTTGGATGGATTGGGTGTTTCAGGGATAGGGGCTGAGGATGAACTTAGGTCAGTATGCTTTCCTTTCCCAGAGGATTTGGTAGCAGATTGCTTCACTTTTGTCATGGTGATTTTGCAGAAATTGCTTGAAAGGGAATGGGGGATTTTTGGAAATTTTAGGTTTTTCTGAGAAAGAGGGGAAAGATTGTGGTTTCAGAGAGAGAGAGATTAGCGAGAGGTTGTAGGTGGTGGGATAATGGTGAATGGTTAGATTTTTATGGGGAAGTGGTTATTGGGAGTTGAGAAATGGTAGAGTGGAGTAATGGAGAAAAGTAACCGTTGATTAGACAAGTAGGGGAAGGAAGATGACGTCGTGGTCAGTTACCACGTTCGTTCTGCAGAAGGAAATGATTTCTGCCACGTCATCACTCACGCCTTTGACTTAATTTTAAATCTGCCCTGCCTGCCCAGACGTGCCCACGTCTAGTGCATATTGAGACGTTACCACGTCTACCACCTTTTTCTCCCACTTTACTTCAACTTTTATTCCTGCAAAACAAAAATTAAAAGACACAAAAAAAAAAATCATTGGGTTGCCTCCCAAGAGCGCTTGCTTTAAGAGTCTTCAGCCAGACTTTTGCTCCTTTAATTCAAGAATTGTTGAAGGACATCTGAATCTTGTCCCTTTCCACATGCTCTCCATGATATTGTTTCACACGTTGGCCATTAACTTTGAATATGGTGTTTGTCTTTTCATCAAAAAGGTCCACAGCACCATGAGGATAGATTTTCATTAACTTGAAAGGTCCTGACCACCTTGACTTTAGCTTGCCTGGGAACAACTTTAGCCTTGAATTGAATAGCAACACTGTTGTCCATACATCGATTCTCTCCTTTGGATTCTCACGATCATGCCACTTCTTGGTCTTTTCCTTGTACATTGCTGAGCTTTCATAGGCATGGTGTCTGAACTCTTCTAGCTCATTCAATTGCAGCAACCTTGCTTCACCAGCTTTTGCATGATCCAAGTTTAATTGCTTCAATGCCCAATAAGCCTTATGTTGGAGCTCAATTGGTAGGTGACAAGCCTTACCATAGACTAGCTTGTAAGGAGACATGCCCAATGGTGTTTTGTATCTTTGTTACAGAAGCCCACAATGCATCATCTAAGTGTAGTGACCATTCCTTTCTGTTGGGACCAACCATTTTCTCAAGTATTCTTTTGATCTCTCTGTTGGATATTTACGCTTTGCCCCTTTGGTTTGTGGGTGATAAGTCAGAGTAACAGTACGTGTTTTACTCCATACTTAGCCAAGAGGTTCTCAATTAGCTTGTTGCAGAAATGAGAGCCCTCATCACTGATTATGGCTCTTGGAGTACCAAATCTTGTGAATATATTCTTTTTAAGGAACTTGCTGACTGACTTGGCTTCATTGTTGGGTAATGCCACTTCCTCAACCCACTTTGATACGTAATCCACAGCTACCAGCATATATAGATTTCCATGAGACATAGGAAATGGTCCCATGAAATCCATTCCCCATACATCAAACAATTCAACTTCGAGAATGTTTGTGAGTGGCATCTCTGCTTGCTTGATATATTACTGTTCTTTGGCACTTATCACATCTCTTGACTAGCTCATGTGCATCCCCTGAATAGAGTAGGCCAATAGTAGCTTTGATTGTAGGACCTTTGCGGTGATGCGGTACCTCCAAAATGTCCACCATAAGGTCTTTGAATGACATTGTTGCAAAGCCACATGGAGTTGTTCTTCCTCGGCTAGGCACCTTCTTAGTAAGCGATCTGGGCACAATTTGTACAAGTATGGCTCATCCCGAAATATTGCTTTATAGTGTGGAAGAACCTCTTCTTACGTTGGTAGTTGAATCCTACGAGGCACAATCTTGCTAACAAGAAAGTTAACTATATCAAAGATACCATGGTGTATTAGTATCGACGTTATAACGTTTGTGAAAGTGTCATGGGCGTGGTAACGTCTTCAACTATTGAGGCTCGCGATAATAGTCTCTCATCGGGAATTTTTCTTTTATCTCTTCTTCACTGTACTGCATCAACATTCTCAAGCCTAGAAAGATGATCAACAGCAGTTCTCCACCCTTTTTGTCACGCATTTCCAAGTCAAATTCTTGGAGGAGGAGAACCCATCTAATAAGCCTTGGCTTTGCATCTTTTTAGAAATTAAGTACTTAGTGGCTGAATGATCAGTAAAAACAATAACTTTTGCACCAACTAAGTAAGATCTAAACTTATCAAATGCAAACACAACAGCCAAAAGCTCTTTTTCAGTCACAGTATAATTCAATTGGGCATCATCTAAGGTTTTACTGGCATAATAAATAGAATGAAAATTTTTTCCATACCTTTGCCCTAATACAGCTCCTACAGCATAATCACTTGCATCACACATCAACTCAAATGGCTTAGACCAATCTGGAGTGACTATTACTGGAGCAGTTACCAAGGCAGTCTTTAGTTTGTTGAAAGCCTCATGACATTGTTCATCAAAGTTGAAGACGTTGTCACGTTGCAACAACAGACATAGGGGTTTTGAAATCTTTGAGAAATCCTTGATAAATCTTCTGTAAAACCCTGCATGTCCTAAGAAACTTCTGACTCCTTTGATATTTGTTGGTGGAGGTAGCTTGTCAATAACATCAATCTTTGCTTTGTCTACCTCTAACCCTTTCTTTGATATTCTGTGCCCCAACACTATTCCTTCTTGTACCATGAAATGGCATTTTTCCCAATTGAGCACTAGGTTGGTTTCTTCACACCTTATCAGAACTCCTTCCAAATTATCCAGGCATGCCTTGTATGAATCTCCATAGACTGAGAAATCGTCCATAAAGACTTCCATGGAATTCTCAATGAAATCAGAAAATAAGGCCATCATGCACCTTTGAAATGTTGCGGGAGCATTGCACACGACCCAAATGGCATCCTTACGAGAAAGCAAAGGTACCATAGGGACATGTGAATGTTGTCTTTTCTTGATCTTCAGGTGCTATAGCTATTTGGTTGTAGCCTGAATAACCATCAAGGAAACAATAGAAATCCTTGCCTGCAAGTCTGTCTAGCATCTGATCAATGAATGGAAGAGGGAAATGATCCTTCTTAGTTGCTTTGTTTAGCTTTCTATAATCCATGCATATCCTCTCGACTATATCTTGTCCTTGTTGGAATTAGCTCATTTTTATCATTTGTTATCACAGTAACTCCTCCTTTCTTGGGCACACTTCATCTTTGGACTTACCCGGGAGCCATCACTAATAGGATAAATGATTCTGCATCCAACCACTTGATGATTTCTTTCTTTACCACCTCCTTCATTATAGGGTTCAATCTCCTTTGCCCTTCAATGCTATTCTTGGCATTTTCTTCCAAGACAATTACGTGCATCTGATTGTGGGGGTGATACCTTTGATGTCCGCCATCCGCCAACCAATTGCCTTTTATGTCTCTTGAGGTAATGTGAGATCATTTTCCTGCTCTTGAGTAAGCTTGGAAGAAATGATCACAAGTAAGGAATCGTTTTCCCCTAAAAAGACATACTTTAAATGCTCAGGTAACACCTTTAGTTCCAAGGTAGGTGGCTCTTTAATGGAAGGCACATTCTTCTTCAGATTTGATTCCTCTTGCCCTAAAGATTCGTACCTCTTTGTCCATGACTTTGGTGCAGGGGGCTCGGACGTGGCCACGTCTGCAACAGACGTTACAACGTCTAGAGGAACAACTTCTTCTGCTAACAACTCTTGGATTTCATTATTGCTCAGAATCTTCTCCAAATGATCATTATCTTTGTTGAACTGCTTTTGAACCATATGATCAATGGCAACCACATAAGAACATTCCTCTGTGTTTGGATCTGGATATTTGAGTGCATTGAGGACGTTGAACTTGACTTCTTGGTCATTGACTCTCATGATTAATTCTCCTTTCTGCACATCAATGATTGTCCTTCCAGTAGCTAAGAATGGTCTCCCCAAAATGATGGGAACTTCTTTATCTGCATCAAAATCTAAAATAACAAAATCCACCGGAAACACAAACTTGTCAACTTTAATCAAAACATCTTCTAATATTCCTTCAGGATAAACTCTACTTTTATCAGCTAAAGTTAAGCTTAAAGAGGTAGGTCTGGCAGTTCCTATACCAAGTTTGTCATAAATGGACTTGGGCATCAAGTTGATACTTGCTCCCAAGTCACACAAAGCTTTTCCAATGTAAAAATCTCCAATGGAGCATGGTATAGTAAAACTGCCAGGATCCTTGAGTTTTCTAGGAAGCTTATTCTGCATAATTAAACTACATTCCTCAGTTAAAGCGACAGTTTCAAACTCCCCTAGCCTTCTCCTTTTGGTAATGATGTCCTTTAGGAACTTGGCATAGTTTGGCATCTGTTGTAAAGCTTCAACCAAAGGAAGGTTGATATGTAACTGTTTTAACATCTCCATGAACTTACTGAACTGCTTATCTTCATGGGCCTTCTTCAATCTTTGAGGGTATGGTGGAGGAGGATACTCAGGTACAAGCCTAGGCACGATCTTGATTCTGGTTCAAAACTAGGCGTCGTGCGTGCGGGTTAGACATCACAATGTCTGGAGTATCTTTCACACCACTTGAGCTTGCTTCTTTCCCTTTCTTTTTCTCTTTCTCTGGTACTTCTTTCTGCTTCTCCTGTATTTCTTCCTCCACAGGCATAGTTGGTTCAGGATACTCAGTACCACTTCTTAAAGAAATTGCATTTACCTGTCCATTTCCCCCATTGTTACCATTAGGGTTGGATGATGATGATGGTGTTTCAGTTGTAGAAGGAAGAGATCCATTCTGCCTCTAAGTGAGAGCTGAAGCTATCTTTCCAATTTGATTTTCCAGAGTTTTGATTGAAGACTCATGAGTTTGCAAAGTTGTCTTACAATCACTTATGAAGCTTTTCATCATGGCCTCCAAATTGCTATTGTTGTTATTCTGCACATACTGCCTCTGTTGTTGTTGTTGAGGAGGAAATCCTGGAGGTATTGCTAGTATTCAATGCATTGTTGTTTCTCCAACTGAAATTTGGATGATTTCTCCAGTTTGAATTGTAGGAGTTGGAATAGGGACCGTTTCCTTTGTTTTGAGATACAAAGTTTACAGACTGAGGGTTGTAGGGACATTCCTCATACACATGCCCTTCTTCACAATAAACACACGCTATTCCCCTAGACTGGGTAGGTTCTACTGCTGCGGCAGTCTGCTTCTCAGACGTGGCCACGTTTGGTGTACTCAAAGTTTTGATCATGTTGGTCAAGGTAGCCACTTGAGCAGAAAGAGCAGTCACTTCACTTATTTCATGAACACCTGCCTTCTTTCCAGGAGTAAATCTATCAGATGGCCAATGAGAGTTGTGGGTGGCTATGTCATCAATAAGCTTGCATGCCTCAGAAAAGGACATGTTTAGAATGACACCACCTGATGAAGCATCAAGTATCAACCTTGTAGGCTGATCTAGACCATTATAGAAAGTCTCCATTTGGATCACCACAGGAATGCCATGGTGTGGGCACATTCTTAGTAACTCCTTCCATCTCTCCCAAGCTTCAAATAATGATTCCCCTTCCCTTTGTTTGAAGGAAGTGATATCATTTCTCAGCTTAGCATTCTTGTTGGGAGGGAAGTACTTTGCAAGGAACTTCTCTGCTAGTTCATCCCATGTGTGAATTGAATTTGGTTCCAAGGAATTCAACCAATTTTTGGCTTTATCCTTGAGTGAGTATGGGAAGAGTTTCAATCTAAATGCATCCTCTGAAACTCCAGGGATGATAAAATTACTGCATACATCCAGAAATTGCCTCAGGTGAGAATATGGATCTTCTTGAGGGAAACCTCCAAATTGCCCTGCAGGTTGCAGTATTTGGAACATCATTGGCTTGAACTCAAAGTGACCAGTATGAAGGGTTGGTCTTGCAATGCCTGTTTAGATGAGCAGGGTTGAGCACGGCATAGTCACGCATAGGCCTGTCCCTGTCATTGACCATATCTTGTGGTCCTGCATTGATGAGTTGCTGCCTTTGGTAGTGTTCATCATCAACAACTATTGTCTCTGTATGAGTTTGTGGTCCACGACCATGTCCTCTACCTCCTCTTGGTGTATGTCCACCTCTAGAACCAGTGTTATGCTCAGACATGGTTGGGTGTTGTTGTTGTTGTTGTTGCCTCCTTCTTAACCTTTGTTGTCCCCTTAGTTGCCTGAAAGTTCTTTCAGGTTCTGGATCAAACTCAGGCGTAGATTCACTCCCTGGTTCAGTTGAACTAGAGCTTGAGTTGGAACTAAGCATACGCTGAAACGTCTACCTGTCCATACACAGAAACAACAAACAACACAGTAAAATTCCTTCAACTTGTGTTTCAATACTTTTGAACAATAAAAAGTTACTACAATCCCCGGCAACGGCGCCAAAAACTTGCTGCGTTTGTAAATTCGTGTGGTTTTCGCAATTATAGTGCAAGTATACACATCGCACAAGTAATAGAGTGGTTTTAAGTAAGAGATCGTTCCCACGGGGATTGATATGCTTTCAAAGTTCAAGTTTCAAAACACAAGAGAATCAAGTGACAAATCGGCAATAAGAGTTGGTTCTATAGTTAAAGATGTAAAATAAAACAAGTAGACAAATGTTGGTTGTGATTATAGATGAGAGATGAGTTGAGTTGTTGTATGCAAATAAATTCTTTCTAGTCAGACGTTATAAAGTTTACACGTTATAGACGTGGCCACGTTTGAACGCTGCTGCAAAAGAACTATGCAACACCTCGAGGATTATGTTAGAGGAAAAACAACTAGAAACACCTCGCCTCAATAAACAACACACCACATCAAGTTATAACACATCAACTCATAATCAACAAGACTACATCACCAATCGCATGAGTGTATGCATGAATGCAACCCAACACCAAGGGTAGAATGCATGTGGTACCGTCTCCGGCTTAATGGTACAATGCATGTGGTTCCGACTCCGGCTTAATGGAACAATGCATGTAGTATCGACTCCGGCTTAATGATACAATGCATGAGGTACTGTTGCGTTTGTAAATTCGTGTGGTTTTCGCAATTATAGTGCAAGTATACACATCGCACAAGTAATAGAGTGGTTTTAAGTAAGAGATCGTTCCCACGAGGATTGATATGCTTTCAAAGTTCAAGTTTCAAAACACAAGAGAATCAAGTGACAAATCGGCAATAAGAGTTGGTTCTATAGTTAAAGATGTAAAATAAAACAAGTAGACAAATGTTGGTTGTGATTATAGATGAGAGATGAGTTGAGTTGTTGTATGCAAATAAATTCTTTCTAGTCAGACGTTATAACGTTTACACGTTATAACATACAAATGCTATTTTGTATAGACGTGGCCACGTTTGAACGCTGTTGCAAAAGAACTATGTTTTTCAGCACAAAACGTCAGAGTTTCAAGTATAAGAGGTCCTATGTCTAGGTTCTAAATAGGCCCACTCCTGTATTTTAAGCACCCACAGCAATGTTCTATGAACTATTATCCATTCTATGTCTAGACTTAGATAAAAATGCCTAAATGTCTTTAGTGCATTGTTCGTTCATATAAATCTTTGATTTCTTTTCATAAACCATGTCTGTACCTATGAATCTACCCATTTTAAGAGGCCAACCTCAAAACAAGTTTGGAAATATTTTCACACAAAGATTTAAAACATGTAACGTCAATACTTCATAACATTAACTAGAAATTCATTACAAGCAAAACAACAACTCAACTACAAAGTGTTTAGCTCATGTTGGGCATCTTTACAGAATGATAAGGATTTAGAATCCAAATACCATACATAGCAGAAAAGAAACTAAGTGCAAAAGATACACCTAAGTAGCTCTTCAGCATGCAAGCTGTAGAGACGTTACAACGTCTGAGCCTCACAGTAGTGAGTGTGCAGGAAAATAAAACAAAGTTCAGAAAAGTAAAAACAAAACAGAAGTTTGTTTCCAGATCTTCTTTAATGCCTTTTCTGAAGTGGATGAAGGTAGGTGATGAACTGGAGTGAGAGGATGATGGAGTATTCGTGTATGAGTGGTGTGGATGTCCCTTTGAGAGTGAGCTGAGCCTTCATTAAATAGCCTCATTGCTCACGTGTAGCTGACGTCATTTGCCCACCTACAGTGCCTGTTTTCTCTCTTACGCACGACCTTTGTTCCTTTGCTCACATGTGTTTACGTGCGTCACTCATGGGAAATAGAAGATCTTCGACTTCTTATATCTTTGACCATCATTGTTAGCGCCAAAATGGAGATCTTTCACCCTTGCTCTCTTTGCACTTCTATAGGCGTGGTGAGGGCGTGGTAACGTTCGGCACTATTTCTGCAAGACAAGCACAACAAAGAGCATCAAAACGCTCTCAAGGGCACCACTTGGTGCCTAAATGCACAGATTTATTCATTTATCCTTTCACCTACTCAGAAATACAAAACTAACATAAAACTACTGAAATTAACCTTGTATTGTTAGAGAACTTGCATGATTTATTCTTGAGTGAGTATAAATAACTCATATAAATATGCGTTATCAGGTACTGACTCCGGCTTAATAGTACAATGCATGTGGTACTGACTCCGGCTTAATAGTACAATGCATCCATCACAAACAATCATACCATGTATGAATTCACACCGGCACTGGATTTATCATCGTCATTAAATCCATCGTCATTACACCGTCGTCTAATTCACCTAGACATCATCAATAGCTCTATGGCTAACGTTCATCTCACAGGACACATCGACACCAAAATCAATAGCTCTAAGGCTAACATCAACCTCAATCAATAGCTCTATGGCTAACATCCATCTCACTGGACACATCGACACCAAAATCAATAGCTCTAAGGCTAACATCAAACCCATCGGTCACTAGCTCTATAGCTAACATCAACACATCAGACAATTCAACACCAAAATAAATAGCTCTATGGCTAACGTCAATCTCACGTCACATAGGGACCAAAACGTCACCTAAGGACCAAACGTCACCTAAGGACCAAACGTCACCTAAGGACCAAACCGGCTTCACCATTAAGCAACTTAGACGCACTCGGCGTCAAAAGCGACACCAAGCTGCGCTGGTAGCAACTCGCGCTTACTGCGGCATCAAAGCAAACACCTCGGCACACTCACACTGCACCTCGGCACACACACACTACCCTTCGTCACATCACACTGCACTTTGGCGCACCACACTGCACCTCGGCACACCTACACTACCCTTCGTCACATCACACTGCGCTTTGGCGCACCACACTGCACCTCGGCACACCTACACTACCCTTCGTCACATCACACTGCACTTTGGCGCACCACACTGCACCTCGTACACCTACACTACCCTTCGTCACACCACACTGCTTCACCATCCACACTTCGACACTTACACTTCGTCACATCTCCACTTCGACACCCACACGTCGACTCCCATACGCTTACGCTTCGTCACGTCTACACGGCTACACTTACACTCTGATACATCTACACCTCAACACATACGCCTCGGTATATATACACTACACCTCGACAACTACACTTCGCTCCAAATGGACTACACCTCGACCAATACACCTCAGCATACATACACTACACCTCGACAGCTTTACTTCGACTTAGATACACTACACCTCGATACATCTCCAATTCAACACACCTATACTTCGACAACACCAGATTCGACATCCATACACTTCACTCCAATACATCTACAATTCAACACATACACCTCGGTATATATACACTGTACCTCGACAACCACACTTCGGCTTATATACACTACGCCTCGACCACTACACTTCAGCATACACACACTACACTTCAGTACATCTACACTTCGACAACACTACCTCGGTATATATACACTATACCTTGACAACTACACTTCAGCATACACACACTACACTTCAGTACATCTACACCTCGACAACACTACCTCGGTATATATACACTATACCTTGACAACTACACTTCAGCCTACATTCACTACACTTCAGTACATCTACACCTCGACAACACTACTCGGTATATATACACTATACCTTGACAACTACACTTCAGCCTACATTCACTACACTTCAGTACATCCATACCTCGACAATACTAGATTCGACATACCTACAATTCACTTCATTACATCCATACCTCGTTTACACTTCCTCAATTCACCATCACTCACTTTGCCACACTTCCTCACTTAACCATTACTCACCTCGGTACTACACTACCTCGGTTACACCACTTCACTTGATCATCAATCACCTTGCCACACTTCCTCACTTAACCATTACTCACCTCAGTACTACACTACCTCGGTTACACTACTTCAGTTACACTCCTTCACTTGACCATCACTCACATCGGTTACACTAGCTTGACATACATACACTACACCTCGGTGACTACAAGTCGACACCTACACATCGACTCCCACACCCTTACGCTTCGTCACTTACGCTTCGGTACTTACGCTTCGGTACTTACGCTTCAATACTTACGCTTCGACACACTTATATGTCGACTCCCATATACTTCAACGCATCTACAGCTCATATGTCGCCCTAGGCACCTAACCTTCATCTTCCCTCGTTTCTTTGATTCTCATATTATTATCAAACTTAAACCACAAATACTACAACACCTATTCACTTGGAATTTGTTCAACACACATCAAAGTACTCAACGAAGGTGCCAATACCAACAATAACTCCCTGGGACTGAGGGTTCCTCAACTCCCATTTCTCTCCTAGGTCTCTCATATGACCAACTCATCAACAACACATATACACTTCACAATTTCACCAAAGTGAAGCAAACACAACATCAATCACACCACAAGCAACACAAACAACTCAAAAATCATTCTAGAGTCTAACCCACACATAACACCCATCATATACTCTATTATAGATGAAAGAGAGCCCCCTTACCTCAATAGATTGAAGAATAAGTACTCTCTCCACCAAGACTTCACGATCCACCAACAAGCAAGCTCCTCTTCCTTGAACTTGAGCTCTCCACGCCAAGATCTCCTCTTCTTCTCTCTTAAATCTTTCGCACTTCTCTCTCTCTCTTACTTTACTCTTTGACTTTTCTTTGTTTTTGGTTGATAATGAGCTTTCTCACCATCGACCCCAAGCTTATATCATAGATTTGGGCCTAACTATCATGGGCCTCTATTCACACCTTCTCCATTACTTGCACTACTCCCTCTTTTAATTAAATTACCACTCACTTTTTACTAACCACCACTCCTCATTTAAATCAATACCCTATCATTATTTTAATTTAACCAACCAATATACCACTTAATTAAATAAATACTTGAATTATTTTTGGGGCGTTACACTGCTGGTGTAGGGTTTCTGATGTAAGCATAGGGGTTGTAGAAGGGGTATTGGTAGTGATGTTGTGGATGAGGTCTGCAGGTGCAGGGGTGAAGGCTTGTTGTTGAGGTACATTAGGATTATAAAATTGGTTAAACCGATGGTAACATTGAGCTGCAGAATGGCCAAACTTATTGCAAACCTGACAATTGCCTTGAAAGCGTGGTCCACGTCCTCGGCCACGACCACGTCCACGGTCGCGATTACCATAACCGTCGTGTTGTGTTTCAATAGAGACAGGTGTTGAAGGTGCATTAGTAGTAGGAACAGTGGTAGCATCTGCAGAAATAGGAGCTTGCGGTGCTGGTGCAGCTTGAGTGAGAAGAACAGAAGCATTATCAGACTTTGATTGCTTCCTATACCGATTTAAACCCACTTCTTGACCAACTAACAGTGATTCAGTCTCTTCAACAGAAAAATCTTCATCAAAACGACTCTCAATAAGCGAAATTATGGAATCATACTCTTTAAGCAAGCCATCAAGTATAGCGTCGAGATGATCCTTAACAGAAATCGGACTTCCAACTGCAGCAAGTGAATCAACAAGATTCTTGATCTTAGCGAGATAATATTTAACAGAATTACCTTCAAGTTGCGTGGTGTCGAATCTTCGTGTGTCCAAGCTTAGAGAAGTATGTGTGGATCTTATCCCATAGCTCGAATGTGTGCATACAGCCAACGACAAGTGCTTGGATCGCCGTTGTGAGAGATGTAACCAAGAGAGCAACATTTGGTCCTGCGCTTCCCAGAGCGAGAACACAGGAATCTCAACGCTGTTCGTGATATCATCCGTCGTGAGGTAGCGTGGAGGAATTGTCGGCGATACAAGAAAATGGTGCAACCGGTGCGCTTTGATGACCGGCTCGACTTGTTGACGCCAGAGAACAAAATTCTCATAGTGCAATTTTTCAATGATCTTGTGTTTGAACTCTTTAATCTCTAATGTAATAGAGTTTTCTGATTGTGAACTGTTACGCGGATGATTTCTCATTCCGGTGGCGATGCCATTTGCCGGTGGATCAACGCTGTTGTCGTTGTTGATAACAGAGGCCATCGTCGATCGCGACGGGGAACAGAGCAAAGAAAAAAGTGAAGAAACGAAGAAGAAAAGAGCGGTTGGAATCAGAGAGGGGGAGAGAGAATCCATTTGAACTGAATGTGATGATTGGAATGATTAAAAATACAATAGGTTGGTGACCTTATGTAGGCTCACCTATAGATAACCTGCAACCTGATATAGCAGGTTGGAGAGTAATCTACTAACAGTACAGCTAGAGTAATGTAACCTACAATAGAAGGTAATGAAAATTAAGAAGAAGCTAATACTCTTACAGGGTCAAAAGGTGGGTAGGGAAGCCAAAGTGGGGGGTACAAAAGTTAAAACACAAAAAAATGTGATATTTATATGCATATGAGACCAGTGGTGGCCCTGAGCATGGGCGGCAAGAAAGGTCGCCTAGTACCCCATTTTTTGGGCACCAAAATTCGTTATATTTAGCAGTGTATACATATATTTGAATAAGGTTTTTTACGATATTACAATTATATATAAACACCCACACATAAATTAGAGCATTTCCTAATAATTACTTGAAATCATATTACAAACTTTTTTAAACTTACTCAAAACACGAAGATTTTTATGATCTTGATGGTGAAATTCTATTTGAAGAATTAAAAGTCATTATATATAAAGGTTTTAATTGCAAAAGAAAAATTAAGGTTTTAATTGCAAAAGCAAAATTAAGTTATATAATATTGAATTTTTTGAAAACAATTAATTGTTTCATAATGCATGCACACATACAGAATAATATTAACAATATTGCAAGATAGATTAAATAGTCTCGCTTTGATTTTTATGGATAATTATTTTTAACAAAAATACAAAGAGAATTATATACAAATAGTTACAAGGACACAATTTTAATTGTTCGCCCAGGACACCCAAAATCTCAGGACCGACCCTGTATGAGACTTATCAAATTCGTTATCCGCTTATAAAAGAAAACCTTAGTAAGTGCTATTTCTAAAGTTGTGAAATCCATATGTATTTAAATTAATTATAGAAAGTATTGGGGAAGAAGAGTGTGTTAAAGTGTTATTACTGGCCCTCTTCAAAATAAATAAAAAATGTACAGTAGAACTTGCTTATGTTGGGAATGGGAGGCAGGCTTGACGAGTGATTTTGTTGTACCGGAATGATTGGCCTTTGCTTTTCCCACACCCCCTCCTACTCAAAACACACCTCATAAGGGTGTGAAAAGACCAAAAGGCCAACCAAAACCTCTTTTTTTCACGAAATTTCATCTGTTCGAACACGGACATTCGAACAGGTTCGAATGACATCGTTCGTGTGTGTTAAATCTTGACTTCACACCCTCTTGTGTCTAATTTCACCTGTTCGCATGAGGGTGTTCGAACACCCTATTTTGTTACAAAAAATGGACTCTCACACCACGTTCACCATTTTTATTGCGTTCGCATGATGTTGTTCGAACGTGTTCGAACAAGGTCGTTCGAACAGTCATAAAACACGTCCTCACAGCATTTCACGCGAGGTCATTTTTGGAATAAAATTTGTTAAGGGGTGTGAAAGAGTAGGAGGGGCGTGGGAAAAGCAAACATCGAATGATTTGGGCTAATATTGGGCCAAACAAATTTTTTGGCCTAATTTATATTTTTTTGAGCTTTTGTTATTGAACTTTTTTTTCACACTCTCCCTCTTACTCACTAGGGATTCGTGAGTAATGTAGTAGGGAATGAGTAATGTGTAGCTTTTGTGGCTATGTGAGCCAATATTTATAGGGAGTTGTGTCCACTTTGAGTCGTTGGATTGAACGGGTGAATCTAGGTTGTCGAGGCATGATTTTCATAAGTGGGCTGAATTATCGTGGATATGGATCCTAGCCAGTGGGCTAATCCAGGTCCAATTGTTGGAGTGTGCCTCGTGGTCCAGTCAAGAACAGTTGCACCCCAAGCTGAGGTTATTCCGGAGGATGGCCTTGGCTTGAGATTGCTGCTTAGGTCGTCCTTGCTGGCTGACTCGTTGTCATTGTCATTGGACATCCCCGGTCCTGCAGGTCTTATCCCTACCCCTAGGGGCTAGTGGTGTTTGATGAGTTTCCTGTAGCAAATTGTCTTTTCACCTTGTGGTGTTACGTTTATGATCTCAATTAGAAAGGTGAACTTGTCATTTTTTTCACCTTGTGGTGTTACGTTTATGATCTCTATATATTGAGACACAAACTCAATGTTAAGCATATTGACAAGAACTTTTTAAGAACATATTTAACACGCTTATTAATGTGAAGGGTAAAACAAAAGACAATGAGAAGGCTGGAAAGGACGTAGCTCATTACTACAAGCAATGGATTTGTTGTTGGTTGAGCAAGCTAATGGTAGAACATTGAAACCTAGAGCCAATTACGCTTTAACTGCCAAACAAGCGAAATCGATTTATCAGTGGATAAAAGAGCTCAAGATGTCAGACGATGACTATTCTACCAACTTACCAAGATGTGCTGATGTGGACAATTAAAGGATTCATGGGATGAAAAGTCATGATTTACATGTATTCACGAAGTGTTTGCTTCTTGTTGTCTTTAGTTTGTTGCCAATGCACGTTCTAAATTTGCTTATTGAAATGAGTCAATATTTTAATTGTGTTTTACAATTTAAGAGTCGAGGACCTTACAAAGATTATACGAACATATATTTATATAGATTGAAAAAACTTGCCTTTTATACTTAATTTCAATGAATCTTGAGAATAAAATATACTGTTGATTGACACATGCAATAGAAAATAATTAGCCAAATCATGTGGTTTGTATTGATGATACTAGAATGTTGATTGACACATGCACCATTTCTAATTCCTGAAACATAAATTAATTATGTTATACTACTTTTTCATATTTTTTTGATTTACATTTTGCATGTCAAATAGTCCGATGGACTTGCTCATATTTTGTTAGAGTTAATATCAAATAATTTGATGAAACAGTTTCACAAAGACGCAAAATAAAAACAAAGTTCCTGATGTTGACATCTCTCGAGTTCCATTTAACAGAGAGAAGAAATAACATTCTGAAGTAAGGCTTCATCTCCATGTTCATCCCTTTTAACGTGTTCTATTTTTCAGAGACAATAACTCTCTATTTTCCATCTTAAAGGTGTTACATTTTTTAATAATATTTCTTCCTCTTCCACTAGGGTTAGGTTTCAGCTTTATGTATTTTGATAAAAATATTCATGATTTCATTTTAGTTTAAGGTTCCATGGCAAACATGGGTTGAGGTGAGAGAGAGAGTCGTTGCTGTAGCCCTCACGGTGACGTTGACGCTGATGGAGACGCTGACGACGCTATCAACGGTAATGAATCCAAGATGAAAAAGCATTGTTCAACCAGTGTTCTACTATCAATACCCAAAAAAAAAAAAACTTACGGTTTCTTTCTTTGCATTTTCTCTTTGTTAGTGGTGTTGGCCTTCGAGAAGGTAGTAGTATTGTTCTTCTGGTACATAACTTATTCCAATTTTTGGTTTGCTTTATTTGCTTATTTCATTATTATTTGTGTCCCATTTGCTCCTTCGATCTTTTTCCAACTATGTGTGGTGTATTCATTGTTGAACTTAGTTCCTATGTGGAAAATTTTGGTATATTAGTTGTTGACATTATTGAACTTTGATTAAGCTATGGTAATTTTTTGGTATCTTTGTTGTTTACAAGTCTGATAATATGCTTTTCACTTGCCATGTTTACTTGCATTTGGAGATTCCTTAATCACGATGCAAAAATCATCTGATAATGCATGGTCACTAGCAGCAGGTGAGATACTCTTGCTCTTGCTCTCATCGACATTTCTGATTGGTTGTGACTTATGATTGGCTGTGATTTGTTTGAGTGTGATTTCTATTCCATTTCTGATTTGAGTGTGACTTAAGTTTCCTCGCTCTCTACTCAAATCTCATCGTTCATCTCTTTCTTATCCATTTTCATTGTTCGATTTGTGTGTGACTTGAGTTTTGAATCCTTTCTGCTGCTAATTTTATGAATTTGTTCTTTGATTCTGACGCCTTCTTCATATTCATGTTGTCTAATTTCACTCTTTTGGATTCAACATAGTAACCACCTTCTTTGATCATACTAAATCCTAGGACTATTTTCGATTGAAATTCATCTTATTAATTTCACAGTTCTAATTATTTTCATTGGAATTCATCTTCTCAATTTGATTTTTGAAGTAAGTTATTGTCTTATGTGCTTAGCTGCAGTTGATGCTTTATTATTAATTTTTCATATTATTTGCACAGTTGTGATTTAATCTTTCAACCTTGACAATTGACAATTTGGAGTGTGGGGTATGTATTATAGAGTTGGTTATGACCCTTAACTTCAACAAAATGATTTTTTGGCCTACGGGGAGACTGTACTTGATCACACATGTATGAGTACCCAACCCCAGTGCAAAGTTCTTTTGAAGCAAGTATGATTAACAACTGATATTCAGTTTTTTTTTTCAAGTATTACCCCAGTGTCCAATCAACTCTTTCAAAGGAACATCTTCTTACACATGTGTCCAGACAAACTTAATTGTAATTCTTAAGCATATAAACATTGATTGTTTATTTCAAGATAAGGGGGACTGTACAATTGTTAGATCTACTACCTTAATCTAATTTTTGATGCATTTTATATTGCTCATGCAGGAGCTTTTAGAAGTAACACTATCTCATGGTTTTAATTCACAATTAACACTAAATTATAACCAAGAATCAGCTTTTTCCCGTACAACCAGAATCCCAATATCCTATTTATATTGTAAATTCAAATAACTCAATATACATATATAACTTTTTTTATCGTAATTATTAATAAAAAAATTTAAACATCCAAAATAAATAAACTCAATACTTTAAACACACACATATATATTTATATACATACAAATTTGTTAATTTAATTAAAAAAAGAACATGTATATCAAAGTGCAATATGACGGGTCATACATACTAGTATATATATATATATATATATATATATATATATATATATATATATTGTTATGAATATTAAGATTGTTAGTGGATGTCCATTTGTCTTCTCCCATATTCTCATCATTATCTTGTATAGTGGTTTTTTATGATTGACCACTCACTTCCAATCCCCACCCTATAAATATGATTCACCCTCATATGTTATGGGATGAAATAGAAGCTCGATAAGGAATAGCAAAACTACTTCCCAGCTCAAACTGAACGCGATGTAATCAAACTTATGGTTGACGCCGTAGAGTGTGTACTTGTGATGAGAAATACAAAGACTCACATATTCTCTCATTCCCTTGCTCTTCTTTTGATATAGTCTTGATTATTTCATAACACGTTATCAAAGACGAAGCTCATTTATTCGACCTAAGAATTATCATCAATAATTATATGTTGCATCGCATGTGTTTAATCAATTTGGAAGGTTGTGCCCGGAAGGTTGCATCACATTCGTTTAGAATACCCGGTAAGTATGTGACATTTGTGCGGTTTGTGAAGAGATGATCTTGAATCTTGTTTAGAATTCGTTTAGAATAACCTGTAAGTATTGCTATTATTATTATTATTATTATTATTATTATCATCTTTATTATTATTCTTCTTCTTATTATTAAGGAAAAAATATTTTAGAATTTGAAGGGCCAGAAACGTGATCAACTTTTGTTTGTCTAAGCCTTTTTCAAATGTCTTGATTCATAACTTTATATCATGATGTTTGTTTTAATTTATAAAGTCATGGTCTTGTAATGTTAGTACCAGGGAATATAATTCAAGTCATGGTTTTATATCATCCACTATATTATTATATAAGCATCCTTGAATTGCTCATAGTATGGTTTTTTTTAGATTATCAATGAAGAAGTTTTGTGGCATAGTTCTTGAAGAACTAATGAATTGGTAATCCAGTATCCTTGTAGGATTGAATAAATAATTATTTTCTTTATTTTTGTCTATGAAGATTTGTGATAGTTTCTTGAAGAACTAAAAGAAAAATAACTTAATATTAAAGCATCCCTGCAGGATTGCTCTAAGCATGATTCTTTTTCGTCAATGTTTAAAATTTGTGGTATATTTTTTGAAGAACAATTGATTAGAAAGTATATTTTTCTTTGATCATCGTATATGAAAGATTTGTGATCGAGTTCCCAAAGACTCGACTTTTACACAATTATTGTAATCTATAAGATCTGTTTGACCTTAGTATGTTTTGAAACAAAGAAAATCAAGAGAAATGACATATAATTTATGTCTCAAATATTCTCTTGAATTAGCAAAATGAGAAAATATTTTCAGAAAAATATTATGAATCAAGATTATGTGATATGATGATTGTAAAGAATACTCACAAACCACTCAATGAATTGAAGTTCATTCCCAGAAGTGAATGACTCACATTATAATTTTGGTACAAGAACATTTTTTTCCCACCTAAAGTGAAAAAAAAATATTAGAAAGAATGAAAAAAAAAGGTGGGCAGAGTAGCAATATTTGCTATCGTTGTGGGGGAAAAGGTCGTACCTGTCGTACGCTAAAACATCTTGTTGATCTCTATCAACAATCACTTAAAATAAAAATAAAAAGACATATTGAGACAAAATTTATCTTATGAAGATGACGGTAATATGGATATATTTTCAAAGATATTCATATAAATGGATATCATATTGAAACGAGAGATGAAGGAGATATTGAATATGTTTATATAACGAGACATACTTTGATAAATAAGTGTAGTGGAAAAATTGTCTATTTTTTTCCTCTGATTTGTACTGCACTTATATATGTGCAATTGAAGCACATGTTATTGTAAACCAGAAGTTTACATGTCATAATAATTTAGTTGTTAGCAAGATCAATTGGACCATCCCGAGTATATAATGATGCGAAAAATGGTTAATTTTTTTAATGTGAACTTGTATTGAAGAGCCAGTAGTTTCTTCAATCTATTAACTTTTGTGTTCACCAGTTCCCAAAAGAAATTGGTAATTTGAGCGAACAAATCTCTCGTAATTCTAGAAATTATACACTACAAGAATAAGCCTGTATTGCCACCAACATTTGCCACGGAGGACTGTCCGTCGCTAATTTGCGACGGATTTGCGACGAAAAGAGATGTTGGACATGAGCGCTAAAAATCCCGCTTAAATTTGCCACGGAAATAGATGTCGGTCGCTAGTTTGCCACGGATTTGCCACGGACTTGTGAAAGGACAGAAATTTGCCACGGAGATGCCGTGGCAAGTCCGTGGCAAACAACTACAAACATACTTTTATTTCTCTCCCACTCTCGAGACCTTTACTCCCACTCTCATTTCATTCTCCCTCTCTTACTCTCTCCGTCTCGCGCGAGACCTTTCATCGCACGACCCACCACCCACGACGGCACGACCCACCATCCCACCACCACAACCATCGTTCCTCCTTCAATTCGCTTCTCCTTCTCTTCCACTGCAACACCCTCTTTCAGTCTCCCTCTCTCACTCTCAAAGAAACTAAAACCCTAACCTCTTTCAGTCTCCCTCCCATAGATCGCGAAGCTTCTACTCCGAAACTAATGTCATTTGAAGTTCGTTTCTCCCTCGATTTCACCTTTTCAGCTTCGTTTCTCCATCGATTTCACATTTTCAGGTTCGTTTCTACTCCTAATCTAATTTCATTTGAAGTTCGTTTCTCCTTCGATCTCACCTTTTCAATGATCAGCTTGGTTCATTTATGTTATTCGATTAGATTCATGTCTATGAAAAATAGGGATTTGTTTCAGTTTTAGGTTTGAATATGATTTTGTTGAATAGTGCTTTTCTGTTGTTGGATTCGTGATGTTTTAGCAAAAGATTTCTCTGAACAACCAGTCTTTTCTTGTTAGAGTATTATTACTATTATAGCTTATGATGTGTTTACTCAATGAGATTGATTAAAACTAGATATTTGCATTGTGGTTTGGAAACAATCTGTTACCTATTCTTTCCTTATTTGTATCCCTTATATAATATCTAAGAGGTATAAGAAAATCAGCACAAATTCTAATTTTCCTAGTCAACTGTGTTAAGTTGTTAACCATGTTCTATTGTTTAATGCTGCAGATCTCTGAATTAATGGCATTTTCTATTGTTTGTGTCAGGCTGTTAATGCTGCAGATTCTGGCCATTTAAATCTGGTACCCCAGGTAAGTTTCTTGCTTTACTTTTTTGCCTTTTTTGTTTAGAAATTTCCCTGCATAGCTGCATATGCTGATGAACTGAAGAATCTTTGATAATTTCTTAATGAAATTTCTCATTTTGGAAATAGGAAACTTCTAATGTCCTTAAGGAACCAATTGGGGTTGTATATTCAGAGGACTCTTCCAACACACAAAATGTGCCTCAAGGTATATTTATGGTTTATTTTGGGATCCCGTTTAATTGTATTTTCAATTACTATCTTTTTAATTGTTTGGTTGACTTGGATTTGCACTTTGTTGAATCAGGTGAGCATGTATCTTCCAGGGTATTGTCAGAGGTAGGAAAAACTAAAGGAGAGAACCACATCAAACAGTGTGGATGCAATAGAAAGAAAATCAAAGCGACTACTTGAAGAAAGGCGATAGGAAACTTACTAAATCATCTCTTGCTTACGATCAAGCATCCGAAGCTTGATGAAGTGGCGATTTGCTTATTGGTTTTTGCTGTTACCTTGCTCATTATGATTACAAGGATTTCCTTAGGTTTCGGTCATGCTAGAAAAATTATGTATGTCTGCGTGTCTATGAGTGTCTTGTGCATCATTTATCGAACATCCGGTCTGTTTAATGTCATTTGCATCAAGTCAAGATGATGCATTAGTCTCAAAGTAATGTAAGTCTTTATTTCCTCGAGTCTTTATTTTTTCATTCTTTCTTGTTGTTGTCTTGATGGCTGCATTCACAGTAGTGTATTTAGAGCATGTTGCAAATAGTTGACTGCAACTAGTAGATGTATTTAGACATTTATTGTCTTTCAATGATTATTCATTTGGTCATCATTTATCATTTGAAGTTGAATATTATGTTTTTCTTCTTCTTGCAGGTTATCTTGTTTCAGCTGATTCCTATATGAACTTGCAGGTGCATTTTGTAACTGATCTTTTAGGTGTTTATCTTGTAATTCTATTTATTTGGCTAATGGAAAGTTGTCTCGGCTAGAAACTGAAACTCTCATATGAAAGTTTGTGTATCTGTTATTGATTTGAGCTTGCAGATGCATTTTGTAACTTATCTTTAGGTGTTTATCTTGTAGTTGTTTGTTTGGCTAATGGAAAGTTGTCTGAATTCTGTAAAAGAGTCGTTGTGCAAACGATTGGCATGTCTTTGGAAACTTAGAAGCCTCTATTATAATTTTGTTTCATTTTTCAGGTGTTTTGATGCAAACTTGGTTGAGATCCCTGTTCAAATTGAGTGTCCAGATCGTACTACTATCATGTGAGAAGTTCCATCCGCACTTCTACTTACCTTTTGTTGTCATAGCAAACCGTGTAGCACATTCTTGTTACAGTGCTTTTAATGCATCAAAATGTGCAGTTGCTTTTTTCACTTCCAGAAAAATAGCAGCAAAAGAATTCCTCTTTTCAGATCTTAAATGAAAGCAATTTATTTTCAATCGCAGTAATGTGCATTTTGACCGTGTCATTTTTTTGCAGGCTGTTTGTGATAATTCTAAGCGCCCAATTGGAGTTTTCATTCCTTGTTGATGGCAAAGCAATCGGTGCTTACTTGATTATTACTTCCAAAAGGAACTTCATGATGTCACTCATTGAAGGTCTTGAACTTCTTTAGATTCCTTCCGAAAGCTACCGACAATATTTTCTTGTTCACAATTTTTAATTTTCATTTTACATTACAGGAAGTTTGTGAAATAAGCGGCAAATCATCAATTATGTCGGTCAATGAATATTGGATGCATTGTACAATTTTATATTATCCGAGAAGTTGACCACGTTATTGGGAAACTTTAGGAGAGGTAAATACCTAATTTGTGAAAATGCCTACTTGCATGCATATGATGGAGTCTGTCAAGGAATGATCACATTGCTTACATCAGAAGTAATGATAGGAACTTGTTCTTGTTGATATATTGTCTAACTGATGTATTCTAAGTACTAGCCTAGTTTCAAGCTATTTAAAGTAGAAAATTACATCTGTTCTTTGAAGGACAAATGTTGACTTTGTAGATATAAACTTGTATAGTGGTGAAATGAATTCTGTGGACTTTCAAAGTTGCGTCTAAATGCACAACTGTTAACTATTATGGTTGTGTAACCTAAAGTAAAAATGAATTGTGCATGTGCTTTTATCTCATTTGATATTATTTGTGCGGTGATAGAATTTGGGTATATTATTCTACTGGTACTTTGATTAGTGAGTTGCTTGATATAATGGTGCTTGCAAAGTGATCGAAGTGTGGTGATATTGTTGGTTTTCTGGCAAGTCAACTATTTGTCAAGAAAAATGTGGTAAGCGAGAACAAAAGTTGTGATCATGTCTTTATTATTGTTATACTCTGAATGTCTCAAATTCTCCCTTCCTTTGTTTTCTTCCTTTTCGGGATCACTTAAATTTTCATAAGTTGTTGAGTTACGATCGCCAAATTACCAATCGTAGGCATTCAAGGTCGAACGGTGGCTTTCAAGTTCGAATCGACACAAAAGCCTCATTCTTGGATGTGTGTGAGAATGAAGGTTTGTCGTTACATCTCTAGCGGTTTCAACTTCAATATTAATTATGCATGCCATGTGTTTATATTTATTGTATTAGATATGCATGTGCGTGACAATGGGCTTTATTCGTGAAACAAATATTTGATTTTCATGATCCATTTCGTTTATATACTTTTAATCAGAATCTTGTGATTTATTAAGATAGATGCGGCAAGAAAATTCAATGCTATCCAGGCTTGGTGGCGAGATATGGCTGAACAAAGCGGTATTATGAAGCTGCTTTGTTTTCTATTTTGCGGACATCGAGGACCACTAAATGCAACACCGACATAATAAGTGGTAAATAATTATGGCTTTCTTAGTCCTTTTTGGCTTTTACCATATCACCTTACATAAATTTGTTAACAACTATGAAAAAAAAACTATATCTGCTGGATTTTCTTCCCAGAATTATTTCGAAAATTACTCAAAGTTGAACATGCAAAGCAGTCCTTGGTTCATCTCTCATTAGTTCCTAATTTGCATTTATTTACAATGGATTTGACTCATTTGAGTGGGTACTTGCAAAGACAGGGTGTAGGCCTTAGGCTTTGATTTCTTTGACATGAAAAGGATAATCTTTCTATTTCTTCCTTTTCTTTATATTGTTTTCCACTCTGTATTACAACTTATTTACCTGTTGGTATTCCATGCATTAATTGTTGTTTCAAATTTATTTAGTATACTAGTATCTTGTGTAACTGTTATGTAGGCAGTGCTTCTAAGCTACGTGAATATGGTCATTCCAGTGATGTGATGGATTTGGCTTGGTCTAATTCAGATGTGAGTTTTACTTGCAGAAGCTTCTTATGTTTATCCTGCAATTATGCAATAAGCTTTATTTGTTCTAATTTTGAAATGAAATCTGAACTAAAGTACTTGTTGGTTCTTTGCAGATCCTCCTTTCCTCTTCCATGGATAAAAGCGTTCGCATGTGGAAAATTGGTTGCAATCAATGTTTACGTGTTTTCCGTCCAAAGCAATTATGGTAAGTATAAGATCACTGTGCCTTTTAATCTTCATTTTTGACAATAATCTTTTGCATATTAATATATTTGCGGCATATGCTTGCTTCATTTTATTGTTTTTCTAGTATTACTCATATTTATCCCACAAGTATGATCATAATTGTGTATCTTTTTCTATTGGAAGCAAGTAACATGCATTCAATTCAACCCACTTGATGAAAATTACTTCATTAGTGGCTCCATAGATGGTAAAGTTCGAATATGGGGAGTACGAAGAGCGAGTTGTTGTTGGGCGGACACACGAGAGATGTCATAAGCGTGTAGTAAGTTACCACCCGGATGGAAAGGTATGTTATGAATACTTGGTGAATCTTTTCGTAATTGAATCTTTTTACTTGTCACATTTCGTAACTTTTCTCAAGTAAGATTTTGAGCGTATCGTCTTTTGTTTATGCGGGGGTTCGTAGTTGGTTCCCTCTCCGCACTTGCTTAGGTTTTATGTTGCTTGGTATTTACTTGTCCATTACTATAGTCAAGAAAAGAAACAAAAATTGAAAGGAATGCCTAAATTGGATTTTATGGTTATTCATAGGCAAACATTTCGAGCTTGAGGCGCAGATTTGTGTTAATGGAAAGAAGAGAACATCGCCACAAGATTACGGCATTCGGTGTTTCATTCTTAAACTTCCTCTTCGCCAAAAGGTTATGCTTTTTTGCTTCCTTAGTTAAAAAAAACCAAATTTCCATTGCGATTTTCCCAGAAAAATCATCAGAGAGTTATGATCACATCGAGAAGATTCCAAAGTTAGAATATTGGAAGGCGTTGAATTTGTTCGGACATATAAAGGTATAGAGCATAAAGCGTATGAGAGAAACTAGTAATGTTATAGTATTAATATTATTTAATTGGCATGGCAAAAGATTTTATCTGTGGATTGTGTGTATTCCTTATCGATATCCGAATTTTAGCTTTATTAACTCGGTGGTATGATTGCAAAACTCATTGGAACATTGATAAATTTAAGATAATTGTTTCCATTATTTACATTCATGATACTTGCTCTACATGGAATCTTCTAAGTTGGTTTTATGACATTTCTAAATGCAGGCCTTCCAAAGTCAGGAAGTCAGATGTCTGGTTCATTCACATCAAGTGGAAAACATATAGTATCAGTTGGAGACGATTTCGTGTTTATATTTGGATTTGCCTTTCTATAATGGCTTTGCTTGGTAAAAGTGGGATGATTCATAATGCAGTTTCAAGGCCAGAACTTGCTCAGCCAGAAGTATGATCATAACTGAATTCATGTTAGATGCCAAACCTTTTTGACATGTTTTGAGGATTTGTACATTTATTTTAGTATGTTACAAGTGGCCTGCTTGTAGAGTCAGGCCAAACCCATTCTTTTACACAATGTTCCTTTTTTTTGTTCTTAACCTTTACTTGTGTAATGT
Organism: Oxytropis ochrocephala; assembly: GCA_020916435.1. Lineage (NCBI taxonomy): Eukaryota > Viridiplantae > Streptophyta > Magnoliopsida > Fabales > Fabaceae > Oxytropis > Oxytropis ochrocephala. Next base: position 55,557,747 of record CM037090.1, on the reverse strand, counting down.
TGTTGATCTCTGTTTCTTTATGGAGAAAAATAGCCCTTATTGAAGTATATTTCTTTTAACAGTATATATGTCTGATTTCAATATTTATAGAATGAGTTAGATTCTGTTACATAAACTCTAACTGAATTTAACTTCACACAAATTTGTACAACTAACAAATTTGTATACTAACAAATTGCAGGATTTATTTTTTTTTTTTAATTTTTTTACAAAAACTTTGCGACGGATTTTATTTATTTTTTTAATTTTTTTAAACTTTGCGTGGATTTGCGGCGGAAGATGTCGATTTTGCCACGACTTTGCGGCGAAAATTTGCGATGGATTTGCCACGGTTTTATGACGGAAAAATTTGCCACGGAAAAGTCCGTGGCAAGCGATTTATGACGACAGCGTTTTTGCCACCATTTTTGGTCCGTGGCAAATCCGTGGCAAATGTTGTTTTGCCACGGAAATTTGTACATTTGCCACGGAAATGTCCGTGGCAAATCAACGATTTTCTTGTAGTGATATAAGGTGATATTTGTAAACGAGTACACTAATCACGTGGACCATTGAGATATTTGTGATCTTAATTGATGCATCAAATATATGGCCACATATATATCGTCAACTCACAACTGGAAGTTTGTGTGATTGTTTGCTCAACTAATTTGAGTAATAGGTCATTATGTGAATTACCCTAAAAGCATCTCATAAGTGTTGTATGATATTGTACATCACTTAGTATACGCTCACTCATAAAATGGTCTTGAAGAACCATTCTTTAGACGTCTAAAGTTAATTACATGACCAATACTTATGAGATAAGAAGTTCTAATTTCTACTTGGGAACATGAAATTTTACATGCTATAATATTGATTCGCATCAAGCCAACAAGTTATCATAACTCCTCCCCTTTACATTTGGTTTTTGGTCACGAACCTAATATTTCCCATCTTAGAATTTTTGAATGTGCAATGCACTATGATGGGTCCTCAAAGAATTTTGAAAACATATTGGATATAAATCTCCATGTATAATATATTATCTTGAGCCAGCAATTGGAGACTTGTTTATAGTCTAGTGTGATGATTATCATTTGAAGAATTAGATTTCCCAACATTAGGGGGAGAGAATAAGCAACTGGACAAAATAGATCAGTATGAATGAATTATCATTGTCTCATCTTGATAAAAACAATGTGAACTAGAAGTTCAAAAGATAATTCATTTGAAAAGCTTAGAAATCATCTACCAAATGCATTCATTGATCCAAAGGTGTGACCAAATCATATATATCGGCTGCTAATGCTCCAATAAAATGGATGTCCCTGTTGGACAATCGTATATTGCAAATGAGTCTCAATCGCGCTGAAGCATGGTAGACCAATCGGTTCCAAAGGTAAAAATCCTCGAACAAGAAAAGGAGCTAAAACAAAAGATGGTCCAAGAGAGGATATAGAAACTCTAAAAGAGTATTCAGACATAAATGACATTACAGTTCCAGAAGAACTAATTAGGTACCTGAAAAGTTATGAAATTAAAGAGATCTCAATGAATTATGTCAAGAATGAAATATAATGGAACCGAAACGAAGTCAACGTTGACAATGATTTTACTAAATATAGCGCTAAATGTGATAATTAGTGAGGATCATTAATCAAAGTCTACTAAAGATTGTAAACAATGTGAATTGGCCAAAATTGAAAGATGAAATTGGAGCAGAATGAGAATGGTGAAATTGTGAGATACAAAGCTCGACATGTTGCTCAAGGGTGGATGCGAGTACTTTTCAGTACTTAATTAGCTTTGTAGCACATGAAGAGCTCAATTTTCACAAGTTGAATATTGCTACAACTTATTTGTTGATAGTCATAATTAATTAAAGATCCCCGAATGATTTAATATTCCAGTGCACACTTTTTGGATTATCGAGATGATTACTCAAATTGAATCAGTACCTCCATGAGATGATATAATTTGAACACATGTGGTATAATCGTCTCAATTTATATTCTATATGAGGGATATAAAAATGTCACCATTGGTCCATAGAGTTCTATGAAAAGATCAATACATGAAATTTGCTATAGTTTGGTATTATTGGGACTCCTGAAGAGCTTTTCAAAATTATAGATATTACTCAAAGAAAGAGTTCTATATGAATGACCTCAAATTATATAAAATGAGTTTTTAAGGTTGAACCTGTGAATGATCTCTAAATGGAAAATCCCAGAATGATTCAAGATGTAAATAAAAAATGAGTTTTGAAAAACAAAGTCTCGTCTTGATCTAGAGACCGAACAATGAGTTAGTTAATTTTTTTTTTTGTTTAACAAGTTAGAAAGAGCTAATTATTAATTGACTCATTATATATATTTTTTATATTGAGTACATGAGTTGTGTGGCAAGCAAATAACAAATATCTAGTCCTGAAGACTATAAAGCATACATGCATATCACAAACCAAAATGCATCAGAAAAGGGATAAGATGGATATTTATGTTTGGCTATTGTAATGAATAAATCATTTTTATGTATGTTGCTCAAATTAACCCTGCAGATACAAAATATTTTTTCTGTTCTAGATCAAGTCAGGTGCAAGTCAGCTATTATCTATATATGGTGACCTTGAAACATCTTTGATCTACGAAACAACCTATGGTTCTTGCTTCTTCATTTCATGCCCAAATGTCAACAATTCAAAGAAGATATTTTTGAAGATAATACTGACCGCAAAGCTCCATTAAAAGAGGAGATACATCACAAGTGACAGCGAAGTAGATTGCTCCATATGCACTCAGGGAAAAACTCCAAATGCTGAAATTCATATTCTGAAGTGACGCTTCATTCAGGGGGATAAAAGCTGCACTCTTTTTTCCTTTGCCGTGGTTTTTTCCAATTGGGTTTTCCTGGAAAGGTTTTTAACGAGGCAGCTCCTACTGACAGGATATTGTACTCTTTTTCCTTCACTAGATTTTTTTATCCCATTGGGTTTTTTTCTAGTAAGGTTTTAATGAGGCATATCCTCAATGGACATCCAATGGGGAGTGTTATGAATATTAAGATTGTTAGTGGATGTCCATTTGTCTTCTCCCATATTCTCATCATTATCTTGTATAGTGGTCTTTTATGATTGACCACTCACTTCCAATCCCCACCCTATAAATATGATTCACCCTCATATGTTACGTGTACTTGTGATGAGAAATACAAAGACTCACATATTCTCTCATTCCCTTGTTCTTCTTTTGATATAGTCTTGATTATTTCATAATATATATATATATATATATATATAACATTTTTTAATGTCCAAATTTTTTCCTTTAAAGTGTGCATCCAAGAATACACGCTGTGCTTGAGGAGAAATATCACAAACTTTGGCTTTCAAGGGGGGAGATCAAAAGAAATGAAAATGATAGGGAAATGATGTTTAGGGTATTCCAAATATAGGGGGAAGATTTGGTATAGAAAAAGTTATATAGGGGAAGTGTAGGAAGTGTATACGACCGTAGATGATGATAAGGAAGTTGAGAGGATCTTCTATAAAGAGCTCACACTGCCTTTCTGGTATACCAAGGAAGCACGGCAGAAGGAGCGGAAGCCTCACTAGATCGAAGATAGTACTTGGAATGCTCTATCTAGGGGTGTTCATGGGTTGGTTTGGATTTGACCAAATTTGTTGTCCGAATTGATTACAATTACTCGTTTTCGATCGGTTCGGATTTTACATTTTTTTCTTCAAAACCCGAACCAAATCAATCCGATATTAGACGAGTTGATTTGGATTGAGCTGACGGGTAGGTTCCCGAGAAAGAGAGGTGGGTCACAATGGACACACTTAAATACCAAGTCTTTCCTTATCCAGATCTTTCCCCAAACAACATTTTTTTGTTTTAAAATCAAGCCGAAGATATTATTGGGATGAGTCGCGGACTAGGTCACTCTCTTTAAGACATTTCGTGGCACTACTCGAAGGTGCAAATAGGCTATCAACCACGACGTCCCCAGGATAAAACAGCCCAGACAAACTGTTACTAATTCCACTGCACCGTGAGAAATTAGCTCTAAGTTATACACCCTCAATATGGTTATAAAAACCACTCTTAGAAGCTTGGAAATGCTTCAAGCTTTCAAAAGAACAAGAAATGATTTTAGGGAGAAGAGAGAAGAAGTTGAGGAGAAAACTCTTGATCCACAACTTTTTGGTGTGAAGAACAAGTGTGGGGAAGCACTCCTTATATAGGAGAAAAGGTGGTAGGATCCGTTGGAAAAATGAAGAGCCAACGGCTCTCTCATTCTCCATCAAAAGAAAAACGTCACAATTAATGAGAGACGTTATACGGTTTAATAAATAGATCCGTTGCAAATTAAATTGAAATCTGTTACAATATTGCTAGTTTAATAGTCAACGGTCTAATTTAATTTAATTTTTTTAAAAAATTATTTTCGAAAAATATAATACACCCCAAGCCGGTCGGACGGGCGGATGGCGGCGCGCGTGTTTAGTGGTCATTTTGTGTGTGTCCTCACCCATCCACAAAATTGGGTACCCCTTGGGACCCAACCTAATGGATGACATTTGTAACGCCCCAAAATTTATTAAGTAATTATTTAACTAATTTAATTAAGTGGTATTTTTGGTTGGCCATACTAAAATAAATATAGGATATTTAATTTAAAGAAGGAGAGGGGTGTAGTAAATAAATGGGGAGTGTTTTTGTTAAATAGGGAGGGATATGAGAAAGTAATCAAGGGTGTGCAAATAGGGCCCATTAGTGCTAAGTGGCCCAAACCCAATTAATAAAACCCTTGGGTCTTAGGAGAAACCCTCATTAGAGCAAGAAATCAAAAATTAGAAAGTGAGAAGAGGAGAGGGAGAGATCGCAACGACCATAAGGAGAAGAGGGAGAGAAGCGCTTGATTCAAAGGAGAAAGAAGGAGAACTTGGAGTGTTGGTGCCTTGGAGAGATCTTTCTTGGAGAACTAGGGTATCTTCTTCAATTGTAAAAGGTAAGGGGGCTCTCTTTCGTAGTTAATAATTTATAGAACATGAAACCATAGGGATTAGGTGTTAGGAGGAATTATTTGATGGATTTATGGTGTGTTTGAATGATTTGTGTTGAATTGAATGAATATGCTATTGTTTCCATGATTGTATGGTGTTGCTATTACATGTGAATGGAATTTGAAATTGTTGATGAATGTTAAATTGTATTTAAGGAGATTTATGATTAATTCAATATAATCAAGTAAGGGAGTTTATGATGCTTATTAGGTGTTTGGTGATTTGTACGAATGAGTTGTGTAATGGTGTTGTATGGGGTGTTGGTGCCGTCGGGTTTGGGGTATGAACAGGGGTAGGGGTGCCAGAATTGCAGGGAATTGGCGCATGTGTGCACAGCATGTCTTCTTGTGTTGTTGTTACAGGTGGGGCGTGCGCGCGAGGCGCCAAATTGGCGTGCCTTGCGCGCCTGGTGTGTGGGTGCAGGTGTTGTGTTGCGCAGCAGGGCGCCAAATTGGCGTGCCCTGCGCGCCTGGTGGTGCTGGTGTGGGTGTGTGTGCGTGTTGTGTTGCATAGGGCGCCATTTGGCTGCCCCAAATGCGCCTGGTGTGGGTGTGTGCGTGTTGTGTTGAGTAAGGGCGCCACTTGGCCGCCCAAAATGCGCCTGTGTGCGCTGGTGTTCTAGTGCAGGGCGCCATTTTGGCTGCCCAAGTGCACTGTGGGTGTTGTGTCTTAGTGCAGGGCGCCATTTGGCTGCCCAAATGGCCTTCTTTGGATCTTTGGTGTCTAGTGATGAGCGCCATTTTGGGTGCCGCCTGTGTTCTTCAGTGTCTTTGTGTCAGGTGATGGCGCCAACTTTGGCGCCAAAGCGCAACAGCGCGCTGTGTCTAAGTGATGGGCGCCAACTTTGGCAGCCCAAGGCGCAACTTGGTGCCTGTGTCTAGGTGTGGGTTCAGTCCCTGGTGCGTTTCAGTCCTTAAGGTGTCAAATTAGTCCCTAGGTGTCAGGTTGGTCCCCAAGGTGTCAAATTAGTCCCTAGGTGTCAGGTTGGTCCCCAAGGTGTCAAATTAGCCCTTGGGTGTTGAAAGGGTCCCTAGGAGGTGTTTTGGTCCCTAGGTGTTGGTTTAGTCCCTGGCGTTGACTTTAGTCCTTGGAGTGACTTTAGTCCTTTGGGTGGAAATAGTCTTTGGTGTTCTTGTAGTCCCTTAGGGTGTCGTTTTAGTCCCCGTAGGGTTATTGTTTATGGTGATGTATATTCATGGTGATTATATTGTGGTGATGAGAGGTTTATGACTCTCTTGGTGATTGGTGAGTACATAATTGTTGGTGAGCATTTTAAATGCATTATTTGGTGTTCTGGCGTTATGGTGCATAGTCATGGTGTCGCATCTTCATATGCATATTTTGGTGAATAGGCCTCGGCCTCATAAATTATTGGTGAATGCCCTCAAGGCAATTTTGGTGATGGATCCACATGCATATGCCCGTGGAGTTTTGGGTTGCATCTCATACATTACATTCATTTTCTGGTGACTGATTTGGGTGTTCATAATCTAATGGTGCATTTGACTCGACTGTATTTCTGGTGCATTTGACTTGACTGTATTTCTGGTGCACTTGACTGTATTTCTGGTGTATTTGACTTGACTGTATTCCTGGTATACTTGACTTGACTGTATTTCTGGTGTGCTAGCTTGCCTATTCCACTGTGTTTTCTTGTTTTATTTATTATTACCTATGTAAAGAGACTCACCCTACTGCTTTATGTTGCTTCTTATGTCGGCAAGAATCGCAGTGTGTGATGTTGAAGGTGACTAGAGTACATTCTTCTAGTGTGGTCGAGTCAGCTCTGATACGTAGCACCGGGGGGGTCGTTTAGTATTTGTTATTTCCCTTATGTTTTGAACTATTATGTTAAGTTTGTTATTTTCCGCTGCTGTAGTACTTTATCCTCGGATTTAATTGGTGCTATGTATCTTATAGTGGAGTTTATTTTGATTATTATTTTGGAGTTTTTATTGTGGTTGTTTAAATGTGGCACCCTCGAGTGGTCGCACTAAGAAATTTTTATAGACTCTGATTCTCAATTAATTAAATAGTAGTTTATGTAGAAGGGGGTGTTACAACATTCCCACTTATAAACACACTCACATAGTGTCTATTCCAAGCAATGTGGGACTTTTTCAATTCACACACAATTCTTTGATAATTCCAACAGGTCATGTATTAAAACGTTAAAGTGTTAGTTTTCTAAAATATAAAAAACTACACTTTTTTTTCAATATTAAAACGCTTCTAAATAGCCAAAAAATTCAAGAAATTAAAAATGACATCAAATCAAACTCAAACCCATTAATAGTCTTTCAATCTTTAGTATTAAATTTACAACTTAGTGATAAATTATTAAAGTAAAAAGTCTAAGCAAATAATATATCATGCTTCTAAAATTACAAAACTATATATGATGAGCTAGTATGAGTTAGTTTGAGTTCGCGAGTTCTAGGTTGGTATGAGTTTGGCCCGAATACAAAAAATTCTGAACCAAACATATCGGTTTGAATCGAATTGTGAGTTGGTTTGAATTTACCCAAACCACTGAACCCCTAGAACTGTGTGAGCAATGGGGATCTAGTAAATACTACAAAAAGATATGTGTGCAAACCAAGAAGAACCGCGCTTCAAGGTGCACAACATGCACTCTTGGTAAATATATTAATTGAATTAAGGAAAAAACTTAGTAAGGTTATAAGTGTGATTGGTGTTGTTTACGAATCACATCATGATATATCGATTTGTTATTAAGTTGGTCAAAAAAGAAGATTTGTTATTAATATTATTTATTATCATTTAGTTACTTTTTTAAAACTAATTCACATGTCATGGTGTGATTGGAAAATAACACCAACCCCACCTATGAAACCACACCTAAGTTTTGTCCTTTAACTAAACTTAACAATTTAATATATATGAATGAAGCGTGATTAAAAATATTATATTGTTATTTATCATGTTAATCTTTTTCAAAATCTCAAATATATATTAAAATATTCACTACAAGAAAATCGCTGATTTGCCACGGACATTTCCGTCGCAAAACACTACGTAGAAACGGAGGAACGACGGCGGGTAAAATTGAGAGCGGTGGCGGGTCTAACCGCCGTGGATTTATCTTGTGGCGCGGTTCCTGTAGCGCCGTTATTTCTAGCGTCGCCCGAGTTGTTTTGGCGGCGGTTCCAAGAATCGTCGCGACAAACCGCCGCGCGCACGTTTGGCGCGGTTTATAAATCGTCAACAAGCATTTTGAATTTTCTACAAGCAGTTCGCGGCGGTTCATAATCGCCGCCAAGTGTGCGCCAAAAATTCCCACCAACACTAGCGGCGGTTATTAATCGCCGCAAAGCTACGCCAAAATTTTCCCACCAACACTAGCGGCGGTTGCAGCCATGCAAGTTAAAAATAATTTTTTTAAATTTCAAACACGATTTTTGTTTCGTACCTTTCTAACCCAACTTGTACCTATTAAAGAAACTACAATTATGCCAAAATCACATCTGACCTTCTAGAAACCAAATTTAGTTCATAATAACTAGAACTTAGTTCATACATCCAAATCTAGTTGTTCATGGCACCAAAATACAACCAACTAAATTAGTTCATAACATCAAAGTACAACCGATTTAATTAGTTCATAAAATCAAAGTACAACCAACTAGCAAAACTAGTTCATAACATCAAAATACAACCAAATAGAATCATCTATCTAGATGTCCTACGGGATGGGCTTGCTTCATTTTGTCTGTGTATTTGGATCCGTAAGAGCGTCTCAAATCATCTTGTGATTCCAAGTTAAGCTTAATTGGAAAAAAGAGCCATAAATTAAGTTAGAATCAATATTGTAGCCAAAACTAAAACCCAAGTAATGAACAATTATTGTTGACTTCACAACCTCCCAATAAGACAATTAATAATATGAATAATTAATTAAGATCTCTTAATTATCTTAACCTCCCTGACATATATGTTTTCTCCATTTCACATTACAAATCCAAACCACAAACTCTCCCATACTTTGACCACCACCACTACCACCTCCCATGGCTACCCCACTCTGATATTTTCCAGATTAAACCACAAACAGAAACAGAGACTCTTTTTAAAGAAGAAAAAGGCTACACAACCATCTTAGGTGAATTCTCATAATCGCAAGTAATAAATATTGGATTTCCTTTTCTATGTTTTACGTATATCATTTTGAGAACTTCACTAAAGTCCAATTCCATATAATTCAGCATATCATCACACAAACTGAATTCATCTAAGAGAAGAAACAACTCTGCTACCAGTCATTCAAAAACCAGAAACAGCTTAAAATAGGCTTAGATGGACAAACCAGAAACCAGTCATCTAATAAGAGTATGTGTCAGTGTGCTCACCCCATTTATAACAAGAGTATGTGCCAATGAAAAATGCACCATAATTGACTTCATAACCAATCAAGCAGTAATCGTCATAAATAATCATGATAGGAACTAAGAAAAGTTAATTATGTTACCATAGTTTTATTGGAACAAACATGCCTAAAATTAGCAACTTTTCCATTGGATCAATAAGCATGATTTAATGCATTAAGACAAATATTGTCTCACCGGATTTTGCTTAAGAAGTTGCATAACAAAAGCAAGTTGTTCTTTCAAAAGAGGTAATTGACAACTTGTTCCTTTAGAGCATCAACTTCAAAGACTTTTGCCTTTAAACTTTCAACCTCAACAACTTGTGCTTGTAAAGAATCAATTTGACTCTGCATCGTGACATCTTTTCATTAGCTTGAAAATCATATGAATCTATCGTAGAACGAGAGCATTTTCAGAGTGAGTTGGTGTTACACCGAGTCCCATGCCTCGACTATACCCGGGATGTTCTTTCCGAAAACTTCAATAAAGGCTTCATGCTCGGAAGAACCCTCAAGAACTGCTTGTTGTAATTTTTCCTACATGTATTGAAGAAAGACATAAAGATTTACGATGTGCCCAATAATATGATATGTTGCAATCAAACATAGCTATACATATATGATATTGGACTTACATGGTTTTGTCTTGCTTCATCATTAACAAAATCACCATTTGATTTTTTATGAGCAATTTCATACATATCTGCTCTAGTATAAGTCCGCACATCTCGCTCTTCCTAAATCGTATCACCATATAAATATAGTTAAACCATTTTCTATGTTTTTCAAACAATAGAAAAAATGAGATATGATACCATCTAATGTTGCTTTCTGGCAATTGTCTTAGCCCCTAATGTATGAGGAACCTGTTGCTTCGAGCGGTTTTCAGCATTTTGATCTGCCATTGCCTATAAACAAAGTCATTAACAAAGTAATTTATATTAATTCCTAAAGGATATGATAGGGAAAAAATTATTAATGTTTCATTCCTGAAGGATATAATAGGGAAAAAATTATGCATCCACAATATCAATAACAAAGAAATGAAACCAATTAGTCGATACTAATCAAATTAAACAAACAACCAATTTAAGAAAAGTTATGTTATTACCATAGTTTGGGTTTTGACCTATACTCCAAAAACTTCCTCCAATGATGCTGGGGAATGTCCTCCGTGAGTTCCGAGTATTTTCTTCACGAGTAAGCTCCCGGTTATAATTTTCTTTAAAAAGCTTGCAACGATCGTCCTTCCATTTCTTTCCCAAGCTTGATAATATCCATTTCTTGTGAGCTCCATCATTTACCACAAATTTTGTCTTTAATGCAATTACAATAAAAGATGTTAGTAACAAAACATAAATAACAATAAAACGTATTAAGTAATTTTGCTCTATACCTTTATGTCTTTCTCATAAACATTATTTTTGTAATCCATAGGGACTTCACGCCAATCCGTGTACAAAATAGGGAATTTGTCAAAATGATTTCCAAGAAAACCCAAAACCCTCCTAATAAACGTGAGACAATCCAACTGGTTGATTTTTGCATTCCATTGGGTCATAACTTTGAATCCTAGGCGGTTTGGAATCAAATCTCGCACTTTTAGGCTTCTTTGGCTGCGATTACCCTCCTCATCTAACACAAAATAAGTCAAAATATTAGTACACCGAAATATAAATAATGGAAAATACACCACCTAATTAGAGTTTATTTACCAATAACATCCACTATCCATTTGGGATTAGTCTTGGGTATTTTGAAGATGAACCTTGAGATACCAGCCTTCATTGGAAAAGGGCACATCATCGAACTCAGGAATGTCATCTTCCAAAGATGAAGATGGGTTAGGCATAGACACCCTTTGGGGTAGCGGTACCCTATGGGTGCTTCTCAAGAAGAATTATGTCCTTGAACGGATGTGGGTTGACCATTACGGAGGCCATCATATCTTCTTTTAGGAGGCATACCTACCAATACATGTTAGGCAATAAATCAAAATCAGAAGAAATCGCATGCATATATTCTATGAAAACTCACATGCACATATTAAATTAGAAAACTCACTTTGGTTAGCAAGTAATGGCATAAAGCTTACGACATAATCATAAACCTTGATTTGATTAGCATAAGTAATGGGCGAAGAAATTCATAACACCGTATCAAAAAGGAATTGAAGTAAAGTAAATCATTTAATGGAAACATTAAAAGGATTGAGATCAATCTCAAACAAACTATGTCATAGTTAAACTAAAAGAGTTAGCAACAATATTACATAGAATGAACTACCAATCACATTCATAAAACCATATCTTGATCATCGTCATCAACATTTTCATTAACAGCTGAACTTTCAGGTTCATTATCTTCATTCTCATCCTCTACATAATAGACCATTTGAGCTTCGGAAGCTCTAATGTATGGTTCATCATCTTCATGTTCTCCACTATGTATATTTCGTGCAAACTTGATAGAGGTAAAGCCCAACTTATCCATCTTCAAACCTCTTGGATTAGTGGTATTAGCCCATTCACATTTAAACTATGAGACAATGCAGTCCCCTATTTTCAAAAGCAGTAGAAATAAACCAAAACAATTCACAATCATGATACATAAGCATAATTCAAGCACTGTAATCAAACTCAGGGGACAAATGCGTACATTTTTACATGGCTGAAACTCTAGTTCTTAAGCATTCGTTATTTTTCAATACTACTAACCAGACAAAAAGACAGATGCAATTATGATTCATAACAAAGGCATAACATATAACATGAAATTGGTGTGTGACATCATGCACGATTTCCTATAGCACCACTAATAGCAGTAGTAAATACTAAACTATATACTTAAGGAATTTTGACAAAAACACTCTAATTAATAGCTTGAACAATTGTAAACAACATATATTAAAGATAAATATGAAGTAAGTAGGATAAACATCAAGAAGACAAAATATATTGAGATCTCGAATGATACAAAGAGGAGGAAGAGAATTGTACCTGAAGCAACAAACAGCAATGGAAACCGAATCTAGCCTTTAGTGATTGTACATCTCTGTGTTTCCAACCCTAAATCCAAAAGTTAAAATAGGAAGCAAATAAGTACAAGAATCAATCAAAGGGCAATCTACATAATGGCATTTTCTGTTCCACCACTTTCTTTGTCTTAACTGTCTATAAAATTCAAGCTCTTTACTCTATGCAATTTAATCTAATCACCTTAGCATTTTCTGTTCCACCACTTTCTTTGTCTTAACTATCTTGTCATTACAAGTCATCGTTGAAATAGCAATCTTGTAATAAAACAAAAACTAGTTTACACTACAACAGAAAAGGCAATAGGTAGCGAGTTTAACTTAATCTCTGAAAAGCTCTTACTGTCTTTAACATCATTTAACTTAATCTCTGAATGACCATTAGTATAGATATTTAAATTCAGCTTCTATCTATCTCAGAAACTCCAGCTTCTATCTATCTCAGAAGTACATCTTGAAAATCTATTAGGAGTAGATGGTGGCAAATTATGCTCTTGGCTTTGCCCTCCTTTTCACTTTGTTTATCTTTGAATGTCTAACACCTATCAAGTATCAACTCAGCAATAGCAGAATGAAATGATAAATTGATACAAGAAAGGTAAGTTGGCTCTGTGTCAATTTACTTGAAGGGCTTCACAGTTCACAAAATTCATCACAGATAGTTAAATAAAAGGTGTTGTGTATATTTTATCTTGGATGTTTTGCATTATGTATTTTTGCTTTACAATAGAGGTCCTCTAGAGACTATAGTCCATGACTCCAAAGCAGGGAATAACCTTAGTGAACATTAAGCACAAATCTATATTTATAAGCATTTATTACAGTAACATCTCAATTTGTTCATGATAACTTAGCTCACATGCAGATTATAAATGTATATTAAAAAAATTAACATAGAAAGAGAGGATTAGAATATGATTAGGAACAATGGCATTTAATATCACAAAGAATCAAATATCCACTGCACATGAAATAGAGTTATATACTATGGAAAAAATGGGAGTCCATAAAACTACATGACAACAACTCAACAACTATAGGCTAAAACATCACATTGCACTCCATTCGTATTCCTATACAACACCAGAAACATTCCAAAGCCACACCAACATTAATTCCATTTTTATTAATAGTATAAAGGCAAACCAGAAACATTCAAAGCCACACCAGAAACATTCAAAGCCACACCAACATTAATTCCAGTGAGATTAACTACATAAAATTTTGATAACTGAGGATTTTGAAGCATTCTGGTGTAAGCAATTGGTGTATGATTCTTGAAAATTGAAGAATAATTACCCATAACTATTAATTTCCATTATTTTCTTTTCAGAAAATTAGTTATGCTTCAAAAGCTAACTTTAAAGATAAACTCAAACCGAGCGAAGCAAACAAGAACGCAAAGAAAAGGGTACCGCAAGGTCCAAACGCATAAACGTAACGAAGCCAAGGTCGAGAAAGAAAAAGTGGTGAGCTTTGTCGAGAAAGAAAGGGCAAGGTCGTAAGCGAAGCGAGTTGTTCTTGTTCTTAGTGAAGTGATGAAAACGAAACTTCCGTGCATGGATGAGGTGAAGCCGTGTTAGGGTTGAGCGGTGATGGGTGGAGGAGGAGCGACAGCCAGAGATGTGGTTTGACGGTGATGGGTTTGACGGTGTGGTTGTAGAGAGAGCGGAGTGGGTTTAGGGTTGCAGAGAGAGTGCTCGTTTAGAGAGGAACATTTGGAAGAGAAAGAGGAATGAAAGCTTCTCACACTTTGTAATCTCGTATTTGCTTTATTTTTCTTTAAAATTGGAACCGCCGCGAGACAATTTTGAACTGTCGCCGGTGTAGATGAGCGACGGCAGTTGCTAGGAACTGCCGCGAGTGAAAATGAGCGACGGCGGTTGTAGCACCCGCCGCGAATTGTGGGTCGCTATTTAACCAAATTTTTGTAGTGAAAGGGCCAATTTCCGTGGCAAAACATCATTTGTCACGGATAAAAATTGGTGGCAAAAACGCTCGTCGCAAATCGTTTGCCACGGAATTTCCGTGGCAAATGTTTCCGTCGCAAATATCCGTGGCAAAGTCGTCGCGAATTTCATCGCAAATCCGTGGCAAATCCGTCGCAAAAAAAATTTAAAAAAAATTAAATCTTCAAACATATATACATGCTGACTAACATTACAAGACCAATTACAACATTACAAGACCAATTACGGCATCTTTTGTAACCATTCATAAAAACAAACAATGGAAAGGAAACTTGATTTATTATTACAGATGTTTTAAAACAATACAGACATACAAAATCTTGTTGCATAGCTTACTAGAGAGAGGAGTAAACAAGTCTTAGACAACCAAATATTTCCTTAGAGTAGCCATATAATCGCACAAGTACAAAATATTTCCTTAGAGTAGACTATATATATATATATATATATATATATATATATATATATATATATATATATATATATATATATATATATATATATATATATATATATATATATATATACCTAAAAAGTTTTAAGTGGACTTATAAGTACCAATTCTGCATAATATTTAGTGGACAAAATGCAATATACCTAAAAACTGGTTTGCTTCATCAAACGCCAGAGTTTTATCATCTGGGAGGCAGTGATATGTAAATGAATTCTTGTAGAGATTTTGACAAGAAGGTATGGTCTGCACAAGTAGAAAATCCAAAGGTAGCATAAGAAATTAAACATTCAGCTACTCAATAAGTATGCACGGCCAAACCTAAACCCAAAACCACAAATCTCCCTAACAACTGAAACAGATTTTCATTTCATTTCATTTTATTTTTGAAATTGAAATTGAAGAAATAAAACTGGAAAAATGAGAAACAAACCTTGAAGTCGTCGATGTCGAGAAAGAGATGAACACCAGCAGAGACTTATATCAAACATTAATCAGTTCATTGCAAATAAACAAATTAACAATACATGGAAATTGGAGCAGAAACAACTCAAGAGATAGTAGCAGAAATACCTCAAGAGGCATGACAGCTTTTGGAATGACCCTGTATAGGAAAGAAGAAAAATGTGAAGAAGTAAACAAATGGTGAGACATTGTGAATGGCAGGAGATGAATAGAACACCCTTGGTAAAATTAACACCAAAAAGCAAGTCTTTTTATGCATAATACACCCTAAAACATTGCAGCATCTATCATAAACTGTGAGATATTAATCCCATCATCCCAACACTTCCTCCACCATACATCAAGTCCATCAAATAAAACAACAAAAACACAAAAAAGATGATGATGAAATTTATTGTTAGCAAGTGAAACACAAGTTACTGCACTGGCAGTAGATTATAAAGAATGAGAAGGTTGTGCCTCAGATAATTGTGCAGAATGTGTACCATGTGATGCAGAGTGCAGGACATGAAATTTGGTTGGAATGTGATTTAAAGAATGAGAAAATTGAGCTGCAGGATCAAACAAATTGAAATCAGATAGAACTGGTTCATTAGTATAATTGCAGTGAGTGCTAATCAATCAGAATTAACAAGTCCTTCACTTGATCCTGAAAAGACAATATAAAAATTATGAGTAAACTCACTAATAAATTAACAAACATAACCATGAATAAGAATTGTAACTCCAATCAATGAATGGTTACACTTGGCTGATTCCTCCTTTCATAGGACCTCTTGCATTATCATGTTGAACTCTGAATCCATTATAAGATTGTGACATGTCGTCGTCTCTAGGGATATATGGTACATTCAACCTGTATTTTCATGTAACATTATTTAGAAATAAATCAAATTTGCTCAGAACAAAGGCCTTTGAAACACAAGAAAGAGCTTTACTTTCCTTGATTTCCCTAAATGGAATCAACACACTTTTCTCAAGTTTTGAATCCAATCCCAGGAGAGATCTTGCAGTATTACTTTTATTGGCACCATAGAATACAAATCTATGGAAGGTGAATAGCATACAAGAAAATCAAAGACTAGATTTGTAAGTTGCATCTGAGAATGAGATGTGCTTACCTGTTTGTGGAAAACCTAACGGGTAAAAGAGAGAATGCAACGCTTGCTGGGAGGTGAGAAGAGATGAATAGATACTACAAGAAAATCGCTGAACTACAATTTTAGAAACCAAAACTTTCAATCAGCAAAATTCATCATCACAAAGTTTAACAAAGGAGTCCAAATTCAGCCGAATTCTGTCAACATCTCAATCGTTCACATTATACAAAACTCTCATTGCATCAGCTGAATTCAGTGACAATTTGAACTATACATTATTCTTCCAACCATAAAAAGCTTAAAGTTTAAAAGAAGTAGTTCAAATTCAGCCGAACTCAATCAACATTTCATTCCCGTAGAACAAGTAGAGAGAGATAGATGATATTAATATTAATATAAAAGTCATGTTCATTACAATATCTATTTCAACCCGTATGTCAAAGGCAATCCAGTTTAAGCAAAGCAGACTAAGAAGACAACAAACAGAATAAATAGCACACTATTAAGATAACATGATGATATATAAAAAAAGATATTGTTTGTTACACCAATAACCAATTTAGTTCGTTATCTCCAATTATTGACTTTTCCTCAGTTCATTCTTACACTGTCATACATATAGAAATTCAAAGAAATATAAACTAAGAATGGCTATCATAGTTTTCTATCAAGTATTCATCATGCCATGAATATGAACAAATTCATGGCCAAAATGTAAAGCATAGATAAGCAAATAACCCACGGAAACAATCAGTTACCTCACTTTCAAGCGAAGACAAATTTCAAGTTGTCTATTTGGTGTCTGTTTGTTCAGTACATATGTACCCAAGTCCCCAAGTTTTGCAGTCAAGACATCATTCTGAAAAGGAAAGCCAATGTAATAACGATTAATATATCTCCCATAGAGGGAAGCCACTTCTTAAAAGTTAAAAATAACAAGAAATTAATCAAAATTTAAAAAGTAAGAAAATAAAAATAAAGCTTTTTATTTCAAAAGACCAACCAACTACAGTGAGTTTCGTCTAAAAAAGGTCATCAAGTTATAAATGTGATTATTTGCAAGAATCAGTCACAACAAGATAACTTCATGTTTGTTTTCTAAAATACATAAGTTGTAGGATACTTCT
The DNA here is from genome assembly GCA_020916435.1 of Oxytropis ochrocephala. Classification (NCBI taxonomy): domain Eukaryota; kingdom Viridiplantae; phylum Streptophyta; class Magnoliopsida; order Fabales; family Fabaceae; genus Oxytropis; species Oxytropis ochrocephala. Next base: position 55,540,163 of record CM037090.1, on the reverse strand, counting down.
TTAATAAATAATTGCTGCTACCAATCTTCTATAATATACTCCCAAAAAAATCATTCTCACCCCATAGTCTACATCAAATCCATCAATGTCAACAGAGTCTCCATAGTCCTGCCAAGCAACAAGTAAGCCAAAATAATAACGAATACAAATTAAACTCAAAATAATATGAAATATGCGCATTGTCACTGTCAAATTCCCATCGCAGATAAGACTATTTTTGAATGTAATCCATTTGATTTTAAGCTTAATTTTATTACAGTTGCATATTTGTCAAACAATGTTAGCAACTAATAAATCAAAAGCAAAATATGCAGTGGATGTCAGGAACCGAGAATAATGTCATATCACACGAAGTTAAATTGGTGTAAAACACAAAACAATGCTAGAGATACCTCCAATTTCTCTTGTAGGCTTTGTATTGTGGAATCAGCCAGTGTGTGGAATTCACCCTCCTGCAGTAGAGAACTGCATCCACATTAATCATTAGCAAATTCATCTCCGCCCATTTAAAAGAACAAACCAAACAAAACACGGCAGCAATTTCAATTAAGACGGAAATTATACAGCCTCTAAGGCTTTTAGCAATTGTGACTGACATATAGAGTCTCAGAAATATTCTTCCAACATTTACAAACCTCGACGTTAAACCTACCCCAGAAATGCTATGAATTTCAGAATTAAATAAAAACAACAATTCAAATTCCAAAACTATAAAAACAAAAGATAATATTTTCCTTGCAAAAAATGGCTATACATGTTCAATATTTTCCATGAATGAAGTAAGAACATAGGAACGGAAAAGTTATAGCACACATACTGGTAATCGATAGGTTTAGGGACTTGAGATTCATCAAGAATGGACTTCTAAGAGCAGAAGCTTCTAGAAAAAGTTGAGAGACCCAAAATATCTGATGCTTTCACAGAAACGAATGTAGACCCGTGAATGGAAAAAGAAGAATAGGAGTGTAATGAGGGTGCTGACAGTTGCATGAACTTGAAGAGCCTTTTATGCAAGTAAAGGAGTCATCAATATAAAAACCAATGCCCTTCCTAGACCATACAACAAACACCCTGAAAGGAAACAAATCAGAAGCAACAATATCATCAATTTTGTGATTAGAAAAGCAACAAATCCACATATATGCCCAATAACTGTCAGGAAAATTCATAAGAAATCACAAAGTTAAGATTTTTCCCATTTGGTTTGCTATTAAACAAAGGTATCTTACCTTCTTTTCACAAATTAAATTGTTATTTCAACTATGCACAAATCTCTCTCTTAACAAGTTCACAGTATATTAATTTATAAAATTTCAAGATAATACCAACAAATACTAAATTACATGCACAAAATTGTTACCTCAGCAACTGGGTGATCTGCGATTACTGACTTTGGGGCTTCAGAGGAACCACTTCTGAAATTAAAGCAAGGGAGAAATGAAGCTTCGCGATCTATGATTTCGAAGGAGAAACGAACTTCAAATGACATTAGTTCGGGAGTAGAAGCTTCGCGATTTATGATTTCGAAGGATCTAAGAAAGAAGAAAATGGTTAGGGTTTTAGTTTCTTTGAGAGTGAGAGAGGGAGACTGAAAGAGGATGTTGCAGTGGAAGAGAAGGAGAAGCGAATTGAAGGAGGAACGGTGGTGTTGGGTGGTGGGTCGTGCCGTCGTGGGGTGGTGGGTCGTGCGACTATGAGACGGATCGAGAGAGTAAGAGAGGGAGAATGAAATGCGTTTGTGTTTTGCTTGGAGTGAAGAAAGGTCTCGAGAGTGGGAGAGAAAGAAACGCGTTTGTGTTTTAAGTGGAATGGTTTGCCACGGGCTTGCCACGCACCCTCCGTCGCAAATTGCGACCGTTTTTGATATCCGTGGCAAAGTCCAGCGGGAAATTTCGCGCCCCTTCCTTTTTACACATGTCGTCGCAAATCCGTGGCAAACTAGTGACAGATTAGGCTCCGTGGCAAATACTAGTGGCTAAATCAGACTTTTCTTGTAGTGATTGACTAATATTTTCAAATTCGTCCCCTCTCCTAAAAAAAACATTATAAACATACTATTGTTTTTGAACTTTGAAGTTTTCATTAACCTTAGAAAGCTCTCGGAAAGTAACCAATTTAGACCCTTTCATAAAATAAAATAAAAAAACAATTTAGACTTTTGATTATTTTAAAAAAAAACCAAGAGTCTGATATGAAATTTTCCTATCTGAACCATTCAATAGAAATATACAATATGTCCAATTTCATTATATTTTTTAGGAAACAACCCACTCGTAATTTTTATAAGCACAGTCAAACCAGTAAGTCATTAACCAACACCGTTGGTCCAGTGGTCTAATCTATCATAAGACACAGAGCGTTGATACGGTGCTCCCGCGTTTGATTCCTGCAATGGACAAACTCAGTGTTGACCATTCACTACTAGAAAAAAGGCTTTTTATATCGGTTAAAAAAGGCTTTTCATATCGGTTCCGTAACCGATATAGATAAAGGGGATATTAAAAACAGGCGCTTTCTATATCGGTTAAAGAACCGATATGAAAAATATTTTATATCGGTTCCCGAGAGAAACCGTTATGGAAAGTCGGTTTTTAAACCTATAAAAGCGCTTTTTTATATCGGTTTCTTAGTTGAACCGATATTGAAAATCTCTTTTATATCGGTTATTTAAAGGAACCGATATGAAAAGTCTTTTTTAAAAAAATAAATAAAAAATTCCTCAATTGGATATCTGACAAACAACAAAATCACACAAAAATACAATATTTATATAAAAATACAAAGATCTCAAATTATACTCAATATCCATATCCAAATACAAAAACAACATGCATCAAATACAAAGATCTCAAATACAAAAGTACAAAGATCTCAAATCACTTCCTTATTATTGATAAGATCACGAGAATCGGCTATTTCTTGAAAGTCATTCTCAAAAGCATCCAATGATGTCTTTCTTTGTGGTGTGTTGCGATCAAGAAGCGGCATATCTAAATCTTCGAGTCTTTGGTATGCATCTAAATATCTCTTAAGCTTAAAAGGTCCTACAACAAGCAATGGTTCATGAGGCACCTCCTTCAAAGAAATCACACTAGCAGAGCAAGAATCCTAGCCAAACAAAGTATGGTGATCGGCATGAATATGTGAAATCCAAATGCGGCTTAAAGATCTCACAATATCATCAGCACCATCCACACCATATCTGTTTCCAAAGGGATACATCAACCAACGATTCAGATTAAAAAAAGCAAACAAGTGCAAAGACAATAAACATGAAATTAAGAATCCAAATGCAAATTTTAAAAATCAAATGGTTGTTACTTAAACTTGTGTGTTGCAAAGCATGATGCATAAATCATAATCATAATGCTTTAAGTCGTTAACACTTTCTTTTCAAAAGAATAGATGTCATCGGCAATCAACAATCTCGTGACAATTATAGGCTTCTCAAACTCCAAAAACTTTATCACAACCTCTATAAAAACAAATAAGTTAACAGCCAGGTGACATCAATCTTCCTTAAACACTAGGAGTGAAACTAAGCCTCGTAGAAGTGGTACTCAAAAACAACATCTTTGCGAAAGCTTCCCAGGTACATCTGCAGAGAAAGTTTCCAACTTGTATTCGATGTTGTTTCGCTCCTTTGGGTCCAAGAAAACCTATCCAAGGAAGGAAAGACATACAACTACTGTAAGAATGAATAAAATCCAGTTCAAATTAACAAGTTGATTGGAAACTATAGCTTACCTTCATGATCTTTGACCCGTCCAGTCTATACCTCACACGCTTTCCAACAATCTCAAAGCAGCATTACAACATCCTCAAGCATTGCTTCATGAACTGCGGTGAGAGTGCAGTGCGTGGGTGAAAGCAGCAATGAGAACCCTTCTTTGGTGGCCTCAATATCCTTGGTGGCAATCGAGATTACATCCTACATATATAAGAAGATTCAAAAGCTGCATTGAGTGAAATACAAAGCTAAGCGAAAGGAAAATTATGAAAGCTAGAAAGTTCAAACAAGCAACCAAATATGAAGAAAGATAAAATACTCGGAAGGAGCAAATAAGGAACACACACAATTACATAGCGAACAAATGAATACTTTAACTACCATAGTAACAACAAAACAAATCAATTATTGCAAATCAACTCTTACAAAAGTGAACAAATAAACATTTCATCACAACATCATTAATAAGTGAAGGGTCGGACATCATTGAAAATTTCTCAAAGTTTCATAACATAGAATCTCGGACAATAATAATACAGAGTAGTCGGGGCTAATAGGGTCAACATAGTATGAAATGTATTGAAACTAACAAATCCATCCGAGACAACACTAGCAATCGTAGAGGTCGGGACAACAAATAGAGCATCTAATATCTAATATCAATTAGAATTGAATTACCTTTCCACTAAACTTCTTCTCGAGTTCCCTAACAAGTCTAACATGGATCTTCCCGAAACCTTTCCTTAATCTGTATGGGACATGAATTACAAGCGCCTTGCGGTTACGGACACATCAACTTGTCGCGCAATCGAGAACCAAACAAAAGTCGGACATGGAAACACAAACATTCACACACAAACACATACACAAAAAACATAATACATGTTCATACACCGCAGAGTTAATGTAAAGATCCTTCACTCACTTTTAAGCTCTGGTTGGTATTTTCCAGATCAAACAATGCACTGCAACAATAAAAGCTCAAAAATAAACATTTAATTCTTAGAAAATAATGCAATTAGAACTTGAGTGTTCGGAAATATAACTCACCTTAACCGACTCTTCAAACTCGGTTGGTTCAAAGCATCTTTGTCTTTGTGGATTTTCTTATGTGATGTGTACATTTTCGCAAATTGCACAAAAAGAACAAAACTTGTGAGTGCCTAAACAAAGTTAAGGATAGATAGCCATTAAAAAATGTTACATGACTTCGAAGTAAGTAGCAAAATGTTACATGACTTCAACAAGAGGGAATTTTATGTACAATGCAAACTACAAACTATAATATGGCAAACTTGCATGGAATATGTCGTCCCCATAGAGGCACTAATCCCTTGTATAACTGAAGTCATAATAAATTTCAATAATCACATCCTAATTCGTAGCATAGACAATCTAGCAAACAGTTTAGGAGTTATCAATATTAAAATGAATGAGTTAGATGATCTCATCCATAAGAGTAAAAAGGGTGTACAATCCTATATAAACTTGCATTGTCTCTACACACTGGGGTTTAATATGAAACAATTCGATTTCCACGATCTTTCAAGTCCAATATACCAGCAAATGAGCAAATACATACCGGCTTCCAATTCTCAACAACTGACAAATACCTCCTTACATATTGAACAAAGAGACTCCTGAAAAAAACATCAACCGTGCTAAGCGCCAACTTGAATAACAATCAATTGAGGTGGCTTTACATCACTAACAAACACTAACGAGACCATGACAGGAACTAAAGTGATGCAGGAACAGTAGAAAAGGAAATAATTGATTGCCAGTTTACTCTTATAGTTTCAAAAAAAGAAAAAAAAAATTGTCATCTTCTAGCTATGCATAATATTTTAGGTATCAATTTAGGCATCAATGTTAAACGTTCTTTAAATATATATATATATATATATATATATATATATATATATATGAAATATTGATTAGCTTAATAAGGAAATAGAAGCAGGTGACATCAAATATGATACAGTGAGCTTGAACATTGACCAATATGACAATAGTGCTTGTGTATGTAAAATCAAGATACCAAAGCATAATCTATTTCAAATTGAAAAAGAAAGCCACAAGGAGTTAAGGACGAGAACAATAGAATGGAGCGTTTTATTTCAGATAATGACTCAGAATCTAATAAATATGTATTACTATACCCAACCACCCCGAGAAAATAAAAGGACTTTTCATGAGAAAATGCTTTAAGGACCATATCCTATCCTATAAATTTACAATTGTTTATCCAATCCTATAAATCTACATCAGCATTTTATTGAACAAAATGGCAAGACATACATGATGAAGAAAATATATTGAATATGCCAATTGAAAGGAACCACATACCACTCATAGTCATTTTTATTATTTTACGAATTGAGAAAGTCATCAACACGATCTTTCGCATACGGGAGCGTGGCCACAGAGCGATGAAATGTTATATAAAGGAGAAGTGCTCGGATTTAACCCTGCAACCATGAAAGATACAATGTGACAAATATAAATCCCACCATAAAACCCCAAAATTCATAAACTTCACTATCCAAAGAACACATTCGTTTTGAAGCTCTTCATTCACTTCTTAAACTCTCAAACCACATAGAAAGTTCACAAACACAAATTCACACGCTAATCCCGATCCAACTAAACACGAGAAACAAGCAAATCCACAAAAACCTCAACACACTCTAAAAGTAGAAAGTTTGGAGAAGAAAAAACTATACCCAAAGATGCATCGAACTCCTCGTAAGTATGAAAGCAGAAGATCATTCCGCTCTTTCTCACGCTTCTTCATCTCGAGAAATAACGCGAGCTCCTCATCCTTCTCTGTCGTCGAGCGAAGCCCTCAAACCCCAAATTGTTGCTCCCTCGCTTCTTCAACGCAGCTTGCATTTGCGAATCCGGACCCCAAGCTACGATTCATCCCTAAAATTTAAACGACCCGAACCCTAAATCCTTCAAAGCCACCAGAAAGCTCAACTTGACTTCTCACTCACCTCACGGGTTCAATAACCGTACCGAAAGCTCTCCAATAGAAGAAAGAGTTGAATCTAAGCTAAAGAAACAAAACGCTAGTAGCTCGAACGAAACGACATTGTCACAAACGAAAAAAAGAAAGAAATGAAAAGTGGTACAGAAAGTCACAACATAGATGGCTTACGAGAAACAGAGAGCGGAGGTGCCTCGTTGATTTTGAAGAACTAGGTTTTGATTCTTCAATCGGTGGCGGAGGCGATTCAGGAAGGAAGGAAGCGATGGTTCAGGAAGGAAGGAGGCGAGAAGAATATGTTGAGCGTTTTCACTTCTTTTTCTTTAGTATATTAGCGTTTTCTATAACGGTTATAGTATAAACCCGATATGAAAGACTTAAATTAGCGTTTTTATATCGGTTTGAGAGGCAATGATATAAATATTGTAAAAATAATTACAAAAGCGCCATCACGCGTCATTTTTAATATCAGGTCATTTTTAACCGATATGAATTGCTGATATAAAATGCATTTTTTCCACTAGTGATTGCGAAATTTGATCCTAAACACGTGCAGAAATTAGTTTTTCGTTGGAAACATTAGAGGACTCCGTGATTGGCAAACCCAAACCAGCATATGTGACTAAAATTGCAAAAGGAAGAATCTTTTCTTTACAAGGAAGATCTAATTCTAAGGGAGACGAAATATGCGGCAAGGTGAAAGGATAGATGAATTAATTGAAAATGGTTTCTTGTGTTGGTAATTAGAAAGATAATAAGACTTGCAGAAGTTGCAGTGTTACCTGTTTGTACCATAAAGGATCAATTTGGCATGCTGCTGCTCAAGAGTTAATCAAAGTTTCAAACCCACAACAACAACCTAACATTCATATCCACTACCAAGTAGTCCTTTTCGTTTTTTTTTTACTATTGATGGCTACTCATAAGTGTGTCTCAATAATTCAACGAAAGACTAATCTCTACTCGTACTGTTAATACCGAGTTTGTCCACTGCGAGAATAAAATCCAGAAGCACCAACTCAACCCCATGTCCCAAGGTAGCTTATGCTACTGGGCCAAAGGTGCTGGTTACTACCAAGTCCTCTACTACTACTGATGGTAAATAAATGACATTATTATTCATTCTTCAACGCCTTATTAAGTCACTATATAATACAAAAATCCCCACTGGACTCTACCTCGTATGTCATCACTCTATATTTCAAATAAAGAAATCAAGTTGACCAACAACAGAAGATTTGTTCAACTGCAGAAATCTCCAACTAACTCATGCATTGTAGACATTAATTCACGCGTTTTAATTACCAAAGTAACACTACTTACAGGAGAATAATAATAAGTTTCCCAGCCTATAAATACATTTGTTTCACCGTATTGTTCTCTACACCACCTCCTTATTTAATACCAATATTTACCACTCTCTACTCTCCCCTTCAACAATGCATAAAATGATTTCTACCTTGGTTCTTCTGATTTTATCTATTTCTTCATTTGCCTCAGCATCTCTGCAGGTTGGTTTCTACACCAAAACATGTCCATCTGCTGAGGAAATAGTGAGAAGTACGGTTAACAAAGCTGTTTCTCTCAATCCTGGCATAGGTGCTGGATTGATCAGAATGCATTTCCATGATTGCTTTGTCAGGGTAAGTCACGTACATCTTCATAATAATTTCCTATATACACATGTAGAATTATGTGTGTCTGTTGCATGTCCGTGTCTATCTGTGTTGTGTCGGTGCTTCATAGTTACCGAAATTTATGACACGCTCATAAATTATTTTCAACTTATATGAAAACAATATATATGTATATGTAACCAAGTTAATTTGATACTAAAATTGAATTTTATACACAGGGTTGTGATGGATCAGTGTTACTAGCATCAACACCAGGAAACCCTATAGCAGAAAGAGACAACTTCATAAACAATCCAAGCTTACGTGGCTTTGAAGTAATCGATGAAGCCAAATCTCAAGTTGAAGCTACATGTCCTCAAACAGTATCATGTGCAGACATCCTAGCCTTCGCAGCAAGAGACAGTGCACTCAAACTCAGTAACACAATAATAAACTACAATGTCCCATCAGGTAGAAGAGATGGTCGAATCTCTATTAGTGATGAAGTTCCACAAAATATAGTTGGACCATCTTCCAATGCTAATCAACTTATTAACAACTTTGCAAAAAAAGGTTTATCAACAGATGAAATGGTTACACTCTCAGGTGCACATTCAATAGGTGTATCACATTGTTCATCTTTCAATAATCGTTTATATTCTTTCGATGAGACACATACTCAAGATCCTTCATTGGATCCTTCATTTGCTGCATGGTTAAAAACTAAGTGTCCTCAACCACCAAGTTCTGATGATCCAACAGTGCCTCTTGATTCTGTGACACCTATTCGTTTGGATAATAAGTATTATGAGGGTTTGATTAGTCATCGTGGTTTGTTGACTTCTGATCAGACTTTGTATACTAGTGAATCAACTCAAGAAATTGTGTTAAGTAATGTTTATAATGGTGCAAGTTGGGAGATTAAGTATGCTGAGGCAATGGTTCATATGGGTTCTATTGATGTGTTAACTGGCTATGATGGTGAGATTAGAAAGCATTGTAGCTTTGTTAATTAATTGCGATGTTTATCTAGATTTTGGAAAATAAAAGTTGTAATAATATTGTTCTTTACTTTTTGTTTGAATTTTGTAATAATTGTTTAATTTTGATTGGTTAACACAAATTAAGTGTAATCCAATCAGGATGGGACATATATAGTATTGTTTTGTACGTTTTTGCTCTTGATTGTTTAGTGTTGAAAACTTCAGTGTGCATTTGTTTTTTGAAGATTTAAATATTTTGTTGCACCACATATCATATATACTATTTTTTGTTTTAATTAGTCTCTAAAACTTTTTGTTTAATTCTTAGTCTCTAAAAGTACAGGAAATTTTGCTTTTATTATTCTTTAACTGTGTTCTCTAATATTTTTTATTGAAATATCAGAATGCATAATATTAAGAAGAGAGTATTAGATCAGGTACTCTACACAATACATTAAGAGCTACAACCAAATCGCCAACCACAAAACCGAAATATAGCTTCTTAAAATTTGAGTTGGGCCTAACTCAATCTTACAAAATCGATTTGTAGAGTGAGTGATGTCTCCCACTTACAAATCTTTTAGTGTCATATTACATCTGATGTGGGACTCTTAACACATCCCCACACGCCTTGGACCGAACAACTAAAGTGTGACTCGAGTAGTTCGATACCATGTGGCCCAACAGATCTTGGATTGACTTTGATACAATCTTAAAAATTGGGTTGGGCCTGCATATCAAAAAATAATTGGGTTAGGCCAAACTTAACTCTACAAAATTGACTTGTATAGTGACAGATGTCTCCCACTTATAAATTTTTCAGACAATATCACATCTGATATTAAACTGTTAACAAAGCAAACCAATAAATACAAAAGAGCAACACTACTACTAGTAATCTCCCACATGGCCGTAATACTAATTAAAACTTACAACTTATGATTCAATCTTATGGGTCAATGCATCATTCATAAAAAAAGGTATTGACAATTTTTCACTTTGGCAAAAAATCACTATAATGCCATGAAAGAGCATTAATATGATGTAAAATCTTTGAGAATAGGCGTACCTCAAACATTTTACGCCACCCATCTAAAACACTTTGATCAAGTGCATTCAGATTTTGCCTCAGACCCATGAAATGTTAAGCTTGGCCTGTGCTCTGATGGGCCCACTATCTGGGTATCCTATGGCCACACCAGCTGGGTATACTAGGGAACACATGGGTATCCTGCTGAGCATCCTATGGGTACACCAACTGGGTATACTTTGGGCCCACATAGGTATCCTGTTGAGCATCCTATGGGTACACTAGGTGGGTTATCTATGCCTACACTCGAGTTACATACTGATCCTCGGGACGACGAGCCAGATGATTCAGATTCGTCAACCGAGGAAGAGGAGGTGGTTTTCGTGGGTAGTCAATGTCGCAAAGTTATCAAACCCTATGGTGACGCTTAAATATGGTTTGACTTTTTTTTAATTTAAGTTAATTATTCTACAACTTATATATGTTTGATTGTTTGATGTATCTTAAAATATGCAGGTTGCTTCCTTTGAAGGTTGCTTCATTATCGATCACCTATGCCATTCAGAAACTCTATTTTCAAGATGTCAAAAGTCGATGCCAAGGAAAAGAAAGAATTTTTGGACTTTTTTAAGGTAAGTATCAATTATGCCAATACCTATATTGTTAACTTTAATTTATTGATTAATATTTAATATAATTACTAAGACATATTTTGATTCTTCTTAATACAAACAAAAGTGACGTGGCTGCAGAGAATGATGAGAAGGTGCAGAATTTTTCTATAGAACGGACCGCCAATGTCGATTTGCTCTATAAATTGCGGTAAAAAGATGAAAGGCCGAAGTATATAGGTGTGCTAGTTTGGAATAGATTCAAGGCACATTGGGCCGCAGTTGTTAGTCTACCCTTCTTTTTGGAAAATCCTTGGCATAATCAAAAGAAAACTACTCTTTACGAGCCTAGGTGAAACTTTGAAACTACCTAAGAACCGAACTAAGATTAGTAGTCACACACTCACAATAGCGATAATAATTCTAAATATTGTGAAAAACAATAGTGTGTGACTTAGGGATGCGATTGATTCTGTTTTTCTATTATGTTGAAGTTTGTTTTAGTTTTGCTTTTATTTTTGTTAAGTGGCATTACTTGAGGACAATCAATAGTTTAAGTTTGGGGGTGTGATAAATCTTATTTAGGAGAGTTTTTTATACTATTTATGCTTAAATTAACGTGAGTTCTTAAGTTATTATGTTGTTTAAATATGTAAATACATGTTAATTAGTGTCGAAGAGGGTTAAGAACTGAATAGTGATCATTTGGCACAATGATGCCCCTTGTGGTATTTTTATGTGTTTCTTTAGTGTTGCAATATGTGATGCTATAACTCAGTGTACCTGTGTTAGCAAAGAGAGAAAAGCAAAAAGCGTAACTTTGGTGCTTCTACTTTGTGTTATGTCAACGCAACTCTAGTGGATCTCCTAGTCGTAGCAACCACCAATCAAAGTGCTTTATTGGGACACTTGTCCACTTGCAAATGGAAGACCACGTTTTGTTGGTGGCATGTCAAATCACACCTTTTTGGAAGCCTTTTGGATAAAAAGAAAAGATCTCCTTCTACCTTGGGTATTCGAAGCTTGTGGTTTTGTTTGAGAGAGACTTAGAAATATTTTGCTCTCCATTTTTATCATTCAAGCAACCTTCATCATCAAAGTAAAAAATTATGCACTTCAATACTGCGAAGAAATGCTACAGCATCACTGGTCTGTTTATGCGAGGAAGTCTAAGTAGTATACTTCTTGTACTAATTTCTTTTCTCTTGCATTTCAGTAATATGAACATGGTTACCATCTATGTTTGCATTTTATTTTTGATGCTTATCATGAGCTAAACTCTTTGTAGTTGGGATATTTGAATCTTTGTAATGAATTTTTAGTAGTTCAACCGCAATGTTTTGGTGTTGCATTTTTTAATCCTTGTGTGTTATTTCTTTCAACTTATTTTGGGATTGACCAACTAAACATAAGTACATTTATAAATTCAGAAATAGTTGGTTAAATGTTCCTGAAGATATGATACTTTATCAAATGAAGTGTGCAAAAGAAATCTTGTCCAAATTTGACTTGGCAGATTACAACTCTGCCATAACACCAGTAGAAGGAGTTCTGGGAATGGAAGAGGATAATGGAGATAGAGAGGAAGATCCTACTATAGGCAAATGATTGGATCACTAAGATATCTATGCCATAACAGGCCCGATATCTTATATGCAACTGGAATGGTGAGTGGGTTTATGAATAAACCTCTGAGATCATATCTACTGGCTACTAAGAGAATATTGGGGTAGATCAAATGTACCCTCAATTTTGGAGTGTTGTTTCATAAAGGTGCTAACAGGGAATGAGTGAACTTGTGGGGTACTCAAATTCGGACTAGTGCGGGGGAAGAAGCACTTGAGCTTCTTGTTCAAATTCTAAAGTGTAGTTGTGTCTCGGATCTCAAAGAAGCAACAAGTTGTAGCCCTCTCCTCCTATGAAGCGAGAATATGTGGTTAGCGTGGAGCTTCTTATCAACAAGCTTGGCTTGAGACCTTGCTAAAGGAACTACTGGTTGAGATAGGTCAACCACCTAAAGTGTTGATTGGCGACAAATCAAGAGTGAATCTAGCAAAGAACCCTATTTCGCATGGTAGGACCAAACATAGAGAAACCAAGTATCACTATCGAGGATCAAATCAACAGAGGAAGACTTTGTGGTCGATTATTGCTCAACAAAGGAGCAATCAGTAGATATATTCACGAAAGCTCAAGGAGGAGAAACGGTTTTGCGAAGATGAGAAGGAAATTGGTTTACTTTTGTTCTAGTTTTGAAATTAGGGTTTCGGTTTAGGGTTTTGAATTAATAGGGATGTCAAAATGTAATACAAAACATAAGAATGGGAAGTTGTTAGGCATATAGCCGTTGAGATTACAAAGTTTGTTAGCCCTAACAAACTCAATTTGGGCTTTATGAATTGTAAATATACATTTACAAATTGAAATGATTCCTCCCTCGCATGTATGCTCCCTTTACTCTGATTTTCTTTCTCACCTCAACGTTGTTCTCTTTTTGTGCAAACTAAAACCAAAGAATGGAAGAGAGCGATAAAGAGGATACAACCAAAGAAAAAAAGAGACAAAGATATGAACCCTAAAGTTCCTAAGTGTAGTTCGCGTATTTAACCGGGTCAAGAAAGCTGGGCTAGGGTTTGTGGGTTTAAGAATAGAACCCAATACATTTTGGGTTTTTTTTTGTACCCCCACCCCCTTCCTTCCTACCTCCCACATTATATGCAAACCCCCAAATGCCCTTCAAAAAACGTATTTTTTTTAAAAAAATTACACCAATCGTATATATGTTTTTTTGACATATATACGATGTTGTATATTTAGACATCGTATATATGTTCATTGGACGTATATACGATTGATGTGTTTTAAGTCAATCGTATATACGTTTTGTGGGGGTATATACGATGTCTAAATATACAACATCGTATATATGCCCTACCAAGGGTATATACGATGGGCTTAATTTTTATTAACGGTTGTGATTTGATCAACGGTTTTAATTTTAACGGTTGTGATTTTAACTTGATTGTGAATTGATCAGCGGTTTTAATTTTAAAAGTTGGGATTTTAACGGTTGTGATTTGATCAACGGTGTAGATATGATGGATAACTAAACGCGTGTAATTACAAAAATGCGGTACAATAATAAATACAAGTGCAATAGTAATACGAAAACGTGTGAATCTATAAATCGTCAAGAAAATCATCGGCTAAATCAACACATCTAGGCGCATCACCAATACTTCTACCAACTGCTTTCGCCCACTCTTCCACAGCCTCGCGTGTAGAAAATACCTACAAAATAGTTAAATGTTACGTACTTAAGTAATTAATTAAATATTTATCAAACTTTATTAACAAAAATTAGAATTAAAAATAGGCTTAAATATCATTTACCCCCCTGCAAATATCACCATAATCCATTTACCCCCTTGTAAAATAAAAAGTTTTAAAATGCCCCTTGCAAATATAAACTGTTTACGCTTACCCCCCTGCTGTTAGATTATATTGACAGTGTTAAGTGTATAATGGGTATAAACCGTTTACGGTTACCCCCCTGCAAAATATAAATCGTTTACGGTTAAGGGGGGTAACCGTAAACAGTTTATATTTGCAAGGGGCATCTTAAAACTTTTTATTTTACAGGGGGGTAAATGGATTATGGTGATATTTGCAGGGGGTCAATGATATTTAAGCCTTAAAAATATACCGTATCCGTGGTAAACGCCGCTATAGTATCGATATCGAAAGGAGCCAACTGAGAGTCTGCATCTGCAGCAGGCGGGTGAATATCTGTTTCAACAAAACAAAAATAAATCAGTAAAAAAAACCCAAAATATAACCCTTCGATACCTTAGTTACCACGTATATATGATGGCACAATTTATAACGTCGTATATACGTGGCCCAAACGTACATACGATTGATTATTCAAGCCCCAATCGTATATACGCTATATACGATGGGTAGTCAACGAAGCTTTTACCATTTCAATCGTATATACGTCTCAAAGGACATATATACAATGTTCATTTTTCCAGGTCAACATGCAATATTTAATGCAATCGTATATACCTTCCATGATGTATGTACGATTGCAGATATAGTGGGTCCAGACAGAGAGAATTCAATGCAAAGTCAAATTTTGTAAATTATGAAAGGGGTAGTTTGGGTATTACGTAAATATGTGGGGGTGGGAGGGAAGGGGGGGGGGTATAAAAAACAACCCATACATTTTTGTGCGTTTTTCACGTTTTGCATGTAGGCTCAAGGGTATTGGGCTTGGCCAATTACTAAAGGCCATTGCTTTTCCCACACCCCCTCCTACTCCAAACACACCCCCTAAGGGTGGGAAAAGACCAAAAGGCCATTAATGAAACACCATTTTTCACCGATTCGGTTAAGGGCAACCGAAACTATTCGGTTAAGCACAACCGAAGGGCAATTTATTGAAACACACCCCACTTTTATTTTTTGGGTATTCGGTTGACCCCATTCGAATGGATTCGGGTCAGGGCAACTGAATAGGTGTAATTTTGTTAAAACTGATGGATAAATACTTAACAAACTAAACCTGCGGTATTAACTTAAAAAATTTAAGCTGGAACAACCGAAATATATAGATAACTAAGTAAACATAAATTTCATACATAAGTCCACAAAATAAAATTCGTACAATACATTCACCAAATAAATAATTAAGTCCATAAATGTCATATAGTAACTACTGAGTGGTGCGGTTCCTCCTCCTACTATACACACAACCATACTTCCTAAGCCTACGGAATGGCCTCACTAGGAGTTTTAAGCCCTCGAGTACTCGCCATGGCTGTGTGTCTTTTGGGCAGTGCCTCCATCTTCGCTCCATATCATTTACCATCCGAACCACATCCGCATGACTGTGAAATAACCAATTTGAATTAAGTTACAAATTTTAATTAAGTAACAAATTTAAAAGGAATGTTTAAAAGACACGTACTGTCTACAATCAGGCTCATCCTCGTAATTACATAATTAGCCTTGTCAATAAAAGAGTGTGAGACCCTCCCAAACCAATAGGCGTACCCTGGTATGGTGTCTGGTGCACCCTGGGTAATATAGACCCCCCTCTCCACCAACCTTTGGTCAAAATTGGCCCCACCTCTCGTCACCAATTCTCTTGTAACTCTGGCTCTAGTTGTGGGTTTTGGGTCCTCTGGTATCCCTGGACATTGCCAAACTGTCTCATAACACGATCTGGCATGTACGGTACCATACAGCCAGCACTCCGCAAGTGGCCTCTAAATAGGCTGATGAGCTCAAACGGCCAAGTGTCTTTATGGGCAGTGTATGCACTACAAGAAAATCGTTGATTTGCCACGGACATTTCCGTGGCAAATGTACAAATTTCCGTGGCAAAACAACATTTGCCACGGACAAAAATTGGTGGCAAAAACACTCGTCGCAAATCGTTTGCCACGGAATTTCCGTGGCAAATGTTTCCGTCGCAAATTTGTCACTAATCCGTCGCAAATATCCGTGGCAAAGTCGTCGCAAATTTCATCGCAAATTCGTGGCAAATCCGTCGCAAAAATAAAAAAAAAATTAAAAAAAAATTAAATCTTCAAACATCTAGCTACCCAATGCTAAAGATCTGTTAAAAAAACAAACCTCTTGGATTATACAAGTAGTCAAAAAATTACAAGGTTCATTCATTCAAATAAGGGAGTAATGACCTATGTATGCTCAAATAGCTATTTCATAAATAGATGGTTTACATCAAGCTGTTATTGCACATAAAGTGGTTCAATCAATTCAAATCAAGATGAATGATCAAGAGGTTTCAAAGTCTCATGGACAGCTGAAAAGTCAAGGTCTCCCAATCCCAAGCTTCTGGCTTTCTTGAATACCTACAAGCAGAGCATTATATGACATAGTCATTAGACATAAAAAGTAGCAGATAAAAGAAAGAAAAAATAGGTTTATCATTTGTTTTTGCTTCTTTATAAAGAAACAAGTGAAGCATGTTGATCATCATTGGCATTACTTCATGGAAAATTATTTATGCAAACCTGATGGACCTATTGCCCGCCTATTAAAATTGGTTTAGGAAAATTATGTTGCTGCTTTATAAAGAACAAGTGAAGCCTGCAAAGCACTGAAGCAGCATGACTAAAAAAGAGGATTAGAAAGTTGTAATTATTTCTGATGTTTTTATGCTCGAATCCTTTCTGACAAGACTAAAAAGAGGATCAAAAATTTCAAAGAACAAAAAAAGGAAATAAACCAATATTCAACTTATCGTAGAGTTTTACTTAAATGAAAGGCGGTTAATCATTTGACATCCCCACGAAAACTCTTAATATGCATACATGATACAACTATGCAAATAACCTAATTTGAAATTACAAAGAACTCGGACAACTTTCTATTTTTTCTCATTTTCTAACTTATGCGATCCACAAAATTTATGCCATCTAATAAGGTACTTAGGTATATCGACATATAGATCACTACAAAGTGGCAACCACGAGGATTACGACACACTCAATTTGTAAAATATTCTCCATACAACCGTTTGAGGTATACTAGGTAAAATATAGGAGGAAATTCCTAATTGAGTAAAGAACTTACAAAATGAGGTAGAAGTCCAAGGAGACCCCTTTTTGGCTTTATCTTCCATGGAAAGCAAGCGTTGTCGAGCTTGCCTTGATTGTTTCAACCACTTGATCCGTTTGGTGAGTCGGATTGTTTGGCCTTTGAGTGGGTGAGTTTCAAGAAGCAGAAATAAGTCTCTTGAGATCACAAGTTGCTTGTTCATAATCTCGAACCATCTCATCTAAAGTGGCTCTTCTTGAAATTGCCTACAAAATGAGAGCATGAAACATGAATGCTAAGGAAATAATCACTCTCGAGGAGCTAGTTTAACAAGCAAAAAAATCCAAAGTAAGCTTATAGGTTTGGCAACTAAAGGAAGAAATCTTTTAAAAACGAGTAATTGAAATTTCAGATGACCACCATTTGGCACATTGCTTATATCAACAAATTTTGTAATAAAACAAGAGATTGAATCGGATCAGTCACATATTCACATGTATGGCATAGATATACACTTTGAAATGATCTCCTAGATCCATTGGGCTCAAACTCAACAAGCTACCTCTAAACTAATCTCATACAACTTTGCCTCATAAATCTCATTAGTAATTTCAAAATAATCCTCTCCTCTCATATACCCCAAAAAACCACGAGGCGAAAGCAAAGGAAACAAATTCATATAAAGTTATAGAATAGGTAAGCAGACAATTACACCCTTTACAAGATCGACTAATACAGTTTAATTCACACTTTGTTTATTTAATACAAAATGAGATTATTAGATTAAATTGCACAATACAATTAGTCGATTACACAAACACATTGTGACAAAATTCAAAAATCGGAAGAACAAACGCCAAGTACATTGTCGATTTATTTACCTAAACTCAATCCATGCGAGCGTAAACATCAAAGCTAAAACAAACAAAGAATGAAAAAGTAAACATAGGAAAATTCACCAAGAGAAAATAAGAATCAGTAATCGAGGGTAGCAAATGAGAAACCCCAAAGTGTCGAAGGAGTCAAAATGAAGAGTCGAGAGAGAGTGGGGTGTGTAGAAGAAGAAACAACCCAAATCAACGTGCAGATCTACGAGTTGTTAAAGTCTTGATCTAAAAGATGCGACCTCTCAAACACTTGAACTCGAAGCAATTTATGAGAAAAAATGATTAAGAAATTATTCAAGAGATGAATTAAACTAAACCTAAATCAATCAAAATCAAGAAAGGGGGAAATCATTCAAAAACTAAAATCAAGCAGATTAGGGTTTGACTTTACAAGAAATTCGATGTAAGCCGATTATGGTTCAACCTCACATATAAAAAAGAGCAAGACATAGACAATAGAGATTCTCACGAGAATCTGTGAAGAAGAAAGCTGTACCTCCAAAACGGCGAGAGTGATGAAGTGAGATCGAGTGTGTGATGAGGAGTCGATCTCGTTGAGTAGCGAGTGATGGCGAGAGTGAGTGAAGACGCGAGAGCAATAATAAATTAATAATCACCTCATAGCCCATGTTATCTATATCCATCCTCATTTCTCTCTGTGCGATCAAGCATATTCCTAGAACCATACGGTGATGAAAGCGCGCTCAACAATCTGAAACCACGAAAACCCAAAAGAAATAAAACAAATAAATTTGAGTCAATAGAAGTAAAGTTGGAATGAAGTCAAAAAGAACAACTTTGCGGCTCTTAATCAATACTCGATCGATGACTGTACAAAAGATTACATTGGAAGTAATGTGCTTTAATGTTGCAAATAAACCAAGCATCCCAAGTTCGGGTTTACTATATGGTGCACAAGCTAACACAACATGAGAGCGAGTGTTCCAACTTTAAAAATTACGGACAAATCATTTAGCTATCTTGACAAAACAAAAATAGAGTTCCTTGATATCTTGACGTAGGTACCTCTCGAGGAAAATCTATCATGGAGACCGACCTCAGCAGCCAATGATCGATATCTATCACTAGAAATTCTTGACCTCCCATGTCTATCACCGTTCCGCTTGACCAATGGTGGTCGTGACCTTGGATGTCGGAAGGGTAACTTTCGACCACCATGGGCAATCCATCATCCGAAGGTGTCGCATGCCCCAAGCGCAAACTTGAATAAGCCCAAAAGTTGGAGTTTATCTCTCGAGAATAGTTGCTTGAATTCCCCTGGCGATCGGGCGGATTACGAAAAAATCGAGTAGTTGTAGGATGTCGGCTTGTACCATATTCTTGATGGAAACCCCAACATCTACGGATGCATTACTAGAAGTCGCACCACTTCCAACAAGGAAGTGACTTGTCTCAAGACCAAAAGCACCGATGATTCGTATTTTAACAAAAAATTTTAGATATGAAAGCAATGAGAATGAATGTTTATGCTTCGATTCAAAAGATTTATTAACTACAAACTAACACGATAATAACACTCTTCCATTAGCGGGAGATATGTTCATTTGGTTCCAATCCCTTGTCAAAGAGGTAGAAATCGGACTGAATGATCCACCGGGCTAGAATGATCAACCGTTGGTGGGAGGGTAGGAAGTCACGAGTTGTGTGAATGGTTACTTGATAAATGAGTCCTAGATGGGTTGGATCCAAATTAAGCGCAGGACGGCTCCTCACATTCCTTACAGAACTCTCACCCTTCATTGATAGGCCAGCCCCTCTAAATGAGGGTGTCATATAACATAATCCCGGGCGTATATTGAGTTGGTCTGAAGAGTTGGTCCTACCGCAATGGAGTTGGTCTGAAGAGTTGGTCCTACTGCAATGGAATGGAGGTTCATCCAATATAAGTAATATGGTTTGATGCAAGCAATGCGCTTATTTGCAACAAAAAAAAAGCGACCAATGAAACAAAATACAAGTGGAAATGAAGCATATAGATTTAACATTACCATTGTTCACATGTTGATCGGTATGCATTTGATTCCAGTGCAGTCGACCTCACCTCGGAACATCGGAGATGCATTATATAAATGTCTATGCCCCATAATCGTCACTTGCAATCCCCAAGAGTCAAAATCGAGAGTGTAATTGACTTGTGTCTGAAAATAACTTAAAACTCGCAAGGCAAAAGAGCATCCGATGAAATTCACTTTAAAAACAATCAATAAAAACAATCAAGCAAAGCTACTCACAAACCACAAAAACATTTATGAGACACCAAAGCTACACCACGAATGCAAATTTTATGAAATAACAACAAACAAATGATTAAGAAATTATTCAAGAGATGAATTAAACTAAACCTAAATCAATCAAAATCAAGAAAGGGGAAATCATTCAAAACTAAAATCAAGCCAGATTAGGGTTCACTTTACAAGAAATTCGATGTAAGCGATTATGGTTCAACCTTCACATATAAAAAGAGCAAGACATAGACGATTGAGATTCTCACGAGAATCTGCTGAAGAAGAAGCTGTACCTCCAAAACGAGCGAGAGTGATGAAGTGAGATCGAGTGACGGTGAGGGAGTCAGATCTCGTTGAGTAGCGAGTGATGAGCGAGAGTGAGTGAAGACGCGAGAGCGAGAGGGAGATGGAGATGAGCGAAAGAAAGAGCCAGAGCGAGATCGAGAAGGAGAGTGAGGTTAGGGTTTCGTCGAAGTTGAGGAGAATGATGGAGCAAGGAGCAGGGAGCACGACGGTGGGGAGTGTGGGTGGAGGTGAGGTGGTGGTGATTGAGAGTGAGGGAGGGAGGCAGAGCGAGAGGGTGAGGAGAGAGAGCGAGAGGGTGAGGAGGAGAGAGCGAGAGAGCGAGAGGGTGAGGAGTTTCTGATTTTAGGATAGAGCGAGAGGGTGAGGAGTTTCTGATTTTACGATAGGGATCAGGCTAATTTTAATTTGATTAATGGGTTGCCACGGACTTGCCACGGCATATCCGTGGCAAACTTCTGTCCTTTCACATGTCCGTGGCAAACCCGTGGCAAACACCAGCGGGAAATTTCGCGCCCTTATTTTTTACGCATGTCGTCGCAAATCCGTGGCAAATTACTGACGGAATAAGCTCCGTGGCAATTGCTGGTGGCTAAAACAAGTTTTTCTTGTAGTGATGGCTACCAGGTTACCTCATCAGGGTGCAACCTATCCAGAGATACTCGAACAGCATCCCTAGTAAGAGGGGTGGTGGTATTAGCGACCCATGTAACACCCCATTTCTACCCGGTAATTTATAGTAAAAATCAGAGTATAAAAATCATTTTCTCATTAAATGGAGCGTTACACTCAACTCATAAAAACACTCAAACAGTCGGTTCAGCTCATAAAAGGTATCAATACATAACACCATAACAAAAACGTGGAATAACTCATATCATGCAGCGGAATATAAACTACATCTCAAAGTGGTACTCAGCAGTCTCAAAACAATACTCATAAGCTCAACAATGAGCAAAACAAAACAAACTAAAGTTCATAACCCCAACCCCTAGGTGTTACGTATCAGAGCAGACCGACTCGGGAAGTAGTGAAGGTAGCAAGCCCTCACTCATGACTACCTGTGGTAAACAACAACAGAAAGGGTGAGTCTCGAACTATATAATAAAAGTGATAATAGGCAATATATACAATCACAGTTCACAGCACAATCAAACATACCAATCATCACTCACTAATATTCATGCACTCATGAGAATGTATGCAATGTAGTTATGCATGTGGTACCATTTGCCCTCCGGCATTCTCAATATTTGCCCTCCGGCAGTCTCATCATCAATGGAGTCCTCATGACTGCGGCCTCGTACGCCCTCGGAGCTTCACAATCAGTTTTATAAGCTCTACGACCGCAGCCGAATGTATGCATGAGACTCCATGTAACAACACAACACATTCTCAAATATCTCAATCCACGCACTAACTCTTACCTCATTATTAATCTCATTTTATAGCCCTCATGGCTTGGCCTCGGCTCATGCCCCCATGGCATCCTCGGTCATCTCAAGGTACACACTCAACACAATTAAGTCCCAAGGACTAATCTCATCTAGAGGACTCAACCTCACTCAAGGACCTAAACCACCATTTAGGACCAAAACAATCATCTAGGGACCCAAGTGTCACCTAGGAACCAAAACAACACACGCTTAGGCAATTGGCGGCACTAGGCGCCATTTTCCCCCACATTCAGCGCCCGCTCGGTGCAACACAAAGACTAGGCGCGTAACTCAAGACTTTGGCGCCCCGTGGCAACACGACCCTCGGGCGCCACTTTTCTAGCAATCTGGCGCCCCTGCGGGCAACACGCACCTAGACACAAACTAAGACACGATTCGCACCACGGTCTCGAACCACGAGCACTACCTAGGCGCCACTGGCGGCACAATTTGGCGCCCTCTCGACCCCAAACACACACAACACTTGCAACCCGAAAACCACTCGAGCCAAAACACTTAAAATTGGATTTGGGCGGTGAATGCAAAAGTTGGCACGGAAAAATATGTTCGAGAAATGTGAGTTTCACTCAACCCACCCCATTTACACACACAAAACCACCCCACCGGGACATTTGTAAAATAACACCCGCAACTGAGAAAACCACTCGAGCCAAAACACTTAAAATTGGATTTGGGCGGTGAATACAAAATTTGCACGAGAAAATATGCCCGAGAAATACAAGTTTTACTCAACCCACCCCGTTTACACACACAAAGCCACCCCAGCGGGACATTTGTAAATAGCTTTGCCATCGAAAACCATTCGAGCCAAAACACTTAAAATTGAATTTGGGCGGTGAATACAAATTTTTGTACGAGAAAATGTGCCCGTAAATACAAGTTTTACTCCCGGCCCCAAAACACCCACGTTCGGCGCCCGGACACCGACACACCCGCACTCGGACACAATCCCAAAGACGTGAGCAAAGTAACCCAGCGCCAATTCAAAGCAAAGTGGCGCCGGGGCAAGAACACAAAGCACCATAGCCTCTCACGCAAACGCATTGTGGCGCGAGAATCCTAGCCATTTGGCGCCCAAACACCAACAACTCCAAATTCTCAAATTCTTTCAATTCAAATCATCTTATATCCCTCAAATACCAATTATAATCATGTCAACACACTCAATTGCATACCATAACACTCAATCATGCGTAAAAACCCATCAAGAACATAAAACCCCAAATCAAAGCCCTAAATCGATTTTTATCATGCAATTTCTCAAATTCACCCAACAACAACTCAATTAACAATCAATTGACATCAAATCAAGACTCTATGACTCTATACAACCTATTATATCCTCTATTATAGAGTGAGACTCCCTTACCTCAAATTAAACCGTAGAGAAGCTCTTTCACGTAGTCACCTACAAAACCAAAAAGAATGACTCCTTCCTTTCCTTCTTTCTCCCAGTGCGAAGCTCTCTCTCTCTTTTCCTCTCTCTGCGCCGTTTTCTCTCTTCTCCTTTCTCTTCTCTTTCGCTTTTTTTTCTTTCTTTTCCTCTTTGGTGCGAATGCACTAGCCCTAAGAGCCTAAGTCATTGGGCTTGGGCTCCTGGCCCAAAACGTCGACCCGGTATTTACGATACCACTCCCTCTATTAAAATAAAATACTTTATTATAAACATTATATTACAATTTAATATAATTAAAATAGTGTAACACTTAAACAATTTAATCAATTGCTTAATTAAATTATTTAGGGTGTTACAACTCTCCCCCACTTAGGAAATTTCGTCCTCGAAATTCATACCGAAGTCAAGCTTGACTCTGGATACGACTCTGCATCCTGCTCTCCCGGCTCCCAAGTCATACTCTCACCACCGGCTCCCAACCACACTACCTTGACTAAGGCAATGTCTTTCCCTCTCAACACCTTCACTTCTCTATCATCAATCCTCACTGGCATAGTCTCCACAGTGAGGTTCTCACGCACCTCCACATCATCCATGTGAATCACATGAGGCAGTGCAGGATATACTTAGGAAGGCGTGACACGTGAAAAACATCGTGCAAGTTCGAAGGTTAGGTGGCAAAGCCACCCTATAAGCAACCTTCCCCACCCTCTCGGTGATGCAGTGCGGCCCAATAAACCTTGGAGTTAACTTCTTTGCCTTGAGCACGCCTGACACGGTCATAGGCGTGACCTCAAGAACACATGCTCACCCGGCTGAAACTCCAAGTCTTTCCTCCTCTTATCATGATAACTTTTCTCGCCGGCTGCAGGACTCTTTCATTTTCTCTCGATCATTTTCACATTCTCCGTAGTCTCCTAACCAACTCTGGTCCAAGGACAACACTCTCCAGGACTCATGCCAACCACAAAGGAGTCCCGCACCTCTCCGCCATGTCTGATTGCCTCAAAAGGAGCCATCCACATGCTCGAATGATATTTGTTATTATAAGTGAACTCAATCGGTGGGAGATGTGTATCCCACGCACCTCCCCGCTCTAGCACACAAGCTCTCGAGAAGATCCTCCAAAGGCTGGATGGTTTCTCTGCAATCGACCATCGATCCGAGGATGATAAGTGAACTCAACCTCGGCTTGGACCCCAAAGCCTCCGCAAGCTTCCCCAAAAACTCCGATGTAAACCTCGGGTCTCTGTCCGACACAATACTCTTGGAACCCCATGAAGCTTCACAATCACCGAATGTATATTCTAGCCAACTTTGGTACAGGATAGGTGATGTTGATAGGAATGAAATGGGCAGACTTGGTCAACCTATCCACAATCACCCAAATAGTGTCGGACCTCTCTCGCAAAGATGTTGGCAACCCGATCCACAAAGTCCATGGAAATCTTTGTCCCACTTCCATTACGGAATCTCTAAAGGTTGCATCGGCCCAGCAGTGCTCGATGCTCAATCTTTGACACGGCAAGTCAAACATGCATAAACAAATTGTGCCACATCTCTCTTCGGACTGTGCCACCAAAGCAGTTTCTTGAGATCATGATACATCTTAGTAGCACGGATGAATACTCAACTTACTCCTATGGCTCTCCTCAAGTATCATCTTCTTTAACTCGGCATCATCAGGAACACAAATTGCATCTCTCGAATCTCAACACACCACAGGAATCCAACTCGTAATCCCCATCAACGACTTGCTCACCGTGACCAAAGAAGTCTACGACTTCACATCTAACTTCGGGCGTCTCGATACTAACCAAGAAGTCATTCCCAATCCTCGGCATACCCGATCGACACGGGGTGTCACCTCACAAACAGGACTCAAGTCACGGAATTGCTCAATCAACTCCAATTCCCCTCACCATCATGGTGACATATGCAAAGTTTTCCGACTTAAAGCATCACCACGACATTAGCTTTGCGGGGTGATAGTTCAAGCAGAAATCATAGTCCTTTAGCGGCTCAGCCAACGCCTGCTGTCTCATATTGGCTCATGCGGTCAAACAAGTACTTGGACTCTTGTGATCATTTGAACACCGAATCTAGTACCATAGAGATAGTGTCTCCAAATCTTCAAAAGACAAACACAATCGCGACCAACTCTAAATCATGAGTAGGATAGTTCTTCTCATGCGTCCTCAAGCTGCGAGACGCATAAGCAACTACCTTCCCATCTCGCATTAACACACCTCCCAAACCCATCTTGGGGCGTCACGATTACACAACAAAAAGGTTGCTCGCACAGCAACACTAACACTGGAGACGTGGTCAACCTCCTCTTCAGCTCTTGGAAGCTCTCTTCACACTTTGCATCCCACACAAATGCTTTTCCTTTACAGGTCAATCGAGTCAATGGAAGGGCTAGCTTAGAGAACCCTTCAATAAACCTCCTGTAATAACCAGCCAACCCCAAGAAACTCCTGATCTCAGTCACAGACTTTGGGCTCTCCCACTGCAACACTGCGTCAACCTTGGCTGGATCCACAGCTATACCATCACCAGAAATAATGTGACCCAAGAAGCTCACCTCATGCAACCAGAACTCACACTTTGACAACTTGGCATACAACTTCCTCTCTTTCAAGACCTCTAGCACCAACCTCAAGTGCTCTGCATGCTCTTCCTCAGATTTTGAGTACACCAGAATATCATCAATAAAAACGACCACAAACCGATCCAGGTAGCTATGGAAGATTCGGTTCATGTACTCCATAAACACCCCTGGTGCATTTGTGACACCAAACGGCATTACAGAGTACTCGTAATGCCCATACCTCGCTCGACATTTGTTTTCGGATGTCTTCATCCTTCACCTAATCTGGTGATACCCGGACCTCAAGTCAATCTTGCTAAATACTTTAGCACCCACCAGCTGATCCATCAGATCATCTATCCTCGGGAGAGGATACTTATTCTTGATAGTGACTTTGTTCAGTTGTCTGTAGTCCACGCACAGACGCATACTCCCATCCTTCTTCTTTACCAACAAAACTGGAGCTCCCCATGGTGACACACTAGGCCTCACAAATTTCTTCTCAAGAAGCTCCTCTAACTGCTTCTTCAATTCAGACAACTCAGAAGCCGACATCCAGAGTGCGGTGCCATGAACCACGAGCCTAGTACGTGCACAAGCTCAATCCGAACTCAACTTCCCTCTGCTGGGGGCACACTAGGAATCTCATCAGAAACACTTTGAGGAACTCACACACCACCAGTAACCCATCAACTACGGCTTGGTTCTCGTGAGACATAGACGCCATCAAAGCAAAGCGGTGACCACCCTCTTTCATTACCCCGCGCAATTGCTCGTGAGACAAAGAAAGGACTCTTCCTCTTGGGAAGAAGGAAACTAACAGACTTACTAGAAGCGGTTGATGTGCACATGGTTATCTACTAACGATCCATACCGAGAATCACATCCAACCCACCCAAGGGTAAACAAATCAGATCAACCAGAAAATATCTGCCGAAGACTGACAGAGGACACCTAGCACACATTAGAGAAGTAGTTACAGGACCCTTAGCCGGAGTGTCGATAACCATCCTCTCTCCATAGTAGACAACACTAAATTCAACTTTTCAAAGACAAGCGAAGCAATAAAAGAGTGCGTAGCACCGTGTCAATAATAGCAACTAAATGTGTACCATAGATGAAACATGTACCTCTCGATATCATTAGGTCCCTCTACGAAACCTGCCAATGCAAACACTCTCCCGGTGGATCTTTCCTTCTTAGGCTTGGTGCACTTGAAGCTAAGGTGACCCGGCTTCACCACGCTTGAAACACACGGCTTCCTTGCGATCACACTCGGATGCCATGTGACCATTCTTCCCACACTTAAAGCATCTCCTCACCTCCATCTTACAATCAAAGCTCTTGTGACTGGCTTGTCACACTTGAAACACACAACATCGGATGGGCGTCTCCCACTTGGCTTCTTGCCCCTCGGTATACCTCTACCCTCGTGGACACGCTTCCACCATTATACTTGTTACTACCCGCATACCTCTGTTTTCCCCTTGTCGCCAGATGTCTCATATGGCTTACCCCTATTATGAAATTTCCCCCTACGGTCTCTCATGATCCTAGAGCGGGCATTCTTTGTCTTCCTCATAAATCCTGCGGCGATCTACCAAGTCGGCAAATACTGCAATCTTACGATATCCCACGGCTGCTTGATATCGGCTCTCGATCCATTCTCAAATTTAATGCACTTTGAGAATTCAGCCCGACCTCAAAGATAATGGGGATAGAACTTGGCCAACTCAGTGAACTTGGCAAAGATACTCGAGAATGGACATACTTCCCGCCTCGGTTCAAGGAATTCCGGCTCTTTCTTACCTCTAACGTCCTCGGAAATACTTCCTCAAGAATTCCCTTCCGAACACGGCCCATGTAATCTCCTCTGCGCGGCCCAACCTCTCACCGGTCTCCGGCCACGGTCATCGGCCTCTTCGGATAAAGTATGTGTACTGCACGACTTTACGCTCATCGGTGCGACTAATCACCACCAAGATCCTCTCAATCTCCTTGACCAAGTCAATGCACCATCCGGGTTGTACCTCTCCGCGAAGGTAGGGGTTCTCTCGGAATGTTGCGCATCTGCGGGTCTCGATGATTCTCTGCTGCGTCCCCATAACTTGTGCTATGGCTTGCAACGCCTCAGCAAGTGCAGCATCAACTCTTCTGGCCATATCAACCTAACACTGCAGCATAAACAACCATTGAACTAATTCAAGACTCTAAGCTGTCATACACAACATGACAAAGCAGACACACTTAGTCGGACAGACCAGAACTTTTGCTCGATACCACTAATGTAACACCCCATTTCTACCCGGTAATTTATAGTAAAAATCGAGTATAAAAATCATTTTCTCATTAAATGGAGCGTTACACTCAACTCATAAAAACACTCAAACAGTCGGTTCAGCTCATAAAAGGTATCAATACATAACACCATAACAAAAACGTGGAATAACTCATATCATGCAAATGAATATAAACTACATCTCAAAGTGGTACTCAGCGAGTCTCAAACAATACTCATAAGCTCAACAATGAGCAAAACAAAACAAACTAAAGTTCATAACCCCAACCCCAGTGTGTTACGTATCGAGCGCACCGACTCGGGAAGTAGTGAAGGTAGCAAGCCCTCACTCATGACTACCGTGGTAAACAACAACAGAAAGGGTGAGTCTCGAACTATATAATAAAAGTGATAATAGGCAATATATACAATCACGATTCACAAAGACAATCAAACATACCAATCATCACTCAATAATATTCATGCACTCATGAGAATGTATGCAATGTAGTTATGCATGTGGTACCATTTGCCCGGCATTCTCAATATTTGCCCTCCGCGATCTCATCATCAATGGAGTCCTCATGACTCGGCCTCGGCCGCCCTCGGAGCTTCACAATCGAGTTTATAAGCTCTACGACCATGCATGTAGAATGTATGCATGAGACTCCATGTAACAACACAACACATTCTCAAATATCTCAATCCACGCACTAACTCTTACCTCATTATTAATCTCATTTTATAGCCCTCATGGCTTGGCCTCCGGCTCATGCCCCATGGCATCCTCGGTCATCTCAAGGTACACACTCAACACAATTAAGTCCCGAGGACTAATCTCATCTAGAGGACTCAACCTCACTCAAGGACCTAAACCACCATTTAGGACCAAAACAATCATCTAGAGGACCCAAGCTGTCACCTAGGAACCAAAACAACACACGCTTAGGCAATTGGCGGCACTAGGCGCCATTTTCCCCACATTCAGCGCCCACGGTGCACAAAGACTAAGCGCGAGAAACTCAAGACTTTGCGCCCCGTGGCAACACGACCATCGGGCGCCACTTTTCTAGCAATCTGGCGCCCTGCGGGCAACACGGACCTAGACACAAACTAAGACACGATTCGGACACGATCTCGAACCACGAGCACCGGCCTGGCGCCTGGCAAAGCGCACAATTTGGCGCCCTCTCACCCCAGCACACACAACACTTGCAACCCGAAAACCACTCGAGCCAAAACACTTAAAATTGGATTTGGGCAGGTGAATGCAAAAGTTGGCACGGAAAAATATGTTCAGAAATGTGAGTTTCACTCAACCCACCCCATTTACACACACAAAACCACCCCCACCGGGACATTTGTAAAATAACACCTGCAACCAGAAAACCACTCGAGCCAAAACACTTAAAATTGGATTTGGGCGGTGAATACAAAATTTGTACGAGAAAATATGCCCGTAAATACAAGTTTTACTCAACCCACCCCGTTTACACACACAAAGCCACCCCCACCGGGACATTTGTAAAATAGCACCTGCCATCAGAAAACCATTCGAGCCAAAACACTTAAAATTGAATTTGGGCGGTGAATACAAAATTTGCACGAGAAAATGTGCCGAAATACAAGTTTTACTCCCGGGCCCCAAAACACCCACGTTACGGCGCCAGACACGACACACTGCACTCGGACACAATCCCAAAGACGTGAAGCAGTAACCCCAGCGCCAATTCCTCAAACAAAGTGGCGCCCAGACAACAGAACACATAGCCTCATAGCTCATCACACGATTGCACAGGCGCGAGATCCTAGCCATTTGGCGCCCCAAACACCAACAACTCCAAATTCTCAAATTCTTTCAATTCAAATCATCTTATATCCCTCAAATACCAATTATAATCATGTCAACACACTCAATTGCATACCATAACACTCAATCATGCGTAAAAACCCATCAAGAACATAAAACCCCCAAATCAAAGCCCTAAATCGATTTTTATCATGCAATTTCTCAAATTCACCCAACAACAACTCAATTAACAATCAATTG
The DNA here is from genome assembly GCA_020916435.1 of Oxytropis ochrocephala. Taxonomy (NCBI): domain Eukaryota; kingdom Viridiplantae; phylum Streptophyta; class Magnoliopsida; order Fabales; family Fabaceae; genus Oxytropis; species Oxytropis ochrocephala. The sequence goes on along the minus strand of CM037090.1, from coordinate 55,509,418 downwards.
ACATCAAATCAAGACTCTATGACTCCTATACAACCTATTATATCCTCTATTATGGAGTGAGACTCCCCTTACCTCAAATTAAACCGTAGAGAAGCTCTTTCACGTAGTCACCTACAAAACCTCAAAAACAGCCTCCTTCCTTTCCTTCTTCTCCCTTGTGTGCGAAGCTCTCTCTCTCTTTTCTCTCTCTTGCGCCGTTTTCTCTCTTCTCCTTTCTCTTCTCTTTCGCGTTTTTCTTTCTTTTCCTCTTTAGTGCGAATGCACTAGCCCAGGAGCCTAAGTCATTGGGCTTGGGCTCCTGGCCCAAAGCAGCGACTCGGTATTTACGATACAACTCCCTCTATTAAAATAAAATACTTTATTATAAACATTATATTACAATTTAATATAATTAAAATAGTGTAACACTTAAACAATTTAATCAATTGCTTAATTAAATTATTTAGGGTGTTACAACCCACCTCTTCGCACATGGCTGACTTTCATCATAAGCTGGGCCCACCGTCTTCAAGCCAAAGGGGGATCCTGATGAATCCCCATCACATGATGGTTCTTAGTATGGAAAAGAGAATTTTATGTGAAGATTTTATTGAATGTAGGGAAAATGGCAACTAAAAGAGTAAATTGTGCTAGTTGAAATTGTATTGCTTTGCAGTGTTTACGCTTGGTTTTGTGGTGTTTTTGTGCCCAGGACTAGGTGAAAGGAAGAACGAAGAAATGCAAGCAATCGGACGAAAAAGTGCCAAGGAATGAGCTTGCGCTGAAGTGGCGCTGAATCTGTCGCATGGCGCCGGTGAGGCGACAAAGCGAGCGCAGAAAAAAAAAGTCCACGTCCATTCGCGCCCCATCAGCCGCATGAGGCGCCGGTGAGGCGCCCGATTCTTGTAGCGTCCTCCATTAGTGGCGCTTAAGTGTCATTGAGGCGCCAACGAGGCGCCAGCGCGATTCTTTGGAAAACACGATAAAACACGCGCAAAGCTGCGTTTTTGAGGATCTTACGACATTTTAGACAATTGAAACCCTAGCACACCGAGAGAGAGTTGGTTGCGGTGCCACGCGACCATCGAAGAATCAAGCCTTGGGAACAAGAATTGAGACTTGAATGTCATCATCATCATCGTTATTATCTTGTAATTCTCTCTTTTCCTTATCTTTGATCATGTGTAACTAAACCCCAATGTTGGGGATGGATAAATTCGATTTAGATTTATTGTTCTTTGGTTTATCTTGATGATTTTTATCGTTTCTCTCGTTTGTGAATTGATATTACGTGTTTAACCTTTACGTAATTGGGAAATTATAGAACCTATATTCTATTCAATAATTTAACGGAAGTTCTTATTATTGGATTGTTTGAATTTCAATTCCTTCCATTCGTAAGTTTAGGAATATCCTGCGAATTGATGTATGTGGCGAATCCTTGCGTTTAATGCTTGTTGTTAGTAGATGCACCTAAGGAATTAGGGCTTTTATCAATTAACAAAGACCTATTCACCTAAGGGATTAGGGCTTAGTTAGAATTGTGGATTTGATAGCAAATGAGAGAGAGAGATAACTCCGAAAATAAATCGAGAACGATAGCATGAAATCGGAAGACATCCATCCCTAGCGTTTTCTCAACGTATTTCTTCCAACGTGTTCGGTTTTCTCATAGTTAAAAAGTCAAAAACAATTTATCGCTTTACCGCCGAGCTTCATAGCTCAACATTACCAAACAAAACCCCTTCCAACTTGGTTCAAATTAGTCGTTGCATCGTAGTTGACAAATTAAATTCGATCCTTGAGGGCGATATCCGGTTCTTTACCGGTTTTATTACTTGCACGATTTGGTACACTTGCCAAATAGTTAACAAGTTTTGGCGCCGTTCTTAGGGGATCGGAATTAATTTACTAATTATTTCGAAGGCAACTGCTAATTTGAACCCGTACATACTTTAATTTGTTTTTAGTTTTGTTGCTTCTTTTTACTTTATGCATATATTTTTTTATCCTTTTACCACTTTTACTCCCTTGATTCTATGAAAGCCAGGTGAATACTTTGTAAGTCATGGAGTCCACACTACTTCCACTTCGTTGTTGTTGTTGTGGAGGACCACATTTAAATGGCGATTGTGAGACATACTCCTATTGTGATCTTTGTGGGAAAGATCTTGTGTATTGCTCTTGTGAACTGAGAATGGGTACTCCTTGACGAGCCTTTACCTTGGTTGGCCCAACCTAAAATTCTTGAGGAGCAGTGGATAGTTATTGACAAATCATACCCCTGGTTAGCGTGATGAACAACCACTTATTCAAGATTCGAACAAGAAGAAAAGGGATCAATAATAGAAGAATCATGTGAGATAAGGAAATATGAGGAAGAAAAAATAATTGAACGGGAGGATCCTCTTGTTTGGAAGGAAGCTAAAAACTCTCAATCTTGGGAAGGTATGGAAATCCAACCAGAAATCACCCAACAAATCATTCTCCCTTCTCATCTTTTGAGAAGCAAGGAAGATGGGAGTGAAGAGCTTGATCGATATTTAGACTCCTTCTATGCCTTGTTTATCATCCTTCACCTTGAGAGGATATGGAAGCATATGAAATTGTACCTCAAGTTCATGAATTTCCTACCTCATAAGCGGAAGAAGAAGGATGATGTGTTCTTCGTGTCATATATTCCACCTTGACAGAGGGAATTGCGTCAAGCTAGTGACGTTAAAGAAGCGCTTATTGGGAGGCAACCCAATTTTCTCTATCCTCGTCTTTTAATTTTACCTTATTTGATTTTATTTTATTTTCTCGCATTATTTTTATCCGATTAGTACTTTAGGGTGCATCTAGGACACATTTACACACTTGTAGGGAAGAATGGATGTGTTGGCGGCTAACCGAGAACGCATGACAAACAAACCAAGAGCGATTTGGCGGACTCGAGAATAGAATGGCGTGAGCACAAGTTTGGGATGAGAGCCTATCTGAGCAATGTGCACGATGTAGAGTGGAGGGCAGTTGGATCCGGATGTTGACATCTTTCAGTCACCTCCGCCGGACTCGGGACGCGGTTGAGTAGTCTACTCACCGCTATGGTTATTTTCTCTCCTTCCACTTATCTTGCATGATGTGATTGTGTACTTTGATGTTTTCTCTTAGGTTAGTTATCGTTTTTAATTTTATTTTTGTTTTTGCCTTAGTCTTTGTACATAGGTCTTCCCCTAAATCAATCGGTGAGGACAACTGCTTTGTGTTTAAATGGGGAGGACCTATCGTCGATTTCATGAATAAAATGCAATCATATGGTGAATTTCTGTTTAAAATTTTTTGAAATTAGTTGAGCAAACTTAGTGATGATGTGGTGAGAATTGAGCGAATAGTATCCCTGTGGTGAAGGAACTTATGCAATCTTGCTTCCACACTCAAAACATTAACTCGAGGTGGAACTTAGTGATCCTAGAAATGATTTTAGCTAAGCTAGCTGTTTGGTGGACCATGGGAGTGCCAAATTTTTACTAAAAATTAAGGGTGTTGTAGAAGCTAAGTTGGGGTGCATCGGTTGTACTAAGGCCGGGTATGCGATTGTAGGATGGTCGATGCTGCGTGTGGGTGTCGGTGTGCGTGAGTGCGATCGCAGCTGCTACCCGTCTACGCCGCAGTGCGGTGTATGCCGTGGTGTCGGTGTGTGTGAGTGCAACAACTGCGGCGTCTACCCGTAACTTTGTTGTAGTGTATGTCGTGGTGTGTGTGCGCGTGAGTGCAACAACTGCAGCGTCTACCCGTAACGTTGTAGTGTATGCCGTGTGTGTTTAAGTGTGTTTGTGAACAAGTGGAAAAATCCACATATTTGTGTAATTGTTGCAATTTCCGAAGTAATCTTTGAGTAAATCTAAATTTTTGATGTAATGAGGGGTTGCGGCCAAAAACTCTACGTTGTGTGGTTTGTGTTGTGTGTGTATTGAAGTAGTTGTGCTTTGGTCCAATCTGTAATACCGAATTAAGACCCTTTGTCGTTGCTTTGAAGCCCTCAATCTTATGTGGAAAGCGTTAGTCTACCCTTTGTTTTGAAACATCTTTGGCGGTCTCGGAAGAAAGCCTCTAGTCTTAGTTAGATGCATTTTGAAACTAGCTTTGTTCCAATTCGGTTAAATGTCACACACGCACTATTGAGCAAGTATGTGCTAGTGAAATTACCATATGTGGGATTGCAATTGAGTGACCGATCGAAAGTTGTTGCTCAACTTGTCCTTTGGATGTTTGTGATTGTCTTGTTTAAAAAGGATTCATAAGCGATTACATGTTATCCGATGTTGGCGATGTTTTGTTTTTGTCTTGCATTGTCTTTGCTTGAGGACAAGCAAATGTTCAAGTTGGGGTTGTGATGAATCCCCATCACATGATGGTTCTTAGTATGGAAAAGAGAATTTTATGTGAAGATTTTATTGAATGTAGGGAAAATGGCAACACTAAAAGAGTAAATTGTGCTAGTTGAAATTGTATTGCTTTGCAGTGTTTACGCTTGGTTTTTGTGGTGTTTTTGTGCCCTTGAGACTAGGTGAAAGGAAGAACGAAGAAATGCAAGCAATCGGACGAAAAAGTGCCAAGGAATGAGCTTATGCTGAAGTGGCGCTGAATCGTCGCATGAGGCGCCGGTGAGGCGACAAAGGAGTGCGAGGAAATAAAAGTCCTGTCCATTCGCGCCCATTGCCGCATGAGGCGCGATGAGGCGCCGATTCATCGTAGCGTCCTCCAATTAGTGGCGCTTAAGTGTCATTGGAGGCGCCAACGAGGCGCCGATTCTTTGGAAAACACGATAAAACACGCAAAAGCCGCTGCGTTTTGAGGATCTTACGACATTTTAGACAATTGAAACCCTAGCACACGAGAGAGAGTTGGTTGCAGTTGCGACCATCGAAGAATCAAGCCTTGGGAACAAGAATTGAGACTTGAATGTCATCATCATCATCGTTATTATCTTGTAATTCTCTCTTTTCCTTATCTTTGATCATGTGTAACTAAACCCCAATGTTGGGGATGGATAAATTCGATTTAGATTTATTGTTCTTTGGTTTATCTTGATGATTTTTATCGTTCTCTCTCGTTTGTGAATTGATATTACGTGTTTAACCTTTACGTAATTGGGAAATTATAGAACCTATATTCTATTCAATAATTTAACTAAGTTCTTATTATTGGATTGTTTGAATTTCAATTCCTTCCATTCGTAAGTTTAGGAATATCCTGCGAATTGATGTATGTGGCGAATCCTTGCGTTTAATGCTTGTTGTTAGTAGATGCACCTAAGGAATTAGGGCTTTTATCAATTAACAAAGACCTATTCACCTAAGGGATTAGGGCTTAGTTAGAATTGTGGATTTGATAGCAAATGAGAGAGAGAGATAACTCCGAAAATAAATCGATGCGATAGCATGAAATCGGAAGACATCCATCCCTAGCGTTTTCTCAACGTATTTCTTCCAACGTGTTCGATTTTCTCATAGTTAAAAAGTCAAAAACAATTTACCGCTTTACCCTTGAGCTTCATAGCTCAACATTACCAAACAAAACCCCTTCCAACTTGGTTCAAATTAGTCGTTGCATCGTAGTTGACAAATTAAATTCGATCCTTGAGGACGATATCCCGGTTCTTACCGGTTTTATTACTTGCACGATTTGGTACACTTGCCAAATAGTTAACAGATCCCTGAAAGTGTTCAAAGATCCATGCCTGTAACGAAAAAATGAAATCATTTAGTAGAGCAATGCAGAAACAACAAAATTAACTTTAAAATTTAAATTGAATAGATACCTGAATTAGAGCCAGATAGCCACCCATCTGTTTGTTTTTGGGCTTCACTAATTCCCCAAGTTGGTCGTATATATGGGCTAGCGCCATCCCTCCCTATGTGTAATCTCCACCAACCTCCAAGTCAACCAGAGCTCCCAACCAGCCCAACTTTACCTTGTTTCCTGACTTATCAGAGAATGGACCCCAACCCAACAAGTAGAGCAGATATGCCCTAGCAGCATCCTCCCAGCGCTCCTCCTGTATAGCCCTAGGGTACACCGTCTCCCTCAGTCACTTGAGGGTCACAGATAACCCTGGGCTGAAGTCTGGTCATGTGCGTCTTGAGGGTCTGCACCAAATAACTCACCCAACATCTCCTCTCCCTGATACTTGGTGTAGTCTGGAAAATCATAAAAAGATCCCGTCACGGGGATGTGGAGCAATGCAGAGACATCATCTAGAGTGATGGTCATCTCACCTATAGGTAGGTGAAATGATGATGTGTCTGAATGCCACCTCTCAACAAATGCATTGACCAGTCCGCCAATGATTGTTGGGAATCCAATGTCCTTCAGCGGTAGCAATTTAGAAGTCTGTAGGAATGGTAGAATGTTTGGATGAGGGTCCCCTATCTGTGGGACTCCATGTGTAATAAGCCTCAACGGGCCACGATCCTACAATATCGAATGCTATATTAAATGTGATTACAAACAATTTAATGATTAAATTATTTATAGAAAAAAGTAAGTTACTTACATTGCCATCCCATATGGCTCTAGCAATGTGAGCCCCGTAAGTCGGTAACACTGATCTATCCTCGGGCCACCAGGAAAAAGAAATGTGGCACGAGGAGCAACAACAGCATCAGTAGAAGTAGAAGGACCAGCTCCCTCCTCAACATGATCAGCTGCACTAAAGTCCTCAGCTGCACTAAAGTCCTCAGCAGGACCAGCCAAGTCAGCTGCAGGATGCTAAGCATCTCTCTCAATGTCTTGCCCAATGTCATCCTCCTGCACAACTGGGGGAACTAGGGGCTGCAAATCTGGAGCACGCCTACCCCTACCCCTGCCTCTACTAGGCCCATCAGCAGCAGCATGTGCGTCCTCCTTCCGTTTACGGTTTGAAACCGTCATGGGTGGCCTGGCTGCCCGACCCTCAGGCTGTGTCTGAGAACTACCACCTCTAGTCTTTGCCATAACTGAAAAAAATAAGCACAACACATTATAAACAAATTTAGAAATAGAAATAAAACTATTTTAAAAATGACAGTCCTATTCGGTTGACCCCAATCGAATGGGATTCGGTTGGCCTCATTCGAATGGCCTAAGATTGGCCTTCGTTCCCAGGAGCATTCGGTTGTGCTCAACCGAATGCTTCGCGATTTGCAGATCTCAGAATACGCTATAATACACCAAAACAATCAAAATGCAAGTAAAAGAGGGTTAGTAATCGTGTACCTTATGTTCCAAAAACGATTTTGGATGTTGAAATCGAAGATTGAAGCTGATTTGGGAGAGGAGATTTGAAGAGGGTGAGGGAGAGGAATAGGTTTCGGTGGAGGTGAAACGATGAGGGGTGTGAGGGGTTTGTGAGGGAAGAAATGTGTTTTTAATTAAGGGTATTTTGGGGTTTTAAAGATTTTATGGGGTGTGATAGAGTAGGAGGGGGTGTGGGAAAAGTAATACCCTTACTAATTGCACCAACATTCTTAAACTTGTAAGCTCTAAGAAGTAAGAACCAAACTCACAAATTTTTGTAGTTATAAAACTAAATACCTGATGTGAAATTTTCTAACCTGACCATTCAACATTTTCCGTTAGGAACTTGTCCAATTTCAGGCATCCACTTGCTTACATGAAAACTCAACTTTGTGTTCTAACAAATATATAATAATGAATTATCAATATATATATATATATATATATATATATATATATATATATATATATATATAATAATGAAACCATAATTTTCAGGAAACAATCCATCGTAATTTTTAAATTAAGCACAGCCAAATCGGTATGCAGTACCGTGTTGTACCATATATACAACTTTCATTGACAAGTTTTTGTTTATATTCTGCAAAACAGAGGGAGTAGTATAGAACAACCACCCAACACATGACATATTCATCGATCCACTACCAAGTCCTCTAGCAAGTACTGATTGTAAATATATAATATCATTATTCTTTATTCAACGCCATATCCAATCACTATATATTAGAAAAATCCCCACTGGATTCTACTCGTATGGTCATCACTCTATATTCCGATAAAGAATACAAGTTGACCTACAAAAGAAGAGAAGATCAGTTCAACCGTGAAGAAATTTTCAACTAATGCATTTGTAGGATATATTCACACGTTTCAGGAGACAATGATAAGTTTCCCAGTCTATAAATACATTGGTTTCCCTACATTTTTCTTTACACCACTTCCTTATTCAACTTAACTAATATAACAACAATGTTTAGTAGTACACCAGTACACATGAATAAAATGATTTCTAAGTGTCCTTCATTGGATCCTTCATTTGCTGCATGGTTAAAAACTAAGTGTCCTCAACCACCAAGTTCTGATGATCCAACAGTGCCTCTTGATTCTGTGACACCTATTCGTTTGGATAATAAGTATTATGAGGGTTTGATTAGTCATCGTGGTTTGTTGACTTCTGATCAGACTTTGTATACTAGTGAATCAACTCAAGAAATTGTGTTAAGTAATGTTTATAATGGTGCAAGTTGGGAGATTAAGTATGCTGAGGCAATTGTTCATATGGGTTCTATTGATGTGTTAACTGGCTATGATGGTGAGATTAGAAAGCATTGCAGCTTTGTTAATTAATTGTGATGTTAATCTAGATTTTGGAAATTAAAAGTTGTAATAGTGTTCTTTACTTTTTGTTTGAATTTTGTAATAATTTGTTTAATTTTGATTGGTTAACACAAATTAAGTGTAATCCAATCAGGATGGGACATATATAGTATTGTTTTGTACGTTTTTGCTCTTGATTGTTTAGTGTTGAAAACTTCAGTGTGCATTTGTTTTTTGAAGATTTAAATATTTTGTTGCACCACATATCATATATACTATTTTTTGTTTTAATTAGTCTCTAAAACTTTTTGTTTAATTCTTAGTCTCTAAAAGTACAGGAAATTTTGCTTTTATTATTCTTTAACTGTGTTCTCTCTGTAATATTTTTTATTGAAATATCAGAATGCATAATATTAAGAAGAGAGTATTAGATCAGGTACTCTACACAATACATTAAGAGCTACAACCAAATCGCCAACCACAAAACCGAAATATAGCTTCTTAAAATTTGGGTTGGGCCTAACTCAATCTTACAAAATCGATTTGTAGAGTGAGTGATGTCTCCCACTTACAAATCTTTTAGTGCCATATTACATCTGATGTGGGACTCTTAACACATCCCCACACGCCTTGGACCGAACAACTAAAGTGTGACTCGAGTAGTTCGATACCATGTGGCCCAACAGATCTTGGATTGACTTTGATACAATCTTAAAAATTGGGTTGGGCCTGCATATCAAAAAATAATTGGGTTAGGCCAAACTTAACTCTACAAAATTGACTTGTATAGTGACAGATGCCTCCCACTTATAAATTTTTCAGACAATATCACATCTGATATTAAACTGTTAACAAAGCAAACCAATAAATACAAAAGAGCAACACTACTACTAGTAATCTCCCACATGGCCGTAATACTAATTAAAACTTACAACTTATGATTCAATCTTATGGGTCAATGCATCATTCATAAAAAAAGGTATTGACAATTTTTCACTTTGGCAAAAAATCACTATAATGCCATGAAAGAGCATTAATATGATGTAAAATCTTTGAGAATAGGCGTACCTCAAACATTTTACGCCACCCATCTAAAACACTTTGATCAAGTGCATTCAGATTTTGCCTCAGACCCATGAAATGTTAAGCTTGGCCTGTGCTCTGATGGGCCCACTATCTGGGTATCCTATGGCCACACCAGCTGGGTATACTATGGGAACACATGGGTATCCTGCTGAGCATCCTATGGGTACACCAGGTGGGTTATCTATGCCTACACTCGAGTTACATACTGATCCTCGGGACGACGAGCCAGATGATTCAGATTCGTCAACCGAGGAAGAGGAGGTGGTTTTCGTGGGTAGTCAATGTCGCAAAGTTATCAAACCCTATGGTGACGCTTAAATATGGTTTGACTTTTTTTTAATTTAAGTTAATTATTCTACAACTTATATATGTTTGATTGTTTGATGTATCTTAAAATATGCAGGTTGCTTCCTTTGAAGGTTGCTTCATTATCAATCACCTATGCCATTCAGAAACTCTATTTTCAAGATTTCCATCCAAAGTGGTCAAAAGTCGATGCCAAGGAAAATAAAGAATTTTTGGACTTTTTTAAGGTAAGTATCAATTATGCCAATACCTATATTGTTAACTTTAATTTATTGATTAATATTTAATATAATTACTAAGACATATTTTGATTCTTCTTAATACAAACAAAAGTGACGTGGCTGCCAGAGAATGATGAGAAGGTGCAGAATTTTTTTCTATAGAACGGACCGCCAATGTCAGATTTGCTCTATAAATTGCGGTAAAAAGATGAAAGGCCGAAGTATATAGGTGTGCTAATTTGGAATAGATTCAAGGCACATTGGGCCGCAGTTGTTAGTCTACCCTTCTTTTTGGAAAATCCTTGGCATAATCAAAAGAAAACTACTCTTTCTGAGCCTAGGTGAAACTTTGAAACTACCTAAGAACTGAACTAAGATTAGTAGTCACACACTCACAATAGCAGTAATAATTCTAAATATTGTGAAAAACAATAGTGTGTGACTTAGGGATGCAATTGATTCTGTTTTTCTATTATGTTGAAGTTTGTTTTAGTTTTGCTTTTATTTTTGTTAAGTGGCATTACTTGAGGACAATCAATAGTTTAAGTTTGGGGGTGTGATAAATCTTATTTAGGAGAGTTTTTTTATACTATTTATGCTTAAATTAACGTGAGTTCTTAAGTTATTATGTTGTTTAAATATGTAAATACATGTTAATTAGTGTCGAAGAGGGTTAAGAACTGAATAGTGATCATTTGGCACAATGATGCCCCTTGTGGTATTTTTATGTGTTTCTTTAGTGTTGCAATATGTGATGCTATAACATCAGTGTACCTGTGTTAGCAAAGAGAGAAAAGCAAAAAGCGTAACTTTGGTGCTTCTACTTTGTGTTATGTCAACGCAACTCTAGTGGATCTCCTAGTCGTAGCAATCACCAATCAAAGTGCTTTATTGGGACACTTGTCCACTTGCAAATGGAAGACCACGTTTTGTTGGTGGCATGTCAAATCACACCTTTTTGGAAGCCTTTTGGATAAAAAGAAAAGATCTCCTTCTACCTTGGGTATTCGAAGCTTGTGGTTTTGTTTGAGAGAGACTTAGAAATATTTTGCTCTCCATTTTTATCATTCAAGCAACCTTCATCATCAAAGTAAAAATTATGCACTTCAATCTCGAAGAAATGCTACAAACATCACCGGGTACATTTATGCGAGGAAGTCTAAGTAGTATACTTCTTGTACTAATTTCTTTTCTCTTGCATTTCAGTAATATGAACATGGTTACCATCTATGTTTGCATTTTATTTTTGATGCTTATCATGAGCTAAACTCTTTGTAGTTGGGATATTTGAATCTTTGTAATGAATTTTTAGTAGTTCAACCGCAATGTTTTGGTGTTGCATTTTTTAATCCTTGTGTGTTACTTCTTTCAACTTATTTTGGGATTGACCAACTAAACATAAGTACATTTATAAATTCAGAAATGGTTTATAATTCGAACTCAAGGGTTAATGTGGATAATTGGTTAAATGTTCCTGAAGATATGATACTTTATCAAATGAAGTGTGCAAAAGAAATCTTGTCCAAATTTGACTTGGCAGATTACAACTCTGCCATAACACTAGTAGAAGGAGTTCTGGGAATGGAAGAGGATAATGGAGATAGAGAGGAAGATCCTACTATAGGCAAATGATTGGATCACTAAGATATCTATGCCATAACAGGCCCGATATCTTATATGCAACTAGAATGGTGAGTGGGTTTATGAATAAACCTCTGAGATCATATCTAATGGCTACTAAGAGAATATTGGGGTAGATCAAATGTACCCTCAATTTTGGAGTGTTGTTTCATAAAGGTGCTAACCAGGGAATGAGTGAACTTGTGGGGTACTCAAATTCAGACTAGTGCGGGGAAGAAGCACTTCAGGCTTCTTGTTCAAATTCTAAGGTGTAGTTGTGTCCTGGATCTCAAAGAAGCAACAAGTTGTAGCCCTCTCCTCCTATGAAGCAGAATATGTGGTTAGCGTGGAGCTTCTTATCAACAAGCTTGGCTTGAGACCTTGCTAAAGGAACTACTGGTTGAGATAGGTCAACCACCTAAAGTGTTGATTGGCGACAAATCAGTAGTGAATCTAGCAAAGAACCCTATTTCGCATGGTAGGACCAAACATAGAGAAACCAAGTATCACTATCTGAGGGATCAAATCAACAGAGGAAGACTTGTGGTCGATTATTGCTCAACAAAGGAGCAATCTGCAGATATATTCACGAAAGCTCTCAAGGAGAACAGTTTGCGAAGATGAGAAGGGAAATTGGTTTACTTTTGTTCTAGTTTTGAAATTAGGGTTTCGGTTTAGGGTTTTGAATTAATAGGGATGTCAAAATGTAATACAAAACATAAGAATGGGAAGTTGTTAGGCATATAGCCGTTGAGATTACAAAGTTTGTTAGCCCTAACAAACTCAATTTGGGCTTTATGAATTGTAAATATACATTTACAAATTGAAATGATTCCTCCCTCGCATGTATGCTCCCTTTACTATGATCTTCTTTCTCACCTCAACGTTTGTTCTCTTTTTGTGCAAACTAAAACCAAAGAATGGAAGAGAGCGATAAAGAGGATACAACCAAAGAAAAAAAGAGACAAAGATATGAACCCTAAAGTTCCTAAGTGTAGTTCGCGTATTTAACTGGGTCAAGAAAGCTGGGCTAGGGTTTGTGGGTTTAAGAATAGAACCCAATACATTTTGGGTTTTTTTTTGTACCCCCACCCCCTTCCTTCCTACCTCCCACATTATATGCAAACCCCCAAATGCCCTTCAAAAAACGTATTTTTTTTAAAAAACTTACACCAATCGTATATATGTTTTTTTGACATATATACGATGTTGTATATTTAGACATCGTATATATGTTCATTGGACGTATATACGATTGATGTGTTTTAAGTCAATCGTATATACGTTTTGTGGGGGTATATACGATGTCTAAATATACAACATCGTATATATGCACTACCAAGGGTATATACGATGGGCTTAATTTTTATTAACGGTTGTGATTTGATCAACGGTTTTAATTTTAACGGTTGTGATTTTAACAGTTGTGAATTGATCAACGGTTTTAATTTTAAAAGTTGGGATTTTAACGGTTGTGATTTGATCAACGGTGTAGATATGATGGATAACTAAACGCGTGTAATTACAAAAATGCGGTACAATAATAAATACAAGTGCAATAGTAATACGAAAACGTGTGAATCTATAAATCGTCAAGAGAATCATCGGCTAAATCAACACATCTAGGCGCATCACCAATACTTCTACCAATTGCTTTCGCCCACTTCCACAGCCTCGCGTGTAGAAAATACCTACAAAATAGTTAAATGTTACGTACTTAAGTAATTAATTAAATATTTATCAAACTTTATTAATAAAAATTAGAATTAAAAATAGGCTTAAATATCATTTATCCCCCTGCAAATATCACCATAATCCATTTACCCCCTTGTAAAATAAAAAGTTTTAAAATGCCCCTTGCAAATATAAACTGTTTACGCTTACCCCCTGCTGTTAGATTATATTGACAGTGTTAAGTGTATAATGGGTATAAACCGTTTACGGTTACCCCCCTGCAAAATATAAATCGTTTACGGTTACCCGTAAACAGTTTATATTTGCAAGGGGCATCTTAAAACTTTTTATTTTACAGGGGGGGTAAATGGATTATGGTGATATTTGCAGGGGGTCAATGATATTTAAGCCTTAAAAATATACCGTATCCGTGGTAAACGCCGCTATAGTATCGATATCGAAAGGAGCCAACTAAGAGTCTGCATCTGCAGCAGGTGAATATCTGTTTCAACAAAACAAAAATAAATCAGTAAAAAAAACCCAAAATATAACCCTTCGTATATACCTTAGTTACCACGTATATATGATGGCACAATTTATAACGTCGTATATACGTGGCCCAAACGTATATACGATTGATTATTCAAGCCCCAATCGTATATACGCTATATACGATGGGTAGTCAACGAAGCTTTTACCATTTCAATCGTATATACGTCTCAAAGGACATATATACAATGTTCATTTTTCCAGGTCAACATGCAATATTTAATGCAATCGTATATACCTTCCATGATGTATGTACGATTGCAGATATAGTGGGTCCAGACAGAGAGAATTCAATGCAAAGTCAAATTTTGTAAATTATGAAAGGGGTATGTAGCGACCGAAAAATCCGGGAAAGGATTCTTCGAAATGGTTCTTTAGGAAGCCGCCACCAAATTTTAGTTTAAGGGCAAATTCGGAAAATCCCTTTAAGTTTTAAGATAAGGCGTTGTTAGGTTTAGGAGTCGTTATGTGTGGGGAAGGTATTAGCACCCCACAACATCCTATTGTTTAATTAATTTAAGATTTATTTAATTATTACCCTTTTATTCGTAAAGAAAATGACTTATTTAGATTTTTGTTTTTTTATGCTTGACGAGGGTTGAGTCTCGCTCCTACGTACCTCCAGATGCAATGGAGGAATCAAAGCCACGTAGTTCTTCCTGAAAAAAGTTTGTGGGTGGGCGTTTTTTAGTGTAGGGATCCTAGGATTCCTTGAACCATCATGACCACTTGATTCTAGGACAAGCTAACCCGGATTGTACAAACCGACTTAGCCCCCTACTTTTTGAAAATAATTTTAGGGTTTTCGAAAGAAAGTGGTTTGGTATGAGGTGGGTTCGTTTTAGAATAGGTATTCTAGAACTCCTGAACTGTACAGCTCATTAGTCCTAGAACGCTGACTAACCCGACTGTACAGCCGACTTAATCCCCTATTTTTTGGAAAATGGTTTACTTGCATTTATTAAATTTGTAGGGTTACTGAACTGTACAGCTCATTGGCCCTAAAATAATGACTAACCCGGTTGTACAACCGACTTAGCCATTTATTTTTAGGAAAGTGTATTTGTTAGGTTTGCAGGGTTACTGAACTGTACAGCTCATTGGCCCTAAAATAATGACTAACCCGGTTGTACAACCGACTTAGCCGTTTATTTTATTTTGCGAGAAAAATTATTTATATTATTATTGGAAAAGAATTAAAAAACGAAACAGGGGGGTGAACATAGTAAATTAGGGTTTTATTAGTCGCAGGGGTATGTATAAGTAATAAGGGGTGCAGAAATGCAAGCCCAGTTCGCATCTGGAGAGCCCAGTATGCGAAACTGGGCTTAAGTGAGTGGGGGTTGCATGTGTGAATACAGGGGTGTGCGCTTAGCATTCTGAGTAAAACAAATTAAAAACAAAATCAAATAAAAAAAAAATAAAAGGATGCAGCATATAAACCTGAGACCTAAAACGAAAACCCTAAATCTGATTCTTATTCCCTTCACCCCATCCCAGCCGCGGCGGCAAGAGAGAGGAGGAAACCAAGGCGAAAAATTTTGCGGTTGTTGAGGAAGTGAGAGAGAGGTTTACTGCTACTGGGTTCACGGGAGGGGAGAGAGTTTTACTGGCGTGGTTCATGGTGGTGGCGCGACGGAGATAGAGAGAGAGAGGGTTTCTAGTTTCTTTCAGGTTCCTTTCAGGTTCGTTTTCACTCTCTTCTTCGATCTGGTTTCTAGTTCCTTTCAGGTTCATCCCATTCCTTTGTTATATTTTTTTTTAAAAAAAATGGGTTTCTGATCTGGTGCTTTTTGGGTGGTTTCATGGTGGGGGTTCTCGGTTTGGTGGTGGTGACAGCGAGGTTTTTCTGGCGATGGTGGGTTCGGATTTTGGGGTCGATTGGAGGTGGCTTTGCGGTGGCTCGAAAGTGGGGAAAGCTCTCGGTGGTGGTTCGGTTCGGGGGTGGTCGCGACGGTTCAATATCAACGGCCACCCAGAGAAGCGGTGGCGAATCGCAAGGTGAGTTCTTTCTCTCATTTCCTCTCGCTCGGATACCTCACTGCTCTCTTTCGTTTCAAATTTTTGTTCTCTGTTTGGTTGATTTTTCGTCTCTCTTTCTCCCCTCAATCATCTTCTATCACATTTTTTCAGAGTTGTTCAAATGAAAAACAAGAAACTGATCCTAAGTTACGTTTTTGGAAAAGACATACCATTAGTTCTATATTCATTTCGCTTTTTCTTTGCTTAAGAATGGATCTTCTCATTGTCCTCACTTTTATTGCTCACGAGAGAAACCATCAAACGCATATAAACAATGATATCACAAAGATATTGACTCATGGATCGGTTCAACAACAAAAAAAACCTAGATCATGTGTTTAAGGATAAAACAAACCAACTTCGATCTTAATCTTTTTGAAAGAAAGGAAAAAACGAGATCCAAGTTCTTTTGCTTGCTTAGTGATGTTGTTATTGTGGCTATGTTGTTGTTCTTTGTTGGTTTTTTCTTGATCGCTACATCGCTCACTTCTTTTTTGACTGCTCAGATCTAAACAAATCTGTTTAGGTGATTAGGGTTTCAGTTTAAAACCCTAATCTTTTTTCAGTGATTTTTCTTTTCTCGAAATTCGTCCTTTGACTGTGGTCTGATCCTATTTTTATACTAAAAATTCTAGGTTTAGCATTTAATTCTATTTTCCTTGGGCTTTGACTGACTTTGACTTTCTGTGTTTTTTCAGATCTGCGGCCAGTTAATGATTGGAGAGCGGTGGAAAATCCTAATTGCAACCCCTGTATTTTTTGCATTTTTTCTATTATTTTCGGATTCCTATTTTTGTATTTTTAGTGTTACTATTTTTTTTGTATTTTCTGGACTTTTGGACTCTTAAGAGCTTTAAAATTGTAAAATTAACTAAATAGCATTTTTTTGACATTTTTGGACTTATTATACTGTTTTTAAATTATAAATTAAACTAAATTTTGACATTTTTGGACTTATTTGACTCTTAAACAACTTCTAAATTGTAAATTAAAATTAATAGAATTTTTTGACACTTTGAACTAGTAAGTGCTTAAATAAATTAAATAAGCAAAGTGAGACTAAAATAGTAATAATAAAAAAACTAAATATAACGACGAGAACGGACCGGATTTGACAACCGCACTAAGACTAGACCTAAAATAGAAAAAATGGGCGCGTTAAAAAGAATTAACTCGGAATCACATTCTTAAGTCTTTTGAGAAAAATGAATTTTAGTCGACTTGTTCACGTACGATTAAACCCGAATACAGAAATTAAATCGAAGAACGCGCGAAAAGATCGATCATTCGCGCGCGTGCCTAATTTAAAATGGTGTTTCGAGTTAGTTTGAACGGAGTGACTGGGACTGGCTTGAGTTGTAACCGAGAATCTCCCCAATAATTCTCGTAACAATGTGACTCTGAAACACGCCCTTATTAAAATAAATGACCAAAACAAAAAGGAATACGGACAAAATTGGGGTATAACAGCTGCCCCTCTTTATTAATATTTTACTAGAAAGTGCTTAGCTCTAGAACTTTCGTAGTAGAAATAGAAATAAAGATAAGATAGACGCTAATTTTGTCCGTTTAAGGGGGAAGTGAAAGTTTGAGAGGAGCAAGGAATGGTTAACACTCGGTGTATTAACCAGAATTTAAATGAAGGGTCATCAAGGACCTGAAGGAGCGCTAAGACTCTGAAGGACCACTCAGGGTCTGAAGGAGCGATAAGGCTCTGAAGGACCACTTAAGGTCTGGAAGGCTGCCTAGGCCTTAATTGAAGGACCGTCGTGGTGTCTGAAGGAGCGCAACTAGCTATGGTACTAATTAAACGATCTGAGGGGCCTTTATACTCGAGCGGCCATGATGGGTCAAGATCAGATCCGAATCGATATGTTGACCATGAAGGGACGACACCCGTGTCTTAGGTCGACACAACTAGTCGAAGGACCACTGGGGGTCTCTGCGAACGCCCGTCGGGCTCGACTCCGACGTTGCGACACTGGGCCCCTTAGGGCGCGAAGGAGCGTAGTGCTCGAAGGACCACTCGGTCCGAGGATCTCGGTGATCGTTATATAGTGTGGGATTATGTTTGGATTCCCCTAGTGAGGGTGTGCGCTGAGTGAAACCTTTAATGATGCGGTGCATGGCACATGAGTGTATTGTAAGGTGTTTGATGAATGGTATTTGGCGGGATGATGCATGAGATGTGGAATGATGCTTTTCTCGTTTTTTTTTTTTTTTTTTTTTTTTTTTTTTGCGCAGTCTTTTTTTGACTGGTTCTATCAACTCGGGGCTTCCTGGCGTGAGGTACGAAGTCATCTCGTATATTTGTATCGCGAGATTGACATGCTGGGGCGGGTTGTGATTCATTTGAAGTGATGGTGGGTGCATTTGTTCATTTTTTGTGACTGCTTTTATGAGAGATCATATCTTTTCTGTTATTTTCAAGAATTTCGTAATGATCGTAATGCTTGTGATTATGGCACATGTTTCGCGATTCAGTATCATTTACCAAAAAAAACATCATTTCAAAATGAGGGAGAATGAAAGAGAATGGAAAGTGTTTGACATTAATATTGGAAGCCAAGTATGCAGAAGGCACACCGACCGAAAGATTACATCAGTAACCGAATTGAAAGAAACAGAAAAACTAGAATACTAAGCAGATTTATTGGTGGCTAACGTCCTTTGAAATAACTTTGTCGGATACCCATATTCAAGCCTTTGACCAATCGTCATTCAACTTTCAGAAATGTTGTCTGCCTCAGTATTTTGGTCCAACTTCTTGACCCTAATTTTTGCCTGGATTGCCCTTTTGGGTTTTCAATCCACCGGGTCGCTCTAACTTTTGCCTAGGCCGCCCTTTCGGGTTTTCGACCTAGCGAGCTTATTCTTGCTTGGCTCCTTTTTTCTCTTTTTTCTGTATAATTTCTTTAGGCATAGTATTTCTTGACTGCATCAGAATTGACTGGGAGATGGAGGTCTTCACCATCCATATTGGTGAGAATTAAGGATCCTCCAGAGAATGACTTCTTTACCACGTAAGGCCCTTCGTAGTTAGGGGTCCATTTCCCACGTGAATCTTTTTGGATAGGCAAGATCTTCTTGAGCACCAGGTCCCCCTCTTGAAATTGTCTAGGACGAACCTTTTTATCGTAGGCTCTCTTCATCCTTTGTTGATACAACTGCCCATGGCACAATGCGACCAGCCTCTTCTCATCGATGAGGTTCAACTGATCTAGGCGAGCCTGAACCCATTCTGCCTCTTCTAATTTTGTCTTCATCAGTACCCGTAGTGAGGGTATTTCAACTTCGATGGGTAGTACTGCTTCCATTCCATACACCGGTGAAGCGGTGTTGCCCCTGTCGAAGTGCGGACTGAGGTTCGGTACCCATGTAAAGCAAAAGGGAGCATTTCATGCCAGTCTTTGAAAGTCACTACCATCTTCTGCACAATCTTCTTGATGTTCTTATTTGCCGCTTCGACTGCTTCATTCATCTTTGGCCGGTACGGGGAGGAGTTATGGTGTTGTATCTTGAAGTCGTCGCACAACTCTTTCATCATTTTGTTGTTCAAGTTGGTCCCATTATCTGTGATAATTCTATTTGGGAGGCCATAACGACAAATCAGATCTCTTTTTATGAACTTGACCACCACCGACCTTGTCACACTTGTATACGAAGCGGCTTCAACCCATTTGGTGAAATAATCGATAGCAACCAGGATAAAGCGGTGCCCGTTTGATGCTTTAGGTTCGATGGGGCCAATGACATCCATTCCCCACATTGAAAGCGGCGAGGAGCCAGCGGAACATTCGAGAGATCTTTGGTGGTACATGGATGTTGTCGGCGTAAACTTGACACTTGTGGCATTTCCTCACGTAACTGAAACAGTCTGTTTCCATTGTCGACCAGTAATAGCCAGCCCTCAAGATCTTTCTTGCCATAGTATGCCCATTAGAATGAGTTCCGAAGGATCCCTCATGGATATCTTTCATAATTCTTTCTGCTTCTTCTTTTGCTACACATCTGAGGAGGACCATGTCATGATTCCTTTTGTAGAGCACTTCACCATTCAAAAAGAAGCCCATTGATAATCTTCTCAGTGTTCTTTTATCATTTTCCGAGGCACCAGGAGGATATTCTCTGTTTGTGATATATTGTTTGATGTCATAATACCAAGGCTTACTGTCGGGTTCTTCTTCGATTGCATGGCAATGATGTGCTGGTAGCTCACGATTTTGTATCTTCAAGAATGTGAGACTTCTGTTATCCATGATATTGAACATCGATTTACAGAGTTGCTAAGGCATCACCAATTGATTTTCTTCTCGAGGGAAATAGTGAAAGGAGATTTCCTCAAATTGCTCGGCCAATTCTAGGATGTGATCGCGATAGGGGATTAATTTGGAATCTCTTGTTTCCCAATCGCCTCTTAGTTGATGGATGACCAAAGACGAGTCTCCGTATATATCGAGTCTTTTAACTTTCCACTCGAGGGCTGCCTGAATGCCTAAAGTACACGCTTCATACTCAGCGATATTGTTGGTGCAATAGAAACTCAGTCTAGCTGTGAATGGTATGAAGCGATTATGCGGGAGATTAATACAAACACCTACTCCGTGCCCCCACATATTTGAAGCACCGTCAAATGACATGGTCCACCTTTCATCGTCTGGAGACTTTCCTTCTTCCAACAGGGCCATTATATCCTCATCTGGGAAATCACACTGCATTGACCGTAGTCTTCAATAGGTGATGTGCCAAATATTCGCCAATGTACTACCCTTGATCGCTTCGAGTGACATACAAAAGATCGTATTCGGACAAGAGCATTTGCCGGCAGCGATTCTTCCTGTGAGTGCGGGCTTTTCGAAGATATACTTGATCGGGTCCATTTTAGACACCAACCAAGTCGTGTGGCTTAGCATGTATGCGCCTTAGTCGACGTGCGGCCCGGTGCTAAAGCACAACACGTTTTCTCCAAAGAATGAGTATCGGTCTCGCACTCTGTGAACTTTTTGCTCGGATAGTAGATGGCATATTCCTTCTTCCGGACTCGTCCTGTTGCCCCAAAGACACAACCCATCGAATTGTCTAGAATCGTTAAATACATGATGAGAGGTCCGCTCGCACAGTGGCATTAAGATTGGCGGGTTCTGGAGATACCTCTTGATTTTCTCAAAGGCTTCTTGACAGTTGTCATTCCACTTTGCCTCTTGATTCTTGCACAATAGCTTGAAGATTGGCTCACAGGTGAATGTTAGCTGGGATATGAACCTGGAAATG
Organism: Oxytropis ochrocephala; assembly: GCA_020916435.1. NCBI lineage: Eukaryota > Viridiplantae > Streptophyta > Magnoliopsida > Fabales > Fabaceae > Oxytropis > Oxytropis ochrocephala. The sequence goes on along the minus strand of CM037090.1, from coordinate 55,488,092 downwards.
TAATTCAATCTTCCGAGGAAACCACGAACCTCTTTCTCAGTTTTAGGCGCTGGCATTTCAAGAATTGCTCGTACTTTAGCCGGGTCCACCTCTATTCCTCTCTGACTGACTATGAATCCTAACAACTTCCTTGATCTTACTCCGAAAGTGCACTTGGCTGGATTTAGTCTGAGCTTGAACTTCCTTAGACGTTCAAAGAGTTTGTGCAGATTAACAATATGCTATTCATCAGTTTTGGATTTTGCGATCATATCATCCACATAGACTTCTATTTCTTTATGCATCATATCGTGGAATAGTGCTACCATTGCTCTGCATGTGGCACCGGCGTTCTTCAACCCAAATGGCATGACTTTGTAAATGAAGGTTCCCATGTAGAGTGATGAAAGTGGTTTCTCCATATCTTCAGGGCCATCTTGATCTCGATTATATCAGGAATATCCATCCATAAAGGAGAAGAGAGAGTGTTTGTTGTGCTATCTACCGATTACATCAATGTGAGGCAGAGGAAGTCATCTTTAGGGTGGCTCTGTTCAAATCCCTGTGAGTCGACACACATTCGGACCTTCCCATCCTTCTTGGGTGGGACAATATTGGCTACCCATTGAGGATATTTGGACACCGCTAGAAATCCGGCATCAAATTGCTTCTTAACCTCATCCCCGATTTTCAATGACATTTTCCGCTTTTCTTGGCGGTTTATGTTCGACTATGTTGGTGTCTAGTCCGGGCATGTCTTTGTATGTCCATGCAAAAATATCGGCATAGTCAAATAAGAGCTTAACCGATTTCTCACGCCAAGATCGGCATTGTAGTTCCGATCTTAATCTCCTTTCTGCCCTCATCGGCACCCAAGTTGATCGTTTCAATTGATTCCTCGTGAAATTTGGATCACTTTGTCCTCTTGTTCCATCATTCTCATTAACTCGGAGGGTTTCAGTCATTTTCAACATCTTCTTGGTTTGATTAATGGGATAATCAAAGTTATGATATGGATTACCGACATTGTTATTTTCAAAGACAAAATTTTTAGATCTGCATTAGCGAAAATTGTGGAATGAAAGCAGTGGAAGAAAAAGAGCGGCGAATAAATAAGAAAGCGAAGAAAATTATTGAAGAATTCAAAGCGTTATTTTATTGATACTTGATCATTGAATAAAACATGTGTGCCCTTATTGAGTTATCCTAAGGGCCTCGGGCAGAGCGGAGGATTTGCATTACAGAAAAATTACTTCGAATTGAAAACTACAGGAAAATCGACAATCTCCCAGTTCTTCAGCCCTTCATCTGCGGGGCACCGGCGTACAAGGTTGACGACACCGTCCTCCGCACTTGGATCATCTTCAACTGCAGCAATCTGGTTAGGATTTAGAATTCCTGCGCTTCGAAAGCTTTGGTTGATATCACAAATGAGCAACTTCTTCACCCTTGGCTCTCTGCCCTCGAGCCTTGCCATTCTCTTCTCTCTCTTTTCTTTGTAGACTCTATTCTTGTCATTGCGACCAGGCCAGTATCCTATCCCGTATCCGTTCTTGTTGTCAGACAATTGGATCAGCGTCTGAATCCCTTGCTCAGTCTTCCCTAGGCCGCTTCCAACCTTGAATCCATTGGTCAGCATGACCTTGGCAACCATCATGGCGGCCTTGGACAATCTCGGTTTAGGCATCGGGGTTCCTTCTCCAACAAAGGTGGTGTTGGCGATTTCCAGGGCTTGGAAAGCGGTTTCAAATGACTCCTCAGCTGCCTCGATGTAGCGGGTGGAGGATGACTTATTGATCAGCAGCTCCTCTTCGCCAAAAACCACTACTAACTTGCCATTCACAACAAACTTGAGCTTCTGATGTAAAGATGAGGAACGACTCGCAGAGTGGATCCATGGCTCCCAGAGAGAGACAATATAGGAGAGGAGGATGTCCATGACTTGGAAGACCACTATGAAGAGTTACGGACCTACACATGCATGCAGTGCAACTCCATCTCTCCAATGACTTCTCTCTTTGACCCATCAAAGGCTCTAACTAGTGTAGAGCTAGGCTTCATATAGGAACAATCCACATCTAGCTTTGTCCCATAGTGGACTTAGGCGAGAACATTCGAGGAAGAACCATTGTCGATAAGCACTCGGGCGAGAGCATACTCCCACATTTCACGAAATATGTAAGGCCTTGTTGTGCCCTCTTCCTTCCACATTGGGATCTCGTAAATGTCTGTGAAAGTGAGGTAGTTGTTCGCAACAATATTTCCTACTATCCCGTCCAGCTGGCAAACAGTGATGTCTTGAGCGACATGTGCCTCGTTGAGTACTTTCATTAGTGCAGCACGGTGAGCTTCAGAATTGAGTAGCAGGATAGCAAAGATATCTTGGCGGGAGTGTGGTTCGGTTGGTCCACCACTTGGTACTCGCTCTGCCTCATGAGTTTCAAGAATTCACTAGCTTCTTGCTCGGACAACACCTTCTTGCTTGTGTTTCCCTCAGTAAACCCAGGCTCTTTGCTTTTGCCTTTGCGGGCTCTTTCTTCTTCTTCCCTTGACTTTTCCCTACCGAGCTCCTCAGAGTATAGATGCGCCCGCCGGGTCATACCGCTAGTCCCCGAGATATTAGTGACATCAGGGTTGCTTGGGGCCCTTTCACTTGAACTTGAACGTCGTAATTCCCGGGGACCGTCTTGGTACTTTGAAAGGGAAAGGAGGCGCACTGAATAGTGATGGGCCTTGGCATTGAGGCCGATTTTGTGTCGATTTTGTAGCGGATCTCTAGTGGTGCCGGGCATTGCTTGGTGGAGAGTATACACACCTTCTCCTTCTTGGAACCCATCTCGCACTATATTACGGTCTAGTAGGTCTTGAAGAACTGTTTGAATGATTCACAAGATCCGATGCTGGTGAGGTCGGTGCACACACATTTTTGTTGGTGCATCCTTTCATGATGACTCGAAATGACACAATCGAGCATGTATGGTATCCAAAGGTGTCCCGATGTCTTCCACCTTTTTGATCAAGAATTCTCTCTCCAACGGCATTGATAGATGGATTTGCATGCCCCGTAGAGGATTTGTGGCCACATTCGGACCGTCTTCTTTGAAGTTCAACATCTTGGAGTCGATTAGCTCTTGTACTACATATTTAAACGCCTTGCAGTTTTTGGGTTGAATGACCTATTGCCCAGCGTGGAATCCACAAAGCAGCGTTAGAATCATAACCTCTTGGGAAAGGAGGTGGAGTGGTCTCATCGGTCGAGGAGTGATTAGGTTATTGTTAATGAGGTGATTGAAGAAGTGCGTGTGAGACATGGGTATGGGGTCAAAGTTGATGTGTTTTTCTTACAGGTAGTTTTGGGTTACGTAATTTTGGTAGGGAGGTGGAGCTTGTTGTGTTTGGGCGGGAAGTTGGAAGGTTGGTGAAGGGGTATTGTAGGGGCTTTTGTGATGGCATTTGTTTCTCCTTCTTTCTTTTTGGGATATCCAGAGAAAGGCTTTTTACGGTTGTAGGTTCTGTGGAGCTATGGGCAATCTTTCCATTCTTCATTGCACTTTCTATCCTCTCCCTATGGTAACCATGTCCGAGAAATTAGAAGACACTCCTCCGATCAACTTGTCAAAGTAGGGTGTGGGAGAGTCTCCATGAACATGGCCACCATTTCTTTCTCTAACAGGTGGTGCTACCGTGCGCCTAACCCTCTCGGTATTTGGGCATATTCCTTGAACGACTCATTGTCTCTTTTGGTCATGTTCAAGTCGCTGCGTTCGATCAGAGCCATATCAATGTTATATTTATCTTTGCTTTAAAAAGCGTCGGCTAGGTCTTTCCAAAGACCGAATGTGGGTGCGCTCGGTTGCATATACCAAACGATGTTGCTCCGGCTAAAGCATCACGGAAGTAGTGGATCGAAGTTTGTCATTGCGTGCAACTGAGCCATCTTTCTGCGATACATGATCGGTGACTACGAGGACAAAGTTGCCTCGATATTTGTCGAAGTCCGGCACTTTGAACTTATGAGGATGATCACATCGGGAAGCGAGGCATAAGTCATATGCATCCCCACTCCCACATTGGACCCTTCCACAGCTCTTAGACGCTCTTCTAGTATTTGCAGCTTATCTTTTGCTTGAGGATCTTCAGTTTGGTAGCCATGAGAAAGGCCACCTGCATTGTGGTAGGGATGAGGAACTGGGACCACGACAGGGCGAGTATGATTCTTGAAGTCAGGTTCGGGGATTTGAGAAAATCCATGTGCGCACCACAAGCTTGTGTTGAACTTGTTCCGTCTCATCGATCACATTGTTTCCTGCTATTTCATCTTGATACTGTGCAACAAGCTCAGAAGTATCTCCTCCATAGACAGCATCTGCCGTTGGAGGCGTGTAACCCTGTGGTAAACCCCATTGAGGCCATTGCACACCCTGAGCATTGGGGTTAGGAGGACGGGATACGTTTGTGGCCTGGTTCCCGGTGTTTCCAGCTGAAACCCCTTCTTCGTCATTCTTCTTGGCGAAGCTCCATCATTTGGCCATCCGGTCTTTCGGGCCCAAACATTTCGGTCATCTGCTCCTTGACTTCTCAATCTCGTCCTTTAGTGCACGGTTGTCTTGAATTTCAGCCATCTTTTTGCTTGAGCGGGTCCAATAACGATGTTGAAGAACCAGTTTGCCTTTTCTGCTTTTTTTTCAAAATGTATGGCGTGAGTATGAGTATGCATGAATTGCGAATGTATGATGGGATGTATTGCGTCGGGGAATTGTAAGCCATTGTTTCGACAAATAAAACGCAAACTTAGATCAAAAATAAAAGGAGTTCATTCATTAATAAAACGTGAAAACATAATGTTTGATAATCAGACAACTACATTCAAGCTCTTTTCCTTTTCTTATCATCGCGCACACGCGCCTTAATTTGGAGTACTTCAATAAGATTTCTACAGAACTTAACAAATCTAACAACTTTAGTGGGAGTGTTTTCTCTAGTCATAACGAGTTCGGCTGCTTTCAGACGCTCTGGAACTTCTCTGATAGCTTCATTACCCAGTCCGGCCAAGCATGAGAACCTTTCTTTCCAGTATGTGCAATGATTGTCCAACTTCAGGTATTCAGACTTAAGGTGAGCAAGGGCATCTTCAGTCTGTTTGCAAAGCAATTCACAGTATTCGGCGAAACTCTTTGCCTCGGTGGTATCTCTGAACTGTTGTTGTAGGGCTGCTTGACATTCTTCAAGCCTTCCTAGCACTACTCCTTTAGCCTTCCTTTCAACCCCAAGTTTACTCTCGTACTCCGCAACTAACTCCTCCAAGTGAGCTTTCATTCTTTCTAGTTGACCTCGCAAGTCTTTCTCAGCTGCTCTGGATCTATTTAGTTGTGTTTCAAATGCACAGGCTTTGTCAATAGCTCTATCTCTATCTTGGTTACGTGCCTTGAGTTCATCATTAGCGCCTTTGAGACATTTTTGCACATCGAAGAGTTTTTTATTGCCCGCGCTCAACTCCTTGACATAGTCAGCGATGCGCTTATCTTTGAGAGCATTCTCTTGCCGCATGTTCCTCTTTTCTTGAAGAGCTCTTTCTAACTGAGCTTGTAATTCAGCTTTCTCTTGTTCAGATTTTGCCAAGGCGTTCTTGAGCTTTTCAACTTCCTCATTAAGGATAGGTGTAGGTTCGGGAACTTACGGCTCGGTGGAAGTGCGGAGACGGAAGGAGGGTAGTTTGACCTCTTGGACTCTGAGTTGAACCCATTGAAGGTAACTTTCCCCCACATTAGTTCCCTTGCGACCCAGTTCAAGGCGACCTTTCTTGAGTACTCTGTCCCATGCACGACTGATTCTTCTCAACATACTAAGATCTTCGGAACCTCTTTTGTCTAGTACAAAGGCGGTCAAAGATTCTGTTGGAGGCGGATGCAGATCGGATAACCAAGTTGTCTTAAGGCAAAGCGGGATTGTAATTGATGCAACCCTTAGTTCCTATGAGAGGACATTTGGGAAACCCTCACATTGGTAAATAAACTCATTTGTGTCTCGAGCAAGGAACACCATGTTATGTCGTTTCCGAGGTTGGTGATGTATTGCTTCCAGTCAGATTTACTTTTAGCTTCAATGTGATAGTTACTCTTGAAGATGTGGGAGACAAACCAACGATACAGCACATGTAAGCAACATATGAGTACACCCGCTTTCTTGTCATGGCGATCATGGAGAGCGTAATATATGTCAGCAAGGATAACTGAAGTAGGATTCTGTCCTCTAGTTTTGAATGCTAGAAAGACGTCAATGGCTGTGTAGTCAACAAAGTCAGGAACATAAGGGAACAAAACTATCCCATAGATAAGGAGTGCTAGGACATCACCGAAGGCAACCCAATCATTTTTACCACTAAACCAAGCCACTTCTTCCAAGTATTCTCTAGGCAGACCTTCCATTTTCTCTTTTACCACCACTTCTTTAGCTAAACTTGATGCATTGATTTTGAGGATACCGGCCAAACCTTTAACCCAAGAGTTGTTTTCAGCATATCGGTAGGGCTTATTGTTCTCAGCGGGGAATTGCAGAATCCGTTCGAACTCTTCCAAGGTTGGAGCCAACTGATAGTCTTGGAAAGTAAAACACCGAAGTTGTAGATCATAGAACTGGGCTAGAGCAGTAAGGGCCTCTGCTTGCACATTGATCTTGAGGAGACTCAGAATATTGCCGTATTTGTTGGAGAAGGAATCACGTCGCCCTGATGGCATCTTGTCGCTTAGGTCAAGCAAGCTTTTTATGTCTGGTTGTCTGATTTTCAATTTCACAGTTTTCTTGATGCTTTGATCCATTTTTGTCGAAAAAGGCTTACAATTCCCTGTCGGCAAATTAAAACAATGCATGTAATGGGATATACAATTTTTGCAAAAGAAAGAAAAAAATGCATGCAATGTGATGTATATTTTTTTTGTACGTATGTGACATATATTTTTCATATGATGTAAAAAAAAAATGCATGCAATGATATATTTATTTTCGTATGATGCAAAGAAAAAGATGCATGTGGTTATGATTTTTCTTGGTTTTTTGATTTTTTTTTTGTTTTTGTTTGTAAAAAGACGACATGCACTGATGTTTGTTTTGAATGCAAGGGTGTTAAGCTCCTTTGTGAACCTAGGAGGTATCTTATGGAATGGGTCTAAGGCTTTCTTTACAGTGAACCTCACAAGGATGGTTCTAAAGGATCCTACACATGGTTCCTAGAGCCCAGGACCCCGATCAAGAACATCGACCCGACAATAGGCAAGCTATTAGAAGGGATAGCATCCTCAAAAGGAATCAAACTCTAGGTGAGATTTTCGTGACCACCCAACGAGACGCACGTCCCGCAGCCATCACTACGCAATCTCGTTCTAACTTAGGTTTATGCTCGAGTCGGGTAGAGGACTTTTCTCACGTGTGTGAAGTGTAGAAGTGCAAAGTGTGTGTAGGAGCAAAATAAACCCCAAAGCTGCAAAACAAAACAAACATACATACAAAATATCGCTGCCTACCCTAGGGTTTACACAAACAAATAACATAATTATTGCAAAAGTAAATAAATAAATAAATAAATAAAAGGGTAAAATTGAATTTAATCCTAAATTAATTAAACTAGGTTTTGACTCTCTAAAAATAAATACGTCCCAGTGAAGTCGCCAATGTATAACAGTAAAAAAATCAGGAAAGGATTCTTGAAATGGTTCTTTAGGAAGCCGCCACCAAATTTTAGTTTAAGGGCAAATTCGGAAAATCCCTTTAAGTTTTAAGATAAGGCGTTGTTAGGGTTCGGGAGTCGTTATGTGTGGGGAAGGTATTAGCACCCCACAACATCCTATTGTTTAATTAATTTAAGATTTATTTAATTATTACCCTTTTATTCGTAAAGAAAATGACTTATTTAGATTTTTGTTTTTTTATGCTTGACGAGGTTGAGTAGTCTCTCGCTCCTCACGCACCTCCGGATGCAATGGAGGAATCAAAGCCACGTAGTTCTTCCTGAAAAAAGTTTGTGGGTGGGCGTTTTTTAGTGTAGGGATCCTAGGATTCCTTGAACTGTACAGCTCACTGATTCCTAGGACGCTGGCTAACCCGATTGTACAACCGACTTAGCCCCCTACTTTTTGAAAATAATTTTAGGGTTTTGAAAGAAAGTGGTTTGGTATGAGGTGGGTTCGTTTTAGAATAGGTATTCTAGAACTCTGAACTATCATGACTCATTAGTCCTAGAACTGACTAACCCGATCAGATGTACCGACTTAATCCCTATTTTTGGAAAATGGTTTACTTGCATTTATTAAATTTGTAGGTTACCGAATTGCATATCTGACTCATTGGCCTAAAATAATGACTAACAGGTTGTACAACCGACTTAGCCATTTATTTTTAGAAAAGTGTATTTGTTAGGTTTGCGAGGGTTACCGAATCAGATGACTCATTGGCCCTAAAATAATGACTAACCGGTTGTACAACCGACTTAGCCGATTTATTTTATTTTTGCGAGAAAAATTATTTATATTATTATTGGAAAAGAATTAAAAAACGAAACAGGGGGGTGAACATAGTAAATTAGGGTTTTATTAGTCGCAGGGGTATGTATAAGTAATAAGGGGTGCAGAAATGCAAGCCCAGTTCGCATCTGGAGAGCCCAGTATGCGAAACTGGGCTTAAGTGAGTGGGGGTTGCATGTGTGAATACAGGGGTGTGCGCTTAGCATTCTGAGTAAAACAAATTAAAAACAAAATCAAATAAAAAAAAAATAAAAGGATGCAGCATATAAACCTGAGACCTAAAACGAAAACCCTAAATCTGATTCTTATTCCCTTCACCCCATCCCAGCCGCGGCGGCAAGAGAGAGGGAGGAAACCAAGGCGAAAATTTGCCGGTTGTTCAGGGAAGTGAGAGAGAGGTTTACGGCGCTGGGTTCACGGGAGGGAGAGAGTTTTACGGCGTGGTTCATGGTGGCGCGACGGAGATAGAGAGAGAGAGGGTTTCTAGTTTCTTTCAGGTTCCTTTCAGGTTCGTTTTCACTCTCTTCTTCGATCTGGTTTCTAGTTCCTTTCAGGTTCATCCCATTCCTTTGTTATATTTTTTTTAAAAAAAATGGGTTTCTGATCTGGTGCTTTTTGGGTGGTTTCATGGTGGGGGTTCTCGGTTTCGGTGGTGGTGACGACGAGGTTTTTTACGGCGATGGTGGGTTCAGTTTTGGGTCGATTGGAGGTGGCTTTGCAGTGGCTCGAAAGTGGGGAAAGCTCTCGGTGGTGGTTCGGTTCTGGGGGTGGTCGCGACGGTTCAATATCAACGGCCACCGTAGACGGTGGCCAGAACTGCAAGGTGAGTTCTTTCTCTCATTTCCTCTGTTCTGGATACCTCACTGTTCCTCTTTCGTTTCAAATTTTTGTTCTCTGGCTGGTTGATTTTTCGTCTCTCTTTCTCCCCTCAATCATCTTCTATCACATTTTTTTTCAGAGTTGTTCAAATGAAAAACAAGAAACTGATCCTAAGTTACGTTTTTTGGAAAAGACATACCATTAGTTCTATATTCATTTCGTTTTTCTTTGCTTAAGAATGGATCTTCTGCTGTCCTCACTTTTATTGCTCACAGAGAAACCATCAAACGCATATAAACAATGATATCACAGCATATTGACTCATGGATCAGTTCAACAAAAAAAAAAACCTAGATCATGTGTTTAAGGATAAAACAAACCAACCTGATCTTAATCTGTTTTGAAAGAAAGGAAAAACGAGATCCAAGTTGCTGCTTGCTTGACTGATGTTGTTATTGTGGCTATGTTGTTGTTGCTGTTGGTTTTTTCTTGACTGCTACTACTGCTCACTTCTTTTTTGATTGCTTTCGGATCTAAACAAATGCATTTTAGGTGATTAGGGTTTCGATTTAAACCCTAATCTTTTTTTCGATGATTTTTCTTTTCTCGAAATTCGCCCTTTGATCGTGGTGCGATCCTACTTTTATACTAAAAATTCTAGGTTTAGCATTTAATTCTATTTTCCTTGGGCTTTGGTGACTTTGACTTTTCTGTGTTTTTCGGATCTGTGGCCAGTTAACAGATTGGAGAGCATTTGGAAAATCCTAATTGCAACCCTGTATTTTTGCATTTTTTTCTATTATTTTCGGATTCCTATTTTTGTATTTTTAGTGTTACTATTTTTTTGTATTTTCTGGACTTTTGGACTCTTAAGAGCTTTAAAATTGTAAAATTAACTAAATAGCATTTTTTGACATTTTGGACTTATTATCTTTGTTTTTAAATTATAAATTAAACTAAATTTTGACATTTTTGGACTTATTTGACTCTTAAACAACTTCTAAATTGTAAATTAAAATTAATAGAATTTTTTGACACTTTGAACTAGTAAGTGCTTAAATAAATTAAATAAGCAAAGTGAGACTAAAATAGTAATAATAAAAAAACTAAATATAACGACGAGAACGGACCGGATTTGACAACCGCACTAAGACTAGACCAAAAATAGAAAAAATGGGCGCGTTAAAAAGAATTAACTCGGAATCACATTCTTAAGTCTTTTGAGAAAAATGAATTTTAGTCGACTTGTTCACGTACGATTAAACCCGAATACAGACATTAAATCAAAGAACGCGCGAAAAGATCGATCATTCGCGCGCGTGCCTAATTTAAAATGGTGTTTCGAGTTAGTTTGAACGGAGTGACTGGGACTGGCTTGAGTTGTAACCGAGAATCTCCCCAATAATTCTCGTACCAATGTGACTCCGAAACACGCCCTTATTAAAATAAATGACCAAAACAAAAAGGAATACGGACAAAATTGGGGTATAACAGGGTAGTTTGGGTATTACGTAAATATGTGGGGGTGGGAGGGAAGGGGGTGGGGGTATAAAAAACAACCCATACATTTTTGTGTGTTTTTCACCTTTTTGCATGTAGGCTCAAGGGTATTGGGCTTGGCCAATTACTAAAGGCCATTGCTTTTCCCACACCCCCTCCTACTCCAAACACACCCCCTAAGGGTGGGAAAAGACCAAAAGGCCATTAATGAAACACCATTTTTCACCGATTCGGTTAAGGGCAACCGAAACTATTCGGTTAAGCACAACCGAATGGCAATTTATTGAAACACACCCCACTTTTATTTTTTGGGTATTCGGTTGACCCCATTCGAATGGATTCGGGTCAGGGCAACTGAATAGGTGTAATTTTGTTAAAACTGATGGATAAATACTTAAACTAAACCTGCGGTATTAACTTAAAAAATTTAAGCTGGAACAACCGAAATATATAGATAACTAAGTAAACATAAATTTCATACACAAGTCCACAAAATAAAATTCGTACAATACATTCACCAAATAAATAATTAAGTCCATAAATGTCATATAGTAACTACTGAGTGGTGCGGTTCCTCCTCCTACTATACACACAACCATACTTCCTAAGCCTACGGAATGGCCTCACTAGGAGTTTTAAGCCCTCGAGTACTCGTCATGGCTGTGTGTCTTTTGGAACGATGCCCTCCATCGCTCGCTCCATATCATTTACCATCTGAACCACATCTGGCATGACCTGTGAAATAACCAATTTGAATTAAGTTACAAATTTTAATTAAGTAACAAATTTAAAAGGAATGTTTAAAAGACACGCACTGTCTACAATCCGCCTCCTCCTCAATACACATAATTAGCCTTGTCAATAAAAAGAGTGTGAGACCCTCCCAAACCAATAGGCGTACCACGGTATGGTGTCCGTGCACCCAGGTAATATAGACCCCCTCTCCACCAACCATGGTCAAAATTGGCCCACCTCTCGTCACCAATTCTCTTGTAACTACGACTCTAGTTGTGGGTTTTGGGTCCTCTGGCATCCCCGGACATTGCCAACCTGTCTCATAACACGATCGGCATGTACGGCACCATACTGACCAAAGACTCGCAAAGTGGCCTCTAAATAGGTGATGAGCTCAAACGGCCAAGTGTCTTTATGGGCGGTGTATGGCATTTTGCAAAGTTACCTCGTCAGTGCGGCTATCCGAGAGATACTCGAACAAAGATCCCTAGTAAGAGGGGTGGTGGTATTAGCGACCCACCTCTTCGCACATGGCTGACTTTCATCATAAGCTGGGCCCACCGTCTTCAAGCCAAAGGGGGATCCCTGAAAGTGTTCAAAGATCCATGCCTGTAACGAAAAAATGAAATCATTTAGTAGAGCAATGCAGAAACAACAAAATTAACTTAAAAATTTAAATTTAATAGATACCTGAATTAGAGCCAGATAGCCACCCATCTGTTTGTTTTTGGGCTTCACTGATTCCCCAAGTTGGTCGTATATATGGGCTAGCGCCATCCCTCCCCATGTGTAATCTCCAACAACCTCCAAGTCAACCAGAGCTCCCAACCAGCCCAACTACCTTGTTTCCTGACTTATCAGAGAATGGACCCCAACCCAACAAGTAGAGCAGATATGCCCTAGCAGCATCCTCCCAGCGCTCCTCCTGTATAGCCCTAGGGTACACCGTCTCCTCGACCACTTGAGGAGGGTCTGAGATAACCCCGGGTGAAGCTTGGTCATGTGCGTCACGAGGTGCGCGCAAATAACTCAACCAACATCTCCTCTCCCCGATACTTGGTGTAGTGCGGAAAATCATAAAAGATCCGTCACACGGGGATGTGGAGCAATGCGAGACATCATCTAGAGTGATGGTCATCTCACCTATAGGTAGGTGAAATGATGATGTGTCCGAATGCCACCTCTCAACAAATGCATTGACCGATCCGCCAATGATTGTTGGGAATCCAATGTCCTTCAAATGGTAGCAATTTAGAAGTCTGTAGGAATGGTAGAATGTTTGGATGAGGTCCCCTATCGTGGGACTCCATGTGTAATAAGCCTCAGCCGGGCCACGATCCTACAATATCGAATGCTATATTAAGTGTGATTACAAACAATTTAATGATTAAATTATTTATAGAAAAAAGTAAGTTTACTTACATTGCCATCCCATATGGCTCTAGCAATGTGAGCCAGTAAATCGGTAACACCGATCTATCTCTGGGCCACCGGGAAAAGAAATGTGGCACGAGGAGCAACAACGACATCGTAGAAGTAGAAGGACCATTTGCCTCCTCAACATGATCGGTGCACTAAAGTCCTCGGCGAGGACCCGGCCAAGTCGGTGCGGGATGGTAAGCATCTCTCTCGATGTCTTGCCCAATGTCATCCTCCTGCACAACTGGGGGAACTGGGGGCTGCAAATCTGGAGCACGCCTACCCCTACCCCTGCCTCGACTAGGCCCATCAGCAGCAGCACGTGCGTCCTCCTTCCGTTTACGGTTTGAAACCGTCATGGGTGGCCTGGCTGCCCGACCACCAGCCGTGTGTCGAGAACTACCACCTCTAGTCTTTGCCATAACTGAAAAAAATAAGCACAACACATTATAAACAAATTTAGAAATAGAAATAAAACTATTTTAAAAATGACAGTCCTATTCGGTTGACCCCAATCGAATGGGATTCGGTTGGCCTCATTCGAATGGCCTAAGATTGGCCTTTGTTCCCAGGAGCATTCGGTTGTGCTCAACCGAATGCTTCGCGATTTGCAGATCTCAGAATACGCTATAATACACCAAAACAATCAAAATGCAAGTAAAAGAGGGTTAGTAATCGTGTACCTTATGTTCCAAAAACGATTTTGGATGTTGAAATCGAAGATTGAAGCTGATTTGGGAGAGGAGATTTGAAGAGGGTGAGGGAGAGGAATAGGTTTCGGAGGTGAAACGATGAGGGGTGTGAGGGGTTTGTGAGGGAAGAAATGTGTTTTTAATTAAGGGTATTTTGGGGTTTAAAGATTTTATGGGGTGTGATAGAGTAGGAGGGGGTGTGGGAAAAGTAATACCCTTACTAATTGCACCAACATTCTTAAACTTGTAAGCTCTAAGAAGTAAGAACCAAACTCACAAATTTTTGTAGTTATAAAACTAAATACCTGATGTGAAATTTTCTAACCTGACCATTCAACATTTTCCGTTAGGAACTTGTCCAATTTCAGGCATCCACTTGCTTACATGAAAACTCAACTTTGTGTTCTAACAAATATATAATAATGAATTATCAATATATATATATATATATATATATATATATATATATATATATATATATATATATATAATAATGAAACCATAATTTTCAGGAAACAATCCATCGTAATTTTTAAATTAAGCACAGCCAAACCGGTATGCAGTACCGTGTTGTACCATATATACAACTTTAATTGACAAGTTTTTGTTTATATTCTGCAACAGAGGGAATAGTATAGAACAACCACCCAACACATGACATATTCATCGATCCACTACCAAGTCCTCTAGCAAGTACTGATTGTAAATATATAATATCATTATTCTTTATTCAACGCCATATCCAATCACTATATATTAGAAAAATCCCCACTGGATTCTACTCGTATGGTCATCACTCTATATTCCGATAAAGAATACAAGTTGACCTACAAAAGAAGAGAAGATCAGTTCAACCGTGAAGAAATTTTCAACCAATGCATTTGTAGGATATATTCACACGTTTCAGGAGACAATGATAAGTTTCCCAGTCTATAAATACATTGGTTTCCCTACATTTTTCTTTACACCACTTCCTTATTCAACTTAACTAATATAACAACAATGTTTAGTAGTACACCAGTACACATGAATAAAATGATTTCTACCTTGGTTCTTCTGATTTTATCTATTTCCTCATTCGCCTCAGCATCTCTGCAGGTTGGTTTCTACACCAAAACATGTCCATCTGCTGAGGAAATAGTGAGAAGTACGGTTAACAAAGCTGTTTCTCTCAATCCTGGCATAGGTGCTGGATTGATCAGAATGCATTTCCATGATTGCTTTGTCAGGGTAAGTCACGTACATCTTCATAATAATTTCCTATATACACATGTAGAATTATGTGTGTCTGTTGCATGTCCGTGTCTATATGTGTCGGTGCTTCATAGTTACCGAAATTTATGACACGCTCATAAATTATTTTCAACTTATATGAAAACAATATATATGTATATGTAACCAAGTTAATTTGATACTAAAATTGAATTTTATACACAGGGTTGTGATGGATCAGTGTTACTAGCATCAACACCAGGAAACCCTATAGCAGAAAGAGACAACTTCATAAACAATCCAAGCTTACGTGGCTTTGAAGTAATCGATGAAGCCAAATCTCAATTAGAAGCTACATGTCCTCAAACAGTATCATGTGCAGACATCCTAGCCTTCGCAGCAAGAGACAGTGCACTCAAACTCAGTAACACAATAATAAACTACAATGTCCCATCAGGTAGAAGAGATGGTCGAATCTCTATTAGTGATGAAGTTCCACAAAATATAGTTGGACCATCTTCCAATGCTAATCAACTTATTAACAACTTTGCAACAAAAGGTTTATCAACAGATGAAATGGTTACACTCTCAGGTGCACATTCAATAGGTGTATCACATTGTTCATCTTTCAATAATCGTTTATATTCTTTCAATGAGACACATACTCAAGATCCTTCATTGGATCCTTCATTTGCTGCATGGTTAAAAACTAAGTGTCCTCAACCACCAAGTTCTGATGATCCAACAGTGCCTCTTGATTCTGTGACACCTATTCGTTTGGATAATAAGTATTATGAGGGTTTGATTAGTCATCGTGGTTTGTTGACTTCTGATCAGACTTTGTATACTAGTGAATCAACTCAAGAAATTGTGTTAAGTAATGTTTATAATGGTGCAAGTTGGGAGATTAAGTATGCTGAGGCAATTGTTCATATGGGTTCTATTGATGTGTTAACTGGCTATGATGGTGAGATTAGAAAGCATTGCAGCTTTGTTAATTAATTGTGATGTTAATCTAGATTTTGGAAATTAAAAGTTGTAATAGTGTTCTTTACTTTTTGTTTGAATTTTGTAATAATTTGTTTAATTTTGATTGGTTAACACAAATTAAGTGTAATCCAATCAGGATGGGACATATATAGTATTGTTTTGTACGTTTTTGCTCTTGATTGTTTAGTGTTGAAAACTTCAGTGTGCATTTGTTTTTTGAAGATTAAATATTTTGTTGCACCACATATCATATAAACGCCTCCTTATCATATGAAAATACTGAAATACATTTAGCATCCAAAAAGTTTCCCCCACACTTCTTCTTCCCCTCCCTCCAACAAACTCCTCACCCCAAACCCCATACCTCCCATCTCCCCTCTCTAAACTCTCCAAACCCTCTTCTCCTCACCCACCTCATTCTCCTACTACTCATCTACATCACATTCTCCTCAGTCTTAAGGTACCATCTCTACCCGCTACTCTCCATTTCTCAATGAAAAAATTGTGTTCTCGTTATTTTTTTATGTTATCTAGGCTTGGTACTTTAGTACCTTGGAACCTTACTACCGTAACTTTTAAATTTTTATCTGCAGATATGTTTTCCAAATTATAAAGTACAGTACGCAAGTTCCGAATCGGTTTGATACTAAGGTATCGAACCTATATTTGAAAATGTGTAATACAAGTTTGGTATCAAAGTACCGAACCTGTTCGAACCTAGATATCGTACCTACATCAGATTATGCAGAAATGTCTTTTAACAGCTTTTCTATGTTTTTAACAAGTTTAGGGTTATAATATGGATGAAAATTGTCCAACTTCACTAATACATGGTGTGCCAGACAACGCGCTCACTACTAGAATTCGCAAATACTCCGACGGATTTGGTCCGCCGGTTAATTACCTATACTAGTTTGTTTCGGCTTCATTTAACTACTAACAACTAACTGACGGCTTTTATTTAGTTATTTCCTACTCGTGTCGATGGGTACATGTTGTCGCAAAGTACATTCACATGGTGATTGTCATATCTAGATCCGACAATGGTCGCAAGATAGGGAAAGAATATATGTTGACGTGTGAAAAAGGTATATTCTACAAGTACGTTGGATTGAATCCTTCTGGAACTAGAAAATATTGCTGCAAGTTGTTATACCCCAATTTTGTCCGAGTTCTTTTTAATAGTTTTTAATTTGGACTTTTTCAACCATTTTATTTTGGACTTTTTCTGAAAATTACAAAAAATAGTAGTTTTTTTGCGTATTTTCGGGTGTTAGTTTTTAGCTACTATTCAAAGGAAATTTCTCTCTCCTTGGACCTCGTTTTTACGATCTAAACGGTGAAAGTGAAGACATATCAACCACGACGTCCCCAGGATAAAACAGCCCAAACAAACTGTTACTAATTCCACTGCACCGTGAGAAATTAGCTCTAAGTTATACACCCTCAATATGGTTATAAAAACCACTCTTAGAAGCTTGGAAATGCTACAAGCTTTCAAAAGAACAAGAAATGATTTTAGGGAGAAGAGAGAAGAAGTTGAGGAGAAAACTCTTGATCCACAACTTTTTGGTGTGAAGAACAAGTGTGGGGAAGCACTCCTTATATAGGAGAAAAGGTGGTAGGATCCGTTGGAAAAAATGAAGAGCCAACGGCTCTCTCATTCTCAATCAAAAGAAAAACGTCACAATTAATGAGAGACGTTATACGGTTTAATAAATAGATCCGTTGCAAATTAAATTGAAATCTGTTACAATATTGCTAGTTTAATAGTCAACGGTCAAATTAAAATTATTTTTTTAAAAAAAATTATTTTCGAAAAATATAATACACCCAAGCCGGTTGGACGGGCGGATGGCGGCGCGCGTGTTTAGTGGTCATTTTGTGTGTGTCCTCACCCATCCACAAAATTGGGTACCCCTCGGGACCCAACCTAATGGATGACATTCCCACTTATAAACACACTCACATAGTGTCTATTCCAAGCAATGTGAGACTTTTTCAATTCACACACAATTCTTTGATAATTCCAACAGGTCATGTATTAAAACGTTAAAATGTTAGTTTTCTAAAATATAAAAAACTGCACTTTTTTTTCACTATTAAAACGCTTCTAAATAGCCAAAAAATTCAAGAAATTAAAAATGACATCAAATCAAACTCAAACCCATTAATAGTCTTTCAATCTTTAGTATTAAATTTACAATTTAGTGATAAATTATTAAAGTAAAAAATCTAAGCAAATAATATCTCATGCTTCTAAAATTACAAAACTATATATGATGAGCTAGTATGAGTTAGTTTGAGTTCGCGAGTTCTAGGTTGGTATGAGTTTGGCCCGAATACAAAAAATTCCGAACCAAACATATCGATTTGAATCGAATTGTGAGTTGGTTTGAATTTACCCAAACCACTGAACCCCTAGAACTGTGTGAGCAATGGGGATCTAGTAAATACTACAAAAAGATATGTGTGCAAACCAAGAAGAACCGCGCTTCAAGGTGCACAACATGCACTCTTGGTAAATATATTAATTGAATTAAGGAAAAAACTTAGTAAGGTTATAAGTGTGATGGGTGTTGTTTACGAATCACATCATGATATATCGATTTAATTTGTTATTAAGTTGGTCAAAAAAGAAGATTTGTTATTAATATTATTTATTATCATTTAGTTACTTTTTTAAAACTAATTCACATGTCATGGTGTGATTGGAAAACAACACCAACCAGTGGCGAAGCCAGGATTTTTCTAGAGCCTGGGCAAGAAAATTTCCGCCAATTGACATATGACATAATATATAAATAATCATAAAGTGTGCTAAATAGGAGAGATGAAATCTAACCTGTCAATAGAGTGCTAAATAAAATTAGAGCAAAAACCCTAACTCCAAAATACTACCCAAAGAGAGGAATGAGTTGGTTTTCCTTAAAATAGAGCTCAAATGTAAATGATTTAAGCTTGGATTGGACTACTTGAAGTGAAAAGAAGAAGAAAAATGGAGGAGGGCATGGTGGAAGAGAAGAGAAGAAAGTGAGAAAAGGAGAGGGAGAGTGTCGTGAGAGAAGAGAGGAAATTTGGGGGTTCATTTAGTTTTGGGTTTTACTTTTTTTTTTTACATTAATTTGGACCAATTGAAGTTATTTGTAAAAAATAATTTTAAATTTATTTGATTCTAAATTTAAAATGCTAAAGATATTTTTTAAAAATCATCAACCATCTATATTCATAATTTCTAGTTCTAATATAAGAGATGTGGTAATATTAAAAATATGAATAAAATTTATGCCCCAAAAAATATAGAAAATATCATACATTTATTCTATATATATATATATATATATATATATATATATATATAGTGTTACATATTACCTATACATTTTAATAAAAATAATATGATGACTGTAAAATAAAAGTTACCTATACATTAAGTAAAAAAATATTGTTAGTGCATAAAAACATATTTTGTTAATATATGTTTCTATATTAAAGTTGTAAAAGTAAATTAAATAACAATTGTTGGCTTAGTGGTAAAGTGACATTTAGGTAACTTCTTGGTTGTGGGTTCAACACTCATTGTAAGCTTTTTGGCGAAAATAAAAATAAACTAAGCCACTTTTATTTAAAGAAGACAAAACGGAAAAAATAAATAGAAACGCGCTTCCACGGGAATCGAACACGGATTCAATGAGTTAAAAAGAGAAATTAAATCGCTTCGCCAAACGTTTTAAGCGGTATTTAATTGCGAAATGATGTATATATTTAATAACTTATTTTTAAAAACAGGGTATTATAGTAATTTCATAGGATTTTAAGCCGGGCGCGTCTGCTAAATTGGCCCCTAAAATCTTACGACACCAACCCCACCTATGAAACCACACCTAAGTTTTGTCCTTTAACTAAACTTAACAATTTAATATATATGAATGAAGCGTGATTAAAAATATTATATTGTTATTTATCATGTTAATCTTTTTCAAAATCTCAAATATATATTAAAATATTGACTAATATTTTCAAATTCGTCCCCTCTCCTAAAAAAACATTATAAACATACTATTGTTTTTGAACTTTGAAGTTTTCATTAACCTTAGTAAGCTCTCGGAAAGTAGCCATGCACCCTTTCATAAAATAAAATAAAAAAACAATTTAGACTTTTGATTATTTTAAAAAAAACCAAGAGTCTGATATGAAATTTCCTATCTGAACCATTCAATAGCAAATATACAATATGTCCAATTTCATTATATTTTTTAGGAAACAACCCACTCGTAATTTTTATAAGCACAGTCAAACCAGTATGTCATTAACCAACACTGTCGGTATAGTGGTTTAATCCATCCTAAGACACGGTGCTCCCGCGTTTGATTTCTGTAATGGACAAATTCAGTGTTAACCATTGCAAAATTTGATCGTAAACACGAGCAGAAATTAGTTTTTTCGTTGGAAACATTAGAGGACTCCGTGAGTGGCAAATCCAAACCAGCATATGTCATTAAAATTGCAAAAGGAAGAATCTTTTCTTTACAAGGAGGATCTAATTCTAAGGGAGACGAAATATGCGGCAAGGTGAAAGGATAGATGAATTAATTGAAAATGGTTTCTTGTGTTGGTAATTAGAAAGATAATAAGACTTGCAGAAGTTGCAGTGTTACCGTGTTTGTATCATAAAGGATCAATTTGGCATGCTGCTGCTCAAGAGTTAATCAAAGTTTCAAACCCACAACAATAACCTATAGTCGAATATAGTAAAATCACATTGAGCATATAAGTAAAGTTTTGACTCATTGACACGAGCCACATATCAAGCACAAAGATGAGCCATCATCATCCCTAACCATCACACCAGAGCGTGGGAGGGAGCATGCCAAAGCGAGCCAATGCTTTATGGCTAGCTTCTTCACGCTAGAGGGTGGAAACAAGCATGATAAAGGTATAAATTGGACCTTAATTTGCTTCATTTGAAAGGTCTTTTCCATTCCTAACCTCTCCAATTTGTTATCCATTATCCTTAAAGACGTCTTGGCAATACTCCCCATTTTGATGCTCGTTTCAACATTAAAAACCCAGTTGCTATGAGAGTTTCGCAAAACCTCTTTTTAATTTCTTCTAATGGTTTCTACGGAAATCTTCGGTAAGTTTTTAGTTTACCCTTCTGCTTTCTATCATTCTTTTTTGGCGAAATTGCTCCTAAGGTCTTTTAAGTTATTTTCTTGTACTTGATTAGTCTTTTAAGTTTTTTTTGCTATTTGGATCCTTTAACTCTTAAAATGTTTGCACGGTTTTCTATTTTTTCAATACGCCATTTCAAAAGAGCTGACATATTCATTATACTGATGGTTTGGCTGTTAATATGCCTACGTGGACCATTGAGTCATGATATGAGTCATCAATTTTGGTTTTTTTTTTTATTGAAAATAAAAAGAATCACTTAATGTTCTTCATCATGTTTGTAATGAATAAACTCCTAATTTTTTTTACAGCAATTTGAGTAAAGGAACAGATGATTATTTTTTTTCTTCATGAGAGTGGAAACTACCATTAGTTAACAATGTTGCAATGCTTCCTAATCTTACCATTGTAATTAGTAGTTAAGCACATTGTTGTGAACTTAAATAAAGAAATGAGTTCAAGAACTTGGAAAAACAAAAAAAATACACACGGGGACTACTTTCAGAAAATATTGCACAAATATATATATATATATATATATATATATATATATATATATATATATATATATATATATATATATATATATGTAGCAATGTAATTAACAAGATATAACGAAATCCAATTAGCAATTTAAGAAGAGATAAAATGATACCAAGATTGATAACCTAGTTCAGAGTTAATAATATACATCTAGGGGACAGAATCCAACTTGAATCTCCACTATATGATCAAGAGTTACAGTCGTTGGGTACATTCATGAAAGCATCAAAAAATTCTATCTATGAAATCAACTATTTCACGGTGTTTTTCCACTCACCAATCACATCTATTCTATCTCTAGGGGGTCAAAGCTGGGAAATTGAGATGCCAGCGACTCTTTTAGGATCAACTTACAAGTAGGCATAAGCAGAACTAATCAAATAGAACCAATCAGAACCAGCACCCTCCAAAGCTCCCCCATTCAGAACCAGCTCCTTTATTTTGATTGCCAAAAGCATAATGTATCAAAGACACAGCTAAATGGCTAGTTCATAAACTACTCATAAGCATAGTGTTGCTACAACTGTTTTAACAGAATTAACTAACTATTAAAACTACATCAAACAGAAAAGCTAAAGCAACTATAACAGCAATAATAGAAACCATGTAGTGATGCTACGAGAGATGTTGGAGCATCAAACCCCATGTTTGGGGTGAGAGGGTGGTGGTAGTGGTTGTGATTGGGGATCTTCAAGTTTTTTTTTTTAAAAAAAAAAATGTTCACTTTGGTCATTTATATTTCACCAAAATTTCGGTATGGTCCTTTATGTTGTTTCTTTCCAATCAGAAATTCCATTTAAAACGTCACGTCAGCAGTACAGCGTAGCGTCTGTTAAGATCTGTGAAAAGAAATGTTAAAAAACAACTATTTTGACACAGATTTGAAACATAAAGGATAAGGGTGAAAAAGAAAAAGATCAAACTGAAATTTTGGTCGACCAAAGATATAGATTTGCCTATATTATAGTATATAGTTGAAGTTGCCTGCGTTGAAAACATCTCTCCTGGCTATATATCTTTTTTTTGACCAAATCTGGTTATATCTTTTCATGATAGCTAAATATAACATTTTGATATCACTGGGAAAAGGTTAAAAACGATGACAATACCCAGCTCGAGCCTAGTTGGAGTTTTCTACTCTTTGGCGGTTGCAAATATGGCATTTAACTAGTAGGCCTAAGCTTTTGACATTCATTTATTTACAACTAGTATTTTACCCGTGCATACGCACGGGTGATACTGTATTTGTTATAATTTTCTATGAAATTATTAATACGTTAAAAGTTACAAAATGTAATAAAAGAAAAAGAAAAAACTTCATAAAATGCGATATTTCAAATTTATTAAAATAGTTGTGTTGCAAAATAATTAAAAAAAAAAGTCGGTATCATCTTATAATATAAATAATAGAGGTGTAATAATAAAAAAATAATGTCGGTATCTTCTTATAATAATGGCGCTCCCGTTGGCGCTCTCGTTGGCGCGCCCGTTGGTGCTCTCGTTGGCACCCTCGTTGGCGCTTTTGTTGGCTTTTCCATTGGCGCTCCCGTTACTACTCCCGTAAAAAGTAGATGGATTTAACTATTGATTTTTTTAGGAAAAATAATTTAAATTTTTGCTAGCGGTATCACTTATTTTGACTATCATTAGTGGTTAAATTAATTGAATTAGTAGTTTTGAGTAAATTAAAGTAAATAATAAATTCTACATGATTTAATATTAATTTTAAAAATTTAAAAATAAAGTGTTTTTTTAGGAAAAATAGTTTTGAAATATTTGCCGGCGGTATCACTTTTTTAGACAAATAGTAGTGGTTAAATTAATTAGGTTTAGTAGTTCGAGTAGATTATAGTAAATAGTAAATTCTACATAATGTAATATTAATTTAATCAATTCTATGTAATTACTGATTTTTTACAAAATTACTAATTTTGTAAAAAAGAGTTTTGGTAATGAGTGTTTTGATTATGTTGATAATAGAGAGAATTGGAAAGAGTGAGAAAGGGAAAGAGAAAAAGAAAAGTAAGTTTTAAAGATAAATAAAAAAATAAAAAGATGATGTGAGAGTGAGACTCACTAATAATAAAAGTGAGTGAGAGTAAAAAAGTGAAAGAAAATAATTTGAAATGACACTTTTATCCCTAAGATTGAGATAAAAGTAAGGGATAATTTGGTATTTTTGCTAGTGGGTTGATTGTTAATATAGATAGTAGATTAAAACGTAGGACTTGGTAACCAGCATGTTGCTTGCGAAGAAAACGAAACCATAGAACCAATGTTTGGAAAACCAGACCGGTCATTGAACGACGAAGACACTAGTTTAAGATTCAATGATCCAACTGTGCTTGAACCGACGGTTAAAGTACTAATTAAATGGTATATTAAGTGATAAATTTTAGATATAACTAAATTATAAACTAAGATAAAATAAATATTATATGTATTTCATAGGACTAAATAGTAATCAAAAAGATAAATAAAAAAACTATGTATATGTAATTTTATAACTTGACATTAGTCTTTTATTTAACTAAAAAATAATCTTTTTGAATTTACAACTAGAACTTTTATTTTTTTTTAAACAGACCGGTTCAACCCGGTTCCACATATTTGGTTTTCGTCGGTTTTGAGACACTCCCGTTTCAACCCGATTCCGCATATCCGATTTTCACCAGTTCTGAGACACACCAGTTTCAACAGTGAACCTGACTGGTTCCTTGTCCAACTAGTTCAGTCCGGTTCTCTAAACACTGCATAGAACAAATTAAAAAGACATTTTCATGTTCCGGGTTAGGCTAGATATCATGTCTCTGATTCGAATACGTGACCTTACAGTTGTGTGCGCGAGTTTTTAGTGGCGATTGTCACTTCGTCTACAAAACAAAACACAAAAAAAGGCATGCATATAAAATTTCAACAAAGTGTAGTTTAGCAACTAACAATGATTGGTCCCAACGGTATAATTGGGTTTGGATATCACCTCAAGGTCGTAAGTTTGAATCTTGAGTGTGGCAAAAACTCTATTGGAAGAGGAGAACATCGTCTTTCTCTACCTCACTATCCACTAGCTTTATAGATCCCCCTCCTCTGATTCCTTCCCATTGTATCTTTCTCTACCTTACCTATCCATAGCTTCAAGCTTCCCTCTTTCAATACCACGTTGACTCTTCATCTTCTTCTCCCTCTTCCCTCTCTGAATAAGGGTCCTTGTCTTTTGTCATCTTCCTTTGTAATTGTCGTTGTCTCCATGATAAAGTATGTGTGATTTTTGAGATTTGAAGTTCTCAAAATTTAATTTAAGGCACATATCTTTAATGTGTTTAGGAAACTAAATTTCAAATTTGATTTTTAGTAGTTTCTATAGTTTCACACTTCTTAGTTTCACAATTTAAATTGTGAAACATGTTTAGAAAAAGTTTTGGATCTCAATTTATCAATGTCATGGACTTTAAATTCCATAAGTTAATTGTGCTCAATTCAAAAATTTAAATCTCGTAACATGTATCTTTTGTTTTCATGTTTCATGATTAGAAATAACATAAAAGAATAGATATTCAATTTGTACTTTTCAGTTAATTGGGTGAAAAATGGAAAAGATGAAGGGCGTTTCACCTCAATTGAAGTTTGTGAACATTAACATTATCTTGTCTATATTTGTTTCCCAGGAATTTACTAACTGAGATCATCTTTTAAATTGGCGAACCATTGAGATTACTGGAACTTGATAGATCAAAATCAAATCAGCTCATAATATCTTATCACAGAACAAATAAATCTACATCTTACAATAATTCTTATATCGTATACAACATAGAAAATTGATAACAATAAAAAATCATACATAGAAAATATTGTGTGAAAAATAAAGGCCCTATTGTAAGATAATAAAACTGATAGCATACAAGTAGATCACAACCATTTTTCTACAAGGCATCACGAGCAGCTATTCGGCAAACTATTGCATCTGCAAGTGATGATACTCCAAGTTCCAAGGCAGTTATCTTGTAATGCTGAAACACAATAGATTATTGAATATATGCTAATAAGCACAAAAAATATGCAAAGTGATCTAAGATCAGAACCATTATTAGTTCACAAACCTTTTGTATCTGAGATTGGTTTGCTCTCCCTTCCAACTCCTCCAAGTCGATCTCTTTGCCAATAATCAGTTTCTCTATGGCTTTTATCTATCAAAAGGAGAGGCATTGTTCTAGTTATGTGAGGGAAAGAAAAAATGGTTTCCATATTATATTGTACAATCGTCTTACCTCATCAGGAGTAGCATCAAATTTAGCAGCAAGGACATATGTTGTGCTTTCAGATATGCCACATCTTTTTAAAGATTCAGTAATCTAGTCATAAGACATGCTCAAGTCAGCAACTAAAATTGGAATATGAATTACAGTAGATTGAATAGTAATATATAATTACGTGCTTGGACCCGGAGTAGTTGTAAACGAGCTCCGAATGAAGAGTGCGTGTGGTCAAAGAGTCTCGTGATTTGGCTACAAGTGTCTTGTGTGCAGCTGCTAGAACAGGAAAAGTATCTGGAATCTGGTTCAGTTGAGAAGCAAAAGTGTTGTTAACAGTATTTTTAAAAATGTAAGTACTAGCATCACTAGAATCCTCTCATTACCAAAACTAGAGGGCCAAGTTATGAGAGAGAAATAAAAAAAAAGTAAAATTATTAGATCCTCTATAAGCAATGGTGGTAGGTCATAGTGTCCAACTAATGATTTTTGACTTTTTGTATATTTTTCTCTCACAACATGACCTTCTCGTGTTAGTGAGTGACATCAGATGATCTTGATCCTCTTGTAAATGGTGCTGGTCATGACATAATAAAACATAAATATAAGAAATCATACAAGTGAAGCATTGAGGAATGCAACTTCTGGCTCCAATGTCCCAGTTTGCATAGATTCCAATAGTTCCCTGCGATAATAGTAAATAGATAATATACTTCAGCTAAGAACAGTTTCCTAATCCTCTGAATCAGTTACAAATAAATAGATATTAAGTACGATATATTCTGTATATCTACTTTTACGGATTGGTGTATGACCATAAATAGAAAAAGTTCTGCAATTACCATCTTGGAACAATTACTTAGAAGCAACTGGCATATAAATATCATAAACTAACCGCTGTAATTGCACAACTAGCACTTAAGTTGCTACTCGTTATCTCGAATAAAAATAAGCAAATTAAACTCTGACTGACTATGGTACTTTATACTCTTTAGCAATGAATGGTGGCCACCCCGAAACAAACATGCATCTTGATAACCTTTTAACCCAATGCCCACAATAAAGAAATGAAATGGTGTTTAACCTTTGATTGACACATAAACTCTGTTCATAACAATATTCCTTGACCATTGGCACAAGAAAAAAAAGCTTAATTTTAAATTAATTCAAGATGACAAACGAACATAATACCCAGACTTTCACTTACAGGTAATACTCCCATAAAAAGTTTCACATTTTTCAGAACATTTAGTTTACTTTAGATTTTTGTAGTAAATATATATATATATATATATATATATATATAGAGAGAGAGAGAGAGAGAGAGAGAGACAAACTTTGAATTGGTTACGTCAGTGTAAAGTGCAAGAAAAAGAGTAGTTCCATTTATATCTATCAACTTCATATCTTTTGATTTGAACCTGTAAAGAAATCAAAAGTTGTTAAACAAAATAAGGAGAGAAGCAGAAAACATGATGATCATTGTTGAGAACATATAATTATAATAGCCATATATAGAGCCAGAATGTGTCATAAAATTAAAACATGACCAAGGGGAAAATACAGTTTTACAAGGCACTGAAGCATAAATCAAAAAATTGGAAAATATCAAAACATCCAAGTAGATTTCGAGTTGTTTTACAAAAGCCAAATCTGAAAAGAGAAAACACAATAAATCTTATGAAATCTATCCCCAGTTATTATTTGGTCAATACCCCTGTAAGTATATATGTTGAATGTCCCACATCAGATATGATATGGCATAAAGGGTTTATAAGTGGACGGGGGTATCTGTTGGGAACTGGGTATCTCTTGTTTTGTTTAAAATGTTCGATTTATGTTATTTCTGCATATGGGTCTTGGCTCTGTTGTTTTTTTGTGGTGTCTTTTCTGTTCTGGGATTCCAAACAAAAAAGCACAATTAGTTTGAGAACTTTGAAGAGATGAGTCATGTTACTCTCTTCAAGCTACTGAGAGTAACATGCTGAAATGTAGGAATCTTACTTGTTCAGCTACCCTTCTTTTTCTTTTGTTCACGACAGGATATGTTTATTTATCCATTACAGGTCTGAAAATATGTGGGAAAAGTTGTAGACTCAGATAGTTTAATTATGTCAGACCCAACTTTTTTTTTGGTGCATAAAGTTTCTTAACAACTAGAACAACATACATATGAAAGTCAACTGCAGGTGATCACTATTCATTCAACCATATATAAATACACACACTTGTGCTCCCTAAAAGTGTATATATTGTAAGCATAGTTTTACTATTTTGCTCCTTTCATTGGTAAAGCCTTATGATGTAGCATTATTTCTAAGCTGCAAAACTAATAAAAGTAATTATTCTGTAAATGCTAAAACAATATGCAGAAAACTAATAGCAGCTTCCAAGAAGTAGAATAAGAAATCATGCTTAAAGAATTGACAAAAGGGAAAATTTAGAAGACAAAAAGTAAGAGCTAAACATAAATTAGATTAGCAAATAACCAAATCATACTGAAAGAAATAGAAAATGTTGATAGAGAGGAAAATAACAGTTCAAAATGCTGATAGTATAATTTATTATGCTAATCAATTCTGTAATCTAATCTAATCATTTCATCGATTGAAAAAAGCAGTTCATTGCAACTTTCATAGTACAAAGAAGATCTCAATTTGGAACATAATGAATGAATTCTTATTAGTAGTGAACAAGTTCAGATTGTAAAGAATAGGGATAGGGATTGGAACTCAATTGAGACAAAGAGAATAATCCTATACTATGTTAACATCATCTATACTCATCAGATTCAAAAATACTTAAATCATAATGCAACTCAAAACTTTTAATTATCAATTTAGAAATTTCAAGAAGCAAGCATTACTTCAAAAGATTCAGAAAGACATGTAAATCTAACAAGTGTTCAATAAACACTATATAAAAGAAGTTAACAGGGTGCTTACTTTAACGACTAAGCTAGGAAGTTATTAACCTATTCTGAAAGAGACACTAGTGAGTTAATCTTGGCAGAGGAAATAATAACATTGGGGATTTTGATAACTTGGATTCATCGATTCTAAGTTCTAAGTCTCCTACCACAAAAACTGAACTCTTTGAATGCCCTAATCATAGTTATCAGTTATCAATGCCTTGGTTTCTGATACAAATGAAAACCTTACAGTTTAGACGATGTGGACTTCTACGACGGTGGCGTGTGGAATTTGCTTCAATGGGCGCGTCTGTGGCTTGCCGGCTTTTGCGATGCGAAGGTGTATGTTAGACTCAGACCCAACATTAAGCATGAAAGCAGGTATTCTTTATGTCACTTAATATTTTTTGGGTCGGATGAACAGAGTAGCTCCGCCTCTGAGTCGTGAGAGACGGTAGCAAAAATGGGCCAATACGTAGTGATTGTGCTAACCCTTGTTCTATTTGACAAATACAATGAGGATATTATAAAAGGCACCACTTAAAATTTTAGTTATTTTTTCTAGGCTTAAATATATGTTTGGTTGATTTTCTAGGCTTAATACACTATACAAAAACAGTTGATTTTCAGATAACCAAGTGGAGTGTTTGAAAATTTATGGGAAAGTGAGGTGAGAATAACAGTTTCATACATATTATATGAGACAAAAATTGAAACAATCCAAATATAATGCGATCTAACCATCCAGCTAACAGAATATCACTTTACAAGCACAAATAATAAGATATTATTCCAAAAGAAACTTACGGATGCTATTTATTTACATATTTGTATGTTAAGTTGGAAATTAATAGCTACCAGCATACAGTTGAAAGATGTGAAATGCATGGAGTACATTGATGAAGAGAAAGAAGAATATAGCTGAGAACATAGTTGTCAACAGCAGTGATATCGCGTCGGAGCATTGCCGAGTTAGAAATTGCAGGGTTAAGCGCGCTACAGGGCCGGAAAAACCGGAAGAGAGAGAGAGAGAGAGGAAAATTAGGGGAAGGATGAAAACCTGTGTTTGGCGGCGATTTCCTTCCTCGCTAACGTTTTCCGGCAAGCTTTTCTGTTTTACGTCGTGTTCAGCCCCTGCTACTTCAGCCTGCGTTAGGGTTTGATTTGATACGACAACTTGTTATCCAGTTCTTTTGTTTTGGACTTTTGGGGGGGTTTCACCCCGCGGGTTTTACCTTTCAAACTCTATTTGCTTATTAAAAAACCTTTCAAACTCTCTTTTTTAATTTTCTTTTGGCTTAAATATATATTTATCCCTGCAAATATAGACAGAATCCATTTAAGTCTTTGTAAAAAAATTAAAATGACCTTTATAAATATTAAACATTTACGATTAAGCCTCTTTATTAACTTTTCATCCAAAAAAAATGAGGTGGCTTACTTGAAGATGACGTCTCGGTCTTACATTTACACTCACCTGCCACATATCACCCTATGTCACCATTTCCGCATGGCAATGTCACATGCCACATCAGCAACCCATGGATAGTTGCTACGTGGCACTCACATAGTAATGTGGGCCGCATGCTTACTAAAAAAATTAAACTTTGGTGAATGTGGAGTTTGAACCCATGATATCTTAGTAACACACCCACCATCTTACCACTAAGCCAACTGAACACTTGTGTATAATGACCCAACATTAAATATACTAGCCCCATAACTCGTGCGATGCACAGGATTGGCTAAATTTCTTTTTTTATATGAATAATAAATTTTTACGCATTTATATAGCAAACCTCTTTATAAACATTCATGATCGGTTTCTTTTTTAAGTGTACATAGCTTGTCCACTGTGGGAATTGAACTCGAGACCACTAAGTCGACCTTGTATCCTAGAGTAGCTTATGCTAGTGGACCAATGGTGTTTGTTTGTAAAATATATAGTCAAATAACTATGAATAAAAGTAAATTATAACTATAAATTAAATAATAAAATAATAAAATTTAAAAAGAATGACGTTGAAATTAAACATCCATAGATAATTGGAAGAAAATGTCTACAAATTTTAATAATGTAATCCATATTTATAAAATGTAAATATAAAAGCTTAACTCATAATTAAAAAAAGGAAAGAATACAACACTATTAGAAAGTGAAACTCGTGGGTATCATGTAGGGTTGGATGAAAATCACCAAAAAAATAGAAGCAACTATACAACGTTGAAAGAAGATGATCAGAGTTTTTATTATAGATGTGGCTAAAGTTCCCGCATGAGTGTAAATGAAACAACGTGAAGACTCAAAGATAGAAAGTTGAAAGAATATGATGTGAGCTTCTCTTTCGTAAATGTGGTAGAAGTTCTCATGAATAAAAGTTAAATTAAATTATAATTATAAAACATTTTACGTTTTTTATCACAATCTTTTTTAACCAAACCGGTTATCAAGGAACAAACTTTTTGAATAATTAAAATTTACTCTGAACTATAAAGTACACCAAATCACACTATTTAGCATCTCAATATACATATTTTGTCATAAAATGAAAAAATATATTCACCCAATCGATTATTGAAGAATAAACTTCACGTGTTTAAACATCTTAAATTTTTAGATATTGTAAAGTTCTCCTTAAAATATAAAAAAGAAAAAGAGCATAACCTTAAAATATATGGGTGCCTCTAGGGTGAAGAAGAAAATCAAATCCCTCACCGGTGAAACATTAAATATGATCGTAGGATGTAGTATAAAAATTCATCAACGATTGAGATTTAATACCAGTTGATTTAATCTTAACGACTCATAGTATTTTATATAATATCTTACGGTCAATTTTAGTGGTTCATTGATGAGGGATCTGATTTATTCCTTCATCCTAAAAGCACCTACACAAGAAGAAGAAGAAGAAGAAGAAGAAGAATAAATTAATAAAAAAAAAGTGAAAGAAAAAAGGCAAAGAAAAAAAACAAAGCGGCATTTTGGCGCTAAAAATGCCAAGCCGCGTACAATATAGTAGATATTAGTTAAATGATAGTAAAAAAAATAAAATAAAAAAGGCAACGATCATTGTTCATCATCAGCTGGAAAAGAACAAACAGAGAAATCAAAAAAATCATAGATATTGGTTTCATCATCATCTCTTCAGATCTTCAACAGCAATAATTCCTAATTTCATCTTCAACAAAAACAAAAACCCCTAATTTCATCTTCAACAATCTTGTTCCTGATAATTTATGGGCCCTAGGTAAACTGTGAGAAAAGGGCCCCTTACATAACTATTTATTAAGTTGAAATATTTCAATAAAAGACAACAAAATAACTCATTTCATTTAACATAATATGCCTTAATACATAATATTTATTTTACAAAATATCAAAAAAAAACGTCTCTTTTCTCGGAAAGTCATAACAAACGGTTTCTTCGAGTATTTTTGAGATGCAAAATACACAATAATTGTTTTACTCGTGACTTTTTGTTGATGAATTTCTCTGTCGAATGCTCACTCGTTCAGTTTAATCAGAATTCACTTGCTGGCACGAAACTAGATGAGGAAGAAAAAATGTTGGTAAATTGTGCTATTCGCAGGGCCGACCCTAGGTCTGTTGGGGGCAGTGCTACTGTATAGGGCCCCAGTCCAATACCAATTTTTAGAGCCCAACAAATGTTGGATATTTATAGATATATCCTATAAGACTTGTGTTTATTTAACAAATTAGCCATTGATGCAGTGGTTTGCACAGGCTTGGTTTTAGTTCTTGGTATCAGGATCGAAATCGTAAACCAGCAGTTTTATTTTAGAACCTGTTGGGAATCAAACCTAGGCAACTGCAGCGAATTGGCGCGTCACTAACCACTAGACTAGGGCAACTTTGAATAATTGTTTTATTTCAATAAAAGGAATGAATATCACTATATATTTTGTAGAACCCAATTTGGGGCCCAATTTTTAAGATTTGAACAGGGTCTCCAAATTATTTGAGATGACCTTGGCTATTAGTTATTAGTATTGTTGCGGTCAGTCCCGTTCCTGAGAAAGACAAAACTATTTGATTTTTGAGCTGTGGATTTTTTTTCTAGATTGT
This sequence comes from Oxytropis ochrocephala, assembly GCA_020916435.1. Classification (NCBI taxonomy): domain Eukaryota; kingdom Viridiplantae; phylum Streptophyta; class Magnoliopsida; order Fabales; family Fabaceae; genus Oxytropis; species Oxytropis ochrocephala. The sequence goes on along the minus strand of CM037090.1, from coordinate 55,455,267 downwards.
ATGTGGGTTTGGATGAAAAGGACAACGAAGCGGCAACGGATTCGTAGAGATTTTTTCCGCGTGCGTTTATTTTTGGGAAGAGAAATAGTCATTGTAGGTTTTTTTGGACCTTTTTTACTTTATTATTTTTTGTTATAACACTAGTATAATTTAGGCTTAGTATACAATTTTTTGGGCCCCCTACAAACGTGGGCCCTAGGCGGTCGCACCCCTGGCCTATGCCCAGGGCCGGCCCTGATCTTCAACAACAACAACAATTCAATTAAAAACCGCTAATTTCATCTTCAACAACAACAAAATCGAAATTGAAACAAACTTGAAAAGCTCAAATTCGTAAGCCCACAAATTCTACAATTTCGATCTTGGGTTTGATTTTTGAACCCAGCATTCGTAAACCCGATTTCGTAATTCAATTCTCGAGTTTTTTCTTGGGTATTTGAAGGTAATGAATCTTCGTGAAAAATGGGTTGAGGATGACGAACTGTTTCATGGGTTGAAGATGAATTTCGTTTTAGGTTTTGCTAATTTTGTGGGTTATTGTGGTGTCATCTGTCGAAACAGATGCAATAGGCACAACTACAAACATTCGACAAGTGTGTGAGTAAAATCATGCATAAAGAGAAAACTAAGTTGTTCTAAGAGTCATATGCATCACCTGTTGCCAAGGGAGATGTAACGCGAACATGTTGAATGTCTAGATGAAGATGACCCTCATACGTGTGTATGTTATTCTTAGTCGGAACTACTTTTTTGACCGCTTTTTGGTTTGAAAGAAAATCACTTAACGCCATATTCGAACCACACAAAAACCATTAAGGAATTGGTGGTCGAAAAGCCAAAGCTAGTTTACTAGTTGGCAAAGGCGAAAATTTAATTTTGTTCTTCAAAGCAAAAGTATATCTATCCAACACATAGGGTGGAATCACCAGTGATGGAATTTTTTCGATAATCTTTTGCTTTAAAGCTTTAGCGGCCTCAAAGACAGTTCGATCAAGATTTTTAGGGTCATATGTCGTTTCGAAGTAATTTTGGAAGGCTCGAATTTCTTGAATGTGCGTACCTTGGGATTTCTCCTTTTTGTTCTGCGTAGAAGGAAAAGCAGATTTTAGTTGTTGAAGCAAAGTAGATTCTTCGACAATGGCAGACCTAGACTTTTAGTATTCCCTCCACCACTTAGAAAAATGCTTGATACAAGCAAAGCATGGTTCGAACTCTATGGGAACGAAGGTAGGGGCTTCTTTGGCAACATTGTCGAGACGACGCCAAAAATCCTTCTCATTCTCAGGTGCCTTAAGTCTTTCTTCACCTTATACAAGGGACTAGGTCGAAGCTGGCATAACCCAAATTATCTTGCAACTAAATTTGGCCGATATCCTTCTGTTACAAAGGAAGTCTTCGACTTGCTAGTAGAGATTATTGTCGACAGGAAAGTGGGGGTTAGGAATGCTTGCCATATCTGATTGGTTTCCTCTTCATCCACAAGAGAGGCAGCAGGAAATTCTTTAGTGAACCACTCTGGTCTATAGATTCTGATAGCAAAAGGTGTCATCGAAGGGATAAAAGCAGTGTAATTCAGGAACATGTCGAAGGCTACTGAAAATAGTTGCTTTGTAGTTTGCCCTATCTCCCTAGGTCTCAAGAGTGCGAGTCTTGTTCCCACGACCCTTCAATGGTCAACTGTTTCGACCAGATCTTTAGGGACGAAATAATCAAGTTTCGACTCAAATGTGGCAATAAATGGGTCCTGAAACTAAGTATTTACCTTTGGGTTCAAGTGCTTTTAGATTGACAGAGCTTTGTCCTAGGGCTTCATAGAGAGTGCCTAAGATCAGTTTGCTAAGGCAGATGTTTCAACCCTCATGGATTTGAATGGCCAAGTTGATGAACATCTTAGCCACTTGAAGTGACGAAGAGCAAAAGACATAGAAGGAAAGGCACAAAGTGAGAAAAACAATGTGTTCTTCGTCAGAAACTTCTGCACTATCAGTGATGTGATGGTCTTCGATATACCCGTTGAAAGTGGCACGTTTGAAGTCGAACTGGTATGTGGTGCCAGTGTTGTTGGGGTTGAAAGTTTCACCTTTAGGCTTAAGGCCAGTGATGGCAGCCACTTCCAAAATAGGAGTGAGCATGTCACACTAAGGTGAAGGCTATTGGTAGTTAGCTCCCAGAAATGGAGTGCAGCAATGAGCATTGGGCTTTGATACTTTGGCCCATACCTCGACGGTTGAATTAGGTCGAAGATGCCTAGTTCCTTCCAAGTATCAGCCTTCTTCGACTCAAATTTATCAAGCCAAGTGAGATAAGGCTCACTTTCAGTAGGTGAAGAATATCTAAAGACTCTATTAGGACTATTAATGAAATCCATAACATATGGTCCTTTAGTGAAAATCCTAGGACCAAACTTATGGTAACTAGGGAAAATCTCTTGAAGCTTAGGAGAATCAACCTGAGACTCAGGAAGTGGACCAAGAAATGCTTACTTATTAGGTGGAGGAGAAGGAATGAGTACTTGAGACTTCCATATTTGAGCTTGTTCATCAGCAAAATCTGGTTCAGGCACATATTTTGGAGCAGAAGGGTTTCCAGGAGCTTGAACGTTGGAAGAGGTAGATTTTGAAGCCATTGAGAAGAATGCAGCAATATCGCGAGAAAAAGAGAGATCTTTGGAGTTTCTCTGATGCGTTAATGGAGTTGTTTTGTTTGAAGAAAACTTTTCACAAAAGAGAAGAAGAAGAGCGTTTGAGAGAAAGGTTTCGGAATGCAAAGAGTTTAGAAAGGTAAAATGAAAAAAGAAAGGTTTCTTTTATACCTGTTATACACGCTTGTTTAAAAAAAAGAGAAAGAAAAAGGCAATCATGGTAGTTTTGGGAAACGTGGTAGCAGTTACAAGAGTGATGGAGTGTGGCATGTACCAAGACGTGGCCCATTAATATGGTTGCGCACTCAACCACTACTTCGAAAAGAAATAAAATGTCTTTTCAATGCTGAAAAGTGGCTTTGATGACGTTAGAGTATCTAACATAAAGTTGTCGAATGAAAATTCAAAAAACGACATTTTCTACCTTCATTAAAAACTCAGTCGAAAAATGACATTTTTGGGGGGCAATTTGTTAGCCTGCATTTTCGACAGACTCAATTAAATGCAGTCAACGAAGTTAATTTGACTTGTCATTTTAAAAGAGAAATGTTGGTCTTCGACATTGGAAAGTTATTTCAAGAGTGATCTTCGACTGCCTCTAAGACTTATAAAATTGAGGAATTGAAGGCAACATTTCGACAAAAAAGAAAGCAAAGGATTGGTAGCAGATCAAAGCCAAAGAAGCGTTGTCGAAGAGCATAGCAGTGGCGCTATTGAAGGACGTGGCAGTTACGTTGTCGAAGTGTTTAGTAGTTACTGTTTTTTGAATTTCATTGTACAGTTATTAGTTTCCCTCCTAGTATATATAGGAGTTTTTTCATAGGAAAAATGGGTCACAAACTCACATACATATTTCTTACGCTCAGAATTCCAAGTTACAGAGAAACATGAGTTACAGAAACCAAATGTATGATCTTGTGTACCAATTCCTTTCATTTCAATGCAATTTAATTACGTTTTCTTAAACATTTATGCAATTTACCTATTTTCTACACTTTTGATCGAATTCAAGAGGTACTGAAGTAAATTCGACAGTTTCAGAATTTCTGAAAACTAACAGTTATTTTCACCATTCTTATTCAAAACACTAAGAACATCAAGAACATTCATTAATTTCTGGAAAACAACAGCACAAAATGTACTAAGATTTACTGGTTGATCTTGCAAGTAACGATATTTTAAACTAGCGGTTGTTTACCCAAATTTACGGTAAACAGGTGTTAAATATGTGTAGATAGTCTAGCTACTATTATAAATGGTTGTCCTTCTTTTTTTTGACAAAAGAAAACTTATGGAATTTCATTCAAAATCAAAGTAGCAATACATGAAGGAATACAATCAAAGACTTGGATGCTAGCGAAATTCCTTACCGCTCTAGCAAGAGTGTGAGCAACAAAGTTGGCTTGCCTCCGAACAAAACTAACACAGTAGTTTTCTAGATTAGACAAAAGATTGCAACAAGTATTTAAAATAGAGTCATATTCAGTATTAAGACTAAGCGAGCCCCGTAATCCATCTACTACCGCTTTACAGTCAAACTCAATGGTGGTGCGGGGAGTGCCTAAGTCTCGCAATCAAGCAATAGCTTCCAACAAACCAATCGTGTCAGCCTCTTGTGGATGGGGGCGCCCGGTAAACCATAGCGTCTTCGCTTTCACAAAATTACCCCCAGCATCTCTAAGACATAGGACAATAGCGTACTTGTCATCATCATAAATGTCTGCGTCAACATTGCATTTGAGGGAATGATAACTCATATTTATATGAGTTATTTATAATTATTCAAAGATAAATCATGCAAGTTCTCTGGCAATAGTAGGTTGTTCCTATTAAGTTTCTGTTCGTTTATTGCTTTTTAGTTTGAAAGGGGCTAAATTACAAGTTCTATGCATTTTGGCGCCAATTGGTGCCTTTGTGAGCGTTTTGATGCTTGTTGTGTTTGTGCGAAGAAATCGAACGCGTGACAACGTCCCTCATCACGTCTGAAGAAGGGAAGCAAAGCAAGAAAGAAATATCTCATTTGTGGCGCACCAGAAATGATGGTCAAAGATCTAGAAGTGCAGAAGATCTTCTCTCTGTAGTAAAATGCGCAACAAGACAGCAACAACTAAAGTACTTGCGAACACAGAACACGTTAGGAAAAAATAACCGGAGGCGTCTGGTGACTTGTCCTGAAGAATTTATCCGCCTCTACAGCGCAAATTCCCCGAGATACAACCGGTCTGTCTCAATCGCAAGTAACGAAAGAGGAATCAGAACTAGCAAGAGTGAATATTTTATTCGGACAGGAGATGAACCCAGGAATATTTGATTGGAAGAAAAAAAAATTCTTCTGATGTGCTTAAACTCACGCACGTCTTTTTCCTCTTATATATACAAAACTCATGTTCACATATTTGTACCGTTAGTACCCTTTTATGGTCATAGAAAACGGAACCAATAATAATGAGATGACCAAAGGAAACGGAAGCAACATCATACTCATCATGAGAAAATGAAACGTATAAAATGATCATAATAATGAAACGTTTATAATCATAATAATGAAACGTTTATAATAAAACCAACTTTGAAGAGAACTTAATTATTTTATAACAGAAAACAAATAATTAAAGACTTATAAAATGGGACCATATACTTTAAAAGATTTTTCAACGTAAACTTTTATAAAAACAAATGAAACTGATCTATATATAATTAAACCAAAGTTAATCTTTATGCATATAGCTAACCTTAAAAGACAAAACGGATCTAGTGATAAAAATATATATCTGTTATAAAGAAATTTTATAAAACATAAATGTAGTTTATTTCCCACTTTAGAAATATTTAGTAATAAAATTACAACAATCCCCCACATATTTCAAAAGTTGGGAAATAAATCAATCAAATAAATTTCCTGGGTTAACATCGTAGATGTAATGCATCGGAACTGTATAGCAAACTATGGAACCAGTCCTAGACAGATAAAACATAACATACAGTGAATTGGTTTAGCAAGCTATGGAACCCAATACACTTGTTATATGTTAGAGGTTTTACTATCACATTACACCCCCACAATTCTTGCTGTTTTCGCGGTGGTGCGCTACTAGGCCGTGCGCGTGCTCGGTATTCATGAGTGCTCTAGAGACCTCGCCAGATCTCATGCAAGCGGCCCCACTTTGTGATCATATAGGTGATTTCATCAAGTGTATGCTGCAAGTCATACACCACCCATAAGGACTATGATAATCATTAAAAGCTTTAAGCTTAACCTTTTAACCCTGCAGGCTAGCACTATCACAATAACACCATAGGAAGGGACAATAATAAAATTAATTACTTGAATTAATTTTCAGTGCTAGCAATATCAAGAAGTGACTTGTTTTTACCACATTGAACCTTATTCATGGGATCTCCAATCACAAAGGTTGGGTTACCATCACTTCTTGATTTAAATTGGCTTAAGTCCCATTCCCCTCGATGTTTCACAAATTAATTTCTTCCCTAGGGGTTTTGTCAGAGGATCAACCAAATTCACTTCTGACTTCACATAATCGATCGATATCATTTCATATTTTTGCAATTGTTTGACAATGTTATGTCTCAATTGCACATGTATATTTTTGCCATTATAGGTCTTATTCTTTGCAACGGCTATTGCCGACTGACTATCACAATGTATTGAGTAATAAACCCAATCTCATACATCTTTGAGTAATAACCTTAATCTCTATAAGGTAATTATACAAGTCTACTTAGATAATTTCTAAGTGACAACCATTCATAAATAAAGTCATTTATAGATTTATTCTTTATGTGAATAAAACTTGGCTATCATCATAGTATCATGGATATTCACTATATATAGTAATATACCCAATGATGTGGAGTATACTTATTCATTTCAATAAACCACCACAACCACTTCCAACAGCAGCAATCGAACAAAAGGAAAAAGAAACTCACAAAGGGAAGAATTTGTGAGCAGACTCAAAGTAGTCCAGAGCCATGACGATAAATTCTTCAGATTGTAGTAAAATGCGCAACAAGACAGCAACAACTAAAGTACCTGCGAACACAGAACACGTTAGGAAAAAATAACCGGAGGCGTCTGGTGACTTGTCCTGAAGAATTTATCCGCCTCTACAACGCAAATTCCCCGAGATACAACCGGTCCGTCTCAATCGCAAGTAACGAAAGAGGAATCAGAACTAGCAAGAATGAATATTTTATTCGGACAGGAGATGAACCCAGGAATATTTGATTGGAAGAAAAAAATTCTTCCGATGTGCTTAAACTCACGCACGCGTCTTTTTCCTCTTATATATACAAAACTCATGTTCACATATTTGTACCGTTAGTACCCTTTTATGGTCATAGAAAACGGAACCAATAACAATGAGATGACCAAAGGAAACGGAAGCAACATCATACTCATCATGAGAAAATGAAACGTATAAAATGATCATAATAATGAAACGTTTATAATCATAAGGCTAAATTACTGTTTTGGTCCTTTATCTTTGGCCTTGATTTCATTTTGGTCCTTTATCTTTTTTTTTTCTCGTTTTGGTCCTTTATCATAAGGCTAAAATCAAGATGGTCAGGACCCTTCAAATTGGTAAAAGTCTATCCTTATGGTGCTGTGGACCTGTTTGATGAGAAGACCAATTCCACTTTCAAAGTCAATGGCCAAAGAGTGAAAAAATACCATGGAGAACATGTGGTTAGGGACAAGACCACAGTGTCTCTCAACAACCCCTGAAGATAGTCTGGCTGAAGACTCTTAAAGCAAGCGCTCTTGGGAGGCAACCCAATGGTTTTAACTAACCAACAATTTTGTGTCTTTTAATTTTTGATTTTGTGCAGGAATGGAAGTTGAAGGTAGAAGAGATTCAAGACTCAAGTCATTGAAGTGTGGTAGACGTTATAACGTTTCTGTGTGTCTAGGACGTTGTCACGTTTGCTGCCTGGGTGAAGTTTTAAATGAAAAAGAAAAGAAAATGGGTCAAGCAGAATTAAAAGATTATTCAAGATTTAAGTGATGACGTGGCCATAATCATTTCAACCTGCACACCTCGCGTGGTAACTGACCACGACGCCACCCTCCTCCCTAACTTGTCACGTCAACGGTTACTTTCCTCATTACTTCACTCCACCACCATTTCTCAACTTCCCATAACCCCTTCCCAATAAATACAAACCAGTTATCAAAACCACCTTCACCCACTCTCTAAACCCTTCTCTCTCTCTCTGAAACCGTAATCTTATCCCTTCTTCCCCAAAATCTCAAATCTTCCATTTTTTCCAAAAACCCATTCAATCACCATGACAAAAACCAAGCAAGCTGCTGTAAAATCATCTGGCAGAGGAAAGAATCTTGACCTAAGTTCTTCTTCAGCCCCAATTCCAGAAATCCCCATTCCTTCAAAGAAAGCGTTGCTACCTGAAAGGGGTTTTAGCCTAGAAAACCCAAATCCTGATTTTCTCTCAACCGTGACAGCGTTGGGATGGCAAAAATTTGTAGTTCACAGAAAGGAGTACATTGCAAATCTGGTGCATGACTTCTACCAGGGAATCGTTGAAAGAAACTATGGAGAGCCTTCAAACATCTCCAAAGTTCGCGGTGAAGAAGTTAAATTCAGTGTAAGGGTCATAAATGACTACTTTGGGCTGGGTTACTATGGCAAGGCAGTTGAAACGAAGCAAAAGACCTACGGAGTAGCGGAGATGAATGCAATCAAAGAAAGAATTTGTGTTGAAGGAGCTATTTGGGAGCGAAGTGGCGACCATGGGAATGAATTCAAAATTTTAAAAAGGTACCTTTGTGATGAGGCCAATACTTGGTTTCATTTCATTAGGCACTGCTTGATACCCACATCTCACACTTCCTGGGTTGATAAGGAGAGGCTGATTGCTATTGATGCTATTATGTCAAGAGACAAGATTGAGGTGGGCAAGCTCATCAATAGGGAGATGAACAAATGGCAGAACGAGAAGGATGGATACCTATACTTTCCCTGCTTAATCACCGATCTTTGCATGGAGGTTGGAGTGGAGATTGAAGCCACTGAGCTAAGGGAGGAACCCCAATGGCCATTTTCTACAAAGTTCAAAGCTAGGCAGAGAGCTGTAGGCGCTACCACGTCAGTTGATGCACAGACGTTACAACGTCTGGTGGAGCAGCAAAAAAGCCTAGCCAAGTTTGTCAAGGAGCAGTTTGAGTGGCAAAAGAAGGTGAATGCGCAGATAACAAAAGGTAAGATGGTGGGTGAAGAACCTGTAATCCCAGATTGGATGCAAGAGGAAGATGAAGACAACATACCCTTATCAACAATACACCTCAGAGCAGTAAAGAAGGAAAGAGTTAAGAGAACAAGAAGCCCAGCCACAAAGAGAAAGACACTACAAGAATTCAGCAATATATCGGCGCCAACTTTCTGGCGGATTTTATCCGCTGGTAAATTTCCGGCGGATTTAAGGAGTTTCCGGCGGATTAGACAGCCGGTAATGTACCGGCGGATTATATGGACATTACCGGCGGAATATATAATAGCCGGAAGTATACCGGCGGAATTCTATAACATTTCCGGCGGAAATCAGGCCGGAACATTACCGGCGGCTTCTACATTAAATTCCGCCGGAAATGGCACTTACCGGCGGCTTTATTTGACCGTTTTTTTAAATAAATTAAATTTAAATTTAATGGGAATCCGCCGGTAATGTCATGAGTCCGCCGGTAATTATTATTCGATTATTTTATTAAAAAATTAAATTCAAATTTCCACGGTAATGTCAATTATTCCGCGGTAATTATGAGTTCGGTCTCCAATGCAAATTTCACGCGATGGCGTGCAACGGCTATAATTTTTCCACGGTAAGCTCAACGGTCTTTAAAATGCTTACTTATGCATTTCATCCGCTTTTTTTTCTCTCATTCTCCCATTCTCTCTTCAATTCTTCTCTGAATTCTCTCTTCTTCTCCAATTCTCTCTTCTTTCATACTTAGCAATTCTTGTCAAATTTTTTCAAATTTTGACTGAAGGTATGTTGTGGTTGTGGTTTGTGTATGTAATGTAATTTATATGTGACAGTGTTTTTTAATGAGTTATTAGTTACTAATTTTGATATTATTTGTTTAGGTATTGCTTGAATTTGGGGGAAAGTTGGAGAGTTCTCTGCAATTTGGTTGAGTTTGTTCGAAGATTACATTAAGTCAGAGACTTCTCGGCATACCGGTTAGTAATGAACTTATAATTATTATTATTATTAAACTGTTTTTTGATTTGGTAATACAGAAATTGTTACTTTAGTTAAATGTAAACTTAAAATTTTGCATTAATACTAAATATTATTAGTTAGTTAAATAGATATTTTCGAAATAATTATTATTAATATAGTTAATATTAGTTAGTTAAATATTATTAGTTAGTTTATTAATAGTAATTATTATTTGATTTAGTATTATTTAAATAATTAGATTTAAAATCTTTGATTTAGTATTAGTTAAATAATTAGATTAAAAGCGTTTATGTTTTTATTTAAAAAATAAATAAGAAGATATGAGATAGTAAATATTATTTTGTATTAGTTAAATAATTAGATTTGAAATCACTATTAATATAGTTAATATTAGTTAGTTAAATAGATATTTTGAAATTATTAAATTATTTTTAATTTTAATTGAAAATCTGTTTATGTTTATTTAAAAAATAAATAAGAAGATATGTGATAGTAAATATTATTTTGTATTAGTTAAATAATTAGATTTAAAATCACTATTAATATAGTTAATATTAGTTAGTTAAATAGATATGAATTGAAATAATTAGGGTCATAGTAAAATATAATAGTTGATAGTTTATTTAAATTTTTGTTAGTCTACAAATATAATAGTAGCTATAATATTAAAAATGAAAATGTCTATTGTTACGATAGACATATATGTTGTAATAAATTTATTTAGGACATCACAAAAAATGGATCGTAGTTGGATGTATGATCGATTATATCCTGGAAGAGCGGGGTTGAAACGACGTTTTGTTGAAGGAGTTGAAGAGTTTGTTCTTTTAGCTAAGCGTCAAAAAGAATTTGAGCAACAAGGTGGAATTAGATGTCCTTGTTCGAAATGTATCTTTCGAGCCATAAAAAATGAAGGTGACATTCGACTTCATTTGTACAACAATGGATTTAAGCTAAATTATTGGATATGGACTCGTCATGGCGAGGTAGCGGTTTGGAGTTTCTCGTGTTAATATAATTAATGTTCCTCCGGTTGATATTTGTTCCTGCCCAAGAAGTAGAAGGTGGCACTTCAAGTCCAGTCGTAGAAGTTGTTGGCTCATCGACAAATCACCCGTTTGATGTTGTTCAGGGGATGATACGTGATGCTATCGGTGTAAATTTGGATTTTGAGGAACCACAATATGATGTCAAGAAGTTAGAATGAAGAAGCTCGGAGGTTTTATATGTTTTTGAGTGAGACAAATCAACCATTATTTGAAGGATCTAACGAATCTAAATTATCAATGTGTGTTCGGTTGTTGGGTCTCAAGTCTCAATTTAATGTTGCTGAATTGTGCATGGAATATATGACAAAAATGATGTTGGATGCAACCCCCATTAGAGGACTTTTGCCGCAGAGTTATTATGATGCTAAAAGACTGGTGTCGAAGCTTGGCTTAAAATCTAAGAGAATTGATTGTTGGGTTGCATGCTATATTATAGCAATGAGTTTGGGATAAATGATGGAGAGTTGTCGGAATGCAAGTTGTGTGGAGAGCCACGCTACCGTGCCAGCAGGAAAGGGACGAGTAGAGGCAAACCGATTCCACGGAAAGCAATGTTCTATCTGCCTCTTATACCAAGGCTACAGAGGATGTTTACTTCAAAGGAGACTGCGGGTAAAATGTCATGGCACTATGAAAATAGAAACAATTCTGGTGAATTACGCCACCCATCTGATGGTGAAGCTTGGAAGCATTTCGATCGTGTTCATCCGATTTTGCTAGTGATCCACGCAATGTTCGGCTTGGTTTATGCTCCGATGGTTTCACACCTATATTCAAGCATCGGCATCACCGTATTCTAGTTGGCGATTATTGTTACCCCGCACAACCTTCCTCCGAAATGTGTATGTCTAAACCATACATGTTCTTAAATGCCATTATTCCAGGACCACACAATCCAACAGCTGGTATTGACATATATTTGCAACCTTTGATCGATGATCTAAAAAGGTTGTGGCATGGTGTTTTAACTTATGATGCAAAGACGCAAACAAAATTTTCTCATGAGGCGGCTTTGATGTGGACCATCAATGACTTCCCTGCCTATGGAATGTTGTCAGGATGGGGGACACATGGTAAGATGGCGTGTCCGATTTGCATGGTTGACACAAGAGCTTCTCGTCCAGATGGTTATGGAGTATGGCATAATTGGACCAAAAAGAGTATTTTTTGGGAACTTCCATATTGGAAAGGTAATCTACTTAGACACAACTGGATGTCATGCACATTGAAAAGAATTTTTTGATAACATATATTTAACATCATTATGAATGTAAAAGGTAAAACAAAAGACAATGAGAAGGCTAAGAAGGGCGTGGATCATTACTGCAGCGTAAAGCATTTGTCGTTGGTTGAAGCAGGTACTAGGACGTTGAAACCCAAAGCCAATTATACTTTATCTACCGAAGAAGCGAAAGAAGTTTGTAGGTGGATAAAACAGATTGAAAATGCCGATCGGTTATTCTTCCAATTTAGCAAGATGTGCGGATGTGGATAATGGGAGGTTGCATGGGATGAAGAGCCATGATTGTCATGTATTCATGGAGTGCTTACTTCCTATCGCTTTTAGTTCGTTGCCAACACATGTTTTGAATCCGCTCATTGAAATAAGTCAATACTTTAAGAATTTGTGTTCTGCAACGCGCTTAAAGCGGATGATCCGACAAAAATGGAACAAGACATCCCACTTATCTTATGCAAGTTGGAGAGAATTTTTCCCCTGGTTTCTTTGATTCTATGGAGCATGTCATTGTTCATCTCGCAATCTGAAGCTAAACTTGGTGGACTGTCCAATACGGATGGATGTATCCGTTTGAAAGGTCGATTAATATACATATGAAAGAAGTTTACTACAATTTCAACACATTATTATTAACATATAATTTTCTATAGGTTCATGGGTGATTCAAAAGATCAGTCAAAAATAAAGCTAGAGTTGAAGGATCGATATGTTCGTCTTACTTGCATCGTGAAACAACTCATTTTTGTTCATATTATTTCAACAATGATTTGGCTCCTACAAGTAGTCGAAATGAAATCAACATTGAACCACCAAGACATCGTTTAGCTTTGTCCGTCTTTTGTCTCCCCGGTCGTCCGTCTGCGAAAAGAGTCAATTCATCAAGCAATGAGAAGAAGAGTTAAACTCTCACCCATGTTCATGTCTTGATAAACTGCATCGAGGTCCAACCATTCATTGAGTATGTCTTTCTCAACCTAGTTATCTTAATTTCTTTATAAATTAAAGAAATCTTTGTGTGTAACAATTGTTAATTTCTCATTAGGGAGTTTTTGACATCGGAGGAGTAAGTGAAGAACAATCGTGCGCTCATATTCATGCGCATTTTCCAATGTGGTTTAAGCGGCGTATGTATTCCCTTCCGCCAACTCCTACCAACCAACACCGAGAAACTTATCGATGGTCCTCGAAGATGTGTTAAAGAATGGCACACATACTTTGTGAATGGTTACAAATTTCACACTAACAAATGGATGGAAGGTAGAGAAACAAAGTGAATAGTGGAGTTTGCATGAAGGGTGACACCGGGAGAGGCGAAGATGATTTCTATGGTGTTGTTGAACACATTTATGAACTTGCATACCCTTATCTTGATTATCATCAAAAGATAATCGCTTTTTATTGTAATTGGTTTGATCCGTCCCTCGAGGAACAAAGTTTAACCCAAAGACAAATACAAAGTGGACATTAAAATGAGTGGTAGATATCGGTACATGACGATCCTTTTGTCATTGCACAAAATGTGAGACAAGTCTACTATGTCTCTTATCCATCAACACGGACTGATCGGGCGTGGTTGGTGTGTCGCAATTAAGACAAAACCAAGAGGTTACATCGAGACAAATGACACATTGGAAGATGTGCCATATCATCGTAAGAAATGTCCAATGTAAATGAAGTGATTGAAGTTGAGATCATTACTCGCTTACGTGATGAGTCCAACGCTGGCGATGAAGTTAATGAAGGCGAAGATACGAGATCATGAGGACTTGATCGATCACGTCGGTGTATCGGAGTTGACTTATCCGATGATGATGGTGATTTTGAGAAAGAATGGGATTCTAATTAATTAATGTCATGTTATCTTATTTAAATAATTTGTTGGTTTGTAATATTTATATTTATCAGACTTGATATATATTTGCCTATGTTATTCAAAGTCAAATATTATTTGTTGTCAAATAATATTTATATTTATCAGACTTGATATATAATTTGTTGGTTTGTAATATTTATATTTATCAGACTTGATATATATTTGCCTATGTTATTCATCATTAAAAGAAATTTGTTGTCAAGTAATATTTATATTTATCGAGTTGATATATATTTGCCCATGTTTTTCATCATTTATATATGTTATTAACTTTATTTTATAGCTACGAGAATAGTTATGGCATCGTTAGGAAATAGTGACTCACCACATGATGAGGACCCACCGTGCGCCTCATGATAAAGGAAAGAAGATATGTACTTCTTTACGCGACCGTAAGCGTAAGATAGTATATCGACTTGTTCATGGCAACTATGTGGGTATGCCTTCATCAGACGAGCTCGAGGGCGTTGAACCCGTGCCGCCTCCACCCGGTAGTATGGCACCCCCATCGATCCAGATACGCGCCACGCGCGTGTATGATCGCATAAACCGACGTGGTTGATATTTTGGATGACGGTTGTATCGTTGTGGAGGTTGTTGGACACTGTAAGTATTTATTATATATATTTGTATTTGTATTTGAAATTTGTCTTTTAAATTAATATCATTTTAATTTTTCTTTCTTATGTACAGACTTTGATCACGGGAGGATTGTGTCCCGTAGCGATAACAAGTATAATCAAGGCAAATTACACAACTTCACGGGTTGATTGGTCGGAGGTTAAAAAGATCCATGATCAAAATGTGGAATCAATTTAGGGTAAGTTTTTTACTATTTAATTAATTTTTAATTATTCCAAATTCTTGAATTCATTAAGTTGTTTTTTCTAATTAACAACTTATTTTATTTTATGCAACCAGACAACATTCGCATGGAAACCTGAGGATGACCATGCAGTTAAGAAAGTCTTCAATTCAAGAGCTTCTCACCGCTTTTTCGAAATCTTTGCGGGAAGAGCGTGACAAGCCTCTGGATCAGAGGTAGGCGATTGGATTGGTCCGCCTATATGGGATGAACTCCAACCTGAAATGGGCGCATGATGATTATCAAAAAAATGTAAAGAGAGCTGCTGCGAATCGGGCTTCTGAGAATGGTGGTTGCGTAAATCTGGGCGGTTCTATCAGCTCATATGAACATGCTAAACGCCTGGTAATATTTTATATATCTTTGTTTTAACTCTTCAAATTTTATATTTTATTAAATACTAATATTATAAATTAATACTATATACAGGAGGCTTTTCTTGGTGGCCACCTACTTTTTAGGAGATACACGTGCAACTTCATATGCGCGAGGACAGGTGAGTTTCAAGAGCGGCCAAGGATGATTCAGAAGCATTCAATAATTGGCAAAGCAGGAGTATCGCCAAACACAGGATAGTAGCGGGACTGAGGTTGATCCCGATGAGGAGGCTCTATTGGCCTTAGCAAAATGGAAAGAACTTGCTGGTCCATCAGCAAGAAAAGGTCGGTTACGAGGATCCGTGGTATGGGCGGCGTTCTTTTCCAAATTCCATTGTTCCAATTTTGAGTCAAATTCCTCTTCAACAACAAGTCTTGGACGCTCTCATGTCCCCACCTCAAGAGCGAGTGAGGTTGCGGTATTGACCGAGAAATTGAGTAACTATGAGCGTGAGATTCGGGAGTTGCGAGAGCAAAGAAAAGCGAGGAGCGCAGTTGGCGGTCAAGAACGAGTGAGGAGCGCGAGTTGGCGGTCAAGAACGCAGAATCAATGAGGAATTCAAGAAGCAAGTAATGGATAGTATGTCTCATGCAAGGCCATCTATGTCATCATCATCATCATCAGTACCTTATCCACCGCCAGGGATGCAGCCCTACGGAGGTGCTTTCCAAATAGCACCTGGTGCCTTCCGACCTCCAATCAACTATGAGCACCGCTTCAATCGCGTCGCCATACCCATATGGTCAGCCCTCATATGGTCGGCCCTCATATGGTCACCGAGCCTCGATTTAAACTCTCCTCGCAGCCATTCATTCCTCCAGCCCATCGCAGACCACGTCACCACGTCATGTCTCCTCAAGCAATTCCAACAACCGTCCCAGCAATTTTAGACCCAGCCACGTCAACCACAACCCCAACAGCAGGACGATGAAGAAGATGATTGGACGACACGCTTTTACAGCTGGATCCCAACAGCAACCCGAACCCAAGGCCTTATTATTAGTGGTTTGTTGTTGGATAATTTTATTGTGACTTTGTTGGTTTTATTAGTTGTTTAATTTGTATGGATAATTTAAATTTAATTACTGCTTTGTTGGTTTGATTATTTATCTATTGATAATTTATTTCTCGTTTAATTTGACATTCAATAAATGTTTTACGGTCTTTTAAATAATTTAAAAGTAATAACGGGTTTTTAAAAATAATTTTCAAATTTTAATAATTTACTTTTAAAATTTTAATAATTGACTTTTAATAATTTACTTTTAAAATATTTAAAATTAGATTTTCAAATACTTTTTAAAAATAATTTTCAAATTTCAAATTGTTAAAAGAGATTTTAAAATTTAAATATTATTTTCAAATTATTAAATTAAAAATCCATAACATATGGTCCTTTAGTGAGATAAGGCTCACTTTCAGTAGGTGAAGAATATCTAAAGACTCTATTAGGACTATTAATGAAATCCATAACATATGGTCCTTTAGTGAAAATCCTAGGACCAAACTTATGGTAACTAGGAAAATCTCTTGAAGCTTAGGAGAATCAACCCGAGACTCGTGAAGTGGACCAAGAAATGCTTACTTATTAGGTGGAGGAGAAGGAATGAGTACTTGAGACTTCCATATTTGAGCTTGTTCATCAGCAAAATCTGGTTCAGGCACATATTTTGGAGCAGAAGGGTTTCCAGGAGCTTGAACGTTGGAAGAGGTAGATTTTGAAGTCATTGAGAAGAATGCAGCAATATCGCGAGAAAAAGAGAGATCTTTGGAGTTTCTCTGATGCGTTAATGGAGTTGTTTTGTTTGAAGAAAACTTTTCACAAAAGAGAAGAAGAAGAGCGTTTGAGAGAAAGGTTTCGGAATGCAAAGAGTTTAGAAAGGTAAAATGAAAAAAGAAAGGTTTCTTTTATACCTGTTATACACGCTTGTTTAAAAAAAAGAGAAAGAAAAAGGCAATCATGGTAGTTTTGGGAAACGTGGTAGCAGTTACAAGAGTGATGGAGTGTGGCATGTACCAAGACGTGGCCCATTAATATGGTTGCGCACTCAACCACTACTTTGAAAAGAAATAAAATGTCTTTTCAATGCTGAAAAGTGGCTTTGATGACGTTAGAGTATCTAACATAAAGTTGTCGAATGAAAATTCAAAAAACGACATTTTCTACCTTCATTAAAAACTCAGTCGAAAAATGACATTTTTGGGGGGCAATTTGTTAGCCTGCATTTTCGACAGACTCAATTAAATGCAGTCAACGAAGTTAATTTGACTTGTCATTTTAAAAGAGAAATGTTGGTCTTCGACATTGGAAAGGTATTTCAAGAGTGATCTTCGACTGCCTCTAAGACTTATAAAATTGAGGAATTGAAGGCAACATTTCGACAAAAAAGAAAGCAAAGGATTGGTAGCAGATCAAAGCCAAAGAAGCGTTGTCGAAGAGCATAGCAGTGGCGCTATTGAAGGACGTGGCAGTTACGTTGTCGAAGTGTTTAGTAGTTACTGTTTTTTGAATTTCATTGTACAGTTATTAGTTTCCCTCCTAGTATATATAGGAGTTTTTTCATAGGAAAAAGGGGTCACAAACTCACATACATATTTCTTACGCTCAGAATTCCAAGTTACAGAGAAACATGAGTTACAGAAACCAAATGTATGATCTTGTGTACCAATTCCTTTCATTTCAATGCAATTTAATTACGTTTTCTTAAACATTTATGCAATTTACCTATTTTCTACACTTTTGATCGAATTCAAGAGGTACTGAAGTAAATTCGACAGCTTTAATTTCGAAAACTAATGATTATTTTCACCATTCTTATTCAAAACACTAAGAACATCAAGAACATTCATTAATTTCTGGAAAACAACAGCACAAAATGTACTAAGATTTACTGGTTGATCTTGCAAGTAACGATATTTTAAACTAGCGGTTGTTTACCCAAATTTACGGTAAACAGGTGTTAAATATGTGTAGATAGTCTAGCTACTATTATAAATGGTTGTCCTTCTTTTTTTTGACAAAAGAAAACTTATGGAATTTCATTCAAAATCAAAGTAGCAATACATGAAGGAATACAATCAAAGACTTGGATGCTAGCGAAATTCCTTACCGCTCTAGCAAGAGTGTGAGCAACAAAGTTGGCTTGCCTCCGAACAAAACTAACACAGTAGTTTTCTAGATTAGACAAAAGATTGCAACAAGTATTTAAAATAGAGTCATATTCAGTATTAAGACTAAGCGAGCCCCGTAATCCATCTACTACCGCCATACCAAACTCAATGGTGGTGCGGGAGTGCCTAAGTCTCGCAATCAAGCAATAGCTTCCAACAAACCAATCGCGTCAGCCTCTTGTGGATGGGGGCGCCCGGTAAACCATAGCGTCTTCGTTTTCACAAAATTACCCCCAGCATCTCTAAGACATAGGACAATAGCGTACTTGTCATCATCATAAATGTCTGCGTCAACATTGCATTTGAGGGAATGATAACTCATATTTATATGAGTTATTTATAATTATTCAAAGATAAATCATGCAAGTTCTCTGGCAATAGTAGGTTGTTTCTATTAAGTTTATGTTCGTTTATTGCTTTTTAGTTTGAAAGGGGCTAAATTACAAGTTCTATGCATTTTGGCGCCAATTGGTGCCTTTGTGAGCGTTTTGATGCTTCTTGTGTTTGTGCAGTAAACTGAACGTGGCAACGTCCCTCATCACGTCTGAAGAAGGGCAGCAAAGCAAGAAAGAAATATCTCATTTGTGGCGCACTGTAAATGATGGTCAAAGATCTAGAAGTGCGAGAAGATCTTCTCTCTCTCTCAGTATTTGACGCTTGTGTATGCTTGAAGGCAAATGTCATTTCAGAAATATTTTATTTACAAGCAAGCTTGGTAGGTGGGGAATGACATCAGCAAGCATGTGACTCTTTTGCTATTTATACAAGACTTATCTTTCTCTCTAATACACGCGCGCACACACCCTGCATCATACCAGTCCATCCATTCATCATCTACCTTCCTCCATTTCAGAGAAAGTTTTCTTAAAGAAGTTCTGCACACAGACTTCTTCATCTGAACTCTTCTCAAACTCCATTTTTCATTTCCATTCACAACCACTACTGTGAAACTCAGATGTTGCAACGTCTTTACAGCGTGCAGGAAAGAAGGCTACTTAGGCGTATCTTTAGTTTCCTTTTCTCTATGTATGGTATTTGGATTTCACTTCCTTATCTTTCTGTAGAGATGCTCAAAGATGAGCTAAACATTTGTAGTTGGGTTGTTGTTTTGCATGTAATGAACCCCTAGTTTAATGCTATGAAGTATTGATGCTTATGCGTTTTAAATCTTTGCATGTTAATATTTCCAAACTTGTTTTGAGACCGGCCACTTAAAATAAGTAGATTCATAGGTACAGACATGGTCTATGAAAAGAACTCAAAGGTTTATATGAATGAAAAGGTGTACTAAAGACATTTAGGCATTTTTATCTAAGTCTAGACATAGAATGGATAATAGTTCGTAGGACATTGCTGTGGGTACTTAAAATACAGGAGTAGGCCTACTTAGAACCTAGACATAGGATTTCTAGTACTTGAAGCTCTGACGTTTTGTGGTGAAAAGCACGTTCTTTTGCAACAGCGCTCAAACGTTATAACGTCTATCTGAGAATAGCATTTTATGCGTGATAACGTGTAAACGTTATAACGTCTGACTAGAGGAGATTTACTTGCATGCAGCAATCCAACTCATTCTCATTTATATTCACAACCACTTCTTGTTTACTTGTTTTATTTATGTTCTTAATATTAACACCAACTTTTAGTGCCGATTTATTACTTGTTTCACTCGTGTTTTGAAGACTTGAACTTTGAAAGTAAAACCAATCCTCGTGGGAACGATCTCTTACTTTTACCCACTTTATTACTTGTACGACGTGTATACTTGCACTATATTGCGATTAGAACACATGCAACAAGTTTTTGGCGCCGTTGTCGGGGATTGAATTTAACTTTTATTTTTCAAAAGTATTAAAACACTAGGTGAAAGAATTTTACTGCGTTGTTCGTTGTTTCTGTGTGTGAACAGGTAAACGTTACAGCGTATGCTTAGTTCCAATTCAAGCTCTAGTTCAATTGAACTAGGGAGTGAATCTACGCCTGAATTCGATCCAGAACCTGAAAGAACCTTCAGGCAACTAAGGAGACAACAAATGTTAAGAAGTGGCACGATCAGAAAATTCAAAGAAGAGAGCTAGTAGAGGGACAACCAGTTTTGCTGTTCAATTCAAGGTTGAAGTTGTTCCCAGGGAAGCTAAAATCAAGATGGTCAGGACCCTTCAAATTGGTAAAAGTCTATCCTTATGGTGCTGTGGACCTGTTTGATGAGAAGACCAATTCCACTTTCAAAGTCAATGGCCAAAGAGTGAAAAAATACCATGGAGAACATGTGGTTAGGGACAAGACCACAGTGTCTCTCAACAACCCCTGAATTCAAAAGGGGATAGTCTGGCTGAAGACTCTTAAAGCAAGCGCTCTTGGGAGGCAACCCAATGGTTTTAACTAACCAACAATTTTGTGTCTTTTAATTTTTGATTTTGTGCAGGAATGGAAGTTGAAGGTAGAAGAGATTCAAGACTCAAGTCATTGAAGTGTGGTAGACGTTATAACGCTTACGGTGTCTAGGACGTTGTCACGTTTGCTGCCTGGGTGAAGTTTTAAATGAAAAAGAAAAGAAAATGGGTCAAGCAGAATTAAAAGATTATTCAAGATTTAAGTGATGACGTGGCCATAATCATTTCAACCTGCACACCTCGCGTGGTAACTGACCACGACGTCACCCTCCTCCCTAACTTGTCACGTCAACGGTTACTTTCCTCATTACTTCACTCCACCACCATTTCTCAACTTCCCATAACCCCTTCCCAATAAATACAAACCAGTTATCAAAACCACCTTCACCCACTCTCTAAACCCTTCTCTCTCTCTGAAACCGTAATCTTATCCCTTCTTCCCCAAAATCTCAAATCTTCCATTTTTTCCAAAAACCCATTCAATCACCATGACAAAAACCAAGCAAGCTGCTGTAAAATCATCTGGCAGAGGAAAGAATCTTGACCTAAGTTCTTCTTCAGCCCCAATTCCAGAAATCCCCATTCCTTCAAAGAAGCGTTGCTACCCGAAAGGGGTTTTAGCCTAGAAAACCCAAATCCTGATTTTCTCTCAACCGTGACAGCGTTGGGATGGCAAAAATTTGTAGTTCACAGAAAGGAGTACATTGCAAATCTGGTGCATGACTTCTACCAGGGAATCGTTGAAAGAAACTATGGAGAGCCTTCAAACATCTCCAAAGTTCGCGGTGAAGAAGGTAAATTCAGTGTAAGGGTCATAAATGACTACTTTGGGCTGGGTTACTATGGCAAGGCAGTTGAAACGAAGCAAAAGACCTACGGAGTAGCGGAGATGAATGCAATCAAAGAAAGAATTTGTGTTGAAGGAGCTATTTGGGAGCGAAGTGGCGACCATGGGAATGAATTCAAAATTTTAAAAAGGTACCTTTGTGATGAGGCCAACACTTGGTTTCATTTCATTAGCAATCGCTTGATACCCACATCTCACACTTCCCGGGTTGATAAGGAGAGGTGATTGCTATTGATGCTATTATGTCAAGAGACAAGATTGAGGTGGGCAAGCTCATCAATAGGGAGATGAACAAATGGCAGAACGAGAAGGATGGATACCTATACTTTCCCTGCTTAATCACCGATCTTTGCATGGAGGTTGGAGTGGAGATTGAAGCCACCGAGCTAAGGAGGAACCCCAATGGCCATTTTCTACAAAGTTCAAAGCTAGGCAGAGAGCTGTAGGCGCTACCACGTCAGTTGATGCACAGACGTTACAACGTCTGGTGGAGCAGCAAAAAAGCCTAGCCAAGTTTGTCAAGGAGCAGTTTGAGTGGCAAAAGAAGGTGAATGCGCAGATAACAAAAGGTAAGATGGTGGGTGAAGAACCTGTAATCCCAGATTGGATGCAAGAGGAAGATGAAGACAACATACCCTTATCAACAATACACCTCAGAGCAGTAAAGAAGGAAAGAGTTAAGAGAACAAGAAGCCCAGCCACAAAGAGAAAGACACTACAAGAATTCAGCAATATACCGGCGCCAACTTTCCGGCGGATTTTATCCGCTGGTAAATTTCCGGCGGATTTAAGGAGTTTCCGGCGGATTAGACAGCCGGTAATGTACCGGCGGATTATATGGACATTACCGGCGGAATATATAATAGCCGGAAGTATACCGGCGGAATTCTATAACATTTCCGGCGGAAATCAGGCCGGAACATTACCGGCGGCTTCTACATTAAATTCCGCCGGAAATGGCACTTACCGGCGGCTTTATTTGACCGTTTTTTTAAATAAATTAAATTTAAATTTAATGGGAATCACGGTAATGTCATGAGTCCGCGGTAATTATTATTCGATTATTTTATTAAAAATTAAATTCAAATTTCCACGGTAATGTCAATTATTCCATTGGTAATTATGAGTTCGGTCTCCAATGCAAATTTCCACGATGAAGCGTGCTGTAACGGCTATAATTTTTCCGCAGAAGCTCAACGGTCTTTAAAATGCTTACTTATGCATTTCATCCGCTTTTTTTTTCTCTCATTCTCCCATTCTCTCTTCAATTCTTCTCTCGAATTCTCTCTTCTTCTCCAATTCTCTCTTCTTTCATACTTAGTAATTCTTGTCAAATTTTTCAAATTTTGGTGAAGGTATGTTGTGGTTGTGGTTTGTGTATGTAATGTAATTTATATGTGATGTTGTTTTTAATATGAGTTATTAGTTACTAATTTTGATATTATTTGTTTAGGTATTGCTTGAATTTGGGGAAAGTTGGAGAGTTCTCTCGCAATTTGGTTGAGTTTGTTCGAAGATTACATTAAGTCAGAGACTTCTCGGCATACCGGTTAGTAATGAACTTGATCGTACCTTGACCAATGAAGTGTTGAAGTGTTGATTGATTCGTCTATGGGCGGTCGTTGAATAGGTGAAAGGACCAGGTCCCGCTTCACGCGTTGAGCACCTCGGGTGGTACACCGCAAAGACACTCCGACGATCTAGTGAGAGGTCGCTCGGCAGATAGCACAAGGTTAGAGAATGTACCGATGCCATGTGCGAATGGCGATATATATCTGGCGATGTCCGACCGTTATGCGAGGATTTCGCCGCGGCGAAGTGCGCTCAAGCAGCGTGTTGGGCGATCGTGATGGGTGGGCGCGCAGTCCACCATCGCTGGCAGTCCTCATAATTGCTAATACACCCCGAAGAGCAGTTGCCCCCAAGCCTAGGTCGCTTAAGAGCGGCCGAGGCTTGAATCGATGCCCCGAGAGTGAAGTTATTTTGACGTAACGGACGCGGCCGTTCGCTCTCTCTGTAGGGCGGTGTCGACCGCTTGTCAACCATCGGCCGTGCGGTTGTGACGGTTGGTCTTTCCTGACATTTGAGACGTGACGTTTGGTGTTTCCGAGGCTGTCTGGAGACAACCATTGGTGAGAAGACGAAGCGTTGTGACTCTTCGTATCCGGCCCCTTCGCGCCAGAGGTCTGCGCTATAAATAGCCCTTCTGCTGAGTTCATTTCTCACACTTCCAAGATTTGCTCTGCCAACGACCGACTCGTCTGCTGCCGACTTGCATTCGAAGTTGTTTCTGTCTATTTGCGACCGATCTTCAACATCTGCTTAAGGTACGAATCGACCGCTCCCTTTACTCTTTTAAACTTGAGCTTTTTCTTTAAAGTGCTTCGTGCTTTTCCACGCCTCGTGATAGGGGTGTCAGTCGAGGATGGCGGCTCGCCCCCTCTCATGAGTGCTTTGCTCGGTCGACCTGACTCGATCCCTTTATCACAGGTGTTTGTGTATGCCACGGACAAAGTTAATCGCTCCGTATTCGGAAAACCGCCCGATCTTTTCGCCACATACATGTCGAGGGCAGGCGAGTCCAAGTCGTCTTTGGGCGACAAAGATTCTAGCTCTTCAGCGGTTCCTCGAGCAAAGACGGGCTCGAAGTTCTAGTTCTTCCGGTCGGGGATCGGCCAGCCCCAAGAGTACTGGTTCCAGGTCCGTCCATTCTGCCGAGCGGCTGAGCAGCTCTCCACCGCCCGAGGATGTTGCATCCCGAGTGGAAGGAGAAGAAGAAGACGCCGATGTGATTATCATTGATGATGACGAGGCGCAGAGTGTCGCCCTGGCCGTGGGACGAGGAGATGGTGGAGGCCGGCGCGCCAGGCCGAAGAAGTCCAAGGAGAAGAGGTGGCTCACCAAGTCAATATTTTCGGTTTGGAAGCCAACATCTGAGAGGTCGAACGGGTGGTCGGCCGAGGTTCAAGCCGAGGTCGAAGTCCAAGCCGACGTAGCTCGGGAGGTGTCCGACATGTCTTGGGTGTCGGAGACTCTTCGCTCTAACAGAGCATTCTTACGGTCGGTCACGATGCTTTGCCCGATCTACGGAGCGCCTTGAAGACTCACCGGCCGAGGATAAGAGGTATGAAGGAGGCGAAGATATCGCGACTTACTCTTCCAACTTCAAGTTCACGATGTATCGGCTCGTGTTCGAGAAGATGAAGATTACCCTCCTTTTACCGAATTCCGGTAGCGGACGTCTGCGCATATATTGGGGTCGCCTTCTTCACACTTCTTCACCCAAACGCATGGGCGTTTTTAAAGACTTTCAAGTTTTCTTGACTAAGTTGGGTCGGCGCAGATCGATGATGCTTTTCTTTGCTATCTTGAGTGAGGTGGCTCGAGAGAAAGCCAACAAGGAGAAGAGGAACAAGTCTCCTTCAAGATGCGTAAGACTCACCACAGATTTTTCAAAGCGCCCAGAGTCGTTGGGAGCGGCCCGAAAAGTCGGTATTTTCGGATCGTTCCCACCGAGGAGGCCGGCAAGGCCGTTTGTGAGTTCACCAGACGGGATCTTTGGGTCCCCTTACTTCCGATTATGTGGAATGAGGCTCATTTCTGCGCAGCGGCCGGAGATTACATCTATACTGATGAAAGATCCGGGAGAGGCCGACCAAGACTTTGGAGATGATAAAGTCATTTGGCGGGCATGATGCGTCCAGATCCTAAGGGCAACATACCTTGCCGCCACTTTGTCTTATACTGAAGGCTATGAATGGAGGCCGAGATTGGTTCGCTTTTGAACTTTTTTTCGCCCTTATATTCTCATTGTTGACTTTCTTTTTCTTTTAACTCATGACTCGTTATTTTGCGTAAAGGATGGCCGGCAAAAGCCGGAACCGCTCGCCTGGCCCCGAAGCCCGAAGGAGGGCTAAAAGATGCGACGGTCCTCACGGGGATAACCCCGAATCTTCCTCAAAAGTCCACCAAACTCCCAAGAGCCGTGGAAAAAGCCGGTCGGCGAGCCTCGGCCGCCTCCTCCCAGTGCCGATCGCCGCCCAAGCGGCAAGCGTGATTGTCGAGTCTCCACCGAACGGAGGATATTCCCATCATTCACCGAAAGCTTGGGTACGGCCGATCCGAGCAAGATCGGCGAAACCCATGGCGCTCGCGCTTCTCTCCGCATGGGGTCGAAAGTCATGGCGGAAATTTGGTGGCCGAATCGATGGTAATTTTATTTTTAGCCTTGTACTCTTCGTCTCATCTTTGTTCGACCGACTAACAACCCGTCGACTGAATTTCGCAGAAAAGACAAGGCTTTAGCCGAGGCGCAACTAAAATATGACAAGCTCGCCCGATCGAAGAAGGAGGCCCCAAACGGGGAGGAAGACCGCCAAGCCGGGCAAAGAGGAACA
Source organism: Oxytropis ochrocephala (assembly GCA_020916435.1). Taxonomy (NCBI): domain Eukaryota; kingdom Viridiplantae; phylum Streptophyta; class Magnoliopsida; order Fabales; family Fabaceae; genus Oxytropis; species Oxytropis ochrocephala. The sequence continues at coordinate 55,429,186 of CM037090.1, read as the reverse complement.
AGGAGCTTCGCTCGTGTCGCAACTTTGAAGGGCGATCTTGATGCTACGACAAGAGAGAGTCGCTGGGCGCCGATAAGGCCGAGCTGGAGGGAACGATCCGAAAGGTGGCCCAGGCCGGTCAGGAGGCTGCAATTGAGCAGTTTTTCAATGCTCTCGGGCCGGTGCGGGTATTGAATACCGATCTGCAGATCAATTTTGATGACAAGATGATCAAGCCCACGCACCACGCCGAACAACAACAAGATCATGTTGCCTGCAGAGTATGACGAGCAAGGCAACGTCATTCGCCCGGCCACCGTTCTCTTTTGAAGCCCGCCTGCGAGCGGTGTAATTTTGTAACTTTAACTTGCCTTCGGGCCCGACAATTTTTCGCGCCCGTGCGCTTTCTTTAGTCGTGGCGCTCGGCTTGGCCAAGCGCCCCATATTTGTAATGACAATCTTTACTTGCTTTCAACTACGCCTGCTCAAATTTATATCGCTATATGTCTCTGCGCATTTCTTGCATTTATTCGCCTTATTCATTTCGAACTTGTGGGCGCTCGTGGCATTGCTTTGCGCTCGCCGATAAGCGCTGCGTTTTGGTCGCTTTTCTTTGCGCGCCTTGTATGTTTATTTTTCTCTAAGTCTTTGAGCTTTAAGACCGTTCGGTGGCCGTCATTCGCGCTTATTTCGAAAGCATCAATTTTCTCGAAAAGTTAATATCCCAACGGCCTTCGATCGCTCGGCGACCTTCAATCGTGCCCTTTCGATGGCATTTAAGGTAGATCGTTTGACGGCCTACCGCGATGGGTTATTACTTAACCTTTGGGCCATTTTCGATGGCGCTCGGTTGGGGATCGCTTTGACGGTCGCTCGATTCGCATCGTTCGACGACCTAAGGTTTCGCGGGTTTTACCCTTGGGCCATTTCGATGGCACTTTCGGTTGGGACCGTTCGACGGTCGCTTCGATTTGGATCGTTTCGACGATCTAAGGTTGTCGCCATTTCGATGGCAACCGTTGGGATCATTTCGATGATCTCTCGATTGTAGACCGCCGGGGCCTACTCGTTTGTGGGTCCTTCGACCCTGGGCCATTTCGATGGCGCTCGATTGGGACCATTTCGATGGTCGCCGGTTTAGATCGCCGGCGATCCGCTTATGTTTGACAAGTTGATAATCTTCGATCGCTCCTTCGCCGCGCGCGATCTTGAGCGGCCGGCCATACATTCTTGCGCGAAAGTAAAGAACACCATGTTTCTAAAGGTCGAGCCTCGTAAAAAACCCGAGTGGGAAAAAGAGCGCCGCCGCTTTTCATTCATAGGTCGGTCATTCATTACACTCAAATTGTTCATTACATTCAAACGTGGCACCGAGCATCCGGATCGCTGGCATTGACTTGATGGCCATCACCGGTCTTCGAACATTTGGGCCAAGGTCTACCTCATCACAAATTTGCCGGGTGCAGTCGTGGCTTCGCTCTTGCAGCCTCAAGGTCGGCCGCTGTGGTAACTACCCGGTCGTCCTTGTGTAGAATTTCATCTTGGTGTGTTCGTTGATACCACGGCCTCTAGCTTGCCGTGGTCGCTTCTACCAATGATGCAATCGATAGCATGATTTGAGGGGGAGTACGAGGAACGTCGTGCGGACCGGGCCCCGCATAAAGTGCTATCTCCGTGTCGTCACCAAATGTGACCATGAGTTCGATCGTTCTAATGGGTAGGTGTGATCGCTCCATTGAAGCCCGTCAAGGGTGTTGGCTCGGCACTGGGAATTATCTCGCTCGGCCAACCTTGATCTTGTCAATTAAGCCTTCAAACATGATGCCGGCCGAGCTACCCCAGTCGACCGAGATTCTTTGAACTTCGTGATTGGCCATGGCGCACGATTACCAACGAAACATAATTGTTTGGCCCGCCATCGTGCGGCCGCCGTGTCTCAAATGAGATGGGAAGTGTTTCGAGACCGGTGGGATGTTGATGTTGAACCGACCATCGGGAGCTCGCCCCACTTCTTTTTCGGTGGCTTTCTTTGATTCTCTACGGCCCCGAGGGTTGCCACCGTGGATGACCATAGCAACGTTGCGACCTCACGACCGCGGGGCTTTCGACCTTCGCACCGGTCTTTTTCTTGGGACGCTTGAAACAAGTAGGCGCCTTCCTCTGTCGAGATCGGTTTCATTCGCTTTCTGAGGTCGGTCGCCTTCCTCTACGCCACATACTTTCCCAACTTTCCTTTTCGAATGAGCTCTTCAATATCATCTTTGAGGGCCACACAGTCGTTAGTATCATGACCCTTGCTTTTGTGGTAACGGCAGTATCTTTTAGTCGGTCGTGCCCCCTTCTTGAGCACGAGTGGATCGGGCCGCTTTACTCCCACAAATTCATTGTTTTGGCACTCGCTATAGATCTGTGCAATAGAGGCGTTTAGCCGAGTGCGATGATCGAACGTCTTATCTCGAAAGTCGACCGATTGTCGCGGCGACCTTCATGCCCTACGGCCGGCTTGCCATTTTCTTCTTTAGGTCGTGCGCGCGACGGCCTTCCCTTCACGCCAAGGTTTCTTCGCACGCCATGTGGACGTTAGCCTCGTTAAGTAGCTGAGATCTTGGTAATGGTTAAGAGTGAATTCTTCCACGAACCGGTGGTCCGGTCGGATACCACGCTTCAGATATTTTAGCTTGTCCTTATCTGACAAGTCACGAACGGACTCGGCCTCGGTATTAAACCGGTCGATATACTGCCTCAGCGTCTCATTATCTCCTTGAACAACAGAGTCCAAGTATTCTTCATACCGATATTATTGGCGGTTTGCGGTGTAGTGAGAGACAGAATATTACGATTAGGTCGCCCCAGAGGAGATGGAATTGGGTCGCAGAGACTCCCACCATTCCAATGCTCTACCGCCCGAGATCGGGAAAAAGCTCGCATTTCATGGTCGGTCCCAATTCCCTATAGCGGCAGAGAGTTATTGAAGTAACGGAGATGCTTGTGCGGATCTCCTCGGCCGTCAAACTTGTTGAGATTGGGCGGCTTGCGGAGGTCTCGGAATCTTGTAACGCCGATCTCCCGGAAAACGGGCCGTGTTCATTACGAATGCCGTTCGACCCAAAAGGTTGCATTGCGAGGCACGCCTCGTTGCCGGCATTCCATAGAATCCTCCGGACGGGCGGTTGGTGGATGCCGAGAGGCTTACGGGTCGCTCGCTTTGGCCTCTCCTTGGCGTCGCGAAACGCCCCTAGTTCTCCCATTTCGTAATCTTCCGGCTCTTCACGAGAATCCCGGAGATCTCGCTTCTCGACCGAGCGTGACCCGGACGACTCATTGGAGGAATACTCGTAGGCGCGGCGACGGTGTCGGGCGGTAGCTAGAATCTTCATAGTCATAGGACATGGGCAGCGCCTCACGCTCGTTCCTACTGGGGCGATCTGTGTGTGCCCGCTTCTTGCCCGGGAGCGATGAGTAGTGCTCTCTCGGCGAAATGCTCCTTCGAGGAGGAGCGGTGTCTTCGCGGCCGGTCGGCGCAGCGAAGGTTCTCCGTCTTCCGCCCGTGGGTGGCCGGAATCGAACCTCTCTCTTGAGAGATGGCGCTCTCGGTCTGCGATCACTTGATTTTTGTTTTGCGGGAGCGCAAAGCGGCTGAAAGTGACATGATCGGTAGAGGTTTCGAATGCCCGCTTCAACCGGCTCGGGCGGTAGGTCTCGTGAGCGCCGGATGGATCTGGCTGGAGGACCGGTCCACGCACCGTTGTGCCGAAGGTTCTTGTCGTGGAAGGCCTTGAGATTCGTGGATCGTGACGCCACGCCACGCCCTCGAAGTGTCGATTCTTGGCGCCGGAGGATTGAGTCGAAGCGGCCGCGTGCGGGGGCGATCGCGTGGAGCCATGAAAGAGGTAGGATAGCGCGCACGCCTCCCCAGCGTGGTCGCCAATTGATCGTACCTTGACCAATGAAGTGTTGAAGTGTTGATTGATTCGCCTATGGGCCGGTCGTTGAATAGGTGAAAGGACCGGTCCCCGCTTCGCGCGTTGAGCACCTCGGGTGGTACTGCAAAGACACTCCGACGATCTAGTGAGAGGTCGCCGGGCAGATAGCACAAGGTTAGAGAACGCACGATGCCATGTGCGAATGGCGTATATATCTGGCCGATGTCCGACCGTTTATGCGAGGATTTCACGGCGAAGTGCGCTCCAAGCGGCGTGTTGGGCGATCGTGATGGGTCGGGCCGCGAGTCCAATTCTTTGTTGGCGATCCTCATAATTGCTAATACACCGAGAGCAGAACTTATAATTATTATTATTATTTAGTTAAAAACTGTTTTTTGATTTGGTAATACAGAAATTGTTACTTTAGTTAAATGTAAACTTAAAATTTTGCATTAATACTAAATATTATTAGTTAGTTAAATAGATATTTTCGAAATAATTATTATTAATATAGTTAATATTAGTTAGTTAAATATTATTAGTTAGTTTATTAATAGTAATTATTATTTGATTTAGTATTAGTTAAATAATTAGATTTAAAATCTTTGATTTAGTATTAGTTAAATAATTAGATTGAAAACTGTTTATGTTTATTTAAAAAAATAAATAAGAAGATATGAGATAGTAAATATTATTTTGTATTAGTTAAATAATTAGATTTGAAATCACTATTAATATAGTTAATATTAGTTAGTTAAATAGATATTTTGAAATTATTAAATTATTTTTAATTTTAATTGAAAATCTGTTTATGTTTATTTAAAAAATAAATAAGAAGATATGTGATAGTAAATATTATTTTGTATTAGTTAAATAATTAGATTTAAAATCACTATTAATATAGTTAATATTAGTTAGTTAAATAGATATGAATTGAAATAATTAGGGTCATAGTAAAATATAATAGTTGATAGTTTATTTAAATTTTTGTTAGTCTACAAATATAATAGTAGCTATAATATTAAAAATGAAAATGTCTATTGTTACGATAGACATATATGTTGTAATAAATTTATTTAGGACATCCACAAAAAATGGATCGTAGTTGGATGTATGATCGATTATATCCTGGAAGAGCGGGGTTGAAACGACGTTTTGTTGAAGGAGTTGAAGAGTTTGTTCTTTTAGCTAAGCGTCAAAAAGAATTTGAGCAACAAGGTGGAATTAGATGTCCTTGTTCGAAATGTATCTTTCGAGCCATAAAAAATGAAGGTGACATTCGACTTCATTTGTACAACAATGGATTTAAGCTAAATTATTGGATATGGACTCGTCATGGCGAGGTAGCACTGGAGTTCTCGTGTTAATATAATTAATGTTCCTCCGGTTGATATTGTTCCCTGCCCAAGAAGTAGAAGGTGGCACTTCAAGTCGATCGTAGAAGCCGTTGGCTCATCGACAAATCACCGTTTGATGTTGTTCGGGGATGATACGTGATGCTATCGGTGTAAATTTGGATTTTGAGGAACCACAATATGATCTTTCAAGAAGTTCGAATGAAGAAGCTCGGAGGTTTTATATGTTTTTGAGTGAGACAAATCAACCATTATTTGAAGGATCTAACGAATCTAAATTATCAATGTGTGTTCGGTTGTTGGGTCTCAAGTCTCAATTTAATGTTCTTTGAATTGTGCATGGAATATATGACAAAAATGATGTTGGATGCAACCCCATTAGAGGACTTTTGCCGCAGAGAGTTATTATGATGCTAAAAGATCGTGTCGAAGCTTGGCTTAAAATCTAAGAGAATTGATTGTTGTGTGTCGGGTTGCATGCTATATTATAGCAATGAGTTTGGGATAAATGATGGAGAGTTGTCGGAATGCAAGTTGTGTGGAGAGCCCACGCCACGCGTGCCAGAAAGGGACGAGTAGAGGCAAACCGATTCCACGGAGAAAGCAAGTGTTCTATCCGCCTCTTATACCAAGGCTACGAGAGGATGTTTACTTCAAAGGAGATGCGGGTAAAATGTCATGGCACTATGAAAATAGAAACAATTACGGTGAATTACGCCACCCATCCGATGGTGAAGCTTTGAAGCATTTCGATCGTGTTCATCCGCATTTTGCTAGTGATCCACGCAATGTTCGGCTTGGTTTATGCTCCGATGGTTTCACACCCTATATTCAAGCATCGGCATCACCGTATTCTAGTTGGCGATTATTGTTACCCCGCACAACCTTCCTCCGAGAAATGTGTATGTCTAAACCATACATGTTCTTAAATGCCATTATTCCGGGACCACAAAATCCAACGGTGGTATTGACATATATTTGCAACCTTTGATCGATGATCTAAAAAGGTTGTGGCATGGTGTTTTAACTTATGATGCAAAGACGCAAACAAAATTTTCTCATGAGGGCGGCTTTGATGTGGACCATCAATGACTTCCCTGCCTATGGAATGTTGTCAGGATGGGGGACACATGGTAAGATGGCGTGTCCGATTTGCATGGTTGACACAAGAGCTTTTACTCTTAAATATGGAGGAAAAACATCATGGTTTGACTCACACCGTAGGTTTTTACCTAGCGATCATCCATTTAGAAGGTCAAAATATGCATTCATCAAGGGAAGTATTGAAACAGTGAACCTCCCGTGGTGACACCGTAAGAAGTTTGGAAAAAGTGTCAAGGATATCCCTCCAGTAGAAGTCGTTGCAGGTGTTGTTTCTCGTCCAGATGGTTATGGAGTATGGCATAATTGGACAAAAAAGAGTATTTTTTGGGAACTTCCATATTGGAAAGATAATCTACTTAGACACAATCTGGATGTCATGCACATTGAAAAGAATTTTTTTGATAACATATTTAACACTGTTATGAATGTAAAAGGTAAAACAAAAGACAATGAGAAGGCTAGGAAGGACGTGGATCATTACTGCAGGCGAAAGGATTTGTCGTTGGTTGAGCAGGGTACTAGGACGTTGAAACCCAAAGCCAATTATACTTTATCTACCGAAGAAGCGAAAGAAGTTTGTAGGTGGATAAAACAGTTTGAAAATGCAGACGGTTATTCTTCCAATTTAGCAAGATGTGCAGATGTGGATAATGGGAGGTTGCATGGGATGAAGAGCCATGATTGTCATGTATTCATGGAGTGTTTACTTCCTATCGCTTTTAGTTAGATTTACAACACATGTTTTGAATCCGCTCATTGAAATAAGTCAATACTTTAAGAATTTGTGTGTTCGCAAGCGCTTAAAGCGGATGATCGACAAAAATGGAACAAGACATCCCACTTATCTTATGCAAGTTGGAGAGAATTTTTCCCCCGGTTTCTTTGATTCTATGGAGCATGTTCTTTGTTCATCTCATGAATGAAGCTAAACTTAGTGGACTGTCCAATACGGATGGATGTATCCGTTTGAAAGGTCGAGTTAATATACATATGAAAGAAGTTTACTACAATTTCAACACATTATTATTAACATATAATTTTCTATAGGTTCATGGGTGATTCAAAAGATCAATCAAAAATAAAGCTAGAGTTGAAGGATCGATATGTTCGTCTTACTTGCATCGTGAAACAACTCATTTTTGTTCATATTATTTCAACAATGATTTGGCTCCTACAAGTAGTCGAAATGAAATCAACATTGAACCACCAAGACATCGTTTAGCTTTGTCCGTCTTTTGTCTCTCCCGGTCGTCCGTGCGGAAAAGAGTCAATTCATCAGCAATGAAGAAGAGTTAAACTCAAACTCACCATGTTCATGTCTTGATAAAACATGCATCGAGGTCCAACCATTCATTGAGTATGTCTTTCTCAACCTAGTTATCTTAATTTCTTTATAAATTAAAGAAATCTGTGTGTGTAACAATTGTTAATTTCTCATTAGGGAGTTTTTGACATCGAGAGGAGTAAGTGAAGAACAATCGTGCGCTTCATATTCATGCGCATTTTCCAATGTGGTTTAAGCGGCGTATGTATTCCCTTCCGCCAACTCCTACCAACCAACACACGAGAAACTTATCGATGGTCCTCGAAGATGTGTTAAAGAATGGCACACATACTTTGTGAATGGTTACAAATTTCACACTAACAAATGGATGTAGGCAGAGAAAGCAATGAATAGTGGAGTTTGCATGAAGGGTGACACCGGGAGAGGCGAAGATGATTTCTATGGTGTTGTTGAACACATTTATGAACTTGCATACCCTTATCTTGATTATCATCAAAAGATAATCGTTTTTTTTCTGTAATTGGTCCGATCCGTCCCTCGAGGAACAAAGTTTAACCCAAAGACAAATACAAGTGGACATTAAAATGAGTGGTAGATATCGGTACAGACGATCCTTTTGTCATTGCACAAAATGTGAGACAAGTCTACTATGTCTCTTATCCATCAACACGGTGATCGGCGTGGTTGGTGTGTCGCAATTAAGACAAAACCAAGAGGTTACATCGAGACAAATGACACAGTGGAAGATGTGCCATATCAGTCAGAAGAAATGTCCAATGTAAATGAAGTGATTGAAGTTGAGATCATTACTCGTTTACGTGATGAGTCCAACGCTGGCGATGAAGTTAATGAAGACGAAGATCTGAGATCATGAGGACGCAATCGATCACGCTTCGGTGTATCGGAGTTGACTTATCCGATGATGATGGTGATTTTGAGAAAGAATGGGATTCTAATTAATTAATGTCATGTTATCTTATTTAAATAATTTGTTGGTTTGTAATATTTATATTTATCAGACTTGATATATATTTGCCTATGTTATTCAAAGTCAAATATTATTTGTTGTCAAATAATATTTATATTTATCAAACTTGATATATAATTTGTTGGTTTGTAATATTTATATTTATCAGACTTGATATATATTTGCCTATGTTATTCATCATTAAAAGAAATTTGTTGTCAAGTATTATTTATATTTATCAGAGTTGATATATATTTGCCTATGTTTTTCATCATTTATATATGTTATTAACTTTATTTTATAGCTCTGAGAATAGTTATGGCATCGTTAGGAAATAGTGACTCACCACATGATGAGGACCCACCCGTGCCGCCTCATGATAAAGGAAAGAAGATATGTACTTCTTTACGCGGCCGTAAGCCTAAGATAGTATATCGACTTGTTCATGGCAACTATGTGGGTATGCCTTCATCAGACGAGCTCGAGGGCGTTGAACCCGTGCCGCCTCCACCCGGTAGTGTGGCACCCCCGCTGATCGAGATACGCGCCACGCGCGTGTATGATGCGCAAACCGACGTGGTTGATATTTTGGATGAATGGCCGTATCGTTGTGGAGGTTGTTGGACACTGTAAGTATTTATTATATATATTTGTATTTGTATTTGAAATTTGTCTTTTTAAATTAATATCATTTTAATTTTTCTTTCTTATGTACAGCTTTGATCCTGGGAGGATTGTGTCCCGCGCGATAACAAGTATAATCAAGGCAAACTACACAACTTCACAGGTTGATTGGTCGGAGGTTAAAAAGATCCCATGATCCAAAATGTGGAATCAATTTAGGGTAAGTTTTTTTACTATTTAATTAATTTTTAATTATTCCAAATTCTTGAATTCATTAAGTTGTTTTTTCTAATTAACAACTTATTTTATTTTATGCAACCAGGCAACATTCGCATGGAAACTTGAGGATGACCATGCAGTTAAGAAAGTCTTCAATTCAAGAGCTTCTCACCGTTTTTCTGAAATGCTGCGGGAAGAGCGTGACAAGCCTCCTGGATCAGAGGTAGCTGATTGGATTGGTCCGCCTATATGGGATGAACTCCAACTGAAATGGGCGCATGATGATTATCAAAAAAATGTAAGAGAGCCGCGAATCGGGCTTACGAGAATGGTGGTTGCGTAAATCTGGGCGGTTCTATCAGCTCATATGAACATGCTAAACGCCTGGTAATATTTTATATATCTTTGTTTTTAATTCTTCAAATTTTATATTTTATTAAATACTAATATTATAAATTAATACTATATACAGGAGGCTTTTCTTGGTCGGCCACCTACTTTGCCGAAGATACACGTGCAACTTCATATGCGCGAGGACACCGGTGAGTTTCAAGAGCGGCCAAGGATGATTCAGAAGCATTCAATAATTGGCAAAGCAGGAGTATCGCCAAACACGGGATAGTAGCGGACCGAGGTTGATCCCGATGAGGAGGCTCGATTGGCCTTAGCAAAATGGAAAGAACTTGCTTTGGTCCATCAAGAAGAAAGGTCGATTACGAGGATCCGTGGTATGGGCGGCGTTCTTTTCCAAATTCCATTGTTCAATTTCGAGTCAAATTCCTCTTCAACAACAATCTTCGGGCGCTCTCATGTCCCCACTCTCAAGAGCGAGTGAGCTTGCGGTATTGACCGAGAAATTGAGCAACTATGAGCGTGAGATTCGGGAGTTGCGAGAGCGACAAAGTCGAGGAGCGCAGGTTGGCGGCCAAGAACGAAACGTGAGGAGCGCAGTTGGCGGTCAAGAACGCAGAATCAATGAGGAATTCGGGAAGCAAGTAATGGATAGTATGTCTCATGCAAGGCCATCTATGCCATCATCATCATCATCGAGTACCTTATCCACCGCCGAGGATGCGCGCCCTACGGAGGTGCTTTCAGTGATACCACGGTGCCTTCGACCTCCAATCAACTATGAGCGTACTGCCTTCAATCGTCGCCATACCCATATGGTCACCCTCATATGGTCAGCCCTCATATGGTCACCGAGCCTCGATTTAAACTCTCTCCGCATGCCCATTCGGCCTCGGCCCATCAGCGACCACGTCGGCCCACGTCATGTCTCCCGAAGCAATTCCAACAACCGTCCCAAAGCAATTTTAGACCCAGCCACGTCAACCACAACCCCAACAGCAGGACGATGAAGAAGATGATTGGACGACAGCGCTTTTACAGCTGGATCCCAACAGCAACCCGAACCCAAGGCCTTATTATTAGTGGTTTGTTGTTGGATAATTTTATTGTGACTTTGTTGGTTTTATTAGTTGTTTAATTTGTATGGATAATTTAAATTTAATTACTACTTTGTTGGTTTGATTATTTATCTATTGATAATTTATTTCTCGTTTAATTTGACATTCAATAAATGTTTTACGGTCTTTTAAATAATTTAAAAGTAATAACGGTTTTTTAAAAATAATTTTCAAATTTTAATAATTTACTTTTAAAATTTTAATAATTGATTTTTAATAATTTACTTTTAAAATATTTAAAATTAGATTTTCAAATACTTTTTAAAAATAATTTTCAAATTTCAAATTGTTAAAAGAGATTTTAAAATTTAAATATTATTTTCAAATTATTAAATTAAATTAATTTATATTTTAAATATTAAAAATTAGATATAAATTTTTAAAAACGTTTTTTTAAAAAAAAATATATATATTACCGGCGGATTTTAAATAAATACCGGCGGAATATGCACTTTTTTAAAAAAAAAAAAAACAGAAAACATTTTACCGGCGGATTTAGAAAGTTACCGGCGGCTTTTCTGAATAAAAAAAAAAATTATTACCGGCGGATTTAGAAAGTTATCGGTGGCTTTTCTGAATAAAAAAAAATAAAAATATTACCGGCGGATTTAGAAAGTTACCGGCGGCTTTTCTGAATAAAAAAAAATAAAAATTTATTACCGGCGGAATTTGAGTTGCTACCGGCGGCTTTTTACGCCGCAAATATCCTGTTGTTACCGGCGGCTTTTTCCGCCGGAAAAAATCAGCTAGTTACCGGCGGATTTTCCGTCGGTAAGTGTTACGTACGCCGTTTTAACCGGCGGAAAATCCGCCGGAACCGTTCACTTACCGGCGGTTTTTTGGCTTTACCGGCGGCTTTGGTCCGCCGGAAAACCTTGATTTTCTTGTAGTGAGAGCCCAGCAAAGAAAAAGCAGAAAAAGCAGAAGAAGGTGAGTAGTGAAGAAGAACTTAATTCAGCTGATCTGGATGACATTAATGAGAGTGATGCAGATGAATCAAGGAATGTGAGCATGGAAATCCTAAGTGATGAAGAGGAAGAAACACATTCTGAAGAGAGAGGAAGTTCCAGTGATAAGACAGATAGTAAGACTGACTCTCCACCAACCCAAACAATCAAAGAACCATCCAAGAAACAATCCAAAGCAGCCAAGCCCAAACCACCATCACCAAAAGCCAAACAACCCCAAACCTCACTCAAAGAGCCATCCACCCATGACCAGAATATCCCCAAAACACCACAATCCAAACCACAAGACCAACCCATTTCACAACCACCCCCCACTCAACCTGAACCAGAAAAAGAACCATCACAACAACCATCCATTCAAGAAGTACCTGGTGGAGACGTGGCAACGTTTGAAGCAACTAATGTTGGAAGTAACCCAGACCCACAACACCCAAAAAGCCAAGAGTCAAGAGTGTGCCCACCCAGAATCCATTTGGGAAGAAGAAAAGGCATGAATTAGCTGCTGCAAGTAAATAAGCCAGAGCTAGTGAAGAAGAAGAACAAACTGATGCTGCCGCAGCCAAAAGGCAAACGTTGCAGGTAAGGAAGAAATCTGAAGCTACTAAAGGCAAGCCAACCACCGCTACAAGTGCAACATTTGTTGCTGCTAGTGGTTCAGAGAATTCCTCTACTGTTGTTGCTGAAGAAGGAGCTGCAGAGGCTATAACGTCTGCTGAGAAAGAGGCTGCAGCAAAGCTTGTAGAATTGTAGGTGATGAAAGCACATGAGGCTGCCGTAGAAAAAACAAAGGAGCAAGCACTGGAGGAGGCTACTCAAAGGTTGGCAGAATATCTTCTCAAGCAAGCCCAAAACAAAGTTGTTGCTATTGGTGGTGCATCCAAAGACGTTAAAACGTCTCAAGAACCAGAGGTTGAAAAAGGCCAGGTGGACCCCAAAGAACCAAAGCAAGTTGATCCTGTAGAGCTGGCAATGAAAGCATGGGAGGAAGCAAAGAAAAGGATTGCTGAGAGCAGTGCAAAGATGTCCCAAAAAGCTGAAGTTTCAGTTGCTGCTGGTGCCAGCTCAAGAGTGGTAGGCTCTGATGAAACCACAACCACTACCACTGCAGAGGCAGGAGGAGAGAAGAAGAAGAAGGAAAAGAAAAAGACGACCGCTCAAGCAAGCATCCCCATTTGGCAGAGTGGAAGGCTCAGGTCTGGTGTTCTGAACAAGTAGTTTAGCCCTCTTTTTAGCAGTAGAATAGTTGTAGTTTTAATTTCAGTACGAATAAAGAACTGTCCAACGTGATAACGTCTGTTTCAACGTTGGATAGTTAGTAGTCAGTAGTTTGATTGCTTGTGTTATGTTTGAGTGTTCCCTTCCCATTTTTGAAAATCAGTGAGCAGTGAGGACACTGCTCATCTTTGGGGGGGGGGGGGGAGGATCACCCTTATGTCCTGTGTTTTTATGTTTTGTGTATGCATAAAATCAAATGCAAAATCAGTTTACTTTCCTACTCTATTAATCATCAAAAAAATGTTTCTCTTTGGGCTAAATCTAGTGATGACTGTGTGCGAATATGTGTGAGTAGCTGATGCATGCTTAGATGAATAGAATTGATTACTGCTTCCACACAAACTCTGTTTTGAGGAAAACCTAGTTAGCTAGGGACTATTTGATGCTAAAGCTAGTTTTGGTTGACTATGGTGATTGTAAAACTTGATTAAAAACTTAGAGTAGCAGTAGAAGCTAAGTTTGGGGGTATATCAGGTTGTACTAAGGCTGGGTGCAAAGACTGTAGGATGATTAGTGCATGTGTAGTGTGAGTGCAACGTTGTAACGTCTACCCGTAACGTTATAACGTATGCCGTGTGTGTTGGTGTGTTGTGTTCTGTATTTCAAACGTTATAACGTCTCATCTACAAACGTTATAACGTCTACTCCAAAAAGACCAAAAAGTGTGTGTTGTTTCAAATAAGTGGAAAATCCACATGTTCTTTGTATTTGCTGCAATTTCCCGAAACAAATGATGGGTACTCCAAATGTCTCAATCCAAATTGTCAAATCCAAAGGCTCAAAAAGGAGAAAATAAAATAATAATAAAAAAAAAGACTCCGAGCCAAAAGAGAAGTGAATCAATTGAAAGGTGCTCATTAATGAGGGGGTTGCAGTCCTCTGTGTGTTTTGCGTTGTGTGAGTCAGAAAAATAGTTTGCACTAATCTAGTCCTAGTACCCAATTAAGACCCTTTGTCGTGCTTAAAATAACCCTCACGTCTTATGTGGAAATGTTAGCCTACTCTCTATTTTGAAAGATGTTTTACTCTCACCAAACGGAAACCACTCTTTCATAGGCTAGGGTAGCTTCTGAACCTAGCTAGGAATGGAATTGATACAGAGATCACACACTCACTTTGGGCAGTAATGAATCTAGAATGTAAATGTGCATTGGTGCGTGAGTGTGTAGTGTAAGTCTGAAGAAATTAGCCCCTTGAGAATAAATTTTTGATCAAATGGTTGAGTAGAGTGTAAACTGCTGGTGTATTTAATTTCATGCATCTTTTCATATGCTTTGTTTTGATTGCTTGAGGACAAGCAATGGTTTAAGTTTGGGGGTGTGATAACTCATATTTATATGAGTTATTTATAATTATTCAAAGATAAATCATGCAAGTTCTCTGGCAATAGTAGGTTGTTTCTATTAAGTTTACATTCGTTTATTGCTTTTTAGTAAGAAAGGGGCTAAATTACAAGTTCTATGCATTTTGGCGCCAATTGGTGCCTTTGTGAGCGTTTTGATGCTTCTTGTGTTTGTGTAGTAAACTGAACGTGGCAACGTCCCTCATCACGTCTGAAGAAGGGCAGCAAAGCAAGAAAGAAATATCTCATTTGTGGCGCACCAGAAATGATGGTCAAAGATCTAGAAGTGCAGAAGATCTTCTCTCTCCCACGTGTGCCGACGACGACCGTAGCAAAGCAAAGCTTGTCATTTCAAACAATATTTTATTTACAAGCAAGCTTGGTAGGTGGGGAATGACATCAGCAAGCATGTGACTCTTTTTGCTATTTATACAAGACTTATCTCTCTAAGGGACAAGCGCACACACACCTGCATCATACAGTCCATCCATTCATCATCTACCTTCCTCCATTTCAATGAAAGTTTTCTTAAAAGTTTCGGACACAAACTTCTTCATCCGAACTCTCTCAAACTCCATTTTTCATTTCCATTCGCAACCACTACTGGGAAGCTCAGACGTTGCAACGTCTTTACAGCGTGCAGGAAAGAAGGCTACTTAGGCGTATCTTTTGCGTTTAGTTTCCTTTTCTCTATGTATGGTATTTGATTTCACTTCCTTATCTTTCTGTAGAGATGCTCAGCATGAGCTAAACATTTGTAGTTGGGTTGTTGTTTTGCATGTAATGAACCCCTAGTTTAATGCTATGAAGTATTGATGTTTATGCGTTTTAAATCTTTGCATGTTAATATTTCCAAACTTGTTTTGAGACAGGCCACTTAAAAAATAAGTAGATTCATAGTATGCACATGGTCTATGAAAAGAACTCAAAGGTTTATATGAATGAAAAGGTGTACTAAAGACATTTAGGCATTTTTATCTAAGTCTAGACATAGAATGGATAATAGTTCGGTAGGACATTCTTTGTGGGTACTTAAAATACAGGAGTAGGCCTACTTAGAACCTAGACATAGGATTTCTAGTACTTGAAGCTCTGACGTTTTGTGATTGAAAAGCACAGTTCTTTTGCAACAGCGTTCAAACGTTATAACGTCTATACAGAATAGCATTTGTACGTGATAACGTGTAAACGTTATAACGTCTGACTAGAGGAGATTTACTTGCATGCAGCAATCCAACTCATTCTCATTTATATTCACAACCACTTCTTGTTTACTTGTTTTATTTATGTTCTTAGTATTAACACCAACTTTTAGTGCCGATTTATTACTTGTTTCACTCGTGTTTTGAAGACTTGAACTTTGAAAGTAAAATCAATCCTCGTTGGAACGATCTCTTACTTTTATCCACTTTATTACTTGTACAACGTGTATACTTGCACTGATATTGCGATTAGAACACACGCAACAGGGAACATGCCACAGGGCAAGTCCAAGGCGTGGGAAGGTATGACTGTTGCGCACCACCTGACGTGTGAACTAAGTTGGTCTTCTGAGCATGTTGTCAGCTAAGGAAATAGTCAAGAGAGCATTGTAGTGAAATCTGAGTTGACTTTTCTATTCCATCCCAAACCTTTTCATTACGACGTTTCCATAAGCACCAGATTAACATAGCAAAGCGACACCTGGCATCGCTGGAAAGTGTGGCCAAGAGGTGAAAGGTGCTAGCATTAAAACCCTCTCCATCTATAAACACCAATTCAATGATATTCCAAAAATCAGCTGCCCTCCATATGTCAACTGCTTTCGGGCACTCAAAGAAAACATGCCATTCCGACTCCATGATACCATCGCACATGGCAAAGGTTGCCGTACACGGGACATGGCGTCGACGAAGGTTCGCACGACAAGGAAGAACACCACGCAGACAGCGCCAAAGAAGAAGGCGCACCTTATGATACCATCGCACATGGCACAGGTTGTCGTACACGGGACATGGCGTCGACGAAGGTTTGTGCGGCAAGGAAGAACACCATGCAGGCAGCGCCAAAGAAGAAGGCGCACCTTATGAGGCACCTTAAGATTCCAAACCAGTTCCAATTTCCAGCAACTCTCATATCTGTAGTCTCAATTAGCTCATTCATAGCAACATAGTCCGCCGACTTAACCGAATAGTAACCATCTCGACTTTTGTTCCAAACCAATGAATCCACACCGTCCCTACATCGAATAGAGACATTAAGAATTTTTGCCCTATCCACCGGATTGAATAAGTGATTAAGGAGAGGAATGTTCCACCCACGGCCGTCAACATCAAAGAGAGCGCTAACCGTGATATCCTCAAAACCCATAGGCGGATGAGAAGTAACCTTAAGCGAACCATCCCCTTTCAACCACGGATCCTTCCACACGTTGATACTACTGCCATCCCCAATTTTCCATCTTTCTCCAAAATTAACCAACACCTGTGAAGTGTGGATGTTACGCCAAACATAACTCGGATTATGACCCAAGCGGGCCTCCAGAAAATTTCCTATTCGAAAGTATTTAGCTTTGAAGACTCTTGAAACTATAGCATCCGGGTTGGTGCATAAACTCCAACCTTGCTTCCTTAGCACTGCTAAATTGAAACTGTGAAAGTGGCGAAAGCCCATAATAAATGGTTGTCCTTCTATTATTTACTTTTTACCGTATTTCATACATTTCTAGTATAATTTCAACAGAATTGCTATAAGTTTGTTTAATGATACGTTTCTAGTATAATATCTGAACCAAATCACTCCATATTTTGAAAAACTGACCCAAATAGTTCCAAGCCAATGCGGTCTTTTGTGACTTTCAATTTAGTTTGGATTGATTTACGGTTTATGTTTGGGTTTTTTGTTTGTACCCCACCCCTTCCCCATATACCCCCACCGAAAAGTGAAATCCCAAAATGTCATTCTGAAAACGTATTTTTAAAAAAAAAATTGGTCAATCGTATATACACTTGGGGGGTGTATATACGGCCCTTACATTTGGCCATCGTATATACACCCCCCAAGGCGTATATACGATTGGCAAACCCCCACCTTAATCGTATATACGCATTGAGGGTGTATATACGATGGTCAAATGTAAGGGTCGTATATACACCCCCTCAGGCGTATATACGATCCCTATGGTATCCCTATGATATTTTTATTTTATTTTAAGTCAAATAAAAATTAGTTAAGCCCTGAAAATAGGTTTAGTTTGTAGTTCGTTAAAACGTGACGATGTTATACGTCGAACGAATAATTTAGGCTAAAAAATCGGTTTTCGGGCAACATATCCGATCGTAATGAAACCACGACCATTAAATCCGTAATGAAACTTCTTACGGGACTACGGCCTCAAAATCCCAAATTCCATCGTTTACTATATTTTATGATTTTTTTTAATTTGTCATAGTCTCGAAAAAATCTAAAAAATTTTGCATAGCCTTATTTTGGTTTTGTTAGATTTTTAGTGGTGTTTTTATAATTTTTTAGAGTAGTCTGACTCTTTAACGAATTTTTAGTAGTCTTTTAGTAATAAAAATTAAAACAAATCATTAAAAAAAACAAAAAAAAACCCATCGTATATACGTTTTGAGCATGTATATACGATTGGACATAAAATAGTCCTCGTATATACGTACTCAAAACGTATATACAATTTATTTTATTTTTTTAAAAAAATTAATTTTAAAGGGGCATTTTGAGATTATCCAATTTGGTGGGGGTATGGGGAAAGGGTGTGAGGTATGGAAAAAACATCCCTTTATGTTTAAGTTGAGTTGGATTTTGTACAACCTAATTGTGATTGGTTACACATATGCTTTGTCAGCATGGGCCCATTCAGCCAATGCACAAATCTTAAAACGACAATGTGAAGGGACAGACAGCATTAGTGCATGTGCATTACAACTTACGCAGCTAACACTTGCCGACTTGAGACATACCATGCGGGGAGGAAGGAGGTGCAATCGTGTGCCCTTATTTTCACCTTAGCTTCATCTCTAGCCGTCAAATTGCAATCCTATGGTGACAATTCAAAATACCCAAACCGGCTTTGACTCCCTCCACCCTTAGTATTTTTAATTCTTAATGCCAATCATTTTAGTAATTTACATTTAAATATAAAAATATAAATAATACTACTATTATCCCAATTCCTAAGGCCATATCACTCTTAAGTCTTATCCGTCAACATCTTACTTTTTTTTTCATTTGACATTCTACATCTCTTTATTTTCTTTTTCTTATTTTTTCTCTTTATTTTGCTATTCCCCCTTTATTTTCTATTGAATAGAACTCAATCAGCAAAAGTCGCAGTCCTCATTATCACTACTAGGACACACACCCGTGCTCAGCACGAACCTGACCGGTTATGAAATTTTCTTATAGATATTAACTAATCAACAGTTATGTTATATGGGCTCAACCATTCTCGTAAAAATACGCATACGGTGAAAAGACTAAAATACCCCTAAAAAATTACAAATTTACAGAATATTGACCATTTCTCACTTACATATGATTTGACCAGAAATATTTTAAAACTCATCGTATCTACCTTCCAGGGTTTAGGGTTAGGGGGAATAAAAATGATGAAGCGTGAGATTCTTAATATCGTGGGGTTAATTCAATCAACTCCAATTCACTTGACCCAAAAAATAACTAAGTTGTTCTCTAGCATTTGCTGAAGCTAAAACAATGTCAGAGTACTGTGTGTGATTGGGCATTTGATGTTGTGCCAAGGGCAAACATTCCCTGTTTTGAATGATAACAAATTACAAGTTACTAATAATTTACTTGAGGTAAAGCGCGGGAAAAATATAAGAGCGCAGGCGATGATGAACAAGAGAGCCGGAAGCTAACTCAAAGTTGTAGAAGCTCGGATTAAAAGTCGCTCAAGCATTGAAGACTTATATCGCTGCGTAGGACTCATGTAAGATCGTATTACCCAAGTCTTATAACATTCGTAGTTGAGAGATGATGATTAAAAATAAAATTGTTTTAGAAAAATGTTTTCTATAAAATCATGATTTATTAGATTAGACACAAGTTGTTGTTAAAGAAAAGTTTTGAATCATGATTTGTTGTTTTTTTATAAAGAAACTTGATTCATAGCTTAATGTTTTAAAAGAATTTGTTTTTGAAGTAAAGAATGATTCTTGATTGGTAAATTAAGCTAGAAATCGATTTCCACTTATTTCTAAAGCCAAAAATCGATTTCCTCTTGCTTTTTAAAGTCAAGAATCGATTTCCCTCTTCCCTTGGAAGCAAGAAATCGATTTGCCACTTCTTAATTGGTTTTGAAAGAGTTTGTTTTGGAAAGAAAGTAATCGATTGATGACTTTGTGTATTTGAAGAGCCAAATCGATTTCCTCTTGCTTTTCAAGCTAGAAATCGATTTCCCCCTTGTTTAAAGGCTAGAAATCGATTTCCGTTGTAAGTCTAAATCCAACAATCGATTCATAGCTTGCTTGTTTTTAAAAGAACTTGTTTTGGAAAGAAAACAATCGATTGATGACCTTGTGTTATTAAAGAAGCAAATAGATTATTGACTCCTTTTCTAGAGCTAGAAATCGATTTGGGGCTTCTCTCCTTAAAGAGGAAAATCGATTTCTTGCTGCTTCTTTTAAGAAAACAATCGATTTGTTACTTATGTTTTATACGCAATCAATCGATTTCTCACTTATAACATGATGTTAAGATTTGTTTCAACGGTAATATTTTTTCAATCCCTATAAATAGGACATAGGGTTTTCACGATAAAAAGACACAACCCACATATCAAAAAGAAAAGAAAAGAACGAGAACTCTCACAGTAACATTCATCTTTTTACGTTCTTCATCTAGGGTTTCAAATCTCTCATCTCTCTCAACTACATATTGTTATATTGCTTGAGTGATTGGATCCTAGTTTATACTTGTAATCTTTTATACTTATTGGTTGTTGTGAAATCTCGGGAAGCTTTCTTGGGTAGTTCAATCGGGAGATTGAATTGTAGCGAAATCCTTAGCGGGGAGCTTGGGTTCTCAATTGGGGAAAATTGAGATTGGTGTAGTAGCTATAGGGAAGTTGCTTGCTTGTAAGACATTGAAGAAGTATCTTCTCATATAGTGGTGATTACCAAAGTCCAAAGGTTGCAAGCTGGGCCGAGGAGTAGGGCTTTTATCCCGAACCTCGCTAAAATCACGGTGTACTTCTTCCCCTTATCTTTACTTTGCATTTTCTTTATAATTGTTAACTGTCATTGTAGTTGATATTATCACGCTTAAACTTCAATATCACTGGAATTGTTTCTGCCATTGTTATAGCTTGCTTAGGTGTTGCATATAGTTTAAATCTTATTTTCCGCATGTGATTTTAACTTGCATCGTTAATATTTCGAAAAATAAAAAAGATTTCATTTTTAAAATATAACCTTATTCACCCCCCCTCTAAGGTTATCATATAGTCCAACAATTGGTATCAGAGCAGGAAACTGCATATAGAGCTTAACATCTCGCATTTTTACGATCATGGGGTCTTTTATTAAAGAGGAATGTCTTTTAATAGGCCACCTTTATTTGATGGAACTAACTACGACTCTTTGGAGTAGTCGAATGAAATGTCATGTGCAAGGCTATAGATTTTACAATTGTGGAGGATTATTGTTGATGGACCGCTCACTCCAATGAGGATCAAAATTACAAAACCGGTGATCTTGATGTTGGTGATTCCACAAAAACTCAAGCAACCCGAAAAGAAAGGAAGTAGTACTGTTGAAGACATCTATACCATTGACTTGAGTGAATTGAGAAAGTCCGAACTTGACAAAATCTCCTTGAATGCCAAAGCAATGAACATTCTACATCTTGCGCTATGTGAAGAAGAATATGGTAGGGTAAAAGGTTGTCGATCGCTAAGGAAATCTAGGATTGTCTAGAAGCTACTCATGTAGGTACAAGCCAAGTAAAAGATACAAAATCCGAGTTCTTACTTCGAGTATGAAGCTTTCAAGATGAAGGAAGGTGAAAGCTATTCTTTGCCATGCACGGAGGTTGAATTTAATTGTTAACAACTTGAGAGCACTTGGTAAAAAGTATTCTACAAAGGACTTGAATGGAAAGATACTTGCGTCGTTGGATGGTGAATTTTTCCTAAGACATGTTCTATCATTGAAGCTAAGGATATTGGTACTCTTCCTACTGAAGATTTAATTGGGTCTCTTCTAGCATTTGAAGTGGTGTTGGGTGCTAAGAAAACCCCAGGAAAAGAAGTGGTAAAAGAAAAGAGGTCTCTTGCTCTTTGCGGTGGAAAGTCTTCTAAATCGGGAAAGAAAGTGGTTGAATCGATGATGAATCGATGAAGAAGACATGGTTATGCTTGCTAAAAAATTCAAAAAATTCATGAAGTTCAACAAGTTTAGGAAAGGTGATTTTTCAAAGAAATCAAGGGTATAACAAAGGTGATAGTCATGAGAAAGGAGACGACCAACCAAGATGTTTTGAATGCAACAAACTGGGTCATCTCAAGGTTAATTGTCCAAAACTTAAGAACAAATACCCAAAGAAGAAAGCAATGAAGGCTACATGGGATGACACAGAGGCGAGGGTGAAGCGAGAAGAAGAAGAGGAAGTTGCTAACGTTGTTGGTCTTGCAGCAGATTACTCTCCCGATGATACATGGGACAATCTCAAAGAAGGTGATTGAAACCGATGATGAAGTGATTGCTTCAAAGCTTGCGTGTCTCATGGCGCGAGTGACTCAACTAAGGTAACAAATTCTAATCCTTCTTTTCTCGATTCGATGATTCTTGTGATGATGATAGTAGTTGTCAAAATGTGAGTGAGGCTTTTGAGGCTCTTTATATTGAACATGAAAAACTTTTGATAAAAACTATGAATTTGAAAAAGAGCAACAAAAGCATGTCTACTCAAATCGAGACGCTTGAGAATGAGATAGCTAGATTGAAAAAGGAGCTACAAAATGCCAAACCTTTCAACCTTGAATTTCTAGAGCTTAAACAAATTTTTGAAAAATCAAGATCGAAAATGAAAATTTAAAAGATTCTTTAAAAAGGTTTGAGGTTGGTGAAAATACCTTGACCAAGTTACTTCACTCTCAACATGAATATGTTGATAGGAGAGGTATTGGTTATAAAGGTGAGTCCAGCTCCCCAAATTTAAAAAGGGATATGGTATTTGTAGCTGCTTCTTCAAGTAAGACACGTAGTTCATTCTCTTGCACTTATTGTCAAAAAGGAAATCATAATTCTCTTAGATGTCCTATTCGCAAACTATGTGAGCTTGGCAATCTTATACCTGCTTGCAAGAAACCAAGGTGGATTGTGAAAACAAATCCCTTGAGAACTAACCTCCATGGACCCAACAAAATTTGGGTACCTCGCACTAGTGTTTGATTTTTCCTTTGTAGGTGCGTAGACTATCCAAAAGGGAAATGTATGGATGGTTGATGGTGGGTGCTCAAGGCATATGACTGGTGATGCTTCACTATTCTTGAAGTTAAGCAACAAGGCTAGTGGATCCGTGAAGTCCGCCAATAATGAAACTGCTCGTGTAATAGGTAAAGGTTGTGTGGGTAAGGAAAACACAATCAAAATTAGAAATGCTTTATTAGTTGATGGTGTTAAATTTAATTTACTAAGTGTAAGTCAACTATGTGATAATGACTTTGATGTTTATTTCTCAAAAGATAAATGTCTTATTGTGCATGAAGCTTCTAACTTTCACATTGTCGGTTTTCGTGAAAACAATGTTTATTATGTTGATTTTGACAACTTTGTTGGTGATGATATTGTATGCATGCCTTCTTTACTTGATGATGTGGATGTGTGGCATAGGCGCTTAGGACATGCTAGTATGGAACTTCTATCTAAATTATGTGCAAATGAACATGTTAGAGGTTTACCCAAACTTAAGTATGAAAAAGGTCAATTATGTGATGCATGTCAATTGGGTAAAATGCATAAAACTTCTTTCAAATCAAAACATGTTATTTCTACCAAAAATGTGCTTGAATTGTTGCATCTTGATTTATTTGGTGAAATTGATGTTGTAAGTCTAGGAGGAGCCAAGTATGTGTTTGTAATTGTTGATGATTATTCTAGATACACTTGGACTATTTTACTTGCTAATAAAAGTGATGCTTTCAACAAGTTTGCTAAGTTGTGCGAGAAAGTTGAGAATGAGAAAAACTTAGCTATCAAGGAAATTAGAAGCGATCATGGAGGAGAATTCGAAAACTCATCATTCAAAACTTGGTATGAGAGATTAAGCAAACATTTAATTGCAAATGGTTTCAAGAAGGGTAAGATTAATTCTACCTTATTCCTTAAAACCAAAGGCAAACATCTCATTGTAGTTCAAATTTATGTTGATGATATTATATTTGGATCTACTAATGATGAATTGTGCAAGGAGTTTTTTCGACATGATGACTAGTGAGTTTGAAATGAGCATGATGGGGAGTTAAACTTCTTTTGGAACTTCAAGTGAAACAAATGAAAGATGGAATATTCATCAGTCAAAATAAGTTCTCAAAGGAGTTACTAAAGAAATTTGGCATGAGTGATGCAAAGGCAATTGGCACTCCAATGGCATTGCGACCAAATTGGACAAGGATGAACAAGGTAAACCGGTAAATGAAACAATGTATCGAGGTATGATCGGTAGTCTTTTATACTTAAGCGCTTCCCGACACGATATTATGTTTCTTTGTGTGCTGTGTGCTCGATTTCAAGCATGTCCAAAAGAATCACATTTAAAAAGTCAGAAAGCGGATTCTTAGATATGTGAAGGAACCACGGAGTTTGGATTGTGGTACCCAAATCGAGTCACTTTGATTTGGTCGGATTTTACGATCTTGATTTTCTTTGGTTGTACCTTAGATAGAAAAAGTACTAGTGGAACTGTCATTTCTTAGGACCTTGTTTGACTTCCTGGTCTAGTAAAAAGCGTAGCAGTGTTGCTTTGTCCCATTGAAGCCAGAATATGTGGCGGTTGGAAATTGCGTTGCACAAGTTTTGTGGATGAAAGCAGGACTTTGGAGGATTTTGGTTTGTTATATGAAAATGTACACATTCTTTGTGATAATACTAGTGCCATTAATATTGCTAAGAACCCCATCCAACACTCTAGAACTAAGCATATAGAAATTAGACATCATTTTATTAGAGATCATGTTTCTAGGGGAGCATAGAATTAAAATTTGTGGCAGCACGATGACCAACTAGCGGACATCTTCACAAAACCTTTAATTGAAGCTCAATTTTGTAAAATCCAAGAGAGCTAGGTATGCTTGATTTTTCTAGTTTGTGATTATGTGCTATGTGGTCCCCTCCTTTTTGATGACAACAAAGGGGAGAAATAATTGCTACATATGTTTATAATTGGTATCCGCTATGTAGGCCTATTTTTTTGTATGATTCTTCTTTATGCTTATGCTTAGGGAGCGTATGCTAATGTTTCTTGTTTATCGCCTCCCATGCATAAGGTAATTTGTTATCATCAAAAGGGGGAGTTTGTTGTGCAAGGGCAAACATTCCCCTGTTTTGAATGATAACAAATTACAAGTTACTAATAATTTACTTGAGGTAAAGCGCGGGAAAAATATAAGAGCGCGAGGCGATGAACAAGAGAGCTTGGAAGCTAACTCAAAGTGTAGAAGCTCGGACTAAAAGTTGCTCAAGCATTGAAGACTTATATCGCTGCGTAGTAGGACTCATGTAAGATCGTATTACCCAAGTCTTATAACATTCGTAGTTGAGAGATGATGATTAAAAATAAAATTGTTTTAGAAAAATGTTTTCTATAAAATCATGATTTATTAGATTAGACACAAGTTGTTGTTAAAGAAAAGTTTTGAATCATGATTTGTTGTTTTTATAAAGAAACTTGATTCATAGCTTAATGTTTTAAAAGAATTTGTTTTTGAAGTAAAGAATGATTCTTGATTTGGTAAATTAAGCTAGAAATCGATTTCCACTTATTTCTAAAGCCAAAAATCGATTTCCTCTTGCTTTTTAAAGTCAAGAATCGATTTCCCTCTTCCCTTGGAAGCAAGAAATCGATTTGCCACTTCTTAATTGGTTTTGAAAGAGTTTGTTTTGGAAAGAAAGTAATCGATTGATGACTTTGTGTATTTGAAGAGCCAAATCGATTTCCTCTTGCTTTTCAAGCTAGAAATCGATTTCCCCCTTGTTTAAAGGCTAGAAATCGATTTCCCCCCTTGTAAGTCTAAATCCAACAATCGATTCATAGCTTGCTTGTTTTTAAAAGAACTTGTTTTGGAAAGAAAACAATCGATTGATGACCTTGTGTTATTAAAGAAGCAAATAGATTATTGACTCCTTTTCTAGAGCTAGAAATCGATTTGGGGCTTCTCTCCTTAAAGAGGAAAATCGATTTCTTTGCTCGCTTCTTTTAAGAAAACAATCGATTTGTTACTTATGTTTTATACGCAATCAATCGATTTCTCACTTATAACAACATGATGTTAAGATTTGTTTCAACGGTAATATTTTTTCAATCCCTATAAATAGGACATAGGGTTTTCACGATAAAAAGACACAACCCACATATCAAAAAGAAAAGAAAAGAACGAGAACTCTCACAGTAACATTCATCTTTTTACGTTCTTCATCTAGGGTTTCAAATCTCTCATCTCTCTCAACTACATATTGTTATATTGCTTGAGTGATTGGATCCTAGTTTATACTTGTAATCTTTTATACTTATTGGTTGTTGTGAAATCTGGGAAGCTTTTCGGGTAGTTCAATGGGGAGATTGAATTGTAGCGAAATCCTTAGCGGGAGCTTGGGTTCTCAATTTGGGGAAAATTGAGATTGGTGTGGTAGCTATAGGAAGTTGCTTGCTTGTAAGACATTGAAGAAGTATCTTCTCATATAGTGGTGATTACCAAAGTCCAAAGGTTGCAAAGCCGGAGGCCGAGGAGTAGGGCTTTTATCCCGAACCTCGCTAAAATCACGGTGTACTTCTTTCCCTTATCTTTACTTTGCATTTTCTTTATAATTGTTAACTGTCATTGTAGTTGATATTATCACGCTTAAACTTCAATATCACTGGAATTGTTTCTGCCATTGTTATAGCTTGCTTAGGTGTTGCATATAGTTTAAATCTTATTTTCCGCATGTGATTTTAACTTGCATCGTTAATATTTCGAAAAATAAAAAAAGATTTCATTTTTAAAATATAACCTTATTCACCCCCCCCCTATAAGGTTATCATATAGTCCAACATTTGAGTCATGTGATCGTGTCGTATAAATTACTCAAGATTCCCACCTCGGATGTGATATGGCCTAAAAAAAGAGTTTATAAGTAGGAGACATCTCTCGACTTACAAGTCGGTTTGGTGAGATTGAGTTAGAGTTCAAACCACATTTTAAGATAGTATCGTGAGTCAATCCAAGATTCGTTGGGCCACCCGCTATCAGGCCTCTCGGGTCACGCTCCAGTTGTCCAGTCATGGGCATGAGGGGGTGTGTTAAGAGTCACGCATCGGATATCTCCAGTTGTCCAGTCGTGGGCGTGAGGGGGTGTGTTAAGAGTCCCACATCGGATGTGATATGACCTAAAAAAGAGTTTATAAGTGAGAGACATCCCTCACCTTACAAGCCGGTTTTTTGGGATTGAGTTAGGCTCAAACCACATTCTAAGACTTATCTAGATACGATTTCCTCCCAGAAGTTTCAAAAATAGTAAGTCGTATTTACCTTCATAAAACATAAATTCGATTTTCCTTAAAAAATCGCATCGTATTTACCATATTCTAAGATAAATAGGATTCTTTTTTTTTTAAATTTATTTGGTTTTCGTCAGTGAAATCGTATATAGGTAAATACGACCTGAAAAAATATAAATTCTATTTACCTATTACAAACATAAATCAGATTGGTTCAATTTTTGTCAGGGGTATGTCGGTCCAAAAATATAGAGTGGGGTTATATTGGTAAACAGTGGGGTACAAAAAAACCCAAAATAATATGTGCTTAACAATGAGGGGTACATTTTGATAATAAAAAAAAGTGTTGGACAAAAAAAATAATAAGTGGGGCCTTAATTTTTGCTAGATTAATAATGGATATAAAGTTTTCATTATTTACAACTATGACATCAAAAATTTTTCCCACCAAAAATGGCTTATAAAGTAGATATGCTTATTATAAAGAGGGATATGTTTTTTTTTTGAGAAACTATTTTTTTAATAGTTGCTATTCTATCTATCTATCTATCTATCTATCTATCTATCTATATCGGCGGATTTAAGATCTCGAGTTAGCGCGTGCAAAAAAATTTAAACACACATATTATTTTTTTGACCAAAATAAACTTATAGCATTTCATTCATAATCAAATAGTCAATACAAGTGGGAATATAATCGAAAACATGGGAGCTAGCATAAGAACTTGATGCTCTCGCAAGAGTGTGAGCAACAAGTTTCGCTTGCCTCCTGGTAAAGCTAACAAGGTAGTTTCCTAAAAGTAGCCGACAAGTACGTAATATAGCTCCATATTCAGTAACAATATTAGTTGACCCATGAACACCATCTACTGTTGCTTTGCAATCAAGCTCGATGGTCACATTCTGGACATTTGACTCTTGAAACCAAGTAAGTGCTTCTAATAGATCCAAAGTTTCGGCTTCCTGTGGCTGGGGTTGACCACGATACCAGACAGTTTTAGCTTTCACAAAGTCGCCCCCTTCATTACGAATACACATTTCGATTTCATACCTTCCATCTTCAAACAAAGCCGCGTCAACATTGCACTTTACCATACCGGCTGCCGGGCGGACCCAAGTAGAAATGGGAGGAGGGCGCAACAAGGAAGAAGACACCTGATTTGAGGCTTTCGTACGCTTTGCCTACTGCCAAGAGGAGAGCAGATCTACAGCACTTTGAATAGAGATCCTCACTGGTTTGGAAATATTCTCCCATATATACCTTTTCATTCCTTCTTTTCTAAAGACATCAAATCATCATAGCAAAACCCGTACGGGAAACGCCCAGAAAAAGCGACAAGAGTTTGAAGAAGCAGTCCTTGTAGCTATCGGTTGGCAAAATTCCAGCGCTTTCATGCCATGAAACCACAATCTGCGCCTAAACATCTTGGCCCATGGACGGATCAAGAAAATATGGCGCTCATCTTCAAGCTGGAGTGTCACAGAGAGAACACTCCTCTCAGGCACTGGACATGACGACGTCTAAGATTGGAGCGACACACCAAGGGTAGTTCGCGAGAGATGGATTTTCACCTTGGATGGAATATTGAGTTTCCATAGGGTACTCCAATCACCTGTAATGTGAAGATTAGAGGAATCAATCATAACATTCATAGCCACATAATAAGCGAAGCGGACGGAATACAATCCGTTACGGCTTGGATTCCAAAGTAACGAATCCGTAGTAGGTCGCGACATCAAGTAGCAAAGATGGAATTCGAGATTGATCTTCCGGTGTGAAAATTTGTTGTAAGAAATCAAAGTCCCAAACGTTGGTTTGTGCATCAAAAGAGAATCGATGATCAAATCCTCGGTACCAAACACACATATTATTATAAATATAATAATTTTTTTAGTATATTTAAATAAAAAAATTACATAACTTATAATTGGTTGTTAATTTAAATGAGGAAGAGAATAAAGAAGGACATGTTCGAGAGTGAGAAAATGTTGATAGAGAGAAAATTAGAAATATGTAAGAGTGTGAATAATTGTGTGAGTATAATGCATTAGATTAGTGCAAAACTAGAAGTTTCGTTGAAAAAATATTTTTAAAGGTGTGCAAAATATTTTTTTAATAGGATATTGACGCTAAATCATTTTTTAATAAGAGTATATTAGTACTAATATTATTTTTTTAAGGTGTGAGATTGACCACCACGGGATAGGAGTAGATCCGCTCCTATATTATACCAAAAAACTCGAATAACTTATTACATCAAAAAATATAACTAATTATCTAGAAGCTTCTAAAAATATTACATGCAATCTTTTTTTTTTGGACAAATACATGCAATCTTTTATTAAGATATTTAGTTTTGCATTTCAAGTTTTGGAACTAGTGTTTTGATAAAATAGATACATCAAATTCTTAATTGTAATAATGTGTTATTAAGATGCATCAAATTCAAGTTTTTGAACAGAAATAATGTGGTATTAAGATACACCAAATTCATTAATTTTGATAAACTAGATACATCAAATTATTAATTGTAACTAATAAAACAATAAAACAATATGGGAAACTTCTTAGTAATCCTCTCTCACTTGTAGGATATTTGTAAAATGAAGATATTAGTAAAAGTATGCCCAAAAGGAATAATGAGAAAAAACGCACAACATAAATTGAATACCTATATTGTGTATATACGTGGTATCTTTTCAAAAAAATTAAAATCTAGGCTTAAATATTATTACGGTCCCTGCAATTTTTTTAGAAAAGGTCCAACCAAATTATTTTTCTAATTTATTTTGGTCTCTACTTTGATTTTTAAGTCATTTTGACACATTTTAACACAGCTGAACTGCCTTATGCCCTTATCACTTAAACAAATACTAAATTCCTATTATACCCAACTTCAATTTTCCCCCAAATTGAAGTTAGGCTACGAGAGACCGACAGAAACACAAAAGGGTGAGAAGCCGTAGAGAAACGCGAAAGTGAGAAATATTATTTGTATTATTCGGTAATATATGTGTGTTATCTTTTCAAAAATTATAATCTTTTTAATATAATAAAATAAAAATTGTAACGTTTCTCAAAATTATATATATATATATATATATATATATATATATATATATATATATATATATATATATATATATAAACTAGTATGTAACCTTGCGATGCATTGGAAACAATTTTCATACATAATATTAAAGTTAAATATTTTTATGAGAATAACTAACATAATATAAAAAAAGTCAAGAATCTGCATCTAAATTTAGTAAAGTATGATAACAACGAATCATGTTAGTTGATTTTAATTTAGTATTTTTGTGCTTAATATTTGTGACCCAACCTGTAGCAATATTATGCTTAATGTTCTTAATGTTAATGTTATTAGGGAATCTTACCGATTTTTCAAACACCGAAAAAATAACTATGGAACAATGATAAGCGAGACAAATTCGTTTCATATTATTTTGACAAAATTCATTTCATTTTTTTTGACAAATTAGATTCATTTGATAAAATAAGGTTTTTATAGATTTGGCTTGTCTAAAGTGATAAACTTACTTTAGATTGTAAAATAAGTAACCTCAATTATTGATAAGAAAACTAATGGTAACCTGTTTCTTGCCAATTAGGGTTTTAACTTAGTCCCTCATTGGTCTCTTTTCTGTCCTTTTTTTTTTTTGCAATATTCAGGGGAGGTCCACATCTTATAAAAAGAAGAAGAAAAGAATTAATGGTAAGAAAAGAAAAGAAACTTATGCCTATGATTTATATTTTTTTTTGTTTTACTGCAACAACAAAAATTTCTTATTTGAGTAATGAAAATTTAAAATTAAAATGTTTTTTATTTGAATTAAGAATTAATGGTGAATATTATTGTGCAATCATTGTGAATAGAAACCAATAGTGATTAGGGAACAATTTGATTAATGATAATTAAAGAAATTTTTATATTTGAGAATTAAATTTAAAATACAACCTAACTGCTGAGTTGGATTAGTGAAGTCACATTGGATTAATATTGAATTTGGATGATGTGGATATACTGAATGGTTGTCACATTGGAATTAAGGCATTGAGGAACATGCTAAATTGTATTAGTAATAGGTAATGAAATAATCGTGAATGAGTGATTTTCTCAAACAAAAACCGTGAATGAGTGATAAAGAGAAAATGTATATGGAATAGATCTTTGTATTATTAACATTTTGTTATTTTCAAATTTCAAATTTGTTTAATTAGCTTTCCTCCCACCAATTGTGAATGCAAATTGTTTTCTCCAATGAATTTCAATTTCCACTTGTAATTAACACGTAACATGTAAGACTTTCTGAGATAATTTCAATAAAAATCCAAAAAATCTTATAAAAACAATACCATAATATAGAAGATTTCTAGTTTTAATTTTTGTTTGTCATCATCACCATGCTCCTGATACTTGCACTAAGGTATAAGTTATTGTCAAGTCTCACAAATAAAACATGAAAACTTTTAGATATGAGAAAACAACAAAGAATTGTAAATTAGCTTTACTCCCATTGTGAATGCAAATTATTTTCTCCAAAAATTCCAATTTTCACTTGTAATTGACATGAAATATATATGCAAGACTGGTAGATAATTACATTCAAACGGTCCTAAATCAATGAAGTTCAAAAATTTCATTAGAACAACACCAGCCATGCATAGAAGATTTCTAGTTTTAATGAACTCAATCAAAGTAATATATGTCCAAACCCTTTATAGAAGGTTATGACCTCTACAACACAAGATCTATATATGTGAAGATGTATGTATTTCCACAAATTTATTTTATGCTTTGGTATATTCAAAAGCTGAATTTGTTTCTTCTTGGAATGTCTAAGTTCTGCAAGTGTTTGTGCTTGTGTTAGAGGAAAAGGATGAGATGAGACCCATAAAACTATAAACTGGTCTTGAGGCAAAAAAGGAAGAGTCGAGGGAAAAAGGAGATACGTACGTACCATTATCCTTCTTTTAGTTTTGTCAAACTTGTATGATTGTTTTGTTGATACTTACTGCAGCTATCGTCCTGAAAAAATATAACAATGTAAATAGAATGAGCATAAGAAGAAAGCAAATGAAGAATTAATTCGACCAGAGATGACAAAAAAAAAATCAACACAGGAGTAGTTAGGATAATTATAGATTTCAGGATCAAACACTATTATTAGTTTTTTTTTTGACAATATTATTAGTTTATTAAACGTTTTCTTTGACACAAGTCCGCTTGGCTGGCTAGCATGTTGATGCATGTATTCTACTAGTAGTATTTGATTAAAGGGTTTTTTTTCGCACCCCTCTCCTTCTCTCCTACACCCTCATAACCTAATAAAACCCAAAAATACCTCTGTTTTTTTTAAAAAATAAATAAATAAAAATTTCGGAACTACCTCTAAAAAAGGTAATTCCGGTTCAAAATAGGGGATATTTCTTGTAAATCCGAAAAACCCCATTTTTTGAACCGGAATTACACCTTTTTTAGAGGTAATTCCGAAATTTTTAATTTTTTTTTTTAAAAAGTTTGTATATTAAATTAAGATTTAAACGCGTTTTATTTTTAAAATACGATACGAACGATTTACGATTTAAATAACAATACGTCAAAATATATAAAATGCCCAACATAAAATAGGAGTACAAATACAACTATGGTCCAAAATGTCTAAAAATGACTGAAAATAACGATGTGAAGTAGGTGAACGGGCGACATCTAGGGCATCCCGGGCCAATGCAGCTGCTCTCTGCACCCTCTCCTCTAAAGTCTCTGGGACAACGGGCTCCTGATGATATGACTCGATCCGGCTCGTTGTTGCTCGCACCGAGTAAGACGCACTCGTTACCCGATCGTACCAAGGTAGATAATCAGGATCGCACTCGCCGTGGTAGGCTGCCTCTCTACCACCCCGCCAAAAAGTCCGCGCCCGAATCTGATACATCACCAACCCCGTATGATCCTGTCCGGAGATGGAGCATTACCCGAAATGGGTGGAGAAGGGATCGTCTGTATCTGCCCGAACTGCCAACGCACCCTGTCTGGCATGTAGGGAACTGGGTCATCGCCCCAAATCAACCACCCTCTGTAAATAGATATGTTCGACAAAGGAACACTCTGCCTGTGGTCTGCATAAGGGGTGAGAATGACATCCTCCAGCTACAAGTTATCGATCTGCTCCCTAAAGTCCACCAACTTTATTTTATCCAGCTTTTTGTTCCCCCAGCTGGTGCCACGTGGCTGATGCGTCGTAGCCAACACTTTCCGACCAATGATGGTGGGAAAATGCTCGTATATCCAGCACTGAAAATAAATAATTAAATTAATAAATAAACAGTTATTAATATATGAGTAATTTAATTAAAACCTTTAAATTAAAAAAATAAATAATTGATTACCTGGAGCAGTGTCGCGTATCCGCCGAATTGCTTGGTCGAATAAAAGACCGCTTTCGTCAACTGAGTGTAGAGGTAAGTGAGAGCAGCTATACCCCAAGACCACTGGCCACACTGCTGAAGATTCTGAAGCAGATACATCCACCTCACTGGCAGTAAATGGTGACTCTTGTGGATGAAACAGACTTTGGAGGATTTTGGTTTGTTATATGAAAATGTACCTGTTCTTTGTGATAATACTAGTGCCATTAATATTGCTAAGAACCCCATCCAACACTCTAGAACTAAGCATATAGAAATTAGACATCATTTTATTAGAGATCATGTTTCTAGGGGAGCATAGAATTAAAATTTGTAGGCAGCGATGACCAACTAATGACATCTTCACAAAACCTTTAATTGAAGCTCAATTTTGTAAAATCCAAGAGAGCTAGGTATGCTTGATTTTTCTAGTTTGTGATTATGTGCTATGTGGTCCTCCTTTTTGATGACAACAAAGGGGAGAAATAATTGCTACATATGTTTATAATTGGTATCTGCTATGTAGGCCTATTTTTTTTGTATGATTCTTCTTTATGCTTATGCTTAGGGGGAGCGTATGCTAATGTTTCTTGTTTATCGCCTCCCTATGCATAAGGTAATTTGTTATCATCAAAAAGGGGGAGTTTGTTGTGCCAAGGGCAAACATTCCCTGTTTTGAATGATAACAAATTACAAGTTACTAATAATTTACTTGAGGTAAAGCGCAGGAAAAATATAAGAGCGCAGGGCGATGAACAAGAGAGCTTCGGAAGCTAACTCAAAGCTGTAGAAGCTCGGACGAAAAGCTGCTCAAGCATTGAAGACTTATATCGCTTTGCGTAGGACTCATGTAAGATCGTATTACCCAAGTCTTATAACATTCGTAGTTGAGAGATGATGATTAAAAATAAAATTGTTTTAGAAAAATGTTTTCTATAAAATCATGATTTATTAGATTAGACACAAGTTGTTGTTAAAGAAAAGTTTTGAATCATGATTTGTTGTTTTTTTATAAAGAAACTTGATTCATAGCTTAATGTTTTAAAAGAATTTGTTTTTGAAGTAAAGAATGATTCTTGATTTGGTAAATTAAGCTAGAAATCGATTTCCACTTATTTCTAAAGCCAAAAATCGATTTCCTCTTGCTTTTTAAAGTCAAGAATCGATTTCCCTCTTCCCTTGGAAGCAAGAAATCGATTTGCCACTTCTTAATTGGTTTTGAAAGAGTTTGTTTTGGAAAGAAAGTAATCGATTGATGACTTTGTGTATTTGAAGAGCCAAATCGATTTCCCTCTTGCTTTTCAAGCTAGAAATCGATTTCCCCCTTGTTTAAAGGCTAGAAATCGATTTCCCCTTGTAAGTCTAAATCCAACAATCGATTCATAGCTTGCTTGTTTTTAAAAGAACTTGTTTTGGAAAGAAAACAATCGATTGATGACCTTGTGTTATTAAAGAAGCAAATAGATTATTGACTCCTTTTCTAGAGCTAGAAATCGATTTGGGGCTTCCTCCTTAAAGAGGAAAATCGATTTCTTACTGCTTCTTTTTAAGAAAACAATCGATTTGTTACTTATGTTTTATACGCAATCAATCGATTTCTCACTTATATAACAATTGATGTTAAGATTTGTTTCAACGGTAATATTTTTTCAATCCCTATAAATAGGACATAGGGTTTTCACGATAAAAAGACACAACCCACATATCAAAAAGAAAAGAAAAGAACGAGAACTCTCACAATAACATTCATCTTTTTACGTTCTTCATCTAGGGTTTCAAATCTCTCATCTCTCTCAACTACATATTGTTATATTGCTTGAGTGATTGGATCCTAGTTTATACTTGTAATCTTTTATACTTATTGGTTGTTGTGAAATCCTGGGAAGCTTTCTTGGGTAGTTCAATCGGGGAGATTGAATTGTAGCGAAAATCCTTAGCGGGAGCTTGGGTTCTCAATTTGGGGAAAATTGAGATTGGTGTGGTAGCTATAGGAAGTTGCTTGCTTGTAAGACATTGAAGAAGTATCTTCTCATATAGTGGTGATTACCAAAGTCCAAAGGTTGCAAAGCCGAGGCCGAGGAGTAGGGCTTTTATCCCGAACCTCGCTAAAATCACGGTGTACTTCTTTCCCTTATCTTTACTTTGCATTTTCTTTATAATTGTTAACTGTCATTGTAGTTGATATTATCACGCTTAAACTTCAATATCACTGGAATTGTTTCTGCCATTGTTATAGCTTGCTTAGGTGTTGCATATAGTTTAAATCTTATTTTCCGCATGTGATTTTAACTTGCATCGTTAATATTTCGAAAAATAAAAAAAGATTTCATTTTTAAAATATAACCTTATTCACCCCCCCCTCTAAGGTTATCATATAGTCCAACATTTGAGTCATGTGATCGTGTCGTATAAATTACTCAAGATTCCCACCTCGGATGTGATATGGCCTAAAAAAGAGTTTATAAGTAGGAGACATCTCTCAGCTTACAAGTCGGTTTGGTGAGATTGAGTTAGGTTCAAACCACATTTTAAGATAGTATCAGAGTCAATCCAAGATTCGTTGGGCCACCCGCTATCAGGCCTCTCGGGTCACGCTCCAGTTGTCCAGTCATGGGCATGAGGGGGTGTGTTAAGAGTCACGCATCGGATATCTCCAGTTGTCCAGTCGTGGGCGTGAGGGGGTGTGTTAAGAGTCCCACATCGGATGTGATATGACCTAAAAAAGAGTTTATAAGTGAGAGACATCCCTCACCTTACAAGCCGGTTTTTTGGGATTGAGTTAGGCTCAAACCACATTCTAAGACTTATCTAGATACGATTTCCTCCCAGAAGTTTCAAAAATAGTAAGTCGTATTTACCTTCATAAAACATAAATTCGATTTTCCTTAAAAAATCGCATCGTATTTACCATATTCTAAGATAAATAGGATTCTTTTTTTTTTAAATTTATTTGGTTTTCGTCAGTGAAATCGTATATAGGTAAATACGACCTGAAAAAATATAAATTCTATTTACCTATTACAAACATAAATCAGATTGGTTCAATTTTTGTCAGGGGTATGTCGGTCCAAAAATATAGAGTGGGGTTATATTGGTAAACAGTGGGGTACAAAAAAACCCAAAATAATATGTGCTTAACAATGAGGGGTACATTTTGATAATAAAAAAAAGTGTTGGACAAAAAAAATAATAAGTGGGGCCTTAATTTTTGCTAGATTAATAATGGATATAAAGTTTTCATTATTTACAACTATGACATCAAAAATTTTTCCCACCAAAAATGGCTTATAAAGTAGATATGCTTATTATAAAGAGGGATATGTTTTTTTTTTGAGAAACTATTTTTTTAATAGTTGCTATTCTATCTATCTATCTATCTATCTATCTATCTATCTATCTATATCAGTGATTTAAGATCTCGAGTTAGCGTGCAAAAAAATTTAAACACACATATTATTTTTTGACCAAAATAAACTTATAGCATTTCATTCATAATCAAATAGTCAATACAAGTGGGAATATAATCGAAAACATGGGAGCTAGCATAAGAACTTGATGCTCTCGCAAGAGTGTGAGCAACAAGTTTCGCTTTGCCTCCGGTAAAGCTAACAAGGTAGTTTCCTAAAAGTAGGCATACACAACGTAATATAGCTCCATATTCAAGAACAATATTAGTTGACCCATGAACACCATCTATCGTTGCTTTGCAATCAAGCTCGATGGTCACATTCTCGACATTTGACTCTTGAAACCAAGTAAGTGCTTCTAATAGATCCAAAGTTTCGCCTCTGTGTTTGGGGTTGACCACGATACGCAGCGGCTTTTAGCTTTCACAAAGTCGCCCCTTCATTACGAATACACATTTCGATTTCATACCTTCCATCTTCAAACAAAGCGCGTCAACATTGCACTTTACCATACCAGTGCGCAGGCGGACCCAAGTAGAAATGGGAGGAGGGCGCAACAAGGAAGAAGACACCTGATTTGAGGCTTTCGTACGCTTTGCCTACTGCCAAGAGGAGAGCAGATCTACAGCACTTTGAATAGAGATCCTCACTGGTTTGGAAATATTCTCCCATATATACCTTTTCATTCCTTCTTTTCTAAAGACATCAAATCATCATAGCAAAACCCGTACGGGAAACGCCCAGAAAAAGCGACAAGAGTTTGAAGAAGCAGTCCTTGTAGCTATCGGTTGGCAAAATTCCAGCGCTTTCATGCCACAAACCACAACTGCGCCAAACATCTTCAGCCCGCGGACAGTCAAGAAAATATGGCGCTCATCTTCAACTGGAGTGTCACAGAGAGAACACTCCTCTAGGCACGGGACATGACGACGTCTAAGATTGGAGCGACACACCAAGGGTAGTTCGCCAGAGATGGATTTTCACCTTGGATGGAATATTGAGTTTCCATAGGGTACTCCAATCACCTGTAATGTGAAGATTAGAGGAATCAATCATAACATTCATAGCCACATAATAAGCAGAACGGACGGAATACAATCCGTTACGGCTTGGATTCCAAAGTAACGAATCCGTAGGGTCGCGACACCGAAGTAGCAAAGATGGAATTCGAGATTGATCTTCCGGTGTGAAAATTTGTTGTAAGAAATCAAAGTCCCAAACGTTGGTTTGTGCATCAAAGAGAGAACTGACAGTCAAATCCTCGGTACCAAACACACATATTATTATAAATATAATAATTTTTTTAGTATATTTAAATAAAAAAATTACATAACTTATAATTGGTTGTTAATTTAAATGAGGAAGAGAATAAAGAAGGACATGTTCGAGAGTGAGAAAATGTTGATAGAGAGAAAATTAGAAATATGTAAGAGTGTGAATAATTGTGTGAGTATAATGCATTAGATTAGTGCAAAACTAGAAGTTTCGTTGAAAAAATATTTTTAAAGGTGTGCAAAATATTTTTTTAATAGGATATTGACGCTAAATCATTTTTTAATAAGAGTATATTAGTACTAATATTATTTTTTTAAGGTGTGAGATTGACCACCACGGGATAGGAGTAGATCCGCTCCTATATTATACCAAAAAACTCGAATAACTTATTACATCAAAAAATATAACTAATTATCTAGAAGCTTCTAAAAATATTACATGCAATCTTTTTTTTGGACAAATACATGCAATCTTTTATTAAGATATTTAGTTTTGCATTTCAAGTTTTGGAACTAGTGTTTTGATAAAATAGATACATCAAATTCTTAATTGTAATAATGTGTTATTAAGATGCATCAAATTCAAGTTTTTGAACAGAAATAATGTGGTATTAAGATACACCAAATTCATTAATTTTGATAAACTAGATACATCAAATTATTAATTGTAACTAATAAAACAATAAAACAATATGGGAAACTTCTTAGTAATCCTCTCTCACTTGTAGGATATTTGTAAAATGAAGATATTAGTAAAAGTATGCCCAAAAGGAATAATGAGAAAAACGCACAACATAAATTGAATACCTATATTGTGTATATACGTGGTATCTTTTCAAAAAATTAAAATCTAGGCTTAAATATTATTACGGTCCCTGCAATTTTTTTAGAAAAGGTCCAACCAAATTATTTTTCTAATTTATTTTGGTCTCTACTTTGATTTTTAAGTCATTTTGACACATTTTAACACAGCTGAACTGCCTTATGCCCTTATCACTTAAACAAATACTAAATTCCTATTATACCCAACTTCAATTTTCCCCCAAATTGAAGTTAGGCTACGAGAGACCGACAGAAACACAAAAGGGTGAGAAGCCGTAGAGAAACGCGAAAGTGAGAAATATTATTTGTATTCGGTAATATATGTGTGTTATCTTTTCAAAAAATTATAATCTTTTTAATATAATAAAATAAAAATTGTAACGTTTCTCAAAATTATATATATATATATATATATATATATATATATATATATATATATATATATATATATATAAACTAGTATGTAACCTTGCGATGCATTGGAAACAATTTTCATACATAATATTAAAGTTAAATATTTTTATGAGAATAACTAACATAATATAAAAAAAAAGTCAAGAATACTGCATCTAAATTTAGTAAAGTATGATAACAACGAATCATGTTAGTTGATTTTAATTTAGTATTTTTGTGCTTAATATTTGTGACCCAACCTGTAGCAATATTATGCTTAATGTTCTTAATGTTAATGTTATTAGGGAATCTTACCGATTTTTCAAACACCGAAAAAATAACTATGGAACAATGATAAGCGAGACAAATTCGTTTCATATTATTTTGACAAAATTCATTTCATTTTTTTTGACAAATTAGATTCATTTGATAAAATAAGGTTTTTATAGATTTGGCTTGTCTAAAGTGATAAACTTACTTTAGATTGTAAAATAAGTAACCTCAATTATTGATAAGAAAACTAATGGTAACCTGTTTCTTGCCAATTAGGGTTTTAACTTAGTCCTCATTGGTCTCTTTTTTTCTTTTTTTTTTTTTTGCAATATTCGGGGAGGTCCACATCTTATAAAGAAGAAGAAGAAAAGAATTAATGGTAAGAAAAGAAAAGAAACTTATGCCTATGATTTATATTTTTTTTGTTTTTTTGCAACAACAAAAATTTCTTATTTGAGTAATGAAAATTTAAAATTAAAATGTTTTTATTTGAATTAAGAATTAATGGTGAATATTATTGTGCAATCATTGTGAATAGAAACCAATAGTGATTAGGGAACAATTTGATTAATGATAATTAAAGAAATTTTTATATTTGAGAATTAAATTTAAAATACAACCTAATCTTTGAGTTGGATTAGTGAAGTCACATTGGATTAATATTGAATTTGGATGATGTGGATATACTGAATGGTTGTCACATTGGAATTAAGGCATTGAGGAACATGCTAAATTGTATTAGTAATAGGTAATGAAATAATCGTGAATGAGTGATTTTCTCAAACAAAAACCGTGAATGAGTGATAAAGAGAAAATGTATATGGAATAGATCTTTGTATTATTAACATTTTGTTATTTTCAAATTTCAAATTTGTTTAATTAGCTTTCCTCCCACCAATTGTGAATGCAAATTGTTTTCTCCAATGAATTTCAATTTCCACTTGTAATTGACACATAACATGTAAGACTTTCTGAGATAATTTCAATCAAAAAATCAAAAAATCTTATAAAAACAATACCATAATATAGAAGATTTCTAGTTTTAATTTTTGTTTGTCATCATCACCATGCTCCTGATACTTGCACTAAGGTATAAGTTATTGTCAAGTCTCACAAATAAAACATGAAAACTTAATTTTAGATATGAGAAAACAACAAAGAATTGTAAATTAGCTTTACTCCCATTGTGAATGCAAATTATTTTCTCCAAAAATTCTAATTTTCACTTGTAATTGACATGAAATATGTAAGAGTGGTGGAGATAATTATATTCAAACGGTCCTAAATCAATGAAGTTCAAAAATTTCATTAGAACAACACCAGCCATGCATAGAAGATTTCTAGTTTTAATGAACTCAATCAAAGTAATATATGTCCAAACCCTTTATAGAAGGTTATGACCTCTACAACACAAGATCTATATATGTGAAGATGTATGTATTTCCACAAATTTATTTTATGCTTTGGTATATTCAAAAGCTGAATATTTGTTTCTTCTTGGAATGTCTAAGTTCTGCAAGTGTTTGTGCTTGTGTTAGAGGAAAAGGATGAGATGAGTGTATGGTAGTCGACCAGATGACATATATTTGCTAGAATCCATTTGTTGTTTGAAGCTGGAACAGTGAAATAGTGATAGGCCAAGTTATACAAGATTGGCGTTGAGCAACATTTATTTATAATAACTGCGGTAGAATATTGATGGATATGAAATACAAGATAAAAGCTTATTCAATGGGAAAAGAACTGATACTTTCCGGATTGACAAGCTAGCAATGAAATAATATACCAAAACTAATTGTAATAATAAATATGAAATAAAAAATTTAATAACTTCAGCCATAAGAAGTTTAATACTGTAACTACCATACATTAGTAGAGTGTCGAAATAACTAAATAACAAATTATTGATTAATTTTCAATTAATCAAGCGATCAACATATATAGGAGTGGAGACCAACAAAAAAAAAATCAACACAGGAGTAGTTGGGATAATTATAGATTTCAGGATCAAACACTATTATTAGTTTATTAAACGTTTTCTTTGACACAATTTATTAGTCCGCTTGGCTTGCTAGCATGTTGATGCATGTATTCTACTAGTAGTATTTGATTAAATCGTGATTTTTGTCGTTTAACGTAGGACGGTGCCGATGCTCTAAAATCCCAAGGTTATTAGTTGAGCGCCGGAAGGTCAAAATTCGTCAATATCACGTGGGCGCAACTGCAGTAAAACCTTGCTTGTTGTAATATGAATATGAATGAATTTTCATTTCAGAATCGGTTGGAAAAATAGCAAAAATCCCCACAATTTATTATTTATTATTGATCAAAAGTAAACTCTCTTGTTTTTATCAAAAAAAGTAAACTCTCATGTGTGATGATGTGAATATCATGCCACTTAAAACAAATAATAATATCTTGTAAACCAAAATAAATAATAATATTTCATTAAAATTATTTTAGTTTTACTTTTTGGTTAAGAGAAATGTCACCATTACTCTCTTTTAGACACTCTTTCAAACACTCACTCTATGATTGATTAAAATTTATGTGGTTTCACTAAATTAATGGGCCCCAATT
This sequence comes from Oxytropis ochrocephala, assembly GCA_020916435.1. Taxonomy (NCBI): domain Eukaryota; kingdom Viridiplantae; phylum Streptophyta; class Magnoliopsida; order Fabales; family Fabaceae; genus Oxytropis; species Oxytropis ochrocephala. The sequence continues at coordinate 55,386,780 of CM037090.1, read as the reverse complement.
CCAAAGTGGTGAGATCCGCATGAATTTTAACCAATCATAGAGTCAGTGTTTGAGAGAGTGTTGTTAGCATTTCTCTTTGGTTAAACCAGTGACGGATCCAGAAATTTTTGTTGGTGCGGACAAAATTTTAGTCCATAATATTTTTATATAATAAAAGTTTTATAAATTTTGATAAAATACATAGTTTCGTTATAGAAAAAACTTAATCACAAAATCTAATGTGTTTAGTGTCAATTTGTATGTTCGGTGCTAGAAGAGAAATCAAAATTAAAAGAATAAACAGAGAAAATATATAGAAATGTATTTTCTTTTTCATCTCTTATAATTTTTTACATGTATTTGTTTATAAAAACTATATCATGGGGGCAATATTTATATTTTTATGGGGGAAAACCAAATTTATTAAGCATATATAGACTAAAAATATTGAGCTAAGTGGGGGCAAATGCCTCCAGTTAACTCAACATAGATCCGCCCTTGGGTTAAACTAAGGTATTTCCTGCGTGCGCACAACTGTAGAGAATAATCCCCCGAGGTACTGAGATCAATTTAAGGGGTTGATCTCTGCCACAAAATATTTTTCCATACGCACCGATCAAGAGTCAAACCATTGACCAAATGGTTAAGAAACCCTTGACCAAATTTTAGTTTTACTTAAATTTGTGTATTTGATAATTATATTTAAATTTTTTCCTCTCCAAGTCTCTTACATGAATTACTAGAATGGATTTTATAAAACTTTAATGACTACTTATAGAACTTCATGGACTAACATAAGTTTACATTTTTTAGGGAGCGACTACTATTTTCATGTAGTTTAGGGATCAAATAATAGAAAAAATTTGTGTTATAAATTTTGAGACTAATCGGAGATTTACTCTGATTTATATTAAAATTACGCAAAGAGCAGATTATGAGGTATTTTTTCTTTTGACAAAATATATTTTTAGGCCTAAATCCCTAACTCAAGTTGTTTTACACTTTGGTTGACTCTATTTAGCATGTTTGCATTTTATATATTTTTTCAAAAATAAAATACTTCTTAAAATTTCGCTTATTTTTGATTCAAAACATTTAAAATAATGAATGGAATACAACTTGTTTGACTTCTTATCGATTGTCAAGTGAGTCAAGCCTTCCTCCAATCTCATAGAATAATTTTTTTTTCTTAGAGATTTAACCCTGCTCCAGGGGATCAAACTCGGGTACAAACGAAATTCGTCCCTTAAGAGAAAGTGCGTCAACCACTCACACATGAACTTTTTTTCTCGATAAGCAACACTTCATTAAACGGAGCACTAGGGGTGTTCAAGCCCAAACAACAAATTAAAAATTGTTTAGACAATGAAGTAGATTATTCCACCAAGTGAAAATAGATAAATTGGAAGGATTTTTTTTTTGTACCCCACAAGTTGTCACCCATACCCATTTTGCACTTTTGGACAAAAATACCCTTGAAATTACAAACAAAAAACACAGCTGAAATCACTTTGGCCTATTTCCGGAAAACTATCCGAAATTTACACTTAAATTCAGTTCACTTTGGAAAAATTTCCCGAATTTACACCTAAATCCGGGAATCCTCATAACACCCCCGAGATTTACCAAAATAAAAAACTGGATTCCCGGATTTACCTCATAGGTAGGTAAATCCAGTTCGCATTTCCCAACACTTTTTTTTAAAAAAAGTACGAACCGGAAATACTATTTTGTGAGATATTTTTGGAAATTTTTTTAAAAGGTTTTTTATTAAAAAAAAATCAGGGGGGAGGGGTGTAATTCTGGAATAAAATGGGCTATGGAGGTGGGATGGAGGTAGTGGGGGTACAAAAAAAATCCAAATTGGAATTACAACCCGCTCTATAACAAGTCAGCTTCAAAATAGACATTTGATGCGCCTAATGATGTGTTCAACACTTACTTTCTCATTCTTAAAAATAATACTATTCCGAGACAACCATAAACACCAACACGTTGTCAACCAAATCAAATGCTTTATTTTCTTTGCTTTCCTCCCTTTAACAAAGTTGCCCAACCATTGAAAATGCTCCTTAAAATATTGGGTGCCTCTGTATCAATGTTCAAACAACAATAAACTTTAAGCCACACATCTTTTGCAAGTTATATCAACTTCAAGAAAACCTATTTAAATAAGGTGTTGAAATTTAATTATTTTTTTTATAAGCAGAAATTTTTGTGTAAAAAAAAGAAATTTTATTGAAGGAAATACAAAGGAGGGTGCTCAAACTTTAACACTTACAAAACGTCTCACTAAAACCTCCTATAACCAAAATTCAGTAAACAAAAAAAAGTAACCTAATAATAAATGAAAAGAAATATCTAATCTAATATCTATTTATACAAACAAACTTTTTATGAAATTACCAATTTGAATCTCTTATTAACAAGACACATCTATCTAATCTACTTTCTATTTATCTAATCTAATCTATCTATCTATCTATTTCTATTTATAGAAACAAACTTTCAATGAAATTACCAATTTGGATCTCTTATTAACAAGACACTTATCTAATTTAAGGGTAAAAATGTCATTACCCTCTCTTTCTTTATTCTTCTTCTTACACACTCTTTTGTTTTTTTTTCTCTTTCTTCTTACACTTTTTTCCCTCTTTTTCACTTTTCTCTTATACTCTATTTCTTTATTGTTTCTTTTTACTTTACTTTTACTTTTCCCATAAACAATTATTCTCTTTCTTTTATAACTTTAATTTAGTTTTTTTAACTAAATTTATAAAAACACTATTTTACTAAATTACCTATTGATCGTACCTTGACCAATGAAGTGTTGAAGTTGTTGTTTCGTCAAATGGGCCGGTCGTTGAATGAGTGAAAGGACCGGTCCTGGCTTCACGCGTTGAGCACCTCGGGTGGTACCTGCAAAGACACTCCGACGATCTAGTGAGAGAGGTCGCCGAGGCAGATAACACAAGGTAAGAGAACGCACGAAGCCACATGCGAGTGGCGTATATATCGCGAGGTCCGACCGTTTGCGAAGTTTTCGGCGGCGCGAATTGCGCCCAAGCAGCGTGTTTGGGCGGTCATGATGGGCCGGGCCGCAGCCCAATTCTTTGCTGGCGCTTCTTGTATTTGCCGATACACCCAGAAACGATTGCCCCCAAGCCTAGGTCGCTTAAGAGCGGTGAGGCTTGAATCGATGCCCAGGAGTGAAGTTATTTTGACGAAGCGGACGCGCCGTTGCTTTCTCGATAGGGCGGTGTCGATCGCTTGCACAACCATCTACCGTCTTTGCCGTGACGGTTCGTTGGTCTTTACCGATATTTAAGACGTGACATTTGGTGTTTCCGAGGTTGTCTGGAGACAACCATTGGTGAGAAGATGAAACGTTGCGACGCTTCGTCTCCCGGTCCCCTTCGTGCCATGGGTCCGCATTTATAAATAGCCCTTCACCGAGATTATTTCTCATACTTTCACGATTGCTCGCGGCAATGACCGACTCGTCTGCCGCCGACTTGCATCCGTAGTTCGCCGTTTATTCGCGACCGATCCGCAACATCTGTTCAAGGTATGGATCGATCTCTACTTTTACTTTCTAAACTTGAGTTTTTACTTGAATGTGCTTTGTACTTTTCCACACCTCGTGATAGGGGGTGTCAGGTCGGGGGATGGCCAAATCGCCCCCTCTCATGAGTGTTCTGCTCGATCGACCTGACTCGATCCCTTTATCACAGGTGTTTTTGCATGCCACGGACGAAGTTGACCGCCCGTCTCCCCGGTAAACCGTCCCAATCTTTTGCTACACATATGTCGAGGCCGGGCGAGCCCAATCCCTATGAGGAGGAGTCTAAGTCGTCTTGGGCGACAAAGATTCTCGGGTTCTTCAGCGATTCTTCGAGCAAGATGAGCTCGAGTTCCCACTCTTCCGTCGAGGATCGGCCAGCTCAAGAGCTCGGTTCTAGGTCCGTCCATTCTCGATGAGCGGTGTGCAACACTCCACCACCGGAGAACATCATATCTCGAGCGGAAGGAGAGGAAGAAGACGTTGATGTGGTGATCATTGATGACGACGAAGTGCAGTCAGTGCCGCCCCGGGCCGCGACGAAGAGATGGTGGAGGCCGAAGGTGGCCGAAGTGAAGAAGTCAACGAGGAAGAGGTAGTTCACCGCAGCCTAGCTCCTCGGTCGAGAGGTAAACAACGAAGGAGGATCGAACGGGCGGTCGGCGAAGTTCAAGCAGACGAGCCCGAGACCCATCCGACATGTCTTGGGTATCGTAAACTCTTCGCCACACCGAGTATCATCATCGCCGGCCATGTTGCCTTGCCCGACTGCGCGAGCCGCTTCGACGAATTCACGGGCCGAGGGTGAGAGGCATGAAAGACGGAGAAGACATTGTAACTTATTCTCGCCAACCTTAAGTTCACGATGTATCGGCTCGTGTTCGAGAGGATGAACATCACCCTCCTTTCATCGAATTTCAACGTGACGCTCACTGCGTCACATCGGTCGCCTTCTCAACTCCATCCTAACGCATGGGCGTTTTCAAAACTTTTGAAGTCCTTTTGACTAAGTTGGGTGGCCTACGGTCGATCATGTCGTTTCTTTACTCTCTTTGAAATGAAATGGCTCAGTGGAGAAGGCTAATAAAGAGAAGAGGAGCAGGTCTCCTTTAAGATGCAGTAAAAAACTCATCATCGGTTCTTCAAAGCATACCAAGAATCATTGGGAGCGGCCTGGAGAGGTCAAGATTTTTGGATTGTTCCCACCGAAAAGCCTTCGGTAAGGCCATATCCGAGGTCCAACCGGATGTAATGCTTGGTCCCCTTACTTCCCAATCATGTGGAACGAGGCTCACTCTGCAGGAGGCCAGCGATTACATCTACTCACAAAGATTTGGGGTGAGCCGACTGAATCCTTGGAAATGATCAAGGCGTTAGCGAGCATGATGTGTCCGGACCCTAAGGCGACATACCTTGCCGCCCCTTTGTCTTGCTCGAGGGCCGGATCCGGAGGCCGAGATCGGTTTGCTTTTGAACTTTGCCTTTATATTTTTGTTGTCAATCTTTTTTTCCTAACTCATGACTCTGTATTTTGCGAAAGAATGGCCTGAAGAAGAAGCGGGACGCGTGCTCGAGTCGGTTTTGAAACTCGCTACCATTCCAGGGCCAAGAGATATGAAGGACCTCGGCCAGGATGTTCTCGAATCGCCTCAAAGGTGCCCCTACTCCCAAGAGCAAGGAAAAAGCCAACTGGCCGTCCGACGCCCCTCGCCAAGACGATCGTTTCCTAAAAGCGGGCCAAGCTCGATGATCCGGCGTGGACTCGGCTAAGGAGGAGATTCTCGCCCTCTCGCCGAGGGTTTAGGGACAGTCGAGTTGGAGTGGTTCAGAAGAAACCCATGGCGGTCTCGCGCTTCTCTCGCTGCGGGAGTAGACAAAGTCATGGAAGAGTCGGTGGGCGAAGCTAAAGGTATTTTACTTTTTATTTTCCTATCCCACAGATTTTCGTCTTTGTTCGACCGACTAACAATCCATCGATCTTTGCTTGCAGGGGCTCGGGCCGAGAAAGAGAAGGCCTTGGCCGAGGCGCAAAGAAAGGTATGACAAGCTTGCCAAAGCCAAGAAAGATGCTCTTCAATGGGGTGAGGAGGACGGGCCAAACTATCAAAGAGGAACAAGGAGCTCGCCGGCCGTGACTAATCAAGATCGACGCCGAATCCTGGAGAAGGATAAAGCCAGCCGAGGCCGAGAAGGCCGAGCCGAGGCAAAAGTCCAAGCTGGTAGCCTGTGCCGGTAGGGAGGCAAAGAATCGAAAGCGCTTCTACAATGCTCTTGCTCAGCGCTAGCATCGAATGCGATTCAAGATCAACTTTGATGAGAAGATGATAAAGCTCGCCCATTATGTTGCGGACAACAAGATCATCTTTGCCCGAGCAAGTTGATGAACATGGTAATGTTGTTCGCCCGACTACGCTTCTTCTTTCGAAGCGCGCCGCGAGCTTTGAGTTACCTTTGTAATAGTTTAGCTTGCCTTCGGGCATGACAATTTAAATGCCGCCTTCGAGCGATCGGATATCGGGCGCTCGGCCGGCAAGGCGTCTCTATTTTGTAATGATATTTTAACTTGTCTTTCATTTCATCTACTTGAATTCGCGTTGTTATGTCTGTGTATTTTGTACATTTATTTGTCTAAGTTTTTTCGAACTTATAAAGCCGCTTCGGCGATCGCTTCGCGCTATTTCAAAGCGCCGCTTATGGTTGGGCCATTTCGATGGCACTCGATTGGGCCATTTCGATGGCACTCGATTGGGCCATTTTGATGGCACCGTTGGGATCATTTCGATGATCTCTCGAGGTAGGTCGTTTCGACGGCTCGTTACGACGGGTTATTACTTAACCCTCGGGCCATTTTCGATGGCGCTGCTCGAAGTCAACTCGGTGACCGCTGCTTGTGCCGCTCGCGGCACACGCCATGCATCGCTTCGACGACACGAAGTTTGCGCGTTATCTAACCCTTGGGCCATTTCGATGGTTTTCGAGGTAGATCGCTTCGACGATCCGATCCAGCTTTGATAAATCTTCGACGCTCCTTTGCCACGTGCAATCTTGAGAGCGACGCATACATCCTTGCGAGAATTTAAAAACACATCATATTACTAAAGGTCGCCTCGTAAAAAACCCGGTGGGAAAAAGAGCGCGCCGCTTTTCATTTATAGATCGATCGCTCATTACATTCAAATCGTTCATTACATTCAAACGTAATATTTTCTCGAAGTTTCTCTCGCATTCCATGTTCGGGGATAGTCGCCCCATCCATGGTTTTCACTCGTATGCCCCTTTCCGTCTTTTTGATGACCCCGTATGGACCTTCCCAATTTGGTGCCACTTTCCTCGCCGAGCATTCTTGTTTCCCACACCGCGCTGCCTCAGACGAGCCGCCGACCGAGAAATCTCTCTTCCGAACTCGAGCGTTGTATCCGTCGCGACCTTACGTTTGATCAATTGCTCTCTTAATGATGCTTGGGTACGCAGCCTCTTCCACCAGTCCAACTCTTCTGTATGGCCTTGGCCGTTGTTAACCAACGCGGGGATTCAAAGTTCTCCAATTCGGGCCGCCCATTTCTATGGGTATCACAAAGATCGCCCCATATACGATCGAAGGGGACTCCGGCCGTTGAGTGAGGGGTTGTCCCAGAAGCCCATAGAACGGATCGCGACTCTTCGACCCGATTCCCTTCGCTTCATCGAAGTCTTCGCCTTCAACCCACGCAGATAACTCTGTTGGCGCCTACCGCCGCGTTTGTCCGAGGGTGCTCGACCGAGGTGAAACGCTGTTTTACCCCTAAGTCGCCAACATTTCTCTCGAACCTTTTGTCTCGCGAACCGGGTGTCGTTGTCGTTATTAGTTGCCGAGGATCCCAAAACGGGCCAACACACACCGGCCAAGAATTTGCTTACTTTTGCCGAGGTGATGGTTGCAAAGAGGCTCTACTCGATCCACTTTGTGAAATAATCTACCGCCACGATCAAGAACTTGAACCGCTCGGAGCAGTGGAAACGGGCCTAGCAGATCCATGCCCCACCGTGCGAACGGCCAAGGTGAGACAAGACTTTGCGGCTACGAGGAGAGGTGCAATGTGGACATCGCATGTACTTGACATTTCTTGCACTTCTCGAACAAGCTTCTTAGCATCCTCGCCCATGGTCGGCCAAGAATAGCCTACAGGCCCCGAGCTTTCTTAGCTATGGAACGTGCACCTTGGTGACTTCCGCAAACACCTTCATGAATATCCTCAACACATGGTCCGGCCGACCGACGTGAAGACATCTTAATAATGAAGAGGAGAATCCTCTTCTGCATAACTTTCCTTCTATTACCGAATACTTGGTCGCCCGAGCTCGACTAACTTAGCTTGCCGGATCGCTTTCGGTTCTTCCCTTCAACAATGTATCTCGTGATAGGGCGATCCAATCAACTGTATTGACACACGTAACGCCAACGATCGCTTGGCTTCGTCGACACGCTCGGCCGATGAGTCTCCGAATCAAACTTCGTGATTCCGGGGTCTTTGTACTTGCAAGTTTCGATAGAATGTCCGCCGAACATTTTCGGTCCGGGGCACATGAGTCACTTACGCCGGCCGAATCGCTTGAGAAGCTCTCTTACTCGCTAGGTAATTCTTCAAAGACGCCGCCCTTAGCATCATATAATTCTTTGATCCGCGAGACAACGAGTAAGAGTCTCGAACGGTTCAACCCGGCCGACATTGAAGTCCCTGGCGAGCCGCAGTCGCTTATGCACGCTCATACTCTACCGATTGTTTGATGTATGGAAAGCGAAAGTCAAAGACACCTCCACACCTGTGCCTTCGTAATTTTCTAGTATTAGCCCGCTCCACTTCCTTTCTTTGTTGGACGACCCATCTACATGGAGAACCCGTGTCGTTGCGCGCTTGATCTTCTAGAGCCGAGTCATTTTCGCTATAAAGTCGGCCAACACCTGCGCCTTTGCGGCCGATCTCGATTCAAATTTGATCCCAAATTCACTAAGCTCTACTGCCCACTTTATCATTCGCCCCGCCAGATCTGGCCGATGGAGGACTTGCTCGATTGGCCGATCGGTCCTTACCACGACGGTGGGCCACAAAGTAGGTCTCAATCTTCGAGCAAAGAATCGAGTGCTAGAGCAAACTTCTATTTTCTCGTACCTCGGCTCGGGCCCTTGCAAAGACTTTTTTACTAATAAAGTAGACGGATTCTCGCTTTTAGATCGTTCTCTCTGACTAGCACAGCACTCAGAACTTCCTCCGTTATAGCCAAGTACAGATATAGCGTCTCGCCCGGCAACGGCTTGGTCATAATTGGTGGGCTAGTCAAAGCTCCTTCACCGCCCAATGCTTGGCCGGGCACGGGTGGTCCATTCAAAGTCTACGTCTTTCTTAAGGAGTTCGAGCAGTGGGAAGCGACTTGCAGCCTTTTGGTATGAATCGACAGAGCCGCTACCATCCCGCTCACCGTTGGATTTCTTTTTGGTGTTTGGCGGCCTCATGCTCGGCGATCGCCTACATTTCTCGTGGTTTGCTTTCTATCCTCTTTCGTTAGGTGGAAGCCCAAAATCGCCGACCCTCACCCCAAAGGTACACTTCTCGGATTCACCGAGTGAATTCTTCCTAGCTTCTTCAAAGATTTCTCCTCAGTCGCTCACATGATCCGATCGGTCCCACTTTTGATGATCATGTCGCCCAAGTATACCTCGTAGATTCGACCGACCGCCTCTTGAAAATTTTGTTCATCATTCGTAAGTCGCTTCCGGCGTTCTTTTAGCCGTAAAGGCATCACCTTGTACTGAAAATTTCCCCGATCTGTCATGAAGGTTGTCTTGTGTCGATCGGGTGGATACATCGTGATCTGATTGTATCCTGAGTAAGCGTCCAAAAAAGACAATAATTTGTAGCCCGAGGCACCATCGACCAATTTGTCAATGATGGGCACGGGGAAGGCATCCTTCGGGCATGCTTTATTTAAGTCGGTGTAGTCTACACACATTCTCCATTTGCCATTCTTCTTTTTAACCAACACGACATTGGATAGCCAGGTCGTGTACTTGATCTCTTCTATGAAATTGGTCTTTATGAGGTCCTCAACGGCCTTTGCAGCGGCTTGAGATTTTTCCTCGTTCGAGTTCGCCTCTTCTTGAGCGATCGACTTAACTCCTTCATCGATCGAAAGTTGATGGCGAGCTACTTCGATAGGAATACCGGGCATGTCCGATGCCCGCCATGCGAACACAGTCAAGATAGTCTTTCAAACACCGCACAAGGTCTTGCTTTACTTGCTCTGGTAGGTCGCCACCGAGCTTAACTGTCTTTGTTGGGTCGTCTCCCAACTGCACATCTATCGATTCTCCATGAGGTTCTCGGTCTTTTAAGCCGATTCTTGAGCTCTCGAGCTAAAACATCGCCGTCGCTCTCTCGGGTCGTGTGTCACTCGATCATAACGAGCGCCCGGATCGAGATTTACTTGGTGGCCTTCGCCGGTGCTTTGAGCATTTGGGGCCACGATCTACCTCATCACAAATTTCCGATATAGGCGTGGCTTCGCCTTTGCCGATTCTAAGTCGGCCGTCCGTGGTGACTACCGTTGTCTTTTCTTTGTAGAATTTCATCTTCAGATGTAATTGTCGATGCAACGACCTCTAGCTTGCCCAAAGTCGGCCTACCAATGATGCATTGATAGCAGGATTTGACGGGCGATAAGGAACGCCGTCCGACCGGTCCCCGCATATGGTACTCTCCCAAGTGTCATCACCAAACGTGACTAAAAGCTCGATCGCTCCCAACGGGTGGGTGGTCGCCCGCTGAAGCTCGTTAGAGAGGAGGGCCTTGGCCCGAGGACTATCTCGCCGATCAACTTTTAGCTTGTCAATCGGTTCAACAAACATGATATCGGCCGAGCCGCTTGGTCGCACTGTAATTTTTGCACCTCGTGTTGGCCATAATCGCCTTATCACCAACGGACATAACTCGTTTCGGCTTGCCATCGTGCGTGTCGTTATCCCCAAAAGAGATGGGAGGTCTATTCGAGACCGGTCTTTTTTCTTCACGAGGTTGATGCGACCATTGGAAGTTCATCCCATTTTCTTGGTGGCTTTGTTGGATTCCTCGCGATCCAACGGGTTCCCACCATGAATTACCATCGCAACATTACGGCCTTTAGATCGCCGAAGTGTCACGATCTTCAGACGGTCTTTGTCTTGGGGTGCTCTCTATGGCTAGAGGACCCTTTCCTCCGTCTTGATTAGGTTCTTTTGTTTTTCTTGAGATCGGCCGCCTTCCTCCGACCTCACATACTTACCCAACTTGCCTTTTCGAATGAGTTCTTCAATATCGCTTTTCGGGGGCCATACGATCGTTGGTATCATGACCCTTGCTCTTGTGGTAGCGGCAATACCTTTTGGTCGGCCGTGTCTCTTTCTTGAGCACGAGTGGATCGGGCCGCTTCACTCCTACGAATTCATTGTTCGCACTCACCGTAGATCTTGCAATAGAAGTGTTCGGACGAGTAGCACGATGGTCAAATTTCTTGTCCCGAAGTCCGTCCGGTTGTCTCGGCGACCTTCATGCCCTTTAGACGCTTTACTCGCTCTTCCTCGATACGCGCACGGCGGCCTTCCTTGCGCCTAAGGTCTCTTCATACGCCATGTGGACGTTCGCCTCTTGTTAGGAAATAATCGAGGTCCCGATAATGGTTAAGAGTGAATTCTTCTACGAACCTGGTGGTCCCGGCCGAATACCACGCTCGTGATATTTTAACTTGTCCTTGTCTCGACAAGTCACGAACGGACTCGGCCTCGGTGTTAAACCGGCCGATGTATCGCCTCGTGGTTTCATTATCCCCTTGAACAATGGAATCCAAGTGCTCTTCAAATCGATATTGGCAAGCGATTTGCGGTGTAGTGGAGACAAGAAGATTCTCGATCAAGTCTTCCCATGATGATACGGTGTGTCGGCCGGGCGGATTCCCACCACTCCAATGCTCTACCGCCCAACGATCGAGGAAACAACCCGCATTTCATGGTCGGTCCCAACTCTCAGAATAAAGAAAGAATTATTAAAATACCGGAGATGCTTGTTCAGATCGCTACGCCATCAAACTTATTTAGGTTAGCGGCTTCCTCAAATCTCTCGGAATTCGTAACGCGCCGATTTCTCTAGTAAACGGGCCGTGCTCGCTCGAATGCCGCTCGACCCAAAGTGGTTGCATAGCGAGGCAAGCCTCGCGTTCGACATTCCATAGATTCCTCCGGATGGGCCGGATGGTGGAAGTCGAGGAGGTCTCTCCGGTCGCTCGCTCGACCTCTTCTCGACGACAAACGCCCCTAATTCTTCCATCCCCGTATTCTTCAAGCTCTTCACGAGAATCCCAAGACCGCTTCTCGACCGACGCGTGAACCGGACGACTCGCTGGATGAGTACCTAGTGGGCGAGCGCCGACGTCCGTATGTAGCCGGAATCCTCATAATCGTCATAAGATAGCGAGCGGCGTCGCAAGACGTTTCCTACGAGGGGCGACCTATGCGCGCCGCTTCGCCTTGCCGGAGAACGATGAGTAGTGTTTCCCGGGCGAGAAATGCTCCTTCGAGGAGGGAGCGATGTTCGCGCGCCGGCCGGCGTTGGGCGTAGGTTCTCCGTCTTCCGCACGCGCGCGCTCCGAATCGACCTCTTTCATACCGGAGAGATGAGCGCGTCTCGTCTGCGATCACCGATTTTGCTTTGGAGGATCTCGCAGAACGGCACGAGTGACATGCTCGCAACGCGACTCTTCAATGCTCGCCTCAACCAACTCGGCAGTAGTTGGGGGTGGAGCGTGACGGCCGCATACTCGCCCTAAGATCGGCCCGCGCGACCGCACCGAGGGTTCTTGTCGCGATTCCTCGAGATTCATGAATCGCCATCGCCACGCCCCGGTTTGCCGCCGAGGATGCCGCCCGGAGGGGTTGAGCCGAGATGAGGCCCGCGCCCGGGGCCGGCCGCGTGGAGCCATGAATGGAGTAGATAGCGCCGCCTCCCATCGTGGTCGCCGCGATTGATCGTATCTTGACCAATGAAGTGTTGAAGTTGTTGTTTCGCCAAATGGGCGGTCGTTGAATGAGTGAAAGGACCGGCCCCGCTTCACGCGTTGAGCACCTCGGGTGGTACTCGCAAAGACACTCCGACGATCTAGTGAGAGGTCGCCGCGGATAACACAAGGTAAGAGAACGCACTGCCTACATGCATGCAGTGGCGATATATATCGCGAGGTCCGACCGCTTTGGCGAAGTTTTGGTCGGCGAGAATTGCGCGCCCAAGCAAGCGTGTTTGGGCTTCTGGTCATGATGGGTCGGGCCGCAGCCCAATTTCTTTGTTGGCGCTTCTTGTATTTCACGATACACCTGTGAACACCTATAAAAATGTAAATGAGTCACACTAAAAAACAAAAACAACAATCACCATTTTAGAATAAGGGATAAATACACATATTGTTTTTAAACGATACTTTTATATTTTTAGATTTAATACTTATCTATTTTTAATTTGAAACTCTTTTTTTATCTACTTTATATTTGTCTTTATTTTTACGGAAATGATCAGACTACTTTAGTATTATCTAAACTCATTCATAAAAAGAACACAATAGTACCCATACGTATTCACAGGTATTCTACCGGTTATTAACTAAAAAAACTAAAAACCTATTACAACAAACTCAGACATATAATCGTAACAAAAAAAAACTCAAACATGTAATGAGATTTGTATTTATTTATTTACAGTGTTGACTGTTGAGAAATATACTCATGTTCACAAGGGACAACATGAATGATTTAATAAATTTATAACCACTTGCTTTAGTCTCTGTCAACAAAAAAAACACACCTGCTTTATAGTCAAAATCGAAATTCTATATATTTATAGTAGTAATACGGAAATCAGGAAATATTTATTTATGTTTAAACTTGTTAATTTTACTACTTTATTTACTTTTTTATGATGATTAATATGGTAATTTAAAAAGCAAAAAAAAAAAAAGCAAAAAAGCTGGTTCGTCCAACACGCTGATGCAGTGGATGGTTGGCAAATTGTTTTCATTTTCTCTTTCAACTTTCTCGCAAATCAAACAGACATCCCTCCCTTTTGTGTCAGACACTTTGTTCTCTCAATACTCTCTTTCACTCACTTCTTCTCCATTCTGCAAGATCACCACCATCCTCCCCGTCACCGTCACCGTCATCGTCATCTTCTTCTTCTGCTCTGCTACTCTTCTTTCTCCTTCATCCGTTGTTTTCACGCATTGATCAGAGCTTCATCTGCACTGACGGAACATGTTCTGGATTCTCTGAACTTCCTGGATCGCTCCGCTCAAATGCAAATCTGCAATCCAATAAACTAGGTGCTTTTTTTGAACCTTCATCTTATTTTTCTTTTGTGCTTGCTTTTTTGACTCTGATTGCTAGCAGAAATTGAAGTGAATTGAGATTTTTCGATATTTCTCTTTTTGTTTTTTTTTTTACTTGTTTCTTTCGTGGACGATACAAGTTAGAATCACATTTGGAATTTTTGATATTTCTATTTTTGTTTTTATTTTACTTTTTCAGCAAATTAGGAAGTTGGAGGATCTGTTTTTGCTACTGTAGCATCATCTTTTCCTTTTTCTGTTCGAGGTTTGAACTTTGAAGCAGGAAGTTTAGATGACGTGTCAGATCGAGAAGACTTTTAGGTTCGGTTAACTTGAAGGTGGTATCTTAGAGATTAGGCTTAGTAGGAGGGAGTGAGTCTTTTTCATATTGAGTTTTTACAGATTAGAATGGGGGTTCACTTGCATCTGTCAATGATTAACTTTTTTAAGGGAGGTGCACAGCATTAGATAGTAGAGTCTGTATCTTGAGCTATGGTCCCCTCCATTATGTTTAACTGATTAAGCAAGTCAATGGGACCTTGTTAAAAAGTTTGAGAGGGACTTTTGGTTGAAAACGGAGCCCCTTTGTTTATTCTTAATTCTTAATATCTATCCTTTTGTTCTTGCAGTGCAATTGCTGTTGGTAAGCATTTTTGGTGGTGTTGTGTTGTGGCAGAGCTATTTTTAAGGGAAAATGTCTTTGACATCCAAGGTCCTTCCTTCTCTCCAGCCTATCAAGTCTTTACCTCCTGGTTTCAAGGTTAATGGTAATCTGGTCCCTGATCGAATGGAAAACCGGGGAGGTGCTAAATTGAGAAGCGCTGATGTGGTTGGATCAGGTAGTCCTGAAAATGGTGCTCTGATCAGGGAGATTTCTGAAGAAACTCGGGACTGTGCTGGTGACGTGGGTTTTTTTGATGATGACCTAGCATATAGTGGAAAAGGTGTATTATTAGAGGACAGGCCAGCGATTGCTGACGAAGACCTAAAGTCTGTTCCTCTGCCCTTCCAATCAGTTTCAGTGTCCTCTAGCGAATGGAGGTGGAGTGATACAACACCTTACGCTTCAAGGAAGGTACTTTTGGTTTCAATTTCAGATTTCATTTCAATCTTATGTTCTCCTTATTTTAATATGATATTCACAATTAAGCTCAAGATCTTCAGAGTACTCGGTGACTTTGAAGTAGTATCTGTCGTATAGTATAGATGTTTCTTGTAGCTTAGTTATGTTGTCCTTATTTTTTATATGATATGTCACAATTAAGCTCAGGATCTTCAGAGTACTCGTGACTTTGGAGTAGTATCTCTATCCTATAGACAGTATAGATGTACCATAATTGATCCCAAAGTCATTGAGTTTTGGCTAGCAGAAGTAGAGGAACATCTTATCTTATTGAAATTAATGTCAGTTTGTGTAATAAGAGATGTTTAATAATGACTGAAATTTTTCCATGTGTAAGCATTTAACATGGAGAAAAATGATGGATTATTGGAAGGCGTTGTATTTGTATGGGTTGAGAGTTCATATTTTGTAGTTGGAACATGATTGGAATCAGTTGAAAATTGAAACTACCTCTTAGACAAAGACAGGCCAAACGGAGTGAAAGGTGGGGCTAGCTATTGATCTAGGCTTCTAGCAGACAACTTAGAATCTATGGGTAAAATTTCTGGAATTAAGCAAGAAACAATGAAAATTCTAATAGCTCACAAATTCTATTAAGCACCTCACTGTTTCCTAAACTTATTAAATAATTCATCTCTAATTAATTCCTATATGATCATAAAAGTTTTATCATTATACTTTTCCCCTGCTTTCCTGCACCAGTATGTTTCTTTGGTAAAATACAATTGTTTTCAAACTAGTTGCAATTCTTTTGTGCCTGTATAATTGGCCTTACCTTCAAGCTTTAAACTTCTAAATGTTCAATCTGTTTGAGGCTCTGAAGGGTGTCAAGGATTAGAAAGAGCCGACAGGAAACAACTGTCCATTGTGTGATTTCTGGGTTTTAGCTTTTGCAGCAGTTATTAGAAAAGCAAGCTATATAGATATTGCTCAGGGATGCTTATATTAGTTGGATGTCACATCTATAACTATTTCTACTACATCTGGTTTTATTTGAGAAACTTCATTTATTCCCCTCTTCCTATTCCTATACACAAGTTCTCAAAATTCTACGTGTTCGAAGCAATAGCCTTAGAAGATAAGGTTTAAATAAGTATGGAAGCAATTAAAATTGGGGCTATGGTCTTAATTATGTTCTGCTTTATCTTCAATCCAGTGTTGTTTTTGACAGAATGTCTGTATGTGGTTCAAAAATTTAAGTAGAGTCATTGTTTATTTTTTTGTTGTTATTAATTTTTCTTTTTATTGACTCAGTTCTGTATATATTCTGTCTGCTGACTGTTGAGAGTGTCTTGACAGAGTAATTTTAGTCAAATTAGAGATTTGCTACTGTTTGTTGTCTGTCACTATTTTATTGCTAAATAAGAGCCTTTATATTTACACCTTTGTTATTTCTATCTATTTACTTAATGGTTTGTTTTGTGTGTGAATTTGTTTTACTTGAATGGCATGTAATTGTAATTTGTAAGCACTAAGCAATGCTATGTTCTTTCATTAAAATTTTGTAAAAACTTCAAAACAGCGAGTACCATGTAAGCAATTCCGAAAATAGTTTTATGAGCTTGTTGGTGTTGTCAAGCATTACTCAAGATTGTTTAAAATTTGAAATCTGTCATGTCTTTCCCTCACTTCTGAAGTTGACAATTTCAGAAGCTTCAGTCTTGGTTTCAACTTCCAAATGGGAATTGGGAGCTGGCAAAGATTATAAAAACTTCTGGAACAGAATCCGTCATTTCACTGCCTGATGCGAAGGTAAGATAAATAAGCAACGACATTTCTCAAGATTAACTTCCAAGTGGTGTTTTTTAGCTTTATGCCTTTATTAACTGCACTGTCTTCTCTTCTCTGGGTCTGATTATAGGTTTTGAAAGTCAAACAAGAAAGTTTGGTACCAGCAAATCCTGATATTCTTGATGGAGTGGATGACCTCATGCAGCTTAGTTATTTAAACGAACCATCAGTTTTATACAATCTGCAATATAGATACAATCAAAATATGATTTACGTAAGTTTTTATGCCTCTTTTAAGTTTTAAGTCTTTCAAAACATTTTCTGATCATAAGTTCTAACATTTGTGTGTGTATCTATGTGCAATTCAGACAAAAGCGGGGCCTGTTTTGGTTGCTATAAATCCCTTTAAGAAAGTTCCTCTGTATGGTAATAAATATATTGAAGCCTACAAGCGTAAATCAATTGAAAGCCCTCATGTATATGCAATTACAGACACAGCCATCCGAGAAATGATACGAGGTTACTTTTAGTATCTTATATGAACATATATGTATGAAACTTTTAGAGATTAAGACCTCTTCCATTTGTTTTAAGCAAGAACTTACTGTACTCTTGCTTTGATTTCCAGATGAAGTTAATCAATCTATAATTATAAGGTCAGTTTGGTTTTTTGTTGAATTCTTCTTTTATGACCAGCTAGTCATGATTGAACATACTTAATTTGATTTCTATGAGCTTCTTTTATTTGAATTTTATTTTAATGTGCAAATTTTGTATAAATACCGGTCTTATGTTGTACACTTTTTTTTTTTTTTGAAAATTTGAACTTGTGAGTATTACATTTATCTGCCTTAATTGCGGTCACCCCTAGCCGCCTACGTTGCGGAAACTTTGGGCTGCCTTCATTGCAGTTTCCAGCACCTTAATTGTGCTAGATATGAGGAGTGTGGTTTGTCCCTCGCCTAGAGATATGACCTAAGTAGTGTTTATAAAGCTTGGGCACTCCTCACCTTTACAAGCCAGCTCTGTAGGGATAAGTTTAGGCCCTAAACCCATATTCTAAGATTGCCTACACTTCTTTACTGGAGAATTAACTAAATATTTTCATTTTTTGAGGGCCACTCAGAATCTTAGATTGTCCACACTTCTTTTCTGGAAAATATTTTGAACAATTTAGCAACAATTAACTACTCAATCAGTTGATGTTTTAAGAGTGGGTAATAAGTAACCAATACTTGAGTGATTTTTGAATTCCACTTTTCTAATTTAATATTACCAATTTTTTCCATATTAAATAATATTCTAGTCTCCATGTAGAAAGAAATATACTCCTACATAACCCCAAAGAAAACAAGAGAACCTTGTACAATTAGAGATTGTTCAGAGGTTTAATTTGATATTTATGACATTATCTTTTCATCCGACTTTCAAATACCTAGACACTGTATTTTGTTTTGACTCTTCAATGCCTGAGTTTCAGAACTTCTAATTGTAAACTACTAGCCCCAATCTTTGTGGTCTGTTATTTGGGCATTCCTTGTTGAAATTCTTTAGTTTCTATTTTTCCTTTTTGTCATCGATGTTTTAACTTTCTTATTTCTTATAATGGAGAAACTTATCCAGATTTGTTTGATATAGGAAAACATAACTTAAAGAATGACCATTATTTTTCCTTCTTGGGTTGACATTTTGATGCATATAAAAGCTTCTTCTTGCTGTATGCAGATTTTATGGTTATTGTCAATCCCTTTCTGGTTTTCCTTAACCCTGTCTGCCCTCAGTTGTATGTTGTGTTTGAATTTGAGCCTATAATAATATTTATCATCTACAAGTTCAGTGGTGAGAGTGGAGCTGGGAAGACTGAGACCGCAAAGATAGCGATGCAGTACTTGGCTGCCCTTGGAGGTGGAAGTGGAATAGAGGATGAAATATTAAAGACTAATCCAATACTAGAAGCTTTTGGTAATGCAAAAACAATGAGAAATGACAACTCAAGTCGCTTTGTAAGATTCTTGACTGATCATATTAATTGTTGAAATTGCCATCCTCGAAGTTTTGATTCTCCTTATGTTAAAACAGTGATCATATATTCTTCAGTGCTGGAAGTTCTCATAATTTGGTTGAATGTGTGACAGGGAAAGCTCATCGAGATTCACTTCAGTGAAACTGGAAAAATCTCTGGCGCTAATATTCAAACATGTAGGTTTTGTGCTGTTTAATGGTTGAAACCATGTGCCTTTTCTTCTAATAAAAATTTCCAACTAATTATAATTCTAAATGTTTGCATCTATGTGTTGAATCTATGTGATGCTCGTGGCCTGACCTAAAACAGTTTTGCTGGAAAAGGTAATTATTCATTCTTCTGAGCCAATTTTATGTTCTAAACTTTGTTCATACTAAATCAGTAGAGACTAATGTTGTTTGGTATGTGGACAGTCTAGAGTAGTCCAATGCAATGAAGGGGAAAGGTCTTATCATATATTTTATCAGCTCTGTGCTGGTGCACCACCATCTCTTAGGGGTAATTATTAGCCTGTACCCTACTATTCCACTTACAGTAATATTCTGTTGCATATAATGTGTAATTGTGAAGTCTTTGAGTTTTCAATGGTTGTTGGAATGGAAAGTATCTCCTATTTTGAGAGATATAATT
The DNA here is from genome assembly GCA_020916435.1 of Oxytropis ochrocephala. NCBI lineage: Eukaryota > Viridiplantae > Streptophyta > Magnoliopsida > Fabales > Fabaceae > Oxytropis > Oxytropis ochrocephala. The sequence continues at coordinate 55,367,358 of CM037090.1, read as the reverse complement.
CATTTAATGCTATTTATTTATTTATATGTATAGCAGTCATATAATTAATTTTCGATGCTGTATGTAATTTCCAGTATTGCAGATTGTAAACCTTGTATATATAATTGATTGTGCTGAGGGATTTCTCAATCAATTTATTAAATTATTTGTCCATAATTGCCTCAAAAGCTAAATGGAAAGCATTATTTTTTGCGATCAACCTTTTCGAGCTTTGGCTTTTTGATCAGGGCATTTATGATCACCTTGAAAAGTTAGCCCTTGCTATTCCCTCGTAAAATCAAAGTCAATGGGAGAAATTTGATTATTGGTTGTGTGCAGTGGCGGATCTTTATAGGAGCCGGGGGGAGTCACGGTATCCCCCGGCTCCCATTAAGTTAATATATACATAGATATATTTTATACTCAAAGTTAGAATATATAGAACCAAATGAACACTAAGCAACAAAGGTATCAGTAGCCAAACGGTTAAGAGCATTATTTGTGTATTTAGGGTCCCCAGTTCAATTCTTGTGATGGTCAAACCTCTTTTTTGTAGTTATTTGTATATTTTTCTCAAAAATTAATATAAAAAACTGCACTAAGCAATATTTGAACATAGGACATTAAAATTGACATAGATAATTTTGACCACTAAACCAAACAAACTATTATAAATACACCATTAATTTTGTTTTATATATTTGTTACTATTTTGGCTCCCTCCAATTTTTTTTGCAAGATCCGCCACTGGTTGTGTGCTCATTGAAATTTGATTATAGCCCTTGAAAAGTTAGCCCTTGCTGTATGTAATTTCCAGTATTGCAGATTGTAAACCTTGTATATATAATTGATTGTGCTGAGGGGTTTCTCAATCAATTTAGTAAATTATTTGTCCATAATTGCCTCAAAAGCTAAATGGAAAGCATTATTTTTTGCGATCAACCTTTTCGAGCTTTGGCTTTTTGATCAGGGCATTTATGATCACCTTGAAAAGTTAGCCCTTGCTATTCCCTCGTAAAATCAAAGTCAATGGGAGAAATTTGATTATTGGTTGTGTGCTTTGGTATGGCAATTTATGGAACTTGCTATTTTATTTATTTTAGAACTTTTAAGAGACGCACCTTTTGGAACAAGGCTCATAATTTGTTGGGTAATAATGGTATCCAATGTTTCTTGGCTAATGGCTTCATTGCTTAGAATTATGCCGCAGTGGAGGAGTTGAAAATGTTTTTGCAACAGAGAGACCTTTGACTTTGATATCCAGTTAGTTAGGAGAATATTCATCACATAAACTCGCAAAAGATTAAGATTACTTGGAATTTAGAACATAACTTCACACAGCTTTGTATATTGTATTTGTCCTGTCTATAGCATTTAATATTCTCTGTTCTTTTTCATTTGAGTTACTGTTTCATTGATCCTTTGATGTTGGATGCGTGATTCAGAGAAGCTAAACCTACAAAATGCTGAAGACTATAAATATTTGAGGCAGAGCAATTGTTATTCAATTACTGGTATTGATGATGCAGAAGAATTTCTTGTAGTCATGGTACCCTATTTGTTGTCGTTTACAATTGATTTTCCTCCACAGAGACTTGAATTATTTTTCTTACAATGCTTTCATATTAAGTTTTTCATACTTTTGATAATTTCCAGGAAGCTCTTGATGTTGTCCATATCAGTAAAGAAGACCAAGAGACGGTGTTTGCAATGCTTGCTGCAGTATTATGGTTGGGGAATATATCGTTCGCTGTGATTGATAATGAAAACCATGTTCAGGCTGTAGAAGATGAAGGTAAGAAATTTCCAGAACATCTACTTTGTGCATCTACGTTGTAGCATCGTGTAAGTCATGTTGAATTTGTGATTTGTTTGTCTAAATCAGACCACACCAGACCATATTTATTTTGGGATTGCAACAAATACAATGAATGCTGATTGATTTGATTGCTAAATCTAATCCTAATCAATGACATTTTCTAGCTAACGAATATTCACAAATGACTAACTCACTTACATCTGACTAGTGTTGCTAAGCCAGTTGCCTCAGCATAGGCTGCTTTAGGATAGATGAAGTTTATGCTTCGCGAGTTTTTGATAGTTTTATTTCATGATGGCTGTGTTATGGTGTTTTGCAACCCAATAGCGTTTTTTTTTTTTGTTTTAATTATTTGTTGTGTTAAACAGTTTAATAGAATTTAAGTTTTACCTTGATGGATTTGGTGATCATTTGATTTGTACTTGGTATTAGTCATCGACAGGTTTATTTAGGTCTGAATCTAAACCAAACTACTTTAATCCAAAAAAATAACTCTCACCCTCAAGCTAAAGCTTAAGAAGCTTTAAGCATGATAGGAGAAAACCATGCGTTTCTCTACAAAATTTGAAACCAAGTCTGACAACTACTTCGCAGAGATGATGCGAGTGAATCTTGGGCGAGCTTGAGTAGTGTGAGTCATAACAAGCAATGATCGTCGACGAGAAGAGAAGACACCACTAATATAGTCATACCGAAATGACTGTAGCTAGAAAGAAAAGGTAACACTGAAATGATCGTCGGTGAGAGAAGTGAATGCACTACTAATATGATTCATGTGTTGGAAAGGCCACCATGGAAATGATCATCTATGGGAATAGAAGTCACCACCACTAATATAATTAATATGTGAGAAGAAAAGGCACCATCGGAATGATCGTCGGTGGAAAATTAGTCACCACTAATATGATTCATCTTTGAAAAAAAAGGGATGACAATCACCAAACTAGAAGAAGACAACAGAATAAAGCCAAATAATATTATTTTTGAGTTTTGAACATCGCAAAACATAACCCAAGAGAGCCAAACAGCTACTTTGAGGTGTTGAACGGAGATGACGAAGGTCAGGTCTCGCCGTTCACAATTTTGAACAAGGAAATGACAGATCTGAGCAGAGGGGGAGAGAAAAAGCACTGAAAAAGATGATGTGAACACAAAAGCATTAGCAACTGGTTTAAAGGATGATCTCAGCATGAACAGAAACTGTGTGAATAGTAAACATGTGAGCAGTAAATGATGAACAGTTATGGGCAACATTGTTGTGTGAAAAATCATAGTTATTATGAGTATGCTATCTAAGGAAACTAAACCATATCAAGAAAAAATAAGGAAAGAAATCAACACAATCAGCAGATACAAAACGAGTCTTGAGCCTTTAGCTTTTAAGAGAGTTGGTCCTTGAACTGCTATTAGAGCCTCCACGACTAAGTGGTCAAGAGATTAGTCGATGTCCTCATTCTTCTAATTGAAAATTGAATTTTAGAAGGTAGGGTAGGCCTACGCATGGTATTCCCACAAAAAACTGATGATAGACATGGGGCATTTGGAACATCTTATTTGAGTTTAACTGATGACAATTAGTTATGTAAGTGTCTGGGAGATATATAAATAGTTTATGGTATTCCCACAAGCTGTTTTTAGCATATTTCCACGAACTCTTTAGTAAAGCTTATAAAAGCAACTTATATAAAGTTTACCCTCATTTCGTTTTCAATCGTAGAAGCAACTTAAACATAGGAACTTATATGATAAACACTTATGGATAAACGCTTCATTAAGTTGTTTACCCAAACATCCCCATAGTGAAAAATGAATGCCAACAAGAAAGTATAAAATAAGCACCATAGCAAATTGATATTATTTTCAGTCTACGCAGTTATGCTATCATCACACAACTATCAATTTGCTACCTTGTTTAGAGTGTTTTTTTCTCTTTTCCTCCTTCACAACCTAAATCATATGTTTCATCAAGTGTCAAAGCCTCTATGATCAAGTGATTAGGAGTTTGGTCCTTGCCATCGCTATTCCTCTAAGTTTTTGAATTTTAGCACAAGATAGGCTGGATCAATGTATTGCTCACAGAAAATTGCATTTATATAGAATTTCTAACGATCCATGAGTCATCACTTAGGCTTTTAGTAGTGTTGGTCCTTCACAGTGCACACTTATTACTTAAGAACTTTATCGTATCTGACTTGTTTTCATTTTTAGATGATAAATGTAGTATACAAATACATATGGTAGTGGGGAAAAAGTTCTCGTTGGAGCTTTAACTGTAAATTACATGTGGTGTATTAAATACCTAATATTTGGTATATATGTTTTGGACATATTTTAGACGGCTTCATGTGTTTCTAGTTATTCAAGACCTCACTTGACAATGAATCTGTTTTTTTGATTTCTAGGTCTTTTACATGTTGCCAAATTGATTGGCTGTGACATTGAAGATCTCAAGTTGACTCTATCAACTCGCACAATGAAAGTTGGTAATGATAATATTGTCCAAAAGTTGACACTATCACAGGTAAAATGGCTACTGTATTACATGTTTACATTTGTCTTAAATTATGGATGGAAAATTGCGACTTCATAGTTCCTAGGGGGGAATATCTCGGGAACCTGAAATTCCATGCATCATTTAGAAGAAAAGGAAATAAAATGAAATTAGTTAGTGATGAACAATGTCTTGTTTTATTTTTCTCCTTAGAAATTCCATGCATCATTTAACTGTGACCGGTTATGTGACCGGTTATGGGTGCATTAGTCTTGTTATGGGGTGTGAAAAGTTTGAATATTTGGTGAAATGCTTGAGTGTAAAACACACTCAGCCAAAACATCTATTTATATACATGATGGGTACAATTTTCTATATCAAGATACCATACAAGTCATTATGCTCAGTTTATAGAGAGGTTAGACCTCTATCGATTTGTAGGATGCCTAATGACGTGAAATCATAATGATGGATATAATCTCTCTCTATATCTTAGATAATATACTCTTTTCTTGTAGGCAATTGATGCAAGAGATGCTTTGGCAAAGTCTATATATTCTTGCCTTTTTGATTGGTTGGTTGAACAAATAAATAAGTCACTTGCTGTTGGCAAAAGACGTACCGGAAGATCAATCAGTATACTAGATATATATGGTTTTGAATCATTCAATGTATGTCTATATTAAACCGTATCTCAATCTTTTTTTTTTTTATATTTATCTCACTATTCTTGTCCCCGTTTAAATTCTAAAGTATTTTGGCTTTTTGATGCTACACATGTCTATAGAGGAACAGTTTTGAGCAGTTCTGCATAAATTATGCAAATGAGAGATTACAACAACACTTCAATCGTCATTTATTCAAGTTAGAACAGGAGGTATGTATGCCACAGAAACTGAAGACTTATACAAGTATTGAATTCCTTAATATCATATAAAGAAAAAAAAGCTAAATACTGACTATCGAAAGCCGAACTTTGCTTAAATTTTTGATTGTTTTCAGGAATATATTCAAGATGGAATTGACTGGGCTAAAGTTGAATTTGAAGACAATCAAGATTGCCTTAATCTTTTTGAGAAGGTACAGATTTTCTTAGTTCCCCAACTCCTTTTCTGCACAATCTTCAGTGTGCTTGGTATTGAATGGTTGAAATAGAAAAGTGGTAGCTAATCTATTAAGTTCTAGTAGGCAATGGAGTGATTATATAATCATTTTGATTTTCATCATAACATCTCTTGTATCTGCATGTGTAGTGTAAAAGAAACACAACTTTGGGTTTTCAAAGGGCTATATAGCATATATGTTGTTTTTTCCGTGCATTAATTTAATAATCAAATTTATTCTGATGCTTGATTGATATATTCTGATATGTGAAATCATTGAACTGGTGGTTGGTACCTCTGTGGGAAACTAGCAATGTAGCTTTATTTTCTGTTATGTCGGTACCTGGCTCTGTAAACAATGGTGTTGTCTAAATAGGGAGCGGTACAACAACAGTACACAACTTTGGATTTCGAAAGGGAAAGCTATAGCCTATATGTTGCTATTGCTATAGTAATACATTGGTATAGCCTATGGTCCTGTCCAAATAAAAGACCTAACCTTGTAGGGAGCACTGAACTTCCTGAGGGATTTACATTTTAGAGCAGCTGTGTGTAGGACCATAAGTGGAAGAAACTGGAAAACGTAACAAACATATTGGGATTGGGTTCTGTTTATGCAATTTTTCTTGATTTGAATTCTTTAGATATTTACCATGTTGACCTGATTCTGAATGTAAACTGCGGTTGAGTTTGTGATGCATTGGCAACAATTATTTCTCCTTTTTCCCTGACATGATGTACCAATTGGTGAACAGTGGAAAAGTTTGTTGTGGCAACCACACTTACATTTGTCAGTGTGGAAATTCTGACATTAGCGATTTGAAATTCATGTGTTGAATTTGACTTCTGATGAATTTGCAGAGGCCACTGGGGTTGTTGTCCCTGTTGGATGAAGAGTCCACTTTCCCAAATGGCACGGATTTGACATTAGCCAACAAACTTAAGCAGCATTTAAATTCTAGATCATGTTTCAAAAGAGAAAGAGACCAAGCCTTTACTGTGTGTCATTATGCCGGAGAGGTATTAATCTGACCATGTTCATTTGACATATTAGTTAACCATAATTTTGATTGTAATTTCGTTCTGAATATTTTTAAACTCTAAAATACTATCTTTATTATTAAAACAGCGGGCGACTTAATTTATTAGTTCAAGTTTTCTCATCCTACCTGACTGTTTGATAGTTCTAACTGTTCCTTCCCTCAGGTCACCTATGATACAACTGGATTTTTGGAGAAGAACAGGGACCTATTGCACTTGGATTCCATCCAACTTCTATCCTCATGCACATGCCATCTTCCTCAAATATTTGCATCCCATATGCTTACACAGTCTGAAAAGCCAGTAGTTGGTCCTTTACACAAGTCAGGTGGGGCAGATTCCCAAAAGCTAAGTGTTGCAACAAAATTCAAGGTATATCGGCTTAATTATAAGTGATCGAAACATATCATGAAACGGTCTAAGACTTTGGCACACTAGTATTTTGATTCTTGCAGCCTTCTATTCATTATATATCCTAAACCAAGATGCTTCCAATTATTTCCTTTAATTGCTACAAATTATTAAATTCATCAGATTTTGTGCCGAATGAATATTGTGTGTAACTTGGTATGTGATTAGAAGTAAGAATATGGAATACCGATACATAAATTGCAATTTTGTAGGAATGAAAATGTAAATAGTGTTGCAGTAGAGTGAAAGTTCCAATGTATCAAATCATGCATCATATGAAAGCTAGATAAATTATTGAATTTTTCCTTTGTTGGCATCCAGGGTCAGTTGTTCCAACTGATGCAACGCTTAGAGAGCACAACTCCACATTTTATTCGCTGCATTAAGCCCAACAATCTCCAATCACCTGAATCATATGAGCAAGGGCTTGTACTGCAACAGCTGAGATGCTGTGGGGTCCTGGAAGTGGTTCGAATATCAAGATCAGGCTTTCCAACAAGAATGTCTCACCAAAAGTTTGCCAGAAGGTATCTAAAATAATAAAAAAGACTAACGATCATATTCTTCAGATTACAACCACCACCCACACCCCTCTCCCTCTGCTCTGGTGTTTTGCATGTGTCTAACCTTTTTCTTGCTGCTCTGTGTATGGTGAATCAGATATGGCTTTCTTCTCCTTGATAATGCTGCCTCTCAGGATCCACTTCGTGTTTCAGTTTCAATTCTTCATCAATTTAATATTTTGCCTGAGATGTATCAAGTCGGCTACACAAAATTATTTTTCAGAACAGGGCAGGTAATTATTTTTATTATTTATATTTCATATCGTGCAAATTATGAGATATGATTTTTCTGAAAGTACTTGAGTGTTAAAGCATTTGGCAGAATGCTATATTTATTTTCATTATATTTACAAACTTACAACGTCAATAACTAGGGCTACCACTATTTCAAAGGAATTGAATCTATTCTACTACTGTATAATGAATTTAAGCTACTTGGAAAGTAGAAAATTAATTCTATTCTAAATCCAATTTATGCTGCTCCGACGTTATTGCAGATTGGTATGCTTGAAGATACTAGAAATCGTACCCTTCATGGCATTTTACGTGTTCAAAGTTGCTTTAGGGGTTACCAAGCTCGTCGTTCTCTGAATGACCTTCGAGGAGGAATTGCTGCTTTGCAGTCATGTATTTCCTTTTTCACTGTCTCTTTCTTTTGACAATGATATTGTCCGTCTTAATAAAATTATTATCTAATGGAAACAATTACCTATTCCTGCAGTTATTCGGGGAGACAAAACCAGAAAGGCATATGCAGCTTTGCTTCACAGACATAGAGCTGCTGTTATTATACAGAAGCGTATAAAAGCAATATTTGTAAGAAACAAAACAAGGACTGTCAGTGATGCTGCAATTGTCATACAATCAGGTTAGAGTTTATATTTTACAGATGCTAAGATACATGCTACCATTTTTTGCTGTTTGGATGTGTTGGGTATCCTAATGTAGTAATGTTAGATAGTCTCACATTGCCTAACAATAAATAAAATGAAATAAAAATGAAAACTCCAACAAGTGGTACGAAAGCCCGTTGGTGTATGATCCAATAACAATCCATATTCTCTCGTAAAGAGTTGCACACATTTGGCCGAGACTCTCACTTGAGGGAGAGATGTTGGGTATCCAAGTCTGAAATTGTATCACATTGCCTAATAATGAACAAAATAAAGAATATATGAGAGGTTAGATCCATTAACCTATCACCTCAAGGTTTTGAGAATACACGTGGTCTAGTCTAAGTCTATTGCTACACCCATAAAATAAACAAAATAAAAATATTAAAAAACCCAACAAGATGTTTGAATTAGTTCTTACAAAGATTGAACTCCTTATTGTTTTCTTTCAAAAAATATTATTGGGTCCTATTTGTGACCTTTTTAATAAAATAAAATTAAATTCCTACCTTAAGTGTGCAAATGAATGATGGATACAAGTTAGCATAGGTGTAACACCAAGTGTATCGCATTCCAAAGGCCTAAATTTTATCATAAAGCAAATGGTGCTATATTTTATTATAATGTGGATAAATAAATATCTTTTGATGGTACTGTTGGTAATTTCTCCATTTTATTTGAACTATTATTTGCAGTCATTCGTGGTTGGTTGGTAAGAAGATGCTCTAGCGATATTGGATTTTTAAATACTGGGGACACTAAGGTATTTTCTTTCCCCAAGTTCAGAAACTATATGATATCTGACTGACCCTTGTTTTATACAAGCGGAGTGTCTTTATATTCTTATTGTAAAAGCTTCATCTTCGTGATACTTACAATCATGAACTCCAAAACAGACAAAAGAGTCAGATGAGGTTCTGGTCAAGTCATCTTTCCTGGCTGAATTACAGCGCCGGGTACTAAAGGCTGAAGCTGCCCTGAGGGTAAAAGAAGAAGAAAATGACATCCTTAATCAACGTATCCAACAATATGAGAGCAGATGGTCTGAGTATGAATTGAAGATGAAATCCATGGAAGATGTGTGGCAGAAACAAATGAGATCACTACAATCTAGCCTCTCCATTGCAAAGAAGAGCCTTGCAGTTGATGACTCCGAAAGAAATTCAGATGCATCAGTTAATAATACAAGTGATGAGCGGGATTACAGCTGGGATGTGGGAAGTAATCACCGCGCCAAGAAAGCAATGGAACAAGATCAACGAGTGCTGGTTTGAGCGTTATAACTCGGCTAGCTGAAGAATTTGAGCAGAGGAGTCAAGTCTTCGGTGACGATGCCAAGTTCTTGGTTGAGGTGAAATCTGGTCAAGCGGAAGCAAGTTTGAACCCAGATCAAGAACTTAGAAGGTTAAAACAGATGTTTGAAGCTTGGAAAAAGGATTATGGGGGAAGATTACGCGAAACAAAGTTGATTTTAAATAAACTTGGAACTGAAGATGGTGCACTTGAGAAAATGAAGAAGAAATGGTGGGTAAGAAGGAACAGTACAAGGATAAGTTGATTTCAAATTTTCTTAAATTTATTATTTTATATATTATTTGGGTTCGGCTTTGGTCTTATGCACTTTTGAATGGCATTGCCAAAATCGTAGTCGAAAACGAGGAAAATACCATAGGAAAGCTAAAAAGTAGGAGGGAAAGGAAAAGTCCATGGATGGAGTTATTTTACTACTGTTGGGTTAGTTGTTGCTACCCATCTTTCTGGATAATTTATCAGCCTCTTGGAAGACTTGGTAAATCCAAGGTATGACTGTGTACAATAGATTATAATGGGTCTAATTCTTGTATGGACTTGTTATGAGGAGCTTTGTAACACCATATTGTGAAGTAAGAGCTATACTGCAAACTTTAGGGATTCATGTATCCTTTTCTAGTATGTGATTTACATGTCAAATATGTTATGGAAGACCAAAAATGTCATTTATTGTGCAACTTATTGGCCATGCAAAAAGTCATTGTACAATACTGATATTTATAGAAATTTAAAAGTTGATATTCTTGTAAAATGTTATAATGAGACTTAATTGTTAGCTGAGTTGATTGAGTGGATCCAAATTGTCTTATTTTGAGCTTCATTTGGGATTTGGATGGATTCTTGTCCGGTAAAACAAGTTTCAGTCTGATTGTTGGTCAAGAAGTCATATTGTCCAAAAGAGAAAATGGAAGTATACATCAATCTCAAAGCTGATGTCAAATAAATTATTTTGTTATCAATATGTCTTTGTTTTGTGATGCCATATTATCTAGGGAGCATTAATTACACCAACTAGGTCCAAATCTTTAAGTTGACAACTCCATTTGAGATTACAAGTTGAGAAAAGGGATCAAAAGGAGGACAAGTCAATATTGGAATTCAGGATTGAACATTACATAGTCAGCTCCAAGGACAAAATGCTCAGAAGTTTCCTCATATTTCCCACTAAGGTTGCACCATCACTAATAAAAATTATAATGCTTAGAAAATGAATTTTTCGCTAAATTGACTCCATATTTGCTAACCTGGTCTTACAATCGAGAGTCGATTTGACAATTTTGAATAGAGAGTGACGACACATAGAATATAATAATAAATGCAATAAATAACATTATCTTTTTATTTGTGCCACTCTCTAAAATTGTCCCACCACATGTACTTGTGAGGATTAACACTCAAAATTGATAACTACAATTATACAATTTTTTAATTGCAATTCGTGACTTTTCAAAATGATACTCCTCTGCTCCTATATACTTGTCTTTTTTTGACATTTTACACATACCAATGAGAATAATAATTTTTGTTAGTTTTAATATAATTAATTCTCTTTTACCTATGATACCCTTAATAATTTATTATTATTTTATCTATTTCTCTCTCTATAATAAATACTTAAAGACATTATTGACAAAACAATAATAAATATTACCTTCAACTTTAAAAATGACAAATAAATAAAAACAATTTTTTTCCACAAAAGTTACAAGTAATAAAGAACGGAAGGAGTATTTGCAGTTTGTAAAATCATTGTTAACTTTGTTGACATAAACTTTGAACTAACATTGCAGAGTCTTCTATAAAGAAGACTCTTTCAAAAATTAGCGTATGCTGCTTAGAGTGACAAGCACACGGTATTCTTTAGTAAAAGGCGAAAGAATAGTTCGCTTTGTGCTTATCACACAGCTCCGTGCTTTGTCCACATAGAGGTCCTTTGCTTTTATAGTGTAAGCAGCTCGTTTTCATTTGTTTATCTACCGATGTGGGACTAAGCAGAAACATTTAGTATAGTATAACTTTCCACTTATGACTGCTTCATCTTTCCTTCTCATTTTCATATTCTTTCATTGATTTTCCACATTTCAACACTTCTTGCAATAAATAAATAGCCTTAAAATCCAAAGGGTGAACGTGAACACACATTTGTCCTTACTTCCGATTAAGATTAGTTGAAGGTTCTTCCTTTCCTTTCCGCAACAAACAAACCCCATGGCTTCCATAACGCCGATAACCTCACTCCGTGACGGTACAATCTTCATAGGAGGGTTAGCCGAGGAAACAAACTCGGAAACGTTGGTTAAGCACTTCAAAACGATGGAGAGATAACGGACTCCGTTATACACACGGGTCAATCGGGTTCATCACTTACGCGAATCCTTTCCGCGTGGACCAAATCATGGAGGAGAATAATCACCATGTCATCAATGGCAAGCAAGTTGAAATCAAAGGGTACGTAAAGTTAATGAGTTGAAAACAAACAAGATATTTGTGGGTGGTATTCCAAGAGATATGTAAATTGAATGAGAAGTCGAGAAGATCGTAGATGAGAAGCTTGCTCCCAACTTGAAATCCTTGCTCTGTTAAGTATTGAGTAGTATTTGTTAGCATCATTAAGCTAAAGTTTTGCTTTCGAATAAACACTCATTTATTTCTAGCTATTTTTTCTCCTTGATATGATTTGTTTCTAATTTTGATTCTGATTCACATTTGATAACATGTAACAAGAATAAAAGACAAAAGAGAAGGGTAAAATATATAACACATTAAATTAACAAATAAATTCTACAACTAACTAGATTAGTCTTGACTCTCTAAAGTGTCCCCAATGGAGTCACCATCTATAACGACCGAAAAATTCGGGTGAAGATTCTTCAAGGTTCAAAAATGAAGCGCAAAGAAAATTTAGTTTAAGGGCAAATATTAGAAAATCCATTAGGTTTGGATAAGGGTCTTGAAAACCATTTGGGTTAGGGAGTCGGTTATGCGTGAGGAAGGTAGTCAAGGTAATCAAAACCAGACGATACACCGAACCAGGAAGAGGTAGCGGTTCGGGGTTCTTGGTGTTCAACCGGTTGAATCTGGGAATTCGAACCGAATTATATTAAATATATTATTTAACATAATTTTTACAATATATAAAGAATAAAAACAAAAAAATCATAAGACATAATAAAATTATAAAATTCAACAACCATATATACTACAATGTATGTACTCTCATAGTAATATTAGTGTACATATTTAGTTTTTATTTATTTATTTATTTCATCAATTTAATATAAAAAAGGATAAAAAAAAATCACATGTACCAAAAATCAACATCATTTATCAACTTTTTTTCCAAAAATCAATATGGTATACGATTTTTTAACAATAGTAAATAAAATCAGGTTTTCTGTACGGTTCCCGGGTTTTTTGTCCGGTTCCCGGTTTTTGGCCGGTTATCCGGTTCAATTCCCGATTTTCATCCCAGACGGTTCTCAAGTTCAATTTGACCGGATAAGGGGTCCGGTTGAACCATATGGCCAGGCTTGTGAGTTGTAACTATTAATTAATAATGATTTCAAGTACATGTGTGACAATTTTGAATAGAGTAACACATAGAATATAATAATAAATGTAATAAATAACATGTGACAATTTTGAATAGAGAGTGACGACACATAGAATATAATAATAAATGCAATAAATAACATTATCTTTTTGTTTGTGCCACTCTCTAAAATTGTCCCACCACATGTACTTGTGAGGATTAACACTCAAAATTGATAACTACAATTATACAATTTTTTAATTGCAATTCGTGACTTTTCAAAATGATACTCCCTCCGTTCCTATATACTTGTCCTTTTTTGACATTTTACACATACCAATGAGAATAATAATTTTTGTTAGTTTTAATATAATTAATTCTCTTTTACCTATGATACCCTTTAATAATTTATTATTATTTTATCTATTTTTCTCTCTATAATAAATACTTAAAGACATTATTGACAAAACAATAATAAATATTACCTTGAACTTTAAAAATGACAAATAAATAAAAACAATTTTTTCCACAAAAGTTACAAGTAATAAAGAACGGAAGGAGTATTTGCAGCTTGTAAAATCATTGTTAACTTTGTTGACATAAACTTTGAACTAACATGGCGTAGTCTTCTATAAAGAAGACTCTTTCAAAAATTAGCGTATGTTGCTTAGTGTGACAAGCACACGGTATTCTTTAGTAAAAGGCGAAAGAATAGTTCGCTTTGTGCTTATCACACAGCTCCGTGCTTTGTCCACATAGAGGTCCTTTGCTTTTATAGTGTAAGCAGCTCGTTTTCATTTGTTTATCTACCGATGTGGGACTAAGCAGAAACATTTAGTATAGTATAACTTTCCACTTATGACTGCTTCATCTTTCCTTCTCATTTTCATATTCTTTCATTGATTTTTCCACATTTCAACACTTCTTGCAATAAATAAATAGCCTTAAAATCCAAAGGGTGAACGTAACACACATTTGACCTTACTTCCGATTAAGATTAGTTGAAGGTTCTTCCTTTCCTTTCCGCAACAAACAAACCCCATGGCTTCCATAAACGCCGATAACCCTCACTCCGGTGACGGTACAATCTTCATAGGAGGGTTAGCCGAGGAAACAAACTCTGGAAACGTTGGTTAAGCACTTCGAAAACGACGGAGAGATAACGGACTCCGTTATACACGGGTCAATTCGGGTTCATCACTTACGCGAATCCTTCGCGTTGACCAAATCATGGAGGAGAATAATCACCATGTCATCAATGGCAAGCAAGTTGAAATCAAAGGGTACGAAAGTTAATGAGTTGAAAACAAACAAGATATTTGTGGGTGGTATTCCAAGAGATATGTAAATAATATGAGAAAGTCGAGAAGATCGTAGATGAGAAGCTTGCTCCCAACCTGAAATCCTTGCTCTGTTAAGTATTGAGTAGTATTTGTTAGCATCATTAAGCTAAAGTTTTGCTTTCGAATAAACACTCATTTATTTCCTAGCTATTTTTTCTCCTTGATATGATTTGTTTCTAATTTTTATTCGATTCACATTTGACAATATAACATGTAACAAGAATAAAAGACAAAAGAGAAATGTAAAATAACACATTAAATTAACAAATAAATTCTACAACTAACTAGATTAGTCTTGACTGTCTAAAGTGTCCCCAATGGAGTCACCAAACTATAACGACCAGAAAAATCCGGGTGAAGATTCTTCAAGGTTCAAAAATGAAGCCGCCAAAGAAAATTTAGTTTAAGGGCAAATATTAGAAAATCCATTGGGTTTGGATAAGGGTCTTGAAAACAGATTTGGGTTCGGGAGTCGGTTATGCGTGAGGAAGGTAGTCAAGGTAATCAAAACCAGACGATACAATCGAACCTAAGAGGTAGCGGTTCAGTGGTTCTTGGTGTTCAACCGGTTGAATCGGAATTCGAACCGGAATTATATTAAATATATTATTTAACATAATTTTTACAATATATAAAGGATAAAAAAAAAAAAATCATAAGACATAATAAAATTATAAAATTCAACAACCATATATACTACAATGTATGTACTCTCATAGTAATATTAGTGTACATATTTAGTTTTTATTTATTTATTTATTTCATCAATTTAATTATAAAAAAGGATAAAAAAAAATCACATGTACCAAAAATCAACATCATTTATCAATTTTTTTTCCAAAAATCAATATGGTATACGATTTTTTAACAATAGTAAATAAAATCGGTTTTTCTCAGACGGGTCTCGGTTTTTTGTCCGGTTCCCGCTTTTTTTGGCCGGTTATCCTGGTTCAATTCCGTTTTTCATCCCAGACGGTTCTCAGGTTCAATTTGACCGGATAGGGGGTCCGGTTGAACCGTGTGGCCTGGCTTGTGAGTTGTAACTATTAATTAATAATGATTTCAAGTACTTGTGTGACAATTTTGAATAGAGTAACACATAGAATATAATAATAAATGTAATAAATAACATGTGACAATTTTGAATAGAGAGTGACGACACATAGAATATAATAATAAATGCAATAAATAACATTATCTTTTTGTTTGTGCCACTCTCTAAAATTGTCCCACCACATGTACTTGTGAGGATTAACACTCAAAATTGATAACTACAATTATACAATTTTTAATTGCAATTCGTGACTTTTCAAAATGATACTCCCTCCGTTCCTATATACTTGTCCTTTTTTTGACATTTTACACATACCAATGAGAATAATAATTTTTGTTAGTTTTAATATAATTAGTTCTCTTTTACCTATGATACCCTTAATAATTTATTATTATTTTATCTATTTTCTCTCTATAATAAATACTTAAAGACATTATTGACAAAACAATAATAAATATTACCTTGAACTTTAAAAATGACAAATAAATAAAAACAATTTTTTTCCACAAAAGTTACAAGTAATAAAGAACGGAAGGAGTATTTGCAGTTTGTAAAATCATTGTTAACTTTGTTGACATAAACTTTAAACTAACATGGCGAGTCTTCTATAAAGAAGACTCTTTCAAAAATTAGCGATGTCGCTTAGGGTGACAAGCACACAAGATTCTTTAGTAAAAGGCGAAAGAATAGTTCGCTTTGTGCTTATCACACAGCTCCGTGCTTTGTCCACATAGAGGTCCTTTGCTTTTATAGTGTAAGCAGCTCGTTTTCATTTGTTTATCTACCAATGTGGGACTAAGCAGAAACATATAGTATAGTATAACTTTCCACTTATGATGCGCTTCATCTTTCCTTCTCATTTTCATATTCTTTCATTGATTTGTCCACATTTCAACACTTCTTGCAATAAATAAATAGCCTTAAAATTCAAAAGGTGAACGTAACACACATTTGTCCTTACTTCCGATTAAGATTAGTTGAAGGTTCTTCCTTTCCTTTCCGCAACAAACAAACCCCATGGCTTCCATAAACGCCGATAACCCTCACTCCGGTGACGGTACAATCTTCATAGGAGGGTTAGCCGAGGAAACAAACTCTGGAAACGTTGGTTAAGCACTTCGAAAACGACGGAGAGACAACGGACTCCGTTATACACACGGGTCAATTCGGGTTCATCACTTACGCGAATCCTTCTGTCGTTGACCAAATCATGGAGGAGAATAATCACCATGTCATCAATGGCAAGCAAGTTGAAATCAAAGGGTACGAAAGTTAATGAGTTGAAAACAAACAAGATATTTGTGGGTGGTATTCCAAGAGATATGTAAATAATATGAGAAGCTGAGAAGATCGTAGATGAGAAGCTTGCTCCCCAACTTGAAATCCTTGCTCCTGTTAAGTATTGAGTAGTATTTGTTAGCATCATTAAGCTAAAGTTTTGCTTTCGTATAAACACTCATTTATTTCCTAGCTATTTTTTCTCCTTGATATGATTTGTTTCTAATTTTTATTCTGATTCACATTTGACAATATAACATGTAACAAGAATAAAAGACAAAAGAGAAGGGTAAAATAACACATTAAATTAACAAATAAATTCTACAACTAACTAGATTAGTCTTGACTCTCTAAAGTGTCCCCAATGGAGTCACCAGCTATAACGACCGAAAAATCCGGGTGAAGATTCTTCGAAGGTTCAAAAATGAAGCCGCCAGCAAAATTTAGTTTAAGGGCAAATATTAGAAAATCCATTGGGTTTGGATAAGGGTCTTGAAAACCAGATTTGGGTTCGGGAGTCGGTTATGCGTGAGGAAGGTAGTCAAGGTAATCAAAACCAGACGATACACTGAACCGGAAGAGGTAGCGGGTTCAGGGTTCTTGGTGTTCAACCGTTGAATCGAAGTCGAACCGAATTATATTAAATATATTATTTAACATAATTTTTACAATATGTAAAGGATAAAAACAAAAAAATCATAAGACATAATAAAATTATAAAATTCAACAACCATATATACTACAATGTATGTACTCTCATAGTAATATTAGTGTACATATTTAGTTTTTATTTATTTACTTATTTCATCAATTTAATTATAAAAAAGGATAAAAAAAAATCACATGTACCAAAAATCAACATCATTTATCAATTTTTTTCCAAAAATCAATATGGTATACGCATTTTTAACAATAGTAAATAAAATCTGTTTTTTCAGACGGTTCTCGGTTTTTGTCCCGGTTCCCGGTTTTGGCCGGTTATCCGGTTCAATTCCCGCTTTTTCATCCTGCAGACGATTCTCAGGTTCAATTTTACCGGATAGGGGGTCCGGTTGAACCGTGTGGCCTGGCTTGTGAGTTGTAACTATTAATTAATAATGATTTCAAGTACTTGTGTGACAATTTTGAATAGAGTAGCACATAGAATATAATAATAAATGTAATAAATAACATGTGACAATTTTGAATAGAGAGTGACGACACATAGAATATAATAATAAATGCAATAAATAACATTATCTTTTTGTTTGTGCCACTCTCTAAAATTGTCCCACCACATGTACTTGTGAGGATTAACACTCAAAATTGATAACTACAATTATACAATTTTTAATTGCAATTGTGACTTTTCAAAATGATACTCCCTCCGCTCCTATATACTTGTCCTTTTTTGACATTTTACACATACCAATGAGAATAATAATTTTTGTTAGTTTTAATATAATTAGTTCTCTTTTACCTATGATACCCTTAATAATTTATTATTATTTTATCTATTTCTCTCTCTATAATAAATACTTAAAGACATTATTGACAAAACAATAATAAATATTACCTTGAACTTTAAAAATGACAAATAAATAAAAACAATTTTTTCCACAAAAGTTACAAGTAATAAAGAACGGAAGGAGTATTTGCAGTTTGTAAAATCATTGTTAACTTTGTTGACATAAACTTTAAACTAACATGGCAGTAGTCTTCTATAAAGAAGACTCTTTCAAAAATTAGCGTATGTCGCTTAGGTGACAAGCACACAAAGATTCTTTAGTAAAAGGCGAAAGAATAGTTCGCTTTGTGCTTATCACATGCAACTCCGTGCTTTGTCCACATAGAGGTCCTTTGCTTTTATAGTGTAAGCAGCTCGTTTTCATTTGTTTATCTACCGATGTGGGACTAAGCGTAAAAACATATAGTATAGTATAACTTTCCACTTATGACTCGCTTCATCTTTCCTTCTCATTTTCATATTCTTTCATTGATTTGTCCACATTTCAACACTTCTTGCAATAAATAAATAGCCTTAAAATCCAAAGGGTGAACGAAACACACATTTGACCTTACTTCCGATTAAGATTAGTTGAAGGTTCTTCCTTTCCTTTCCGCAACAAACAAACCCCATGGCTTCCATAAACGCCGATAACCTCACTCCGGTGTGAAGACAATCTTCATAGGAGGGTTAGCCGAGGAAACAAACTCGAAACGTTGGTTAAGCACTTCAAAACGACGGAGAGATAACGGACTCGCTATACACACGGTCAATTCGGGTTCATCACTTACGCGAATCCTTCCGCCGTTGACCAAATCATGGAGGAGAATAATCACCATGTCATCAATGGCAAGCAAGTTGAAATCAAAGGGTACGAAAGTTAATGAGTTGAAAACAAACAAGATATTTGTGGGTGGTATTCCAAGAGATATGTAAATAATATGAGAAGCTGAGAAGATCGTAGATGAGAAGCTTGCTCCCCAACTTGAAATCCTTGCTCCTGTTAAGTATTGAGTAGTATTTGTTAGCATCATTAAGCTAAAGTTTTTCTTTCGAATAAACACTCATTTATTTCCTAGCTATTTTTTCTCCTTGATATGATTTGTTTCTAATTTTTATTCTGATTCACATTTGACAATATAACATGTAACAAGAATAAAAGACAAAAGAGAAGGGTAAAATAACACATTAAATTAACAAATAAATTCTACAACTAACTAGATTAGTCTTGACTCTCTAAAGTGTCCCCAATGGAGTCACCAGCTATAACGACCGAAAAATCCGGGTGAAGATTCTTCGAAGGTTCAAAAATGAAGCCGCCAGCAAAATTTAGTTTAAGGGCAAATATTAGAAAATCCATTGGGTTTGGATAAGGGTCTTGAAAACCGATTTGGGTTCGGAGTCGGTTATGCGTGAGGAAGGTAGTCAAGGTAATCAAAACCAGACGATACACTGAACCGGAAGAGGTAGCGGTTCAGGGTTCTTGGTGTTCAACCGGTTGAATCGGGGTCGAACCGGAATTATATTAAATATATTATTTAACATAATTTTTACAATATATAAAGGATAAAAAACAAAAAAAAATCATAAGACATAATAAAATTATAAAATTCAACAACCATATATACTACAATGTATGTACTCTCATAGTAATATTAGTGTACATATTTAGTTTTTATTTATTTATTTATTTCATCAATTTAATTATAAAAAAGGATAAAAAAAAATCACATGTACCAAAAATCAACATCATTTATCAATTTTTTCCAAAAATCAATATGGTATACGATTTTTTTAACAATAGTAAATAAAATCGGTTTTCTCAGACGGTTCCGGTTTTTTGTCCTGGTCCCGGTTTTTGGCCGGTTATCCGGTTCAATTCCCGTTTTTCATCCCAGACGGTTCTCAGGTTCAATTTGACCGGATAGGGGGTCCGGTTGAACCGTGTGGCCTGGCTTGTGAGTTGTAACTATTAATTAATAATGATTTCAAGTACTTGTGTGACAATTTTGAATAGAGTAACACATAGAATATAATAATAAATGTAATAAATAACATGTGACAATTTTGAATAGAGAGTGACGACACATAGAATATAATAATAAATGCAATAAATAACATTATCTTTTGTTTGTGCCACTCTCTAAAATTGTCCCACCACATGTACTTGTGAGGATTAACACTCAAAATTGATAACTACAATTATACAATTTTTAATTGCAATTCGTGACTTTTCAAAATGATACTCCTCCGCTCATATATACTTGTCCTTTTTTGACATTTTACACATACCAATGAGAATAATAATTTTTGTTAGTTTTAATATAATTAGTTCTCTTTACCTATGATACCCTTTAATAATTTATTATTATTTTATCTATTTCTCTCTCTATAATAAATACTTAAAGACATTATTGACAAAACAATAATAAATATTACCTTCAACTTTAAAAATGACAAATAAATAAAAACAATTTTTTCCACAAAAGTTACAAGTAATAAAGAACGGAAGGAGTATTTGCAGATTTGTAAAATCATTGTTAACTTTGTTGACATAAACTTTAAACTAACATGGCAGAGTCTTCTATAAAGAAGACTCTTTCAAAAATTAGCGTATGCTGCTTAGGGTGACAAGCACACAGTATTCTTTAGTAAAAGGCGAAAGAATAGTTCGCTTTGTGCTTATCACATAGCTCCGTGCTTTGTCCACATAGAGGTCCTTTGCTTTTATAGTGTAAGCAGCTCGTTTTCATTTGTTTATCTACCGATGTGGGACTAAGCAGAAACATATAGTATAGTATAACTTTCCACTTATGACTGCTTCATCTTTCCTTCTCATTTTCATATTCTTTCATTGATTTGTCCACATTTCAACACTTCTTGCAATAAATAAATAGCCTTAAAATTCAAAGGGTGAACGTAACACACATTTGTCCTTACTTACGATTAAGATTAGTTGAAGGTTCTTCCTTTCCTTTCCGCAACAAACAAACCCCATGGCTTCCATAAACGCCGATAACCCTTACTCCGGTGACGGTACAATCTTCATAGGAGGGTTAGCCGAGGAAACAAACTCTGGAAACGTTGGTTAAGCACTTCGAAAACGACGGAGAGACAACGGACTCCGTTATACACACGGGTCAATTCGGGTTCATCACTTACGCGAATCCTTCTGTCGTTGACCAAATCATGGAGGAGAATAATCACCATGTCATCAATGGCAAGCAAGTTGAAATCAAAGGGTACGAAAGTGAATGAGTTGAAAACAAACAAGATATTTGTGGGTGGTATTCCAAGAGATATGTAAATAATATGAGAAGCTGAGAAGATCGTAGATGAGAAGCTTGCTCCCCAACTTGAAATCCTTGCTCCTGTTAAGTATTGAGTAGTATTTGTTAGCATCATTAAGCTAAAGTTTTGCTTTCGAATAAACACTCATTTATTTCCTAGCTATTTTTTCTCCTTGATATGATTTGTTTCTAATTTTTATTCTGATTCACATTTGACAATATAACATGTAACAAGAATAAAAGACAAAAGAGAAGGGTAAAATAACACATTAAATTAACAAATAAATTCTACAACTAACTAGATTAGTCTTGACTCTCTAAAGTGTCCCCAATGGAGTCACCAGCTATAACGACCGAAAAATCCGGGTGAAGATTCTTCGAAGGTTCAAAAATGAAGCCGCCAGCAAAATTTAGTTTAAGGGCAAATATTAGAAAATCCATTGGGTTTGGATAAGGGTCTTGAAAACCAGATTTGGGTTCGGGAGTCGGTTATGCGTGAGGAAGGTAGTCAAGGTAATCAAAACCAGACGATACATCGAACCTAAGAGGTAGCGGTTCAGTGGTTCTTGGTGTTCAACCGGTTGAATCGGGTCGAACCGAATTATATTAAATATATTATTTAACATAATTTTTACAATATATAAAGGATAAAAAACAAAAAAAAATCATAAGACATAATAAAATTATAAAATTCAACAACCATATATACTACAATGTATGTACTCTCATAGTAATATTAGTGTACATATTTAGTTTTTATTTATTTATTTATTTCATCAATTTAATTATAAAAAAGGATAAAAAAAAATCACATGTACCAAAAATCAACATCATTTATCAATTTTTTTTCCAAAAATCAATATGGTATACGATTTTTTAACAATAGTAAATAAAATATGGTTTTCTGTACGGTTCCCGGGTTTTTTCTCCGGTTCCCGGTTTTTGGCCGGTTATCCGGTTCAATTCCCGTTTTTCATCCCAGACGGTTCTCAGGTTCAATTTGACCGGATAGGGGGTCCGGTTGAACCGTGTGGCCTGGTTTGTGAGTTGTAACTATTAATTAATAATGATTTCAAGTACTTGTGTGACAATTTTGAATAGAGTAACACATAGAATATAATAATAAATGTAATAAATAACATGTGACAATTTTGAATAGAGAGTGACGACACATAGAATATAATAATAAATGCAATAAATAACATTATCTTTTTGTTTGTGCCACTCTCTAAAATTGTCCCACCACATGTACTTGTGAGGATTAACACTCAAAATTGATAACTACAATTATACAATTTTTTAATTGCAATTCGTGACTTTTCAAAATGATACTCCCTCCGTTCCTATATACTTGTCTTTTTTGACATTTTACACATACCAATGAGAATAATAATTTTTGTTAGTTTTAATATAATTAGTTCTCTTTTACCTATGATACCCTTAATAATTTATTATTATTTTATCTATTTTCTCTCTATAATAAATACTTAAAGACATTATTGACAAAACAATAATAAATATTACCTTGAACTTTTAAAATGACAAATAAATAAAAACAATTTTTTCCACAAAAGTTACAAGTAATAAAGAACGGAAGGAGTATTTGCAGATTTGTAAAATCATTGTTAACTTTGTTGACATAAACTTTGAACTAACATGGCGTAGTCTTCTATAAAGAAGACTCTTTCAAAACTAGCGTATGTCGCTTAGGGTGACAAGCACACAGATTCTTTAGTAAAAGGCGAAAGAATAGTTCGCTTTGTGCTTATCACACACTCCGTGCTTTGTCCACATAGAGGTCCTTTGCTTTTATAGTGTAAGTGTACTCGTTTTCATTTGTTTATCTACCGATGTGGGACTAAGCGAGAAACATATAGTATAGTATAACTTTCCACTTATGACTGCTTCATCTTTCCTTCTCATTTTCATATTCTTTCATTGATTTGTCCACCTTTCAACACTTCTTGCAATAAATAAATAGCCTTAAAATTCAAAGGGTGAACGTAACACACATTTGTCCTTACTTCCGATTAATATTAGTTGAAGGTTCTTCCTTTCCTTTCCGCAACAAACAAACCCCATGGCTTCCATAAACGCCGATAACCCTCACTCCGTGACAAGACAATCTTCATAGGAGGGTTAGCCGAGGAAACAAACTCGAAACGTTGGTTAAGCACTTCAAAACGACGGAGAGACAACGGACTCCGTTATACACACGGTCAATTCGGGTTCATCACTTACGCGAATCCTTCTGTCGTTGACCAAATCATGGAGGAGAATAATCACCATGTCATCAATGGCAAGCAAGTTGAAATCAAAGGATACGAAAGTTAATGAGTTGAAAACAAACAAGATATTTGTGGGTGGTATTCCAAGAGATATGTAAATAATATGAGAAGTCGAGAAGATCGTAGATGAGAAGCTTGCTCCCAACTTGAAATCCTTGCTCTGTTAAGTATTGAGTAGTATTTGTTAGCATCATTAAGCTAAAGTTTTGCTTTCGAATAAACACTCATTTATTTCCTAGCTATTTTTTCTCCTTGATATGATTTGTTTCTAATTTTTATTCGATTCACATTTGACAATATAACATGTAACAAGAATAAAAGACAAAAGAGAAGGGTAAAATATATAACACATTAAATTAACAAATAAATTCTACAACTAACTAGATTAGTCTTGACTCTCTAAAGTGTCCCCAATGGAGTCACCATCTATAACGACCGAAAAATCCGGGTGAAGATTCTTCGAAGGTTCAAAAATGAAGCCGCCAAAGAAAATTTAGTTTAAGGGCAAATATTAGAAAATCCATTGGGTTTGGATAAGGGTCTTGAAAACCAGATTTGGGTTCGGAGTCGGTTATGCGTGAGGAAGGTAGTCAAGGTAATCAAAACCAGACCATACACTGAACTGGAAGAGGTAGCGGTTCAGGGTTCTTGGTGTTCAACCGGTTGAATCGGGGTCGAACCGGAATTATATTAAATATATTATTTAACATAATTTTTACAATATATAAAGGATAAAAAACAAAAAAAATCATAAGACATAATAAAATTATAAAATTCAACAACCATATATACTACAATGTATGTACTCTCATAGTAATATTAGTGTACATATTTAGTTTTTATTTATTTATTTATTTCATCAATTTAATATAAAAAAGGATAAAAAAAAATCACATGTACCAAAAATCAACATCATTTATCAATTTTTTTTCCAAAAATCAATATGGTATACGATTTTTTAACAATAGTAAATAAAATCTGGTTTTCTGTACGGTTCCCGGGTTTTTTGTCCGGTTCCCGGTTTTTGGCCGGTTATCCGGTTCAATTCCCGTTTTTCATCCCAGACGGTTCTCAGGTTCAATTTGACCGGATAGGGGGTCCGGTTGAACCGTGTGGCCTGGTTTGTGAGTTGTAACTATTAATTAATAATGATTTCAAGTACTTGTGTGACAATTTTGAATAGAGTAACACATAGAATATAATAATAAATGTAATAAATAACATGTGACAATTTTGAATAGAGAGTGACGACACATAGAATATAATAATAAATGCAATAAATAACATTATCTTTTTGTTTGTGCCACTCTCTAAAATTGTCCCACCACATGTACTTGTGAGGATTAACACTCAAAATTGATAACTACAATTATACAATTTTTTAATTGCAATTCATGACTTTTCAAAATGATACTCCCTCCGTTCCTATATACTTGTCCTTTTTTTGACATTTTACACATACCAATGAGAATAATAATTTTTGTTAGTTTTAATATAATTAGTTCTCTTTTACCTATGATACCTTTAATAATTTATTATTATTTTATCTATTTCTCTCTCTATAATAAATACTTAAAGACATTATTGACAAAACAATAATAAATATTACCTTGAACTTTAAAAATGACAAATAAATAAAAACAATTTTTTTTCCACAAAAGTTACAAGTAATAAAGAACGGAAGGAGTATTTGCAGTTTGTAAAATCATTGTTAACTTTGTTGACATAAACTTTGAACTAACATGGCAGAGTCTTCTATAAAGAAGACTCTTTCAAAAATTAGCGTATGCTGCTTAGGGTGACAAGCACACGGTATTCTTTAGTAAAAGGCGAAAGAATAGTTCGCTTTGTGCTTATCACACAGCTCCGTGCTTTGTCCACATAGAGGTCCTTTGCTTTTATATTGTAAGCAGCTCGTTTTCATTTGTTTATCTACCGATGTGGGACTAAGCAGAAACATTTAGTATAGTATAACTTTCCACTTATGACTGCTTCATCTTTCCTTCTCATTTTCATATTCTTTCATTGATTTGTCCACATTTCAACACTTCTTGCAATAAATAAATAGCCTTAAAATCCAAAGGGTGAACGTAACACACATTTGACCTTACTTCCGATTAAGATTAGTTGAAGGTTCTTCCTTTCCTTTCCGCAACAAACAAACCCCATGGCTTCCATAAACGCCGATAACCCTCACTCCGGTGACGGTACAATCTTCATAGGAGGGTTAGCCGAGGAAACAAACTCTGGAAACGTTGGTTAAGCACTTCGAAAACGACGGAGAGATAACGGACTCGCTATACACACGGGTCAATTCGGGTTCATCACTTACGCGAATCCTTCATCGTTGCTGACCAAATCATGGAGGAGAATAATCACCATGTCATCAATGGCAAGCAAGTTGAAATCAAAGGGTACGAAAGTTAATGAGTTGAAAACAAACAAGATATTTGTGGGTGGTATTCCAAGAGATATGTAAATAATATGAGAAGCTGAGAAGATCGTAGATGAGAAGCTTGCTCCCCAACTTGAAATCCTTGCTCCTGTTAAGTATTGAGTAGTATTTGTTAGCATCATTAAGCTAAAGTTTTGCTTTCGAATAAACACTCATTTATTTCCTAGCTATTTTTTCTCCTTGATATGATTTGTTTCTAATTTTTATTCTGATTCACATTTGACAATATAACATGTAACAAGAATAAAAGACAAAAGAGAAATGTAAAATAACACATTAAATTAACAAATAAATTCTACAACTAACTAGATTAGTCTTGACTCTCTAAAGTTTCCCCAATGGAGTCACCAGCTATAACGACCGAAAAATCCGGGTGAAGATTCTTCGAAGGTTCAAAAATGAAGCCGCCAGCAAAATTTAGTTTAAGGGCAAATATTAGAAAATCCATTGGGTTTGGATAAGGGTCTTGAAAACCAGATTTGGGTTCGGGAGTCGGTTATGCGTGAGGAAGGTAGTCAAGGTAATCAAAACCAGACGATACACTGAACCGGAAGAGGTAGCGGTTCAGGGTTCTTGGTGTTCAACCGGTTGAATCGGGGTCGAACCGGAATTATATTAAATATATTATTTAACATAATTTTTACAATATATAAAGGATAAAAAACAAAAAAAAATCATAAGACATAATAAAATTATAAAATTCAACAACCATATATACTACAATGTATGTACTCTCATAGTAATATTAGTGTACATATTTAGTTTTTATTTATTTATTTATATCATCAATTTAATTATAAAAAAGGATAAAAAAAAATCACATGTACCAAAAATCAACATCATTTATCAATTTTTTTTCCAAAAATCAATATGGTATACGATTTTTTAACAATAGTAAATAAAATATGGTTTTCTGTACGGTTCCCGGGTTTTTTGTCCGGTTCCCGGTTTTTGGCCGGTTATCCGGTTCAATTCCCGTTTTTCATCCCAGACGGTTCTCAGGTTCAATTTGACCGGATAGGGGTCCGGTTGAACCGTGTGGCTCGGCTTGTGAGTTGTAACTATTAATTAATAATGATTTCAAGTACTTGTGTGACAATTTTGAAGAGAGTAACACATAGAATATAATAATAAATGTAATAAATAACATGTGACAATTTTGAATAGAGAGTGACGACACATAGAATATAATAATAAATGCAATAAATAACATTATCTTTTTGTTTGTGCCACTCTCTAAAATTGTCCCACCACATGTACTTGTGAGGATTAACACTCAAAATTGATAACTACAATTATACAATTTTTAATTGCAATTCGTGACTTTTCAAAATGATACTCCCTCCGTTCCTATATACTTGTCCTTTTTTGACATTTTACACATACCAATGAGAATAATAATTTTTGTTAGTTTTAATATAATTAGTTCTCTTTTACCTATGATACCTTTAATAATTTATTATTATTTTATCTATTTTCTCTCTATAATAAATACTTAAAGACATTATTGACAAAACAATAATAAATATTACCTTGAACTTTAAAAATGACAAATAAATAAAAACAATTTTTTTCCACAAAAGTTACAAGTAATAAAGAACGGAAGGAGTATTTGCGATTTGTAAAATCATTGTTAACTTTGTTGACATAAACTTTGAACTAACATGGCGTAGTCTTCTATAAAGAAGACTCTTTCAAAAATTAGCGTATGTCGCTTAGTGGTGACAAGCACACACGGTATTCTTTAGTAAAAGGCGAAAGAATAGTTCGCTTTGTGCTTATCACACACTCCGTGCTTTGTCCACATAGAGGTCCTTTGCTTTTATATTGTAAGCACTGTTTTCATTTGTTTATCTACCGATGTGGGACTAAGAGAAACATTTAGTATAGTATAACTTTCCACTTATGACTCGCTTCATCTTTCCTTCTCATTTTCATATTCTTTCATTGATTTGTCCACATTTCAACACTTCTTGCAATAAATAAATAGCCTTAAAATCCAAAGGGTGAACGTAACACACATTTGACCTTACTTCCGATTAAGATTAGTTGAAGGTTCTTCCTTTCCTTTCCGCAACAAACAAACCCCATGGCTTCCATAAACGCCGATAACCCTCACTCCGGTGTCGGTACAATCTTCATAGGAGGGTTAGCCGAGGAAACAAACTCTGGAAACGTTGGTTAAGCACTTCGAAAACGACGGAGAGATAACGGACTCCGTTATACACACGGGTCAATTCGGGTTCATCACTTACGCGAATCCTTCTGTCGTTGACCAAATCATGGAGGAGAATAATCACCATGTCATCAATGGCAAGCAAGTTGAAATCAAAGGGTACGAAAGTTAATGAGTTGAAAACAAACAAGATATTTGTGGGTGGTATTCCAAGAGATATGTAAATAATATGAGAAGCTGAGAAGATCGTAGATGAGAAGCTTGCTCCCCAACTTGAAATCCTTGCTCCTGTTAAGTATTGAGTAGTATTTGTTAGCATCATTAAGCTAAAGTTTTGCTTTCGAATAAACACTCATTTATTTCCTAGCTATTTTTTCTCCTTGATATGATTTGTTTCTAATTTTTATTCTGATTCACATTTGACAATATAACATGTAACAAGAATAAAAGACAAAAGAGAAATGTAAAATAACACATTAAATTAACAAATAAATTCTACAACTAACTAGATTAGTCTTGACTCTCTAAAGTTTCCCCAATGGAGTCACTACTATAACGACAGAAAAATCCGGGTGAAGATTCTTCAAGGTTCAAAAATGAAGCCGCCAAGAAAATTTAGTTTAAGGGCAAATATTAGAAAATCCATTGGGTTTGGATAAGGGTCTTGAAAACCGATTTGGGTTCGGAGTCGGTTATGCGTGAGGAAGGTAGTCAAGGTAATCAAAACCAGACGATACACTCGAACCAGAAGAGGTAGCGGTTCAGGGTTCTTGGTGTTCAACCGGTTGAATCGGGGTCGAACCGGAATTATATTAAATATATTATTTAACATAATTTTTACAATATATAAAGGATAAAAAACAAAAAAAAATCATAAGACATAATAAAATTATAAAATTCAACAACCATATATACTACAATGTATGTACTCTCATAGTAATATTAGTGTACATATTTAGTTTTTATTTATTTATTTATTTCATCAATTTAATTATAAAAAAGGATAAAAAAAAATCACATGTACCAAAAATCAACATCATTTATCAATTTTTTTTCCAAAAATCAATATGGTATACGATTTTTTAACAATAGTAAATAAAATATGGTTTTCTGTACGGTTCCCGGGTTTTTTGTCCGGTTCCCGGTTTTTGGCCGGTTATCCGGTTCAATTCCCGTTTTTCATCCCAGACGGTTCTCAGGTTCAATTTGACCGGATAGGGGGTCCGGTTGAACCGTGTGGCCTGGCTTGTGAGTTGTAACTATTAATTAATAATGATTTCAAGTACTTGTGTGACAATTTTGAAGAGAGTAACACATAGAATATAATAATAAATGTAATAAATAACATGTGACAATTTTGAATAGAGAGTGACGACACATAGAATATAATAATAAATGCAATAAATAACATTATCTTTTTGTTTGTGCCACTCTCTAAAATTGTCCCACCACATGTACTTGTGAGGATTAACACTCAAAATTGATAACTACAATTATACAATTTTTTAATTGCAATTCGTGACTTTTCAAAATGATACTCCCTCCGCTCCTATATACTTGTCCTTTTTTGACATTTTACACATACCAATGAGAATAATAATTTTTGTTAGTTTTAATATAATTAGTTCTCTTTTACCTATGATACCCTTAATAATTTATTATTATTTTATCTATTTCTCTCTCTATAATAAATACTTAAAGACATTATTGACAAAACAATAATAAATATTACCTTGAACTTTAAAAATGACAAATAAATAAAAACAATTTTTTTCCACAAAAGTTACAAGTAATAAAGAACGGAAGGAGTATTTGCAGTTTGTAAAATCATTGTTAACTTTGTTGACATAAACTTTAAACTAACATGGCAGAGTCTTCTATAAAGAAGACTCTTTCAAAAATTAGCGTATGCTGCTTAGGGTGACAAGCACACAGTATTCTTTAGTAAAAGGCGAAAGAATAGTTCGCTTTGTGCTTATCACACAGCTCCGTGCTTTGTCCACATAGAGGTCCTTTGCTTTTATAGTGTAAGCAGCTCGTTTTCATTTGTTTATCTACCGATGTGGGACTAAGCAGAAACATATAGTATAGTATAACTTTCCACTTATGACTGCTTCATCTTTCCTTCTCATTTTCATATTCTTTCATTGATTTGTCCACATTTCAACACTTCTTGCAATAAATAAATAGCCTTAAAATTCAAAGGGTGAACGTAACACACATTTGTCCTTACTTCCGATTAAGATTAGTTGAAGGTTCTTCCTTTCCTTTCCGCAACAAACAAACCCCATGGCTTCCATAAACGCCGATAACCCTCACTCCGGTGACGGTACAATCTTCATAGGAGGGTTAGCCGAAGAAACAAACTCTGGAAACGTTGGTTAAGCACTTCGAAAACGACGGAGAGACAACGGACTCGTTATACACACGGTCAATTCGGGTTCATCACTTACGCGAATCCTTACGCTGTTGACCAAATCATGGAGGAGAATAATCACCATGTCATCAATGGCAAGCAAGTTGAAATCAAAGGGTACGTAAAGTTAATGAGTTGAAAACAAACAAGATATTTGTGGGTGGTATTCCAAGAGATATGTAAATAATATGAGAAGCTGAGAAGATCGTAGATGAGAAGCTTGCTCCCCAACTTGAAATCCTTGCTCCTGTTAAGTATTGAGTAGTATTTGTTAGCATCATTAAGCTAAAGTTTTGCTTTCGAATAAACACTCATTTATTTCCTAGCTATTTTTTCTCCTTGATATGATTTGTTTCTAATTTTTATTCGATTCACATTTGACAATATAACATGTAACAAGAATAAAAGACAAAAGAGAAGGGTAAAATAACACATTAAATTAACAAATAAATTCTACAACTAACTAGATTAGTCTTGACTCTCTAAAGTGTCCCCAATGGAGTCACCAAACTATAACGACCGAAAAATCCGGGTGAAGATTCTTCGAAGGTTCAAAAATGAAGCCGCCAGCAAAGCAAAATTTAGTTTAAGGGCAAATATTAGAAAATCCATTGGGTTTGGATAAGGGTCTTGAAAACCAGATTTGGGTTCGGGAGTCGGTTATGCGTGAGGAAGGTAGTCAAGGTAATCAAAACCAGACGATACACTGAACCGGAAGAGGTAGCGGTTCAGGGTTCTTGGTGTTCAACCGGTTGAATCGGGGTCGAACCGGAATTATATTAAATATATTATTTAACATAATTTTTACAATATATAAAGGATAAAAAACAAAAAAAAATCATAAGACATAATAAAATTATAAAATTCAACAACCATATATACTACAATGTATGTACTCTCATAGTAATATTAGTGTACATATTTAGTTTTTATTTATTTATTTATTTCATCAATTTAATTATAAAAAGGATAAAAAAATCACATGTACCAAAAATCAACATCATTTAGCAATATTTTTTCCAAAAATCAATATGGTATACGATTTTTTAACAATAGTAAATAAAATCTGGTTTTCTGTACGGTTCCCGGGTTTTTTGTCCGGTTCCCGCTTTTTGGCCGGTTATCCTGCTCATTCCCGTTTTTCATCCTGCACGGCTCTCGAGTTCAATTTGACCGGATAGGGGTCGGTTGAACCGTGTGGCCGGCTTGTGAGTTGTAACTATTAATTAATAATGATTTCAAGTACTTGTGTGACAATTTTGAATAGAGTAACACATAGAATGTAATAATAAATGTAATAAATAACATGTGACAATTTTGAATAGAGAGTGACGACACATAGAATATAATAATTAATGCAATAAATAACATTATCTTTTTGTTTGTGCCACTCTCTAAAATTGTCCCACCACATGTACTTGTGAGGATTAACACTCAAAATAGATAACTACAATTATACAATTTTTTAATTGCAATTGTGACTTTTCAAAATGATACTCCCTCCGTTCCTATATACTTGTCCTTTTTTGACATTTTACACATACCAATGAGAATAATAATTTTTGTTAGTTTTAATATAATTAGTTCTCTTTTACCTATGATACCCTTAATAATTTATTATTATTTTATCTATTTTCTCTCTATAATAAATACTTAAAGACATTATTGACAAAACAATAATAAATATTACCTTGAACTTAAAAATGACAAATAAATAAAAACAATTTTTTTCCACAAAAGTTACAAGTAATAAAGAACGGAAGGAGTATTTGCAGCTTGTAAAATCATTGTTAACTTTGTTGACATAAACTTTGAACTAACATGGCGAGTCTTCTATAAAGAAGACTCTTTCAAAAATTAGCGATGTCGCTTAGGGTGACAAGCACACAAAGATTCTTTAGTAAAAGGCGAAAGAATAGTTCGCTTTGTGCTTATCACACAGCTCCGTGCTTTGTCCACATAGAGGTCCTTTGCTTTTATAGTGTAAGCAACTCGTTTTCATTTGTTTATCTACCGATGTGGGACTAAGCAGAAACATATAGTATAGTATAACTTTCCACTTATGACTGCTTCATCTTTCCTTCTCATTTTCCTATTCTTTCATTGATTTGTCCACATTTCAACACTTCTTGCAATAAATAAATAGCCTTAAAATTCAAAGGGTGAACGTAACACACATTTGTCCTTACTTCCGATTAAGATTAGTTGAAGGTTCTTCCTTTCCTTTCCGCAACAAACAAACCCCATGGCTTCCATAAACGCCGATAACCCTCACTCCGGTGACGGTACAATCTTCATAGGAGGGTTAGCCGAGGAAACAAACTCTGGAAACGTTGGTTAAGCACTTCGAAAACGACGGAGAGACAACGGACTCGTTATATACACACGGTCAATTCGGGTTCATCACTTACGCGAATCCTTACGTCGTTGACCAAATCATGGAGGAGAATAATCACCATGTCATCAATGGCAAGCAAGTTGAAATCAAAGGGTACGTAAAGTTAATGAGTTGAAAACAAACAAGATATTTGTGGGTGGTATTCCAAGAGATATGTAAATAATATGAGAAGTCGAGAAGATCGTAGATGAGAAGCTTGCTCCCCAACTTGAAATCCTTGCCTCTGTTAAGTATTGAGTAGTATTTGTTAGCATCATTAAGCTAAAGTTTTGCTTTCGAATAAACACTCATTTATTTCTTAGCTATTTTTTCTCCTTGATATGATTTGTTTCTAATTTTTATTCTGATTCACATTTGACAATATAACATGTAACAAGAATAAAAGACAAAAGAGAAGGGTAAAATAACACATTAAATTAACAAATAAATTCTACAACTAACTAGATTAGTCTTGACTCTCTAAAGTGACCCCAATGGAGTCACCAGCTATAACGACCTAAAAATCGGGTGAAGATTCTTCAAGGTTCAAAAATGAAGCCGCCAAAGAAAATTTAGTTTAAGGGCAAATATTAGAAAATCCATTGGGTTTGGATAAGGGTCTTGAAAACCAGATTTGGGTTCGGGAGTCGGTTATGCGTGAGGAAGGTAGTCAAGGTAATCAAAACCAGACGATACACTGAACCGGAAGAGGTAGCGGTTCAGGGTTCTTGGTGTTCAACCGGTTGAATCGGGGTCGAACCGGAATTATATTAAATATATTATTTAACATAATTTTTACAATATATAAAGGATAAAAAACAAAAAAAAATCATAAGACATAATAAAATTATAAAATTCAACAACCATATATACTACAATGTATGTACTCTCATAGTAATATTAGTGTACATATTTAGTTTTTATTTATTTATTTATTTCATCAATTTAATTATAAAAAAGGATAAAAAAAAATCACATGTACCAAAAATCAACATCATTTATCAATTCTTTTTCCAAAAATCAATATGGTATACGATTTTTTAACAATAGTAAATAAAATCTGGTTTTCTGTACGGTTCCCGGGTTTTTTGTCCGGTTCCCGGTTTTTGGCCGGTTATCCGGTTCAATTCTCGTTTTTCATCCCAGACGGTTCTCGAGTTCAATTTGACCGGATAGGGGTCCGTTGAACCGTGTGGCCTGGCTTGTGAGTTGTAACTATTAATTAATAATGATTTCAAGTACTTGTGTGACAATTTTGAATAGAGTAACACATAGAATATAATAATAAATGTAATAAATAACATGTGACAATTTTGAATAGAGAGTGACGACACATAGAATATAATAATAAATGCAATAAATAACATTATCTTTTTGTTTGTGCCACTCTCTAAAATTGTCCCACCACATGTACTTGTGAGGATTAACACTCAAAATTGATAACTACAATTATACAATTTTTTAATTGCAATTCGTGACTTTTCAAAATGATACTCCCTCCGTTCCTATATACTTGTCCTTTTTTTGACATTTTACACATACCAATGAGAATAATAATTTTTGTTAGTTTTAATATAATTAGTTCTCTTTTACCTATGATACCCTTAATAATTTATTATTATTTTATCTATTTCTCTCTCTATAATAAATACTTAAAGACATTATTGACAAAACAATAATAAATATTACCTTGAACTTTAAAAATGACAAATAAATAAAAACAATTTTTTTCCACAAAAGTTACAAGTAATAAAGAACGGAAGGAGTATTTGCAGTTTGTAAAATCATTGTTAACTTTGTTGACATAAACTTTGAACTAACATGGCAGAGTCTTCTATAAAGAAGACTCTTTCAAAAATTAGTGTATGCTGCTTAGGGTGACAAGCACACAGTATTCTTTAGTAAAAGGCGAAAGAATAGTTCGCTTTGTGCTTATCACACAGCTCCGTGCTTTGTCCACATAGAGGTCCTTTGCTTTTATAGTGTAAGCAACTCGTTTTCATTTGTTTATCTACCGATGTGGGACTAAGCAGAAACATATAGTATAGTATAACTTTCCACTTATGACTGCTTCATCTTTCCTTCTCATTTTCCTATTCTTTCATTGATTTGTCCACATTTCAACACTTCTTGCAATAAATAAATAGCCTTAAAATTCAAAGGGTGAACGTAACACACATTTGTCCTTACTTCCGATTAAGATTAGTTGAAGGTTCTTCCTTTCCTTTCCGCAACAAACAAACCCCATGGCTTCCATAACGCCGATAACCTCACTCCGGTGACGGTACAATCTTCATAGGAGGGTTAGCCGAGGAAACAAACTCGAAACGTTGGTTAAGCACTTGGCGACGGAGAGACAACGGACTCGTTATACACACGGTCAATTCGGGTTCATCACTTACGCGAATCCTTCATGCGTTGACCAAATCATGGAGGAGAATAATCACCATGTCATCAATGGCAAGCAAGTTGAAATCAAAGGGTACGTAAAGTTAATGAGTTGAAAACAAACAAGATATTTGTGGGTGGTATTCCAAGAGATATGTAAATAATATGAGAAGCTGAGAAGATCGTAGATGAGAAGCTTGCTCCCCAACTTGAAATCCTTGCTCCTGTTAAGTATTGAGTAGTATTTGTTAGCATCATTAAGCTAAAGTTTTGCTTTCGAATAAACACTCATTTATTTCTTAGCTATTTTTTCTCCTTGATATGATTTGTTTCTAATTTTTATTCTGATTCACATTTGACAATATAACATGTAACAAGAATAAAAGACAAAAGAGAAGGGTAAAATAACACATTAAATTAACAAATAAATTCTACAACTAACTAGATTAGTCTTGACTCTCTAAAGTGACCCCAATGGAGTCACCAGCTATAACGACCGAAAAATCCGGGTGAAGATTCTTCGAAGGTTCAAAAATGAAGCCGCCAGCAAAATTTAGTTTAAGGGCAAATATTAGAAAATCCATTGGGTTTGGATAAGGGTCTTGAAAACCAGATTTGGGTTCGGGAGTCGGTTATGCGTGAGGAAGGTAGTCAAGGTAATCAAAACTGAGACGATACACTTTGAACAGGAAGAGGTAGCGGTTCGGGGTTCTTGGTGTTCAACCGGTTGAATTTGGAAATTCGAACCGAATTATATTAAATATATTATTTAACATAATTTTTACAATATATAAAGGATAAAAACAAAAAAATCATAAGACATAATAAAATTATAAAATTCAACAACCATATATACTACAATGTATGTACTCTCATAGTAATATTAGTGTACATATTTAGTTTTTATTTATTTATTTATTTCATCAATTTAATTATAAAAAGGATAAAAAAATCACATGTACCAAAAATCAACATCATTTATCAATTCTTTTTCCAAAAATCAATATGGTATACGATTTTTTAACAATAGTAAATAAAATCTCGTTTTTTCAGACGGTTCGGGTTTTTTGTCCGGTTCCGGTTTTTGGCCGGTTATCCGGTTCAATTCCGTTTTCATCCTGCACGGTTCTCTCGAGTTCAATTTGACCGGATAGGGGTCGGTTGAACCGTGTGGCACGGCTTGTGAGTTGTAACTATTAATTAATAATGATTTCAAGTACTTGTGTGACAATTTTGAATAGAGTAACACATAGAATATAATAATAAATGTAATAAATAACATGTGACAATTTTGAATAGAGAGTGACGACACATAGAATATAATAATAAATGCAATAAATAACATTATCTTTTTGTTTGTGCCACTCTCTAAAATTGTCCCACCACATGTACTTGTGAGGATTAACACTCAAAATTGATAACTACAATTATACAATTTTTTAATTGCAATTCGTGACTTTTCAAAATGATACTCCTCCGTTCCTATATACTTGTCCTTTTTTTGACATTTTACACATACCAATGAGAATAATAATTTTTGTTAGTTTTAATATAATTAGTTCTCTTTTACCTATGATACCCTTAATAATTTATTATTATTTTATCTATTTCTCTCTCTATAATAAATACTTAAAGACATTATTGACAAAACAATAATAAATATTACCTTGAACTTTAAAAATGACAAATAAATAAAAACAATTTTTTTCCACAAAAGTTACAAGTAATAAAGAACGGAAGGAGTATTTGCAGTTTGTAAAATCATTGTTAACTTTGTTGACATAAACTTTGAACTAACATGGCAGAGTCTTCTATAAAGAAGACTCTTTCAAAAATTAGCGTATGCTGCTTAGGGTGACAAGCACACAGTATTCTTTAGTAAAAGGCGAAAGAATAGTTCGCTTTGTGCTTATCACACAGCTCCGTGCTTTGTCCACATAGAGGTCCTTTGCTTTTATAGTGTAAGCAACTCGTTTTCATTTGTTTATCTACCGATGTGGGACTAAGCAGAAACATATAGTATAGTATAACTTTCCACTTATGACTGCTTCATCTTTCCTTCTCATTTTCCTATTCTTTCATTGATTTGTCCACATTTCAACACTTCTTGCAATAAATAAATAGCCTTAAAATTCAAAGGGTGAACGTAACACACATTTGTCCTTACTTCCGATTAAGATTAGTTGAAGGTTCTTCCTTTCCTTTCCGCAACAAACAAACCCCATGGCTTCCATAAACGCCGATAACCCTCACTCCGGTGACGGTACAATCTTCATAGGAGGGTTAGCCGAGGAAACAAACTCTGGAAACGTTGGTTAAGCACTTCGAAAACGACGGAGAGACAACGGACTCCGTTATACACACGGGTCAATTCGGGTTCATCACTTACGCGAATCCTTCTGTCGTTGACCAAATCATGGAGGAGAATAATCACCATGTCATCAATGGCAAGCAAGTTGAAATCAAAGGGTACGAAAGTTAATGAGTTGAAAACAAACAAGATATTTGTGGGTGGTATTCCAAGAGATATGTAAATAATATGAGAAGCTGAGAAGATCGTAGATGAGAAGCTTGCTCCCCAACTTGAAATCCTTGCTCCTGTTAAGTATTGAGTAGTATTTGTTAGCATCATTAAGCTAAAGTTTTGCTTTCGAATAAACACTCATTTATTTCTTAGCTATTTTTTCTCCTTGATATGATTTGTTTCTAATTTTTATTCTGATTCACATTTGACAATATAACATGTAACAAGAATAAAAGACAAAAGAGAAGGGTAAAATAACACATTAAATTAACAAATAAATTCTACAACTAACTAGATTAGTCTTGACTCTCTAAAGTGACCCCAATGGAGTCACCAGCTATAACGACCGAAAAATCCGGGTGAAGATTCTTCGAAGGTTCAAAAATGAAGCCGCCAGCAAAATTTAGTTTAAGGGCAAATATTAGAAAATCCATTGGGTTTGGATAAGGGTCTTGAAAACCAGATTTGGGTTCGGGAGTCGGTTATGCGTGAGGAAGGTAGTCAAGGTAATCAAAACCAGACGATACACTGAACCGGAAGAGGTAGCGGTTCAGGGTTCTTGGTGTTCAACCGGTTGAATAGGGGTCGAACCGGAATTATATTAAATATATTATTTAACATAATTTTTACAATATATAAAGGATAAAAAACAAAAAAAATCATAAGACATAATAAAATTATAAAATTCAACAACCATATATACTACAATGTATGTACTCTCATAGTAATATTAGTGTACATATTTAGTTTTTATTTATTTATTTATTTCATCAATTTAATTATAAAAAAGGATAAAAAAAAATCACATGTACCAAAAATCAACATCATTTATCAATTCTTTTTCCAAAAATCAATATGGTATACGATTTTTTAACAATAGTAAATAAAATCTGGTTTTCTGTACGGTTCCCGGGTTTTTTGTCCGGTTCCCGGTTTTTGGCCGGTTATCCGGTTCAATTCCCGTTTTTCATCCCAGACGGTTCTCAGGTTCAATTTGACCAGATAGGGGGTCCGGTTGAACCGTGTGGCCTGGCTTGTGAGTTGTAACTATTAATTAATAATGATTTCAAGTACTTGTGTGACAATTTTGAATAGAGTAACACATAGAATATAATAATAAATGTAATAAATAACATGTGACAATTTTGAATAGAGAGTGACGACACATAGAATATAATAATAAATGCAATAAATAACATTATCTTTTTGTTTGTGCCACTCTCTAAAATTGTCCCACCACATGTACTTGTGAGGATTAACACTCAAAATTGATAACTACAATTATACAATTTTTTAATTGCAATTCGTGACTTTTCAAAATGATACTCCCTCCGTTCCTATATACTTGTCCTTTTTTTGACATTTTACACATACCAATGAGAATAATAATTTTTGTTAGTTTTAATATAATTAGTTCTCTTTTACCTATGATACCCTTAATAATTTATTATTATTTTATCTATTTCTCTCTCTATAATAAATACTTAAAGACATTATTAACAAAACAATAATAAATATTACCTTGAACTTTAAAAATGACAAATAAATAAAAACAATTTTTTCCACAAAAGTTACAAGTAATAAAGAACGGAAGGAGTATTTGCAGTTTGTAAAATCATTGTTAACTTTGTTGACATAAACTTTGAACTAACACGGCAGAGTCTTCTATAAAGAAGACTCTTTCAAAAATTAGCGTATGCTGCTTAGGGTGACAAGCACACGGTATTCTTTAGTAAAAGGCGAAAGAATAGTTCGCTTTGTGCTTATCACACAGCTCCGTGCTTTGTCCACATAGAGGTCCTTTGCTTTTATAGTGTAAGCAGCTCGTTTTCATTTGTTTATCTACCGATGTGGGACTAAGCAGAAACATATAGTATAGTATAACTTTCCACTTATGACTGCTTCATCTTTCCTTCTCATTTTCATATTCTTTCATTGATTTTTCCACATTTCAACACTTCTTGCAATAAATAAATAGCCTTAAAATCCAAAGGGTGAACGTAACACACATTTGTCCTTACTTCCGATTAAGATTAGTTGAAGGTTCTTCCTTTCCTTTCCGCAACAAACAAACCCCATGGCTTCCATAAACGCCGATAACCCTCACTCCGGTGACGGTACAATCTTCATAGGAGGGTTAGCCGAGGAAACAAACTCTGGAAACGTTGGTTAAGCACTTCGAAAACGACGGAGAGATAACGGACTCCGTTATACACACGGGTCAATTCGGGTTCATCACTTACGCGAATCCTTCTGTCGTTGACCAAATCATGGAGGAGAATAATCACCATGTCATCATTGGCAAGCAAGTTGAAATCAAAGGGTACGAAAGTTAATGAGTTGAAAACAAACAAGATATTTGTGGGTGGTATTCCAAGAGATATGTAAATTGAATGAGAAGCTGAGAAGATCGTAGATGAGAAGCTTGCTCCCCAACTTGAAATCCTTACTCCTGTTAAGTATTGAGTAGTATTTGTTAGCATCATTAAGCTAAAGTTTTGCTTTCGAATAAACACTCATTTATTTCCTAACTATTTTTTCTCCTTGATATGATTTGTTTCTAATTTTGATTCTGATTCACATTTGACAATATAACATGTAACAAGAATAAAAGACAAAAGAGAAGGGTAAAATAACACATTAAATTAACAAATAAATTCTACAACTAACTAGATTAGTCTTGACTCTCTAAAGTGTCCCCAATGGAGTCACCAGCTATAACGACCGAAAAATCCGGGTGAAGATTCTTCGAAGGTTCAAAAATGAAGCCACCAGCAAAATTTAGTTTAAGGGCAAATATTAGAAAATCCATTGGGTTTGGATAAGGGTCTTGAAAACCAGATTTGGGTTCGGGAGTCGGTTATGCGTGAGAAAGGTAGTCAAGGTAATCAAAACAGACGATACATGACCGAAGGAAGAGGTAGCGGTTCAGGGTTCTTGGTGTTCAACCAGGTTGAATCGGGAGTCGAACCGAATTATATTAAATATATTATTTAACATAATTTTTACAATATATAAAGGATAAAAACAAAAAAAAATCATAAGACATAATAAAATTATAAAATTCAACAACCATATATACTACAATGTATGTACTCTCATAGTAATATTAGTGTACATATTTAGTTTTTATTTATTTATTTATTTCATCAATTTAATTATAAAAAGGATAAAAAAAAAAATCACAATGTACCAAAAATCAACATCCTTTATCAATTTTTTTTCCAAAAATCAATATGGTATACGATTTTTAACAATAGTAAATAAAATCTGGTTTTTCAGACGGTTCTCGGGTTTTTGTCCGGTTCGCGGTTTTGGCGGTTATCCGGTTCAATTTCGTTTTTCATCCTGCAGACGGTTCTCGAGTTCAATTTGACCGGATAGGGGTCCGGTTGAACCGTGTGGCTGGCTTGTGAGTTGTAACTATTAATTAATAATGATTTCAAGTACTTGTGTGACAATTTTGAATAGAGTAACACATAGAATATAATAATAAATGTAATAAATAACATGTGACAATTTTGAATAGAGAGTGACGACACATAGAATATAATAATAAATGCAATAAATAACATTATCTTTTTGTTTGTGCCACTCTCTAAAATTGTCCCACCACATGTACTTGTGAGGATTAACACTCAAAATTGATAACTACAATTATACAATTTTTAATTGCAATTCGTGACTTTTCAAATTGATACTCCCTCCGTTCCTATATACTTGTCCTTTTTTGACATTTTACACATACCAATGAGAATAATAATTTTTGTTAGTTTTAATATAATTAGTTCTCTTTTACCTATGATACCTTTAATAATTTATTATTATTTTATCTATTTTCTCTCTATAATAAATACTTAAAGACATTATTGACAAAACAATAATAAATATTACCTTGAACTTTAAAAATGACAAATAAATAAAAACAATTTTTTTCCACAAAAGTTACAAGTAATAAAGAACGGAAGGAGTATTTGCAGTTTGTAAAATCATTGTTAACTTTGTTGACATAAACTTTGAACTAACATGGCGAGTCTTCTATAAAGAAGACTCTTTCAAAAATTAGCGTATGCTGCTTAGGGTGACAAGCACACGGTATTCTTTAGTAAAAGGCGAAAGAATAGTTCGCTTTGTGCTTATCACACAGCTCCGTGCTTTGTCCACATAGAGGTCCTTTGCTTTTATAGTGTAAGCAGCTCGTTTTCATTTGTTTATCTACCGATGTGGGACTAAGCAGAAACATATAGTATAGTATAACTTTCCACTTATGACTGCTTCATCTTTCCTTCTCATTTTCATATTCTTTCATTGATTTTTCCACATTTCAACACTTCTTGCAATAAATAAATAGCCTTAAAATCCAAAGGGTGAACGTAACACACATTTGTCCTTACTTCCGATTAAGATTAGTTGAAGGTTCTTCCTTTCCTTTCCGCAACAAACAAACCCCATGGCTTCCATAAACGCCGATAACCCTCACTCCGGTGACAGTACAATCTTCATAGGAGGGTTAGCCGAGGAAACAAACTCTGGAAACGTTGGTTAAGCACTTCGAAAACGACAGAGAGATAACGGACTCCGTTATACACACGGGTCAATTCGGGTTCATCACATACGCGAATCCTTCTGTCGTTGACCAAATCATGGAGGAGAATAATCACCATGTCATCAATGGCAAGCAAGTTGAAATCAAAGGGTACGAAAGTTAATGAGTTGAAAACAAACAAGATATTTGTGGGTGGTATTCCAAGAGATATGTAAATTGAATGAGAAACTGAGAAGATCGTAGATGAGAAGCTTGCTCCCCAACTTGAAATCCTTGCTCCTGTTAAGTATTGAGTAGTATTTGTTAGCATCATTAAGCTAAAGTTTTGCTTTCGAATAAACACTCATTTATTTCCTAACTATTTTTTCTCCTTGATATGATTTGTTTCTAATTTTGATTCTGATTCACATTTGACAATATAACATGTAACAAGAATAAAAGACAAAAGAGAAGGGTAAAATAACACATTAAATTAACAAATAAATTCTACAACTAACTAGATTAGTCTTGACTCTCTAAAGTGTCCCCAATGGAGTCACTACTATAACGACCAGAAAAATCGGGTGAAGATTCTTCAAGGTTCAAAAATGAAGCCACCAAAGAAAATTTAGTTTAAGGGCAAATATTAGAAAATCCATTGGGTTTGGATAAGGGTCTTGAAAACCAGATTTGGGTTCGGGAGTCGGTTATGCGTGAGAAAGGTAGTCAAGGTAATCAAAACCAGACGATACACTGAACCGGAAGAGGTAGCGGTTCAGGGTTCTTGGTGTTCAACCGGTTGAATCGGGGTCGAACCGGAATTATATTAAATATATTATTTAACATAATTTTTACAATATATAAAGGATAAAAAACAAAAAAAAAATCATAAGACATAATAAAATTATAAAATTCAACAACCATATATACTACAATGTATGTACTCTCATAGTAATATTAGTGTACATATTTAGTTTTTATTTATTTATTTATTTCATCAATTTAATTATAAAAAAGGATAAAAAAAAATCACAATGTACCAAAAATCAACATCCTTTATCAATTTTTTTTTCCAAAAATCAATATGGTATACGAT
Source organism: Oxytropis ochrocephala (assembly GCA_020916435.1). Classification (NCBI taxonomy): domain Eukaryota; kingdom Viridiplantae; phylum Streptophyta; class Magnoliopsida; order Fabales; family Fabaceae; genus Oxytropis; species Oxytropis ochrocephala. The sequence goes on along the minus strand of CM037090.1, from coordinate 55,323,519 downwards.
TTTTTAACAATAGTAAATAAAATCTGGTTTTCTGTACGGTTCCCGAGTTTTTTGTCCGGTTCGCGGTTTTTGGCCGGTTATCCGGTTCAATTCCCGTTTTTCATCCCAGACGGTTCTCAGGTTCAATTTGACCGGATAGGGGGTCCGGTTGAACCGTGTGGCCTGGCTTGTGAGTTGTAACTATTAATTAATAATGATTTCAAGTACTTGTGTGACAATTTTGAATAGAGTAACACATAGAATATAATAATAAATGTAATAAATAACATGTGACAATTTTGAATAGAGAGTGACGACACATAGAATATAATAATAAATGCAATAAATAACATTATCTTTTTGTTTGTGCCACTCTCTAAAATTGTCCCACCACATGTACTTGTGAGGATTAACACTCAAAATTGATAACTACAATTATACAATTTTTTAATTGCAATTCGTGACTTTTCAAATTGATACTCCCTCCGTTCCTATATACTTGTCCTTTTTTTGACATTTTACACATACCAATGAGAATAATAATTTTTGTTAGTTTTAATATAATTAGTTCTCTTTTACCTATGATACCCTTAATAATTTATTATTATTTTATCTATTTCTCTCTCTATAATAAATACTTAAAGACATTATTGACAAAACAATAATAAATATTACCTTGAACTTTAAAAATGACAAATAAATAAAAACAATTTTTTTCCACAAAAGTTACAAGTAATAAAGAACGGAAGGAGTATTTGCAGTTTGTAAAATCATTGTTAACTTTGTTGACATAAACTTTGAACTAACATGGCATAGTCTTCTATAAAGAAGACTCTTTCAAAAATTAGCGTATGCTGCTTAGGGTGACAAGCACACGGTATTCTTTAGTAAAAGGCGAAAGAATAGTTCGCTTTGTGCTTATCACACAGCTCCGTGCTTTGTCCACATAGAGGTCCTTTGCTTTTATAGTGTAAGCAACTCGTTTTCATTTGTTTATCTACCGATGTGGGACTAAGCAGAAACATATAGTATAGTATAACTTTCCACTTATGACTGCTTCATCTTTCCTTCTCATTTTCCTATTCTTTCATTGATTTGTCCACATTTCAACACTTCTTGCAATAAATAAATAGCCTTAAAATTCAAAGGGTGAACGTAACACACATTTGTCCTTACTTCCGATTAAGATTAGTTGAAGGTTCTTCCTTTCCTTTCCGCAACAAACAAACCCCATGGCTTCCATAAACGCCGATAACCCTCACTCACCGGTGACGGTACAATCTTCATAGGAGGGTTAGCCGAGGAAACAAACTCGGAAACGTTGGTTAAGCACTTCAAAACGACGGAGAGAAAACGGACTCCGTATACACACGGGTCAATTCGGGTTCATCACTTACGCGAATCCTTCTGTCGTTGACCAAATCATGGAGGAGAATAATCACCATGTCATCATTGGCAAGCAAGTTGAAATCAAAGGGTACGAAAGTTAATGAGTTGAAAACAAACAAGATATTTGTGGGTGGTATTCCAAGAGATATGTAAATTGAATGAGAAGCTGAGAAGATCGTAGATGAGAAGCTTGCTCCCCAACTTGAAACCCTTACTCCTGTTAAGTATTGAGTAGTATTTGTAATTAGCATCATTAAGCTAAAGTTTTGCTTTCGAATAAACACTTATTTATTTCCTAGCTATTTTTTCTCCTTGATATGATTTGTTTCTAATTTTGATTCTGATTCACATTTGACAATATAACATGTAACAAGAATAAAAGACAAAAGAGAAGGGTAAAATAACACATTAAATTAACAAATAAATTCTACAACTAACTAGATTAGTCTTGACTCTCTAAAGTGTCCCCAATGGAGTCACCAGCTATAACGACCGAAAAATCCGGGTGAAGATTCTTCGAAGGTTCAAAAATGAAGCCACCAGCAAAATTTAGTTTAAGGGCAAATATTAGAAAATCCATTGGGTTTGGATAAGGGTCTTGAAAACCAGATTTGGGTTCGGGAGTCGGTTATGCGTGAGAAAGGTAGTCAAGGTAATCAAAACCAGACGATACACTGAACCGGAAGAGGTAGCGGTTCAGGGTTCTTGGTGTTCAACCGGTTGAATCGGGGTCGAACCGGAATTATATTAAATATATTATTTAACATAATTTTTACAATATATAAAGGATAAAAAACAAAAAAAAAATCATAAGACATAATAAAATTATAAAATTCAACAACCATATATACTACAATGTATGTACTCTCATAGTAATATTAGTGTACATATTTAGTTTTTATTTATTTATTTATTTCATCAATTTAATTATAAAAAAGGATAAAAAAAATCACAATGTACCAAAAATCAACATCCTTTATCAATTTTTTTTCCAAAAATCAATATGGTATACGATTTTTTAACAATAGTAAATAAAATCTACGGTTTTCAGACGATTCGGTTTTTTGTCCGGTCCCGGTTTTGGCGGTTATCCGGTTCAATTCCGTTTTTCATCCTGCACGGTTCGAGGTTCAATTTGACCGGATAGGGGTCCGTTGAACCGTGTGGCACGGCTTGTGAGTTGTAACTATTAATTAATAATGATTTCAAGTACTTGTGTGACAATTTTGAATAGAGTAACACATAGAATATAATAATAAATGTAATAAATAACATGTGACAATTTTGAATAGAGAGTGACGACACATAGAATATAATAATAAATGCAATAAATAACATTATCTTTTTGTTTGTGCCACTCTCTAAAATTGTCCCACCACATGTACTTGTGAGGATTAACACTCAAAATTGATAACTACAATTATACAATTTTTTAATTGCAATTCGTGACTTTTCAAAATGATACTCCCTCCGTTCCTATATACTTGTCATTTTTTTGACATTTTACACATACCAATGAGAATAATAATTTTTGTTAGTTTTAATATAATTAGTTCTCTTTTACCTATGATACCCTTAATAATTTATTATTATTTTATCTATTTCTCTCTCTATAATAAATACTTAAAGACATTATTGACAAAACAATAATAAATATTACCTTGAACTTTAAAAATGACAAATAAATAAAAACAATTTTTTTCCACAAAAGTTACAAGTAATAAAGAACGGAAGGAGTATTTGCAGTTTGTAAAATCATTGTTAACTTTGTTGACATAAACTTTGAACTAACATGGCATAGTCTTCTATAAAGAAGACTCTTTCAAAAATTAGCGTATGCTGCTTAGGGTGACAAGCACACGGTATTCTTTAGTAAAAGGCGAAAGAATAGTTCGCTTTGTGCTTATCACATGACTCCGTGCTTTGTCCACATAGAGGTCCTCTCGCTTTTATAGTGTAAGCAAACTGCGTTTTCATTTGTTTATCTACCGATGTGGGACTAAGCGAGAAACATATAGTATAGTATAACTTTCCACTTATGATCGCTTCATCTTTCCTTCTCATTTTCATATTCTTTCATTGATTTTTCCACATTTCAACACTTCTTGCAATAAATAAATAGCTTTAAAATCCAAAGGGTGAACGTAACACACATTTGTCCTTACTTCCGATTAAGATTAGTTGAAGGTTCTTCCTTTCCTTTCCGCAACAAACAAACCCCATGGCTTCCATAAACGCCGATAACCCTCACTCCGGTGACGGTACAATCTTCATAGGAGGGTTAGCCGAGGAAACAAACTTTGGAAACGTTGGTTAAGCACTTCGAAAACGACGGAGAGATAACGGACTCCGTTATACACACGGGTCAATTCGGGTTCATCACTTACGCGAATCCTTCTGTCATTGACCAAATCATGGAGGAGAATAATCACCATGTCATCAATGGCAAGCAAGTTGAAATCAAAGGGTACGAAAGTTAATGAGTTGAAAACAAACAAGATATTTGTGGGTGGTATTCCAAGAGATATCTAAATTGAATGAGAAGCTGAGAAGATCGTAGATGAGAAGCTTGCTCCCCAACTTGAAATCCTTGCTCCTGTTAAGTATTGAGTAGTATTTGTTAGCATCATTAAGCTAAAGTTTTGCTTTCGAATAAACACTCATTTATTTCCTAGCTATTTTTTCTCCTTGATATGATTTGTTTCTAATTTTGATTCTGATTCACATTTGACAATATAACATGTAACAAGAATAAAAGACAAAAGAGAAGGGTAAAATAACACATTAAATTAACAAATAAATTCTACAACTAACTAGATTAGTCTTGACTCTCTAAAGTGTCCCCAATGGAGTCACCAGCTATAACGACCGAAAAATCCGGGTGAAGATTCTTCGAAGGTTCAAAAATGAAGCCGCCAACAAAATATAGTTTAAGGGCAAATATTAGAAAATCCATTGGGTTTGGATAAGGGTCTTGAAAACCAGATTTGGGTTCGGGAGTCGGTTATGCGTGAGGAAGGTAGTCAAGGTAATCAAAACCAGACGATACTGCTTTGAACAGGAAGAGGTAGCGGTTCAGGGTTCTTCGTGATCAACCGGTTGAATCGAATTCGAACGGAATTATATTAAATATATTATTTAACATAATTTTTACAATATTTAAAGGATAAAAAACAAAAAAAAATCATAAGACATAATAAAATTATAAAATTCAACAACCATATATACTACAATGTATGTACTCTCATAGTAATATTAGTGTACATATTTAGTTTTTATTTATTTATTTATTTATTTCATCAATTTATTTATAAAAAAGGATAAAAAAAATCACATGTACCAAAAATCAACATAATTTATCAATTTTTTTTCCAAAAATCAATATGGTATACGATTTTTTAACAATAGTAAATAAAATATGGTTTTCTGTATGGTTCCCGGGTTTTTTGTCCGGTTCCCGGTTTTTGGCCGGTTATCCGGTTCAATTCCCGTTTTACATCCTGCAGTTACCTCGTGCTCAATTTGACCGGATAGGGGGTCCGGTTGAACCGTGTGGCCTGGCTTGTGAGTTGTAACTATTAATTAATAGAGGAACGCTATGGACAAACGCTTGGGCACTCGCTAATAAACACTTGCTCATTTATTGGACCACGTCACTATTTTTAAAAAAGTAGCTACCTGTAAACCGGATCAACAGGTTTAGTAAAACTATTTTATTATTAAAATTTAATTGTTGACGAGAACAACCCACACCATGTTCGTTTTCTTCGATTTCATTCTACTACGATGATAACAGCAATTAGCGTTCCTCATGCTGCTAGCGTCCATGATCAACAAGCGGAGGTTCCAAAAAGCAGAATAGAAGGAGGTTTGCGAAGGTGTTTCCTTGCGGAGGTTATTGACTAGCTCGAGGAATAACTCAAACAAAGAAAAATAATAAAATAAATTTCAAAGAAAGAAAAAAATAAATAAAAGAACAGTGTCCATTTGAGATGATATTTGAGTATCACCAACAGGGACTTATGGCAGGCGTTGAAGGACTCAGACCATGTTTTGGGAACCTCAAAAATCCTGATGGAGAAGAAGGTATAGATTTGGAGAGTAAAAATCTAAGTAACAAATTCGCACAATGTTGTGAATTTTTTTCAAAGATTGAAGCTTTTTCTCTATTATGTGGGTAGATCTGTTTTCTTTATTCACGGAAGAAAATAGAAGAGATAACAATGAAGAATTGAAGAGAATGGAAGAGAGAGAGAGACCGCCTGGTTTGAGATGTTAAATGATAAAATAAAGTGTGTTTGAAAAGTCATAGTATTAGACTTGGAGAACCGGTAGCCCAGCAAGAGATTAATAAAACAGAGGGACGTGGACTAATCACAACGAGAGTGTCTGAAAGCGAGTGTCAAGGCAACTGACGCTAGCATTTCTCTAATTAATAATGATTTCAAGTACTTGTGTGACAATTTTGAATAGAGTAACACATAGAATATAATAATAAATGTAATAAATAACATGTGACAATTTTGAATAGAGAGTGACGACACATAGAATATAATAATAAATGCAATAAATAACATTATCTTTTTGTTTGCGCTTACTCTCTAAAATTGTCCCACCACATGTACTTGTGAGGATTAACACTCAAAATTGATAACTACAATTATACAATTTTTTAATTGCAATTCGTGACTTTTCAAAATGATACTCCCTCAGTTCCTATATACTTGTCCTTTTTTTGACATTTTACACATACCAATGAGAATAATAATTTTTGTTAGTTTTAATATAATTAATTCTCTTTTACCTATGATACCCTTAATAATTTATTATTATTTTATCTATTTCTCTCTCTATAATAAATACTTAAAGACATTATTGACAAAACAATAATAAATATTACCTTCAACTTTAAAAATGACAAATAAATAAAAACAATTTTTTTCCACAAAAGTTACAAGTAATAAAGAACGGAAGGAGTATTTGCAGTTTGTAAAATCATTGTTAACTTTGCTGACATAAACTTTGAACTAACATTGCAGAGTCTTCTATAAAGAAGACTCTTTCAAAAATTAGCATATGCTGCTTAGGGTGACAAGCACACGGTATTCTTTAGTAAAAGGCGAAAGAATAGTTCGCTTTGTGCTTATCACACAGCTCCGTGTTTTGTCCACATAGAGGTCCTTTGCTTTTATAGTGTAAGCAGCTCATTTTCATTTGTTTATCTACCGATGTGGGACTAAGCAGAAACATATAGTATAGTATAACTTTCCACTTATGACTGCTTCATCTTTCCTTCTCATTTTCATATTCTTTCATTGATTTTTCCACATTTCAACACTTCTTGCAATAAATAAATAGCCTTAAAATCCAAAGGGTGAACGTAACACACATTTGTCCTTACTTCCGATTAAGATTAGTTGAAGGTTCTTCCTTTCCTTTCCGCAACAAACAAACCCCATGGCTCTGGCGACGGTACAATCTTCATAGGAGGGTTAGCCGAGGAAACAAACTCTGGAAACGTTGGTTAAGCACTTCGAAAAAGACGGAGAGATAACGGACTCCGTTATACACGCGGGTCAATTCGGGTTCATCACTTACGCGAATCCTTCTGTCGTTGACCAAATCATGGAGGAGAATAATCACCATGTCATCAATGGCAAGCAAGTTGAAATCAAAGGGTACGAAAGTTAATGAGTTGAAAACAAACAAGATATTTGTGGGTGGTATTCCAAGAGATATGTAAATTGAATGAGAAGCTGAGAAGATCGTAGATGAGAAGCTTGCTCCCCAACTTGAAATCCTTGCTCTTGTTAAGTATTGAGTAGTATTTGTTAGCATCATTAAGCTAAAGTTTTGCTTTCGAATAAACACTCATTTATTTCCTAGCTATTTTTTCTCCTTGATATGAAAGACAAAAGAGAAGGGTAAAATAACACATTAAATTAACAAATAAATTCTACAACTAACTAGATTAGTCTTGACTCTCTAAAGTGTCCCCAATGGAGTCACCACCTATAACGACCGAAAAATCCGGGTGAAGATTCTTCGAAGGTTCAAAAATGAAGCCGCCAGCAAAATTTAGTTTAAGGGCAAATATTAGAAAATCCATTGGGTTTGGATAAGGGTCTTGAAAACCAGATTTGGGTTCGGGAGTCGGTTATGCGTGAGGAAGGTAGTCAAGGTAATCAAAACCAGACGATACACTGAACCGGAAGAGGTAGCGGTTCAGGGTTCTTGGTGTTCAACCGGTTGAATCGGGGTCGAACCGGAATTATATTAAATATATTATTTAACATAATTTTTACAATATATAAAGGATAAAAAACAAAAAAAAAATCATAAGACATAATAAAATTATAAAATTCAACAACCATATATACTACAATGTATGTACTCTCATAGTAATATTAGTGTACATATTTTTTTTATTTCATCAATTTAATTATAAAAAAGGATAAAAATAATCACATGTACCAAAAATCAACATCATTTATCAATTTTTTTTCCAAAAATCAATATGGTATACAATTTTTTAACAATAGTAAATAAAATCTGTTTTTCTGTACGGGTCCCGGGTTTTTTGTCCGGTTTTTGGCCGGTTATTCGGTTCAATTCCCGATTTTTATCCCAGGTGATTCTCAGGTTCAATTTGACCGGATAGGGGGTCCGGTTGAACCGTATGGCGTGGTCAGATTTTCACAACATTAGTATTAGCACCCCACGACATCCTTCCTAAGAAAGGTTACCCTCTAATTAATCGTATTTAATGATTATTTTACCCTTTAGAAAGAAAAAAACACTTGGCAAAAAAATGTTTGTTGGTTGATGTTTTTAATATAGGGGTTTTAGGATTACTGAGCCGTACGACTCATTCGTCCTAGAAAGATGATTAACCCGGTCGTACGACTGACTTAATCCCCTACTTTTTGAAAATAGAGTTCTTGAACTTTGAAAAATTGATTTGATGTGAGGTGGTTCGATTTTAGAATAGAGATTTTAGGACTACTGAGCCGTACAGTTCATTCGACCTAAAACGATGATTAACAGTCGTACGACTGACTTAATCCTCTAATTTTGGGAAAAAGCCTATCTATTAATTATTATATTTTTATAGGGGTTCTAGGACTTTTGGTTCGCATTTACTCATTCATCCTAGAACGATGACTAACCCGACTGTTCGGTCGATTTAGACACCTATTTATAATTTGTAAAGTTTTTTGTTGAAAGAATGTTTTGAAGGGAATTGAGTAAAAATGAGAAAGGGGGTGAAAGTGTAATTAACTGCAAGGGGTTGTATTATTGAAAGGAAGTGCATTTAGCTAAGACACAATTTACATTTTTGGGTTTTTAAACTTATGGGCCGTGAATTCATGACTTGCTTGCAGGAGGAAGTGTATCATTAAAAGACCATGGTGTAAGTATAATCCTGATATTCTTAATAATAATAATAATAATAATAATAATTAGGAGAGAGGTATATAAGGCAACAGACTAAAACAACTAACCCTAATTTCACTCATCCTTCCTAAATGCGCCGCAGCAACAAAACTTGAAGGGGGGAGAGAGAGAGAGAGAGAGAAATGTGCCGCAAAAATAATAATTCGGTGGCTCACCATCGCTGTTCCTCGCAACTCCATCCACTTCAGCCAACGAACCGCAATCTTTGACAACAACATCCACATTAATCTTAATGTAATCGCGATGAAGGGGATTCCAACACAACTGAAGCGCTTCATCTTCTCTACTCCACAAATCCAAAGCATTGAAAATCAGTTTGCTCTTGATTGTTGCATGCACCAGATTCGGGGCTTGATACATGATGGTGTGGAAATCGATAGTTTTGTTGTTGGAGACGTAATCGTTCCTCACACTGAAACCAATGACACCTCGCCACACTTGGTAAACCAGGATCATCCGGTTTCATCTTCGTCTTTGGTGAACTCTTTGAGTCTCGAATAAAAATGGTCAGAAGACTCAAATCCAGAAGTACAGTTTTCACAATACTTAAACTTTGATTACATCATCAAAAGTTAAAGTCTCAAAATAACACATAATAAACATCTAGGGAGGACTAAACAAATATAAACTCGATCCCTAAGGATCCCATTAAACTCAAGCAACCGTGTCAATAGCTACTACTTCTCAATTTGCTTGGCCCTACCCTGCTCATCTGAAAACACCACAATATAAACAATGAGACACAATCTCAACGAATTCTTTCGAGACCCCTCACTTTATACTCTCGGAATGGAGGGGGTTTGGTACCAAAAGAAATTAGAATTTTAGGTTTTGTAAGAGGGTACTAGAAGCTTCGCCACAGATCGGGTCTCCTGGCACACAGACTGGGCCTCATGGGGAACCAACAAAGTTGGCTGCCAGTAGGGCACGCAGGAACCGGTCTCCAAGGACTCACAGACCGGGCCTTGTCAGCAGTTTCCCAAAAACTCTAGTTTTCATGGAATTTGTTTCTTCCTTTGATACTAATACCTACTCCATTTGACTCCTAAATTACCACACATAAATAACAGTACCAATATGTTGCGCCCGAAAAAGTCCCCGAGGGGTTTTTATTCGTTTACAACCTTTTAGAACAATGAAGTCGCCACCAATATTTTTTATAAGGAAAATATTGAAAAAAAACCTCTTTGGAAGGCAGATGGTCTTTTGGAAAATCGGAGGATTTGGGTTCGGGGAAGTCGATTAGGCATGGGAAGGTATTAGCACCCCACATCTCCTTTTTTTGAAAGGAACCTTTAATTAAACGTGTGGTTTTAAGTGTTGATTTGGAAAATACTTAAATTTGCCTCTTGGTTGAAAAGACTTAATGAATTTTTATTTCATGCGCTTGGCGAGAGTTAGCCGCTTTGGTTTCTTTTGAAAGGAAAAATGTTTTTAGTTTGTTGTGCTTGACAGAGGGGATCCGCTCCTACGTATCTCCTGGTGCGATGGAGAATTCAAAGCTACGTAGTTCTGGGGTTTTTTTTTTAATTTTATCTTGTTTAATTGTGAAAACTGAGTTTTCACGATGACCAATTGAGCGAAGGCTCCAAGTGACCACCATTAGCACTCCATTGTTAATAATCATGCAAGCAAAGGCTTCGCAGGACTACTAACAAAGTTTTTTGATTTATTGAAAGTTTTTTAGACAAATTAGGCATTCATGATGATCAATTGAGCAAAAGGCTCCAAGTGATTACCACTAGGTCCTCATTGTTAATAATCATGCAAGCAAAGGCTTCGCAAGACCACTAACAAAGTTTTTGATTTATTGAAAGTCTTTCGAAAAATTAGACATCCGTGATGATCAATTGAGTCAAGGTTCCAAGTGATCATCACTAGGTCCTCATTGTTAATAATCATGCAAGCAAGGGCTTCGCAAGACTACTAACAAAGTTTTATTTATTGAAAGTCTTTCGAAAAATTAGGCGTTCATGATGATCAATTGAGCAAAGGCTCCAAGTGATCATCAATAGGTCCTCATTGTTAATGAACATGCAAGCAAAGGCTTCGCATGACCACTAACAAAGTTTTTAATTTAATGAAACGTATTTGAGTTAGAAAGAATTAAAAAAACGAGAAAAAGGTGAAATTTTCAAAATGGGGGTGTTATTAGCTGCAGGGGGGTTGTGTAACTGAACAGGGGGTGTAATCAGCAAGTCCAACTCCCATAGGAGAGCACGAGTATGCTGGCCCAGGCTTAAGTGGGGGTGTGCACGTGAACAAGGGGTGCGACTAGCGTTACGAAAAAAATAAAATAAAAAAGCAGAAAAAATGCTATATGGGCCCAAACCTAAAAACCCAAAAAAAAAACCTAAAAACCTTTCCTTCTTCCTCCCTTCCTACATGCCACCGCCGCCAAAATGTAAGAGAGAGAAAGGAGGCGACATTTTCGCCTGAGAGAGGAAGAGAGCTTCTGACGAGAGAGAGAGCGACGGTTTGGGATGATGGTGGTGGAGATCGACTGGGATGGAAAAATGGAGAGGAACGCGAGGGAGAGGGACGATGGAGAGAGGGTGGAGCGACGGTTAGAGAGAGGGTGGAGCGACCATGATAGAGGAACGACGGCGTGGGGCTGGTGTTTCGCGGCCAGGAGTTTCGGTTTGGGGAAGAGTGTGGGCTGATGGTGATGGGAGGAAAAGGGTTCGGTTTGTGGTGGTTGGTGGTGGCTTGTGGGTGGTTCGTGGGTTGGTGATGGTGGTTGTTTGAATGGTGGTTGTTTGGGCGGTGGTTGTTTGGATGGTGGTTGTTTGGATGGTGGTTGTTTGGGTGGTGGTTGGAGAAGAAGCTTGTTTTTACAGTTTTTGATTTTCTCTACTCTATAATTTGTTTAAGATCTGTCTCTGTTTGGATGATTAGGGTTTCAGTTTGAAACCCTAATAATTTTTGTGAATGACTGTCTCGTCTGTTTTCTGTGTGTGTAGACCGATGGTTGACTGCTCTTTTATATTAAAATACTAGGTTTCTCGTGATTAATTGTTTTTTTGGGTGGCTTTGACTCTTTTCAGTCTCGGATCCAAGCCAAAAGGTTTGCTTGACTTTGAGTCTTTGCCGAAAAACCCCATTCGCTACTTGAAGCCTATTTTCGGATCTGGATCTTTTTGTACCTTTAATATTATTATTTTTTTGTATTTTTTGGACATTTGGACATTTGAACACTTCTAAATTGTAAATAAAAATTAAATAGTATTTTTTTGACATTTTTGGACTATTAAACACTTTTAAATTGTAACTAAATAGAATTTTTTGACATTTTTGGACTATATATATGCTCAAAATAAAATAACTGCACAAAACAAGATTAATATTGAGAAAAAGAGTCGGGCCAAACACAAAGATGAGAACGGGCCAGACTAGATGAATACGCTAAAACGAGACCCAAAATAGAAGAAATGAGCTCACTAACTAAAAACACTAAAATTGACTCAGAATTGCATTCTTAAGCCTGAACTGAAAATACAAGCTAAATTTCTAGAAAAAACGACTTTTGGTAGACCCACTTATGTACGACTAAACCCAAATACGAAGATTAAATTGAAGAACGCTCAAACGGATCGATCATTCGCGTGCCTGCCTAATTTAAACAACGGTATTTTGATTTAGTTGAGCTGGATAACTGAAATTGGCTTGAGTTAAAAAGGACAGACAAAATTAGGGTATTACAGTTGCCCCTCTTTATTTCGCATTTCGCCAAAAAATATGAATTGGCCTTTTCATATTTGTTGGTGAAATGGAAATAAAGATATAAAAATAATACTAATTTTGTCCGCTTCAGAAAAGTTCAAATCTTTTTGTTATTTTTCTTTTGAGAGTGGAGGTTAACCCTTGTCGCATTAACGGGAAAACAATAAATTGGGAAAAGCGGGAAATTGGGAATTCGGAGGTTGGCTAAAACCTTCTAACGGACTCTTGTCGAGTCTGAGCTCTGGGGGTGGCCTTTTCGAGCGGCCGATCAACATCAGTCCAAATCGATTTGATCAATGGATTTCTGTTGTGCGCCTTAGGTCGACACAACTAATCCGAAGGACTTAACGGTTCGATGGATCCATCGCGCGCTCGCATCGTGCGATGTTGTGATCTGTGGAAGGAGTTCACTAACTCGTGGGAGTTCACTAACTCTGGGTTGATGTAGTTTACGAACTCTGGGTTGATGGAGTTTACGAACTCTGGGTTGATGGAGTTTACGAACTCTGTGCTGATGGTGATTTTCTAAAAATGAGATTTTTTGGGACTCTCTGGCCCGAAGTAACTTTTCTCTTGGATGGTGCATGAAATGCATGCACTTGGGTATTTGGGTGCATATGAATGCAATGATTGATTTTGTTGGGATGCTTCTTTTGCTTGATTTTTCATTCTCTTCTTTTCTTTTATGATTCTTTCGCTCTTCTGAGATGCGAATTTGAAAGCGTAATGTACTGTTTGATGCCATGAGGTGATGAATGGTATGGATGATATGAGAATGATGAATGAAGATGTTGTGTTCTTTTGTGTTTGCTTCTTCTTTGTAGTTTACGAAATGCAAATATCAACATAATGCTTTGATGTTTGAATGCAAGTGTATGCGGTGATTGATGTTTTGATGAATGGAATGCTCCTATTCTAACTTCTGTTTGTTTCTTTTTTGCTTCTTCTATGAAATGCAAACATTAATATGATGCAATGCTCTGATGTTTGATGCAATGATTTTTGTTCTTTTTCTTTTATGGAAATGCTAGCATTAATATGATGCCTCTATGAAATGCAGGTATGAATATGGTGCAACTGATGTGGAACGTTTCTTTTTCTTTTTGCTATGTGATGAATGCAAAAATTGTGAAGATGCTAATGTAATGCTTTGATGCATATGCCATAATAAATAGATTGAAATGCCTAGATGCATGAGGTAAACATTTTTGTGATGATGAGATGCGGGACTTTGGATGCAAGGAATTGAGATGATTATTGACCATTCTGTTGAAAAAATTGAATTTGATTCAAACTCCGGTGTTCTCAAGGTTTTTATTTACAAACAAACTCACTTGTTTTCTCTCTCTTTCCATGATGACTGAATTTTAGATATCACGTAAACAACTTGTGTTCTCTCTTTTTGAAGCATTGTCTAGTAAGCATGCATAGGAGTGCAAATGTGAATGAATGGGTTGTAATACCCCAATTTTGTCCGTCCTTTTTAACTTAAGCCAATTTCAATTATCCAGCTCAACTAAATCGAAATACCGTTGTTTAAATTAAGCAGGCACGCGAATGATTGATCTTTTCGTGCGTTCTTCAATTTAATCTTCGTATTTGGATTTAGTCGTACATAAGTAAGTCTACCGAAAGTCATCTTTTCTTGAAATTTGGCTTGTCTTTTCAGTTCAGGCTTAAGAATGCAATTCTGAGTCAATTTTAGTGTTTTTAGTTAATGAGCTCATTTCTTCTATTTTGAGTCTCGTTTTAGCGTTTGTCTAATCTGGCCCGTTCTCGTCTTTGTGTTTGGCCCGACTCTTTTTCTTATTATTAATCTTATCTTGTGCAGTTAATTTATTTTGAGCATATATGTAGTCCAAAAATGTCAAAAAAATTCTATTTAGTTTTATTTTACAATTTAAAAGTGTTTAAGAGTCCAAAAATGTCAAGGGTCAGTCAAAGGGACACGAATTTCGAGTTAAAAATCACTAAAAAAAAGATTAGGGTTTTACACTGAAACCCTAATCACCCAAACAGATTTTTTCTAGATCTGAGCAGTAAGAAAGGAGAACAGTAGCAGTCAAGAGAAGATAACAGCAGCAACAACAGAGCCACAACAACAATAACAACATCAGTCACTCAAACAAGCAAGTGCAGATCTCGTCTTTCTTTCAAATCTTTTTCAGAACAAATCGAAAATCAGGTTGCTTTTTAATTGACAGTTTAGACACGAAAAATGTAAAATACATTGTTTAGCGTTTTTTTTAGATCTGCTTGACTATACTGTATTTCGTTTTTATGTTCTTTTTGTGTATATGAATTAAATATGATGAATGAACATATAAACAACCAATCAGACTCAAGAACATTCAAAACAGAATAAAAATGGGGTAGAAAAGAATCAGACTAGAGAAAGCTTTAAAATCAAACAGAACCAAAAAAAATAAAAAAAACTTACCTCCAAAGAACCCCAAAACCGCCCAAAGAACCACCCAAATCCAAAGAACCCCAAACCGACCCAAGAACCACCCAAAACCAAAGCAACCATCGTCGCCAAACCCAAAGAACCCCCAAAACCGAACCAGCAACCACCCTCATCCCACCACCGTCACCAAACCGAGCTCCCACCCCTAAAACCGAACCCCTGGCCGTCGAAATCTCCACCAACCCGAATCAACAGCTTCACCCAGTTACCCAAAACCAACCTCCTCATCGCGAAATCACCAAAAAAAAAACACGAAACCAGAAGTGATTTTAGTAACATAGAAGAAGAAAATACGAATTAAGGGAGAGAGAAGGAATAGATCGAAAAAACGAACCTGGAAGGGTTCCCATCAGCGCCAAAGAAAGCCTCCCCTCTCCCACGTAGCCTTTCTCTCTCTCTCTCTCTCCAAAAAAACCGCCGTGAATCTCTCTCTCTCTCTCCTAAAAAACTGCCGTGAATCTCTCTCTCTCTCTTGAATAGAGGTGCTTGCAATCAAGTGGAAATAAGGGAAAGGGGATAGCTTTTTAGGTTTTGCAATTTAGGGTTTGGGCTTTTAAGGGGTCTCCAAAATTATTTTTATTTTTTTATTTTTCTGATTACTATTTGCACCCCACTAATTCCAGCGTGCACCTCCCCTCACTTAATCCCAGTTTCGCATACTGGGCCCTCCTATGCGAACTGAGCTTACGTTTCACACCCCTGCTTAGTTATACAACCCCCGTAACTAGTAACACCCCCGTTTTGAAATTTTCACCCTTTTCTCGTTTTTTTAATTAATTCTTTCTAACTCAAACACTTTTTAATAAATAAAACTTTGTTAGTGGTCATGCGAAGCCTTTGCTTGCATGATCATTAACAATGAGGACCTAGTGATGATCACTTGGAGCCTTTGCTCAATTGATCATCATGAACGCCTAATTTATTTAAGGACTTTCAATAAATTTCAATAAATTAAAAACTTTGTTAGTGGTTTTCTGAAAGCCTCCGCTTGCATAATCATTAACAACGAGGAACTAGTGGTGATCACTTGGAGCCTTTGCTCAATTGATCATCATGAATGCCTAATTTTCCTAAAAAACCTTTTCATTAAATTAAAAACATTGTTATTGGTCCTGCGAAGCCTTTGCTTGCATGATTATTAACAATGGAGTGCTAATGGTGGTCACTTGGAGCCTTCGCTCAATTGATCATCATGAAAGCTCAGTTTTCACAACTAAACAAGTTAAAAATAAAAACCCAGAACTACGTAGCTTTGAATTCTCCATCGCACCTGGAGATACGTAGGAGCGGATCCCCTCCGTCAAGCACAACAAACCAAAAACATTTTCCCTTCCAAAAGACCAAAACGGCTAACTTTCGTCGAGCGCCGCAAATAAAATTTTTCCTTAAGTCTATTTAATCGAGAGGCAAATTTAAGTACTTTTCAAATCAACACTTAAAACCACGTTTAATTAAAGGTTCCCTTTCAGTAGAAAGGAGATGTGGGGTGCTAATACCTTCCCCATGCCTAACCGACCCCCGAACCCAAATCTTTAGGTTTTCCAAAAGACCATCTGCCTTCCCAAAAAGGTTTTTCTTCAATATTTTCCTTATAAAAATATTGGTGGCGACTTCATTGTCCTAAAAGGTTGTAAACGAAGAAAAACCCCTCGGGGACTTTTTCGGGCGCAATGGGTCAGTTAACTTGGCATTGGTTTAAGGCATGGACATTTATGGCAAGTGAAGGAATGACAGACATGGTTATTGCCGAAGCTCGTGAGGGATCAAGAGATACAAGATTGCCCCAATTCAGGTCTTTGATGAGTGAATAGCTTGCCCCTGTCTAGTGGTGACACCAACTAGGGGTGTAGAAGAAGATGAATTGGGAATGCTTCGGCTTTTGAAATGAAGGGTGGAGCAAAAGAGATTTTGTCTCAACCCATAAAGTTTGATGTTGCCCCAGTCTTAACAAGGACAAAGCTGTCCCAATTAGAATGACAGGGCCCTGTTTAGGGTAGTGAGTTGAGAGATTGCCCCGGTGAGGTTTTATAGGAATGAATGAGGTGAAGGAATGGGAACGCACTTGCCCCACTTTCGAATGACCTTTCAAATGGTTTCTTTGAGTGAGGTTGTGAAAGGCGACAGAGTTATGGTGACAGTTATGAACTGAGGGTGATATATGAATGGGGTGGGCAATGAACAAACCTCCCCAAAGTTGAGCGGAGTGAGAGGTGAAGGGAATGCCCCCTAGTACACACTTTTGGTTCTCTTTAAGAACAACTCAAATGCAATGAAAGTTTTGACTTTTTAGTATGAGGAGAGGCTCCACTTGGTGACCACTAGACCTTGCATCTTGGAGTGCAAGTCCTTCTCCTTTTTTACCAACTTTCTTTTTTGATTGTTTGTTTTTTCTTTTTGAGCAGCTTTCTTTTTTCTGCTTGTTTGTTTTTTCTTTTTGAGCAAACACATCGTAAATGGATAAACTTATTTGTCCTAAGATTAAAACTTGAGAAAACGAAAGTAATTAGTCATTGATCGAAGTGGAATTTTCAGGGTTGTGATGTGGAGAAGGGGATGATTGAGCTTAATGAAGTGTTTAGGATTGATGGGGAGGATGGGTCTTATTCGGTGTTGGCCGATGGTCAATGGTTTATGAAGGAAATGGTTATTAGGTTTGATGAGGTGTTTGAAGGTTTTATGAAAGAAAAGATGGTTAAACCCACTGAATTGAGGGCTTTTTTGAAAGGGGAAACGATTGAACCCATTGAATTTGAGGGCCTTTTTGAAGGGGAGCTCTTATGCTTTATGGAAAAATGTATTGACTCTCAATTTATACTCCCTTTGTCTTCCTTTCTTTGTTTTTGGGATTCTCCTTTTTGAGACTTTGTTATTCCCCTCCTTTCGTGAATTTCCTTTCCTTTTAACTTGGGTGAAAATGATATACCATCTTTGATGTGGAATTAACCTTCATTTAGGGTGATGGGGATATCTTGGGCTTTTCTCGGCTTAAGATGGGTAACAAAGGCTGTTTTTGTAATTTTGAATCTTTGGCTTAAGAGGGGTAGGAAATGGACTTTTTGGGATTTTAGGTTTTTGAGGGTATGGAGAGATGACCAAATTTCATTTCAAATCCCGATTGCTTATTTCTATAAGACTTAACTTTAGGACAATAATTTATCTATCTTCACGTGCTTGCTCTTTTTTTTTTGTGCCCTAATTTTTGCCTGGACCGCTCTTTGCGAGTTTTCAATCCACCGGGCGCTCTTTTTTTCCTAGGCCGCCCTTTGCGGGTTTTCAACCTAGCGAGCTTACTTTATCTTTTTTATTTATTATATATTTTTTAGAAAGACTTGCACTAAAGGAATATGATACTGACAAGGAAAATTAGTGATCACAGAATTGCCCCAACATGGAGGACTTAAAGTGTTAGCGAGAATGAACCAAAAAGTCAAGTATGCACTGATGGGAGAGAAGATGCGCTTTATGGGTGGACGAGGCGGGACTAGACTTGGATGGAGAATGATGATAAATGAGGGAAAATGAGTGACTCAAACAAGAGAAAGCGCACGTGGCATGCATACTTACTATAAGAACGCTTCACAGAGAGTTAACATTGGTTAAAACATGATATAAAAACTTTTGATAAACTGTTTCAGTCTTTTATCATGGAATGGATGAGATGCAATGCTTTTTTTGAAGGAAATACAAATGAGCTATTGATGTGAAAAACTGAGGGCCTTAGAACACCTTGAGTTTGCAAATGAGTGAGGTAAACTTTTCCAAAAAGAAAGATTACTTTGCAAGAACATCTCGTCTCTCATCACAACGTTTTTGTTGTATGCAATGCATGGATGAAAACATTATGATGCATACATGATGAAAGCGAAATGCATGAAAGCATGTTCACTTGAAAAGTGTGATTATTCTAAAAGTTTTTTTTTATGCAAGACGAAATATGAAATGCCAATGCATTTTTGGATGATGAATGATGCAAGAATGATGATATGAGGCAACTGATTGTCGTTACTCGAGTAACTTTGCATGAAACAATGAGTGGATCGACTCATACTTCACACAATATCTTTGAAACGTTTCGACAATTAGTTGACTCAACTTAACTTCCTACTTGAAAATAAAACACGTGTGACTGGGTCAAAGTGCCCTGATATCGTAGAGTAACATCTCAAATTTGTAGTCGACAAACAAATTTGGGATATAACCTTCGTCGTTCAAAGGTGCACTTCTACCCATTAAGCCATCACATGAGGAAATTTTTCTTTGTTTCGAAAGGATGCATGCAGGGAGAAGTGATGTATTCGAACAAAGTGATGAGGTTAATGAAATGATGCATGAGTGCCACATTGACGCGATGTCTGCATTATTTGATGATGATTTCTTGTACCTGCACCCGGATGAATGTGATGCTTATGCAATGCGAATGATAATTGCTTCTTGCTTTATTTTGTTTTTATGCAATGAAATGAAATGCATGATACTCACAACGATTATTTTTATTTATTTATTTTTTTTTAAAATGCATGGAAAGACATGATTTTTATTGAATGGAATTGCACGCAAAATGAGAGTTTAATGTATTATTTTCTCATGATGTGCGAAAAAGGAAAACAATAATGCATGAGACGCGCCCCTAATAAGACACGGTTTTTGAATCTTTCGAAAAAAATTAGGGGACAAAGCCTTAGTGAATGGAAACGCACATGTGCGGAGAATGCACTCCTGACAAACCTTAATGAGATAGAGAAAAATGCATGTATGAATTTTATCAAGTTTTTGTTTTATGCAATGCGAATGATGCCTTTACATGAAAATGACGTCGATAATGCGACTTGACATGCATGTGAAAAATAAGATGAAAACATTTTTTCCGAGTTTGGTGGATGAAATTTTGGGAACATCACCTCATATAGCCCAGTAAAAGAAAAGACTATGATGATTTTTTGAAAGTTTTGCTTTTTGTGATGCAAGGATGTATGCAAATGATGATGATGCTCTATGTACATGAAAGAGTTTTTATTGGCAATGATTCAAGTTTTTTTGGAAAAAAGCGGGCGTGACGTGGCTTCATATGGACCTAGTAAGGGAAAGGCTACAACGGCAGCTCTTTATCTTTTTGAAAAGGGTGAACCAACAGTGCTGCCCGTGACGGACCGACAAAAGAAAGGCTACTGCATGACTCTTTCTCTATTTTCTCTTCTTTTTTTTTGAAAAATTTCCTCCTCCTTTTTGAAAACATGCCTAGATTACAATGCAACACACAATTTGGTATGCCCCTTGTGTCCTACGAAGAGGTGGGAATCCTAGGGTCTAAAGTCGATTTAAAAGGGTAATCCTCCCATGTAGGTTCTAATCACTTCCTCACAATGGCAACCAAGAGCTAAAGTCTCTCTCATGATGACACCCACACTCGTGAGAAAGCTACCGAGTGTGAGCCATCATGACAAAGCGCACTCTTGGGCGGAACTTTCATGAGAGCCATACGGACAAAGGTCTCACGAATGGCGATCCACTAATCGTTCCCACTCTCCTAAGTTTTCGTTCGGACTTGGGTTTTAGGCCCCACTCAATGCTCACAAGTATAGGGTGTGAAGTGTGTGTTGAGGGCACGACACCTAGAAATAACTACCCTTTCCCCACCGCAAATGAAAAACCCGAACAATCCGGACAATAGCAAGCAATAACATGTCGTTGTTGCACCGAAAAAAAAAGTCCCCAGGGGTTTTATTCGTTTACAACTTTTAAGACAATGAAGTCGCCATCAATATTTTTATAAGGAAAATATTGAAGAAAAACCTTTTGGGAAGGCGGATGGTCTTTTGGAAAACTTAAAGATTTGGGTTGAAATTCGGTTAGGCATGGGAAGGTATTATTAGCACCCCACTCCTCTTTCTACCGAAAGGGAACCTTTAATTAATGTGTGGTTACGTGTGTTGATTTGAAAAATACTTTTATTTGCCTCTTTTAAAAAGACTTAATGAATTTTTATTTGCGCGCTTGGACGAGAGTTAGCCGCTTTGGGTTTTTTGAAAGGAAAAATGTTTTTAGTTTTTATTGTGCTTGACGGAGGGGATCCGCTCCTACGTATCTCCAGGTGCGATGGAGAATTCAAAGCTACGTAGTTCTAGGTTTTTTGGTTTTATTTTGTATCTTGTGGAAAATCGAGCTTTCATGATGATCAATTGAGCGAAGGCTCCAAGTGACCACCATTAGCACTCCATTGTTAATAATCATGCAAGCAAAGGCTTCGCAGGACCAATAACAAAGTTTTTGATTTAATGAAAAGTTTTTTTAGGAAAACTAGGCGTTCATGATGATCAATTGAGCAAAGGCTCCAAGTGATCACCACTAGTTCCCCATTGTTAATGATTATGCAAGCAGAGGCTTCGCAAAACCATTAACAAAGTTTTTTGATTTATTTGAAAGTATTTAGAAAAATTAGGCATTCATGATGATCAATTGAGCAAAGGCTCCAAGTGATCACCACTAGTTCCTCATTGTTAATAATTATGCAAGCAGAGGCTTCGCATGACCACTAACAAAGTTTTTTGATTCATCGAAAGTTTTTTAGAAAAATTAGGCATTCGTGATGATCAATTGAGCAAAGGCTCCAAGTGATCATCACTAGTTCCTCATTGTTAGTAATCATGCAAGCAAAGGCTTCGCAAGACCGCTAACAAAGTTTGATTTAATGAGAAATTATTTGGGTTGGAAAAGAATTAAGAAAAAACGAGAAAAAGGTGAAAAATTGCAAAATGGGGGTGTCATTAGTTACGGGGAGTGGTATAACTAAACAGGGGGTGTAAACAGCAAGTCCAGTTCGCATATGGGAGCCCAGTATGCGAAACTGGGCTTAAGTAAAGGAGAGTGTGCGCGAATTAGTGGGGTGTTAATAGTATTCTGAATATTAAAAATAAATTAAAAATAAAATGAATAAAGGGAGACACTATATAAACCTTAGACCTAAAATTAACCCTAATTTCACTCTCTTCCTTCAAACAGAAGCACAGCAGCGCCGCTGCCTTAAAGTATGAGAGAGATCAGGTGAAATTTTCATTAAATTTCTTCCACCCAAAAACATCCAAAATATCATCCTCGTACAAAATTCTTGAATCTTGCCCACATTCCCTTTCATTTTCATATTGAGATTACATCACCAACTAATAG
The DNA here is from genome assembly GCA_020916435.1 of Oxytropis ochrocephala. Taxonomy (NCBI): domain Eukaryota; kingdom Viridiplantae; phylum Streptophyta; class Magnoliopsida; order Fabales; family Fabaceae; genus Oxytropis; species Oxytropis ochrocephala. The sequence goes on along the minus strand of CM037090.1, from coordinate 55,301,342 downwards.
CAACCATAACTGGAGTATCATAACAACGATATTTTACTTGATTTTACAACCCCCCCTATCAACCAATCTGTCCTAAAAGAAACAAAAAAAACTATGTATTGTAGACTTGAATAACAAACCAATAATTTACTAATCCACATACTGCAAGCTCCATTATTTTAAATCTCACCTGTACCAAGAGGTTGCCTTGAGGTATCTCCAGAGGCCCAAGCTTGATAATCTTTCACAAGCTCGATTATAGTGTCTGATAAGTTGCTGCATCAATGACTCATTTGAGTCACTATCACATGATATCCGGTTCACCATTAAAGCATCAAACTTATCATCCTGTGCGGCCACCATGGGTGAGCCCTCAAGCTTGCAAGACAAGAGCTTTATGCAACAACCATTAGGTTGCTCTTCAACTGACCTCCTATTACCAATGGAAAGATTAAAACGAGATCTGTGTTGATGTTGTTGGTAATTGACTGCTACGGTTTTCCGCTTATGATTCTGCCGGTCGACTCTCTTGTGCTTCTCAAATCTTAAAAAAAATGTTTTGGTGATTAGGGTTTCGATGTGAAGCCCTAATCTTTTTTCTGTGATTTCTGAGTGTCCCCCTTTGGCTGTGATTGTACTGCTTATTTATAGTCAAATACTAGGTTTAACATTAATTGGTTTTGACCAACTTTTGAGCTTACTGCAGACGCCACTTGAGAAATTTTGAGAGAAACGACAGACCCCAAAGATTGCTAATTGCTCCTAGTATTTACTTATTATTTTTTTACTTTCATTTTTTCTATGTTTATTGTATTTTGGACTTTTTGGACAAGCCTAAATTGTAAATAAAATTAAATAGATTTTTTTGGCATTTTGACTATATATATTACTCAAAATAAAATAAATTAAATGAAAAAATAAAAATAATGAAGAGAAGAAATTGGACCAAATACAAAAGTGAATCGGGCCCAACTAAATGAACATGCTAGAACGAGGCCCGAATAGAAGAAGTAGACCCGTTAAACAATAAACGTTAAAAATTAACTCAGAACCACGTCTGTGGGCCCAAGCCAAAATGATAAGCCCAATAGTGAGAAAAGCGACTTAAATAAGCCCACTTAGGTTCGATTAGGCCCAAATATCAGGATTAAACTGAAGAATGCGCGAAAAGATCGATCATTCACGCGCATGCCTAGCTTAAGTAACGGTATTTTGGTTTAATTGAACGAATAATTGAAATTGGCTTAAATTAAAAAAAGAGACACTATTCCAACTACTTGTAATCGCGTGATCTTGAAAACAAGTTGAATAAAGCAAGTGACAAAAAAGAAGAATGAAAAAAATTAGGGTATTACAATTTTGCCCTCTTTATTTCACATTTCGCCAAAAAATATGAATTGGCCTTTTCATATTTGTTGGTGAAATGGAAATAAAGATATAGAAATAATACTAATTTTGTCCGTTTCAGAAAAACTCAAATCTTTTTGTTATTTTCTTTTTGAGGGGGTTAACACTGGTCGCATTAACGAGAAAGCAATAAATTGGAAAAAACAGTAAATTGGGAAAAGCGGTAAATTCGGAAAAGCGGTAAATTGGGAATTCGGAGGTTGCCTAAAACCTTTTAACGGACTCTCGTCGAGTCCGAGCTCTGGGGTGGCCTTTTCGAGCGGCCGATCAATATCAAGTCCGAATCGATTTGATCAATGGATTTACGCCGCGTGCCTTGGTCGACACAACTAATCCGGAAGGACTTAACGAAGTCGATGGATCCATCGCGTTCGCATCGTGCGATGTTGTGATCTGTGGAAGGAGTTCACTAACTCGTGGGAGTTCACTAACTCGGGTTGATGGAGTTTACGAACTCTGTCTTTGATGGAGTTTACTGAACTCGGTTTGATGGAGTTTACGAACTCTGTCTTTGATGGTGATTTTCTAAAAATGGGATTTTTGGGACTCTCTCGGTCCAAGTAACTTTTCTCTTGAATGGTGCGTGAAATGCATGCGCTTGGGTATTTGGGTGCACATGGATGCAATGATTGGTTTTGGTGGGATGTTTCTTCTGTTTGATTATTCTTTCGCTCTTCTGAGATGCGAACTTGAAAGCGTAATGTACTGTTGGATGCCATGGGGTGATGAATGGTATGGATGATATGAGAATAATATGAAGATGTTGTGTTCTTTTGTGTTTGCTTCTTCTTTGTAGTTTATGAGATGCAAATATCAACATAATGCTTTGATGTTTGAATGCAAGTGTATGCGGTGATTGATGCTTTGATGAATGGAATGCTCCTATTCTAACTTCTGTTTGTTTCTTTTTTGCTTCTTCTATGAAATGCAATGCTCTGATGTTTGATGCAATGATTTTTTTTCTTTTATGGACATGCTAGCATAAATGTGATGCCAATGCAATGAAAAGATTTCTGCTTTTTCTTCTTTACTATTTTCCTCTATGAAATGCAAGTATTAGTATGATGCAACTGACGTGGACCCTTTTTTGCTTTTTGCTATGTGATGAATGCACAAAATGTGAAGATGCAAATGTAATGCTTTGATGCATATGCCATAATGAATAGATTGAAATGCCTAGATGCATGAGGTGTACATTTTTGTGATGATGAGATGCGAGACTTGAGATGATTATTGACCATTCTGTTGAAAAAATGAATTTGATTCAAACTTCGGTGTCCTCAAGATTTTTATTTACAAACAAACTCACTTGTTTTCTCTTTCTTTCCATGATGACTGAATTTTAGATATCACGTAAACAACTTGTGCTCTCTCTTTTTGAAGCATTGTCTAGTAAGCATGCATAGGAGTGCAAATGTGAATGAATGAGTCAGTTAACTTGGAATTGGTTTAGGGCATGGACATTTATGGCAAGTGAAGGAATGACAGACATGGTTATTGCCGAAGCTCGTGAGGGATCAAGAGATACAAGATTGCCCCAATTCAGGTCTTTGATGAGTGAATAGCTCGCCCCTATCTAGTGGTGACACCAACTAGGGGTGTAGAGGATGATGAATTGGGAATGCTTCGGCTTTTGAAATGAAGGGTGGAGCAAAAGAGATTTTGTCTCAACCCATAAAGTTTGATGTTGCCCTAGTCATAACAAGGACAAAGTTGCCTCAATTAGAATGACAAGGCCTTGTTTAGGATAGTGAGTTGAGAGATTGCCCCGGTGAGGTTTTATAGGAATGAATGAGGTGAAGGAATGGGAACGCTCTTGCCCCACTTTCGAATTACATTTCAAATGGTTTCTTTGAGTGAGGTTGTGAAGGGCGACAAAGTTATGGTGATGGTTATGAACTGAGGGTGATATATGAACGAGGTAGGCAATGAACAAACCTCCCCAAAGTTGAGCGGAGTGAGAGGTGAAGGGAATGCCCCCTAGTACACACTTTTGGATCTTTAAGAGCAGCTCCAATGCAATGAAAGTTTTGACTCCCTGGTATGAGGAGAGGCTCCACTTGGTGACCACTAAACCTTGTTTTAATGCAACATGAATGCCTCTTGGAGTGCAAGTCCTTCTTTGATTGTTTGTTTTTTTCTTTTTTTGTGTTTTTTTTAGCAGCTTTCTTTTTTCTGCTTGTTTGTTTTTTTCTTTTTGAGCAAACACGTCGTAAATGGATAAACTTATTTGTCCTAAGATTAAAACTTGAGAAAACGAAAGTAATCAGTCATTGATCGGAATGGACTTTTTAGGGTTGTGATGTGGAGAAGGAGATGATTGAGCTTAATGAAGTGTTTGGGGTTGATGGGGAGGATGGGTCTTGTCCGGTGTTGGCCGATGGTCAATGGTTTATGAAGGAAATGGTTATTAGGTTTGATGAGGTGTTTGAAGGTTTTATGAAAGAAAAGATGGTTAAACCCAATGAATTGAGGGCCTTTTTGAAGGGGAGCTCTTATGCTTCATGGCAAAATGTATTGACTCTTAATTTATACTCCCTTTGTCTTCCTTTCTTTGTTTTTGGGATTCTCCTTTTTGAGATTTTGTTATTCCCTTCCTTTCATGAATTTCCCTTCCTTTTAACTTGGGTGAAAATGATACACCGTCTTTGATGTGGAATTAACCTTCGCCTAGGGTGATGGGGATATCTTGGGCTTTTCTCGGCTTAAGATGGGTATCGAAGGGTATTTTTGTAATTTTGAATCTTTGGCTTAAGAGGGGTAGGAAATGGACTTTTTGGGATTTTAGGTTTTTGAGGGTATGGAGAGATGACCAAATTTCATTTCAAATCCCGATTGCTTCTGTAAGACTTAACTTTAGGACAATAATTTATCTATCTTCATGTGCTTGCTTTTTTTTTTTTTTTTTTTTTGTGCCCTAACTTTTGCCTGGATTGCTCTTTGCGAGTTTTCAATCCACCGGCCGCTCTTTTTTGCCTAGACCGCCCTTTGCGGGTTTTCAACCTAGCGAGCTTATTTTATCCTTTTTTTTGATTTATTATATATTTCTTAGAAAGACTTGCACTAAAGGAATATGATAATCGACAAGGAAATTAGTGATCACTGAACTGCTGCCCAAACATGGAGGACTTAAAGTGTTAGCGAGATGAACCAAAAAGTCAAGTATGTCTTGATGGGAGAAAATATGCGCTTTAGGGGTGGGACGGGCGGGATTAGACTTGGATGGGGAATGATGATAAATGAGGAAGTTGGTCGACTCAAACAAGAGAAGCGCACGTGGCATGCATACTTACTAGAAGAACGCTTCACAGAGAGTTAACATTGGTTAAAACATGATATAAAAGCTTTTTTTTTGATGAACAGTTTCAGTCTTTCATCATGGAATGGATGAGATGTAATGCTTTTTTGAAGGAAATACAAATGAGCTCTTGATGTGAAAAGCTAAGGGCCTTGAAACACCTTGAGTTTGCAAATGAGTGAGGGTAAACTTTTCCAAAAAAGAAAGATTACTTTGCAAGAACATCTCGTATCTCATCGCAACATCTTTGTTGTATGCAATGCATGGATGAAAACATTATGATGCACACATGATGAAAATGAAATGCATGAAAGCATGTTCACTTGAAAAGTGTGATTATTCTAAAAGTGTTGTTTTTTTTTTTTTTTGTATGTTTTCTTTTTGTGCAAGACGAAATATGAAATGCCAATGCATTTTTGGATGATGAATGATGCAAGAATGACGCTTCTTTTCAAAATGATTTTTATGGAGGCAAGACAAGATATGAAATGTCGATGCCCCTTTTCTTTTGAATGATGCAGGATGCAAGAATGATGATATGAGGCAACTGATTGTCGTTACCCTGAGTAACTTGCATGAAACATTGAGTGGATCCTGACTCAATATTTCACACGATATGCTGAAACGTTTCGACAATTAGTTGACTCAACTTAATTTCCTACTTGAAAATAAAACACGTGTGATCGGGTCAAAGCATACTGATATCGTAGAGTAACATCTCAAATTTGTAGTCGACAAACAATTTTGAGATATTACCCTTCGTCGTTCAAAGGTGCACTTCTACCCATTAAGCCATCACATGAGGAAATTTTTCTTTGTTTCGAAAGGATGCATGCAGGGAGACGTGATGTACTTGAACAAAGTGATGAGGTTAATGAAATGATGCATGAGTGCCACATTGACGCGGTGTCTGCATTATTTGATGATGATTTTTTGTACCTGCACCCGGATGAATGTGATGCTTATGCAATGCGGATGATAATTGCTTCTTGCTTTATTTGTTTTTATGCAATGAAATGAAATGCATGATACTCACAATGCAAGGACGTATGCAAATGATGATGATGCTCTATGTGCATGCAAGATAAATGAAAGAGTTTTTATTGGCAATGATTCAAGTTTTTTTTTTTGAAAAATGCGAGTCGTACGTGGCTTCATATGGACCTAGTAAGGGAAAGGCTACAACTGCAGCTCTTTCTCTCTTTTTTTTTTGAAAAGAGTGAACCACATGCTGCCCTGTACGGACCGACAAAAGAAAGGCTACGACGACAGCTCTTTCTCTATTTTCTTTTTTGAAAAATCTCCTTCTCCTTTTTGAAAACATGCCTAGATTACAATGCAACACACAATTTGGTATGCTCTTTGTGTCCTACGAAGGGTGGGAATCCTAGGGTCTAAAGTCGATTTAAAAGGGTAATCCTCCCATGTAGGTTACGATCACTTCCTCACAATGGCAACCAAGAGCTAAAGTCTCTCATGATGACACCCACAATCGTGAGAAAGCTACCGAGTGTGAGGCATCATGACAAAGCGCACCCTTGGGCGGAACTTTCATGAGAGCCATACAGACAAAGGTCTACGAATGGCAATCACTAATCGTTCCCACTCTCCTAGGTTTTCGTTCAGACCTTGGGTTTTAGGCCCCACTCAAAACATAGTAAGCATAAGGTGTGAGTGTGTGTAGCGAGGATATAACGCCTAAAATTACCCACATATACCCTCACCTGCGAAGGAAAAAACCAGAACAGTCCAGACAATAGCAAGCAATAACATGTCGTCTACCCTAGGGTTCAATATCAAATAAGCCAGCCTAGGGTTTCAACAACAATCAAGTGCATTGCTTACCTCAAGAAAGAGAGCCGAGAAGAGGGGATCATGATAGAATTGGGGAATATGCATGAGCTTACCTTGAAGAAAGGGAGCAAAGAAAAAGGGGACATGATTGGGATTGGGGAAATGCATGAGGGTACTAAGCACATAAGCAAAAAGGAGGAAGGAAAAACAAACCTGGAAGAAGAGAAAACAAATGCACATGCATACAACATGATAAGAAAGAAAAGGAAACCAAAAGAGATAGAGGCAAACAATGTATCCAAATCAAATCACAAACCACACATTTAATTAGTTAGGTTCGACCCACTTAGAAAAAGTCCCCAGTGAAGTCGCCAGCTGTTGCACCCGAAAAAGTCCCCGAGGGGTTTTTATTCGTTTACAACTTTTTAAGACAATGAAGTCGCCATCAATATTTTTTATAAGAAAAATATTGAAGAAAAACCTTTTTGGGAAGGCAGATGGTCTTTTGGAAAACTTAAAGATTTGGGTTCGGGGGTCGGTTAGGCATGGGGAAGGTATTAGCACCCCACACCTCTTTTTCTACCGAAAGGAACCTTTAATTAATGTGTGGTTCGTGTGTTGATTTGAAAAATACTTTTATTTGCCTCTTTTAAAAAGACTTAATGAATTTTTATTTGCGCGCTTGACGAGAGTTAGCGCTTTGGGTTTTTTGAAAGGAAAAATGTTTTTAGTTTATTGTGCTTGACGGAGGATCCGCTCCTACGTATCTCCAGTGCGATGGAGAATTCAAAGCTACGTAGTTCTAGGTTTTTGGTTTTATTTTGTATCTTGTGGAAAATCGAGCTTTCATGATGATCAATTGAGCGAAGGCTCCAAGTGACCACCATTAGCACTCCATTGTTAATAATCATGCAAGCAAAGGCTTCGGGACCAATAACAAAGTTTTTGATTTAATGAAAAGTTTTTAGGAAAACTAGGCGTTCATGATGATCAATTGAGCAAAGGCTCCAAGTGATCACCACTAGTTCCCATTGTTAATGATTATGCAAGCGGAGAGGCTTCGCAAAACCATTAACAAAGTTTTTTGATTTATTTGAAAGTATTTAGAAAAATTAGGCATTCATGATGATCAATTGAGCAAAGGCTCCAAGTGATCACCACTAGTTCCTCATTGTTAATAATTATGCAAGCAGAGGCTTCGCATGACCACTAACAAAGTTTTTTGATTCATCGAAAGTTTTTTAGAAAAATTAGGCATTCGTGATGATCAATTGAGCAAAGGCTCCAAGTGATCATCACTAGTTCCTCATTGTTAGTAATCATGCAAGCAAAGGCTTCGCAAGACCGCTAACAAAGTTTGATTTAATGAGAAATTATTTGGGTTGGAAAAGAATTAAGAAAAAACGAGAAAAAGGTGAAAAATTGCAAAATGGGGGTGTCATTAGTTACGGGGAGTGGTATAACTAAACAGGGGGTGTAAACAGCAAGTCCAGTTCGCATATGGGAGCCCAGTATGCGAAACTGGGCTTAAGTAAGGGAGGGGTGCGCGCGCGAATTAGTGGGGTGTTAATAGTATTCTGAATATTAAAAATAAATTAAAAATAAAATGAATAAAGGGAGACACTATATAAACCTTAGACCTAAAATTAACCCTAATTTCACTCTCTTCCTTCAAACAGAAGCACAGCAGCGCCGCTGCCTTAAAGTATGAGAGAGATCAGGTGAAATTTTCATTAAATTTCTTCCACCCAAAAACATCCAAAATATCATCCTCGTACAAAATTCTTGAATTTTGCCCACATTCCCTTTCATTTTCATATTGAGATTACATCACCAACTAATAGCAACCATAACTGGAGTATCATAACAACGATATTTTACTTGATTTTACAACCCCCCCTATCAACCAATCTGTCCTAAAAGAAACAAAAAAACTATGTATTGTAGACTTGAATAACAAACCAATAATTTACTAATCCACATACTGCAAGCTCCAATATTTTAAATCTCACCTGTACCAAGAGGTTGCCTTGAGGTATCTCCAGAGGCCCAAGCTTGATAATCTTTCACAAGCTCGATTATAGTGTCTGATAAGTTGCTGCATCAATGACTCATTTGAGTCACTATCACATGATATCCGGTTCACCATTAAAGCATCAAACTTATCATCCTGTGCGGCCACCATGGGTGAGCCCTCAAGCTTGCAAGACAAGAGCTTTATGCAACAACCATTAGGTTGCTCTTCAACTGACCTCCTATTACCAATGGAAAGATTAAAACGAGATCTGTGTTGATGTTGTTGGTAATTGACTGCTACGGTTTTCCGCTTATGATTCTGCCGGTCGACTCTCTTGTGCTTCTCAAATCTTAAAAAAATGTTTTGGTGATTAGGGTTTCGATGTGAAGCCCTAATCTTTTTCTGTGATTTACGAGTGTCCCCTTTGTTTGTGATTCAGATCGCTTATTTATAGTCAAATACTAGGTTTAACATTAATTGGTTTTGACCACTTTGAGTGGCTTCGCAGATTGTAAGAACTTGAGAAATTTTGGAGAGCAATGACAGACCCCAAAGATTGCTAATTGCTCCTAGTATTTACTTATTATTTTTTTACTTTCATTTTTCTATGTTTATTGTATTTTGGACTTTTTGGACAAGCCTAAATTGTAAATAAAATTAAATAGATTTTTTTGGCATTTTGACTATATATATTACTCAAAATAAAATAAATTAAATGAAAAAATAAAAATAATGAAGAGAAGAAATTGGACCAAATACAAAAGTGAATCGGGCCCAACTAAATGAACATGCTAGAACGAGGCCCGAATAGAAGAAGTAGACCCGTTAAACAATAAACGTTAAAAATTAACTCGGAACCACGTCTGTGGGCCCAAGCCAAAATGATAAGCCCAATAGTGAGAAAAGCGACTTAAATAAGCCCACTTAGGTTCGATTAGGCCCAAATATCATGATTAAACTGAAGAATGCGCGAAAAGATCGATCATTCACGCGCATGCCTAGCTTAAGTAACGGTATTTTGGTTTAATTGAACGAATAATTGAAATTGGCTTAAATTAAAAAAAGAGACACTATTCCAACTACTTGTAATCGCGTGATCTTGAAAACAAGTTGAATAAAGCAAGTGACAAAAAGAAGACGGACAAAATTAGGGTATTACAGTCGTCTACACTAGGGTTCAATATCAAATAAGCTAGCCTAGGGTTTCAACAATAATCAAGTGCATTGGTTACCTCAAGAAAGGGAGCCAAGAAGAGGGGATCATGATAGAATTGGGGAGAAATGCATGAGCTCACCTTGAAGCAAGGGAGCAAAGAAGAAGGGAACCACGATTGGGATTGGGGAAATGCATGAGGGTACTAAGCACATAAGCAAAAAGGAGGAAGGAAAAACAAACCTGGAAGAAGGGAAAACAAATGCACCTGCATACAACATGATAAGAAAGAAAAGGAAACCGAAAGGGATAAAAGCAAACAAGGTATCCAAATCAAATCAATAACACAAACCACACATTTAATTAATTAGGCTTGACCCACTAAAAAGGAAAATTCCCTAGTGAAGTCGCCAGCTGTTGCGCCCGAAAAAGTCCCCGAGGGGTTTTTATTCGTTTACAATCTTTTAGAACAATGAAGTCGCCACCAATATTTTTTATAAGGAAAATATTGAAAAAAACCTCTTTGGAAGGCAGATGGTCTTTTGGAAAACCGGAGGATTTGGGTTCGGGGGTCGGTTAGGCATGGGGAAGGTATTAGCACCCCACATCTCCTTTCTACTGAAAGGGAACCTTTAATTAAACGTATGGTTTTAAGTGTTGATTTGGAAAATACTTAAATTTGCCTCTTGGTTGAAAAGACTTAATGAATTTTTTATTTGCGGCGCTTGACGAGAGTTAGCCGCTTTGGTTTCTTTTGAAAGGAAAAATATTTTTAGTTTGTTGTGCTTGACGGAGGGGATCCGCTCCTACGTATCTCCCGGTGCGATGGAGAATTCAAAGCTACATAGTTCTGGGTTTTTTTTAATTTTATCTTGTTTAATTGTGAAAACTGAGTTTTCACGATGACCAATTGAGCGAAGGCTCCAAGTGACCACCATTAGCACTCCATTGTTAATAATCATGCAAGCAAAAGCTTCGCAGGACTACTAACAAAGTTTTTTGATTTATTGAAAGTTTTTTAGACAAATTAGGCATTCATGATGATCAATTGAGCAAAAGGCTCCAAGTGATTACCACTAGGTCCTCATTGTTAATAATCATGCAAGCAAAGGCTTCGCAAGACCACTAACAAAGTTTTTGATTTATTGAAAGTCTTTCGAAAAATTAGACATTCGTGATGATCAATTGAGCCAAGGTTCCAAGTGATCATCACTAGGTCCTCATTGTTAATAATCATGCAAGCAAGGGCTTCACAAGACTACTAACAAAGTTTTATTTATTGAAAGTCTTTCGAAAAATTAGGCGTTCATGATGATCAATTGAGCAAAGGCTCCAAGTGATCATCACTAGGTCCTCATTGTTAATGATCATGCAAGCAAAGGCTTCACAGGACCACTAACAAAGTTTTTAATTTAATGAAACGTATTTGAGTTAGAAAGAATTAAAAAAACGAGAAAAAGGTGAAAATTGCAAAATGGGGGTGTTATTAGCTGCAGGGGGGTTGTGTAACTGAACAGGGGGTGTAATCAGCAAGCCCAGCTCCCATAGGAGAGCCCAGTATGCGAAACTGGGCTTAAGTGGGGGGAGTGTGCGCGTGAACAAGGGGGTGCGACTAGCTTCTGAAAAAATAAAATAAAAAAAACAGAAAAATGCTATATGGGCCCAAACCTAAAAACCCAAAAAAAAAAAAACCTAAAAACCTTTCCTTCTTCTCCCCTTCCTACATGCCAGCCGCCGCCCAACAGAAGAGAGAGAAAGGAGGCGACATTTTCGCCTGAGAGAGGAAGAGAGCTCCTGGCGAGAGAGAGAGAGCGACGGTTTGGGATGATGGTGGTGGAGATCGACTGGGATGGAAAAATGGAGAGGAACACGAGGGAGAGGGACAGTGGAGAGAGGGTGGAGCGACGGTGAGAGAGAGGGTGGAGCGACGATGATAGAGGAACGACGGCGTGGGGCTGGTGTTTCGCGGCCAGGAGTTTCGGTTTGGGGAAGAGAGTGGGCTGATGGTGATGGGAGGAAAAGGGTTCAGTTTGTGGTGGTTAGTGGTGGCTTGTGGGTGGTTCGTGGGTTGGTGATGGTGGTTGTTTGAATGGTGGTTGTTTGGGTGGTGGTTGTTTGGATGGTGGTTGTTTGGGTGGTGGTTGGAGAAGAAGCTTGTTTTTACATTTTTTTGATTTTCTCTACTCTATAATTTGTTTCAGATCTGTCTCTGTTTGGATGATTAGGGTTTCAGTTTGAAACCCTAATAATTTTTGTGAATGACAGTCTCGTCTGTTTTCTGTGTGTGTAGACCGATGGTTGACTGCTCTTTTATATTAAAATACTAGGTTTCTGCATTAATTATTTTTTTTTGACTGGGCTTTGACTCTTTTTCAGTCCGGATCCAAGCTCAAAGAAGAAATGTATAGCTTGACTTGAGTCTTGCCCGAACCCCAATTCGCTACTTGAAGCCTATTTTCGGATCTGGATCTTTTTATACCTTTAATATTATTATTTTTTTTGTATTTTTTGGACATTTGGACATTTGAACACTTCTAAATTGTAAATAAAAATTAAATAGTATTTTTTGACATTTTTGGACTATTAAACACTTTTAAATTGTAACTAAATAGAATTTTTTGATTTTTGGACTATATATATGCTCAAAATAAAATAACTGCACAAAACAAGATTAATAATGAGAAAAAGAGTCGGGCCAAACACAAAGACGAGAACGGGCCAGACTAGATGAATACGCTAAAACGAGACCCAAAATAGAAGAAATGAGCTCACTAACTAAAAACACTAAAATTGACTCAGAATTGCATTCTTAAGCCTGAACTGAAAAGACAAGCTAAATTTCTAGAAAAAACGACTTTTGGTAGACCCACTTATGTACGACTAAACCCAAATACGAAGATTAAATTGAAGAACGCACGAACGGATCGATCATTCGCGTGCCTGCCTAATTTAAACAACGGTATTTTGATTTAGTTGAGCTGGATAACTGAAATTGGCTTGAGTTAAAAAGGACAGACAAAATTAGGGTATTACACAGTAACATTCAAAACAATCATTTTAATCAACCATGCACGCAATGTATATCTAGATTTAGGGATTAAACACGTCAATTAATTAAGCAACAACAACAATTACAAACATCCTTTTAGCAATTTTTCATTTCAATCAACATGCAAACACTCATATCTTGATAAAAACTACTAATAACCCTAACAAAACATGATAACATCAACCAAGAGAAGAACTCACTTGTTTATAAGTAGATTCATGAAATGAGCAACAAAAATGAGTTTCAAGACTCCAAAATCGAATTTCCAAGTCACCAACCAACTCCCAAATGCTTCCCAAACTCAAACCCAATACTCAACTATACTCCTTTGATCCTTGAATTTGAAATGTAGATTCTAGGGACTCAATCTAAGCCACCAAATGGACATGCAACCCTAACTCTCTTCAAATTATGGTTCCTAACAAGAGAACTTGAGCTGAGTTGAGGTTTCCATTTTTTTCTTTCACACTTCTTTCTCTTTTTCTCGATCTCCTCACGACTCTCTCTCTCTCTCTCTCTCTCTCTCTCTCTCTCTCTCTCTCTCTCTCTCTCTCTCTCTCTCTCTCTCTCTCTCTCTCTCTCTCTCTCTCTCTCTCTCTCTCTCTCTCTCTCTCTCTCTCTCTCTCTCAGCCCTTTTGGTACCAAACCCCCTCCATTCCGAGAGTATAGGGTGACGAGTCTCGAAAGAACTCATTTAGATTGTGTCTCATTGTTTACATTGTGGTGTTTTCAGATGAGCAGGGCAAGGCCAAGAAAATAGAGAAGAAGTAGCTATTGACACGGTTGCTTGAGTTTAATGGGATCCTTACGGATCAGGTTTATATTTGCTTAGTCCTCCCTAGATGTCTATTATGTATTATTTTGAGACTTTAACTTTTGATGATGTAATCAAAGTTTAAGTATTATGAAAACTGTACTTCTGGATTTGAATGACAGGTGTAAAATGACTTATGTAAACTGTTGCCAGTTATGTCATTTATTTTTCTTTTCGGTAGAGCTGGCAAAATGGGCTTGGCCCGCCGGGCCGGGCCGGGCTAGCCCAAAAAATGGGAGGGTTAGGGCCAAAGGAATTGGGCCCATTTTTACACTCGGACTTTTTAGTCCGGTCCGCAAAAGCCCAAACCCGATATGGACTAGCCCGATCGGGCCATGGATAGCCCGCAAGCTCGTGCATTAAAAAAATATGGTGCATATTGCAGCATAGTGAAACATGGCCGTGTGTTTGAGAGTAGGAAATAATGGGGGTTTTAAGTTGGCAACACTGTTGTATGATGCTATAACACAAACATGTGACTTTGCAAGTTAAACTTAGCTGAATGTTATTTTAAAATAACAATTGTATAATCCAAAATCACTTTCAAAAGTTGCATAGAATAGGATTCATAATGAACTGTACCAACGACAACTTGGTTATTCATTATATCCTTTCTTTTGATTTGAATGCTTCGGCCAAGTTGCAGCGACACACATGATTATATATATTTTTTTATCTTTTGCTTATTTTCCAGAATGTGGAAAATTGCAAAATGTTAACTCTTCTTTAGTTCTTATAGTTATATGATAGAGTCGCTAAAAAATCGCGCGTAATGCGGGCTAGCCCGAAAAGCCCGTATCTCACATAGGGCCGGGCTTGGGCCACAATAGGTGAGCCCGAATTTCAACCCGGGCATTTTAGCCCGGTCCTTAAAAGCCCGAACCCGACATGGGCTGGCCCGATGCGGGCCGGGTAACCCGTTTTGCCAGCTCTACTTTTCGGTACGTGTACCTTAAGGAACTTAAAGGGATGGTTAATTCCGTCTAGATATGTATTGCTCAAAACCTTAAGCAGGTTTAGAACTCTGATTTTTGTGAAGTGTTAATACTCTTTATATTTCTTCCAAGGTTGAAATATTAGGATGTTACATCTGACATTTACTCTATGAAACTATGCATAAAGAAATAATACATTTTGAATTTTTTGCACATCTCTGTAGAATATCAAATGGTCCTACGTAACAATACGAATGGAAGTGTTGAAAGAAGAAAGAATCAAATATAAATCTGATCCCTAATGATCCCTTGAGTAGGTAGCTTAGTTGGTGAGTTAGGGAATATCAATGGGTGCAAGCTGATAAAAAAACTAATAAAGCATAAGGTAAGGCATAATCCTTCTACTTTCTTCCGAGTCCAATTTCTAGTACTAAACAATAGTTTAGTAATTGTTACTAAATGAGCATAACAGTCATTTCCTCATCAATAAAAAAATTCGGTGACCACACCAAAGTTATTGTGGCAAACATGTACCAACCAGCATTTTGATTTACCCTCTCACTAACTACACAAAAACTAAATTGTGGCTAATATGGACTAACTATTGGATTGTTGTATGATGGTTATAAAATGTTTATTAACAACCCATTAGTTTTGACGCCGTGAGATAGAAATTAGACAATTGATTTTTCTTTGAACACAACCCATTAGTTTTGTTATCTAACCTCAATTTTGACACCTAGCATGCATATGAATAAGAGGCCACCTCCCATGATTTGTCAATTGTGAAGCTTTGCATATATCTAGGCGTAAAATTGTTTTGGTGTGGTTTGTGCTGATGATAAGTTGCCACATATAAAGTTTTCAACAATCATTATATTATCATAACTTATAAACTGTGGCTTTTCATTCGTAGAGTATGAAATAAAGATAGTTATCAAAAATTGAAATTAAAATAAAATTACAAAAAAAAAAAATCAATCCTTGCACAGGAAATGGATTAATGATCATACCAGCAAGGACTCTATATTCTTATAAATTGTTTCTTTATATATCATTACAAAAAATATATATAAAACTTCTAATTTTTTAGACTACGCAAGCAGGATAAAATTTGTAGATTCAAATAAAAAACTACACACTACCCATAAAATAAAAGTAATTAATTTGTCAAATAAAAGGAAGTAAATCGTCATAAAACATAGAAGGGAATATGCATATATAAATTTAATATATAGTACCTTTTTTGAAATTGGAATTTTTATCATTTAATCAAAAAAATCAAAGCCGTTGAAGATATGTGTTGGACTTTGCCAAAACAAACAATAGAACACAACATATTGAGAAGGTATAGAAATCTATTATCTATTATATATACAAATGAAAATGAAACAAATGGCTTTAAATCTGATTTGTCACTCAACTAGGCTATCCACCTAGGATTTGCGAAAAATAAGGCCACCTAATCAGATTTTTAATTATATGTCATGTACACATGTGTCATGTCATTCAATTTTATTAGGTGTTAATTACAAAAACACAATTAAAGCTATTTATTAGTTATTTCCTATTTTGAGAACAATCTTACACGGGAAGTAATTAGAGTAAAATGCATTTATTTGTATCACCATCAAAACAAAAACAAAAACAAAAATTCAAACACTATGTGCTGTCAAAAAAACTCAAACACCATGTGAGTTGCAGACACAAATACGAAAAAAACTACAAATCTGTTATACACCTCTATTTATTCAAATAATTGAATAATTACTACAAGAAAAAATAAATAAAAATTCAAGTTGCATACACCGAATTACATGAGCTCATCACTGTATAATATTCAAATATCTATTATATATACAAATGAAATCTATCTATTATATATACAAATGAAAATGAAACAAATGGCTTTAAATCTGATTTGTCACTCAACTAGGCTATCCACCTAGGATTTGCGAAAAATAAGGCCACCTAATCAGATTTTTAATTACATGTCATGTACACATGTGTCATGTCATTCAATTTTATTAGGTGTTAATTACAAAAACACAATTAAAGCTATTTATTAATTATTTCCTATTTTGAGAACAATCTTACACGGGAAGTAATTAGAGTAAAATGCATTTATTTGTATCACCATCAAAACAAAAACAAAAATTCAAACACTATGTCTTTGTCAAAAAAACTCAAACACCATGTGAGTTGTGGACACAAATACGAAAAAACTACAAATGTTATACACCTCTATTTATTCAAATAATTGAATAATTACTACAAGAAAAAATAAATAAAAATTCAAGTTGCATACACCGAATTACATGAGCTCATCACCGTATAATATTCAAATATAAAACACAAATCATTATTCCTTTTCAAAATGAATACAATTATTAAATTTAAATACTAAACCTATTGTAAACAATTAAATATCATTGATTAATTTTTTCTATGTTTTTTTTCACCACCAGATAAAAATTCCATAAAACAATATTCAATGTCAAAATTCACATATAAAAACATGACAAAATTCACCACTAGATAAAAATTCCATTAAACCTTTTGTTATTTTATAAATCAGACTGGTATTTTATTCAATTAAGTTTTGTCACTAGGTATACAATTTCGCAATGAATCTTATATTCTTGGTCACTTTGTGAGTATTTTTGAAGTTGTTTTCTCTCAAATGTTGTCGTGTGGATGGGATGGATCCTTTTTTTGACTCAACCCAAAAGCAGGATCATATATCAAATGGAAAAATAGGTTTGGTTCTTTTGAACCAAGATTTCCACACAACACAAACAAACACAATACATTATTTCATTCACTTTTCTTTATTTCTTCTACTGTTTGCAGAGACAATAGGTGTTGGATGAAGCTTGATGAGACTCGCCACAAGGGACACAATGATAGAGAGCCATTAGGGAAAGTTGTGTATAATATATTTTACTACCAGCTTCTTCTGAATAGTTGGTTAGGATTACTTATGTCAATTGTTTAATAGTTAGGTAGTTAATTTTCAATCATGATAATAGCATTGTATAACTAGGAGGAAACTAAACAAATTATCTAAAGATTTGTTGGTTAGAACTAGACTAGAGTGTTGAGTTTTGCTAAGTATATCAAAGATTGTTTAATTTAGTTTGTAGTGAAAAGAGAGTTGTAATTCAGTATTGTATGCTCTATTTTATATGTTTGTTCTTGAGTTTTAAATGAGATGATTTTTATGCATAAATATGTGTGACTGTTAACACCTCTTTGGCGCGCCTTTGAATACTTTGTGTGACTATTATTCTTCTATCGATAGTTTTCATTGCAATTTCCAACTAATTATAGTTTAAATGTTGTTTTACTTAATTTGCTGTCAAATTGTTTATTTTTATGTATCTTATGATTTTTTTTCTCACAATCACAAACAAGCTATAAAAAATCACTGGTATTAAATTACCGTATTGATTATTTTAATTTTTTGTCGTTAAATTACCGTATTAAATCACTGGTATGACATTAGGAATAGTCTACAAAAACATTAACAAGCTATAAAAAATCGGTATTAATACTGATTTTTTGGCTTACAACATAAACAACAAACCATATTGATTTTAAAATCACTATTTCATACAATATTTAACAATTTGGGCCTGGCCCAATGTCCAACGGGGCCTTTTGGCCCAGACCGGAACAGTGGCCCCCCAAGTCGAGGTCGGGCGAGCGTTGAGGTCGAGGTCGGCTTGCCAGTCGGCAGATATTTGACCGGGTCTGTCGCGTTGACCGTGGGTCCCTGGGAAGCAAGGCGTCGACTCCTCGTTAAGGAACGTTTCCCAAAGGCGACGTTGATTGGACATACTATATTAATGTGTCGTTTCGGTTCCCGAGGCTCGACCAGTATATAGCTCCAGTGGTCTAGCCGTTTCCTCATTAGTCATTTGTGATTTTGAGAGCAGAGCGAAGCGATTTTTCGTTTACACGAGCGATCCTCCGACCACCATGCGAGGTCACTTTTACTTGATTCGTGTGGAGGTTTCTTTCAGCCCGATCTTCCGAATTCATCGAGGATCCAGAATTTCCCAGAATTTACCGAAGATGTCATCTTCGTCCTTTGAAGTTGCTGAGGGGGGTAGCCGAGTGCGATCGACTGCCGAAGGCCTAGGTGAAGAGGGAATCGACTGGGTTTCCCCGAGTATTCGTGCCACTACTGCCCGCCTTGTGAAGGACAAGTATTTGGCTTATTACCAGAGGTTCGTCACCGCCCCCTGATAACTCATATTTATATGAGTTATTTATACTCACTCACGAATAAATCATGCAAGTTCTCTAGCAATACAAGGTTTAATTAATTAGTTTTATAAATAATTTCTGAGTTTAAGTGAATAAAAGTTTAAATAGATAAATCTGTGCATTTAGGCACCAAGTGGTGCCCTTGAGAGCGTTTTGATGCTTTTTGTGCTTGTGCAGGAAATTCAGTGCTGAACGTTACCACGTCTCTCACCACGTCTACCAAAGTGCAGCAGAGCAAGGGTGAAAGATCTTAATTTTGGCGCGCTAAGCAATGATAGTCAAAGATATAAAAGTCAGAAGATCTTCTATTCCCCATAAGCTGACACGCAGATACACTGTAGCGTTGAACAGTGTCAGGGAGAAGATAGGAAAGCGGGCTTGGTAGGTGAGTAAGTGACATCGCGACGTAAGCAAGGTGGCTATTTAATGAAGGCTCAGCTCTCTCTCAAGGCATCACCAACCACGACCACGATCATCATCTCTTCCATACACCTTCAGAAACACTTCATCTCCATCCCCCCATTAAACTCAGAATTAGTTTTGTAAAGAAGATCTGGAAAGCAGGACTTACGTATTTTCTTGGTCCGAACTTAGTTTTATTTTTCTCGCATTGTTGTAAAGCTCGGGACGTTGTAACGCCTATACAAACGTACATCTTTGAAGAGCTACTTAGTTGCATCTTGTGCACTTAGTTTCTTTTTCAGTAATGTATGGTATTTGGATTATAAATCCACTTCATTCTCAGAAAGATGCTCAACATGAGCTAAGCACTTTGTAGTTGAGTTGTTGTTTTGCTTATAATGAATTTCTAGTCAAATGTTATAAAGTATTGGCGTGCATGTTTTAAATCTTTGTGTGAAAATATTTCCAAACTTGTTTTGAGGTTGGCCTCTTAAAATAGGTAGATTCATAGGTACAGGACATGGTCTATGAAAAGAAATCAAAGATTTATATGAACGAACGGTGCACTAAAGACATTTAGGCATTTTTTATCTAAGTCTAGACATAGAACGGATGAATAGTTCATAGAATATTGCTGTGTGTGCTTAAAATACAGGAGTGGGCCTATTTAGAACCTAGACATAGGACCTCTTATACTTGAAACTCGACGTTTTGTCTTTGAAAAGCCAAACTATTTTGCAACAGGCGTCGAGGACGTGGCCACGTCTATACAATATAGCATTTTATGCGTTTTAACGTGCAGACGTTGTAACGTCTGACTAGAAAGGATTTATTCTGCATACAACAACTCAACTCATCTCTCATCCATACTTACAACCAACTTTAATTTCCTTGTTTTGTTTATATCTTTAGCTTTAAAACCAACTCTTATTGCTGATTTGTTACTTAATTCTCTTGTGTTTTGAACTTGAACTTTGAAAGTACAACCAATCCTCGTGGGAACGATCTCTTACTTGAAACCACTTTATTACTTGTACGATGTGTATACTTGCACTATAATTGCGAAAAAATCATTCTATTACACAAACGCGAACAAGTTTTTGGCGCCGTTGCCGGGGATTGTAGTGATTTTCATTGTTCAAAGTATTAAAACACAAGTTGAAGGAATTTTTCGTGTTGTGTTGTTTCTTTGTTTCGTGTTTGAACAGTAGACGTTACATAAACAGTATGCTTAGTTCCAACTCAAACTCTAGTTCAACTGAACCAACGAGTGAATCTGAACCTGAGTTTGATCCAGAACCTGAAAGAACTTTCAGACAATTAAGGAGACAACAAAGGTTAAGAAGAAGGCAGCAACAACAAGAACAACACCCAAACATGTCTGAACATAACACTGGTTCTAGAGGTGCACACACACCAAGAGGAGTCAGAGGACAAGGTCTTGGACCACAAACTCATACAGAGACAATAGTTGTTGATGATGAACACTACCAAAGGCAGCAACTCATCAATGCAGGACCACAAGATATGGTCAATGACAGGGATAGGCCTATGCGTGATTATGCCGTGCTCAATCCTGCTCATTTTACAAACAGCATTGCAAGACCAACCCTTCATACTGGTCACTTTGAGTTCAAACCCATGATGTTCCAAATGCTGCAAACTGCAGGCCAATTTGGAGGTTTCCCTCAAGAAGATCCATATTCTCACCTGAGACAATTTCTGGATGTGTGCAGCAACTTTATCATCCCTGGAGTGTCAGAGGATGCATTTAGATTGAAACTCTTCCCATACTCACTCAAGGATAAGGCTAAAAATTGGCTGAATTCCTTGGAGCCAAATTCAATTCATACTTGGGATGAGCTAGCAGAGAAGTTTCGGCCAAATATTTCCTCCCAACAAGAATGCTGTTCGAGAAATGATATCACTTCCTTCAAACAAAGGGAAGGGGAATCATTATTTGAAGCTTGGGAGAGGTGGAAGGAATTACTAAGAATGTGCCCTCACCATGGCATTCCTGTGGTGATCCAAATGGAGACGTTTTATAATGGCCTAGATCAACCTACAAGATTGATACTTGATGCTTCATCAGGTGGTGTCATTCTAAACATGTCCTTTCTCGAGGCATGCAAGCTCATTGATGAAATAGCCACCCATAACTCTCATTGGCCATCAGATAGATTTACTCCTAGAAAGAAGGCAGGTGTGCATGAGATAAGTGAAGTAACTGCTCTTTCTGCTCAAGTGGCTACCCTGACCAACATGATCAAAACTTTGAGTACTTCAAACGTGGCCACGTCTGAGAAGCAGCGGTCAGCAAAGAGATTGAACCTACCGACCTGGTGGAGTAGTATGTGTTTCTCGTGAAGAAGGACATGTGTATGAGGAGTGTCCTTACAACCCTCAATCTGTAAACTTTGTCTCTCAGAACAAAGGAAATGGCCCCTACTCCAACTCCTACAATTCAAATTGGAGAAATCATCCAAATTTCAGTTGGAGAAACAACAATGCACTGAATACCAGCAACAATGCTCCTGCAATACCTCCAGGATTCCCTCCTCAGCAACAACAGAGGCAGTACATGCAGAATAACAACAATAGCAGCTTGGAAGCCATGATGAAGAACTTTATAAGTGATTGCAAGACAACCCTTCAAACTCATGAGTCTTCAATCAAAACTCTGGAAAATCAAATTGGACAGATAGCTTCAGCCCTCACTCAAAGACAGAATGGATCTCTTCCTTCTACAACAGAAACACCATCATCATCAACCCCTAATGGTAATAATGGGGTAAATGGTCAGGTAAATGCAATTTCTTTAAGAAGTGGTACTGAATATCCTGAACCAACTATGCCTGTGGAAGAAGAACTACAGGAAAAACAAAAAGAAGTGCCAGAAAAAGAGAAAAGGAAAGGTAAAGAAGCAAGCACAAGTGGTGTGAAGGATACTCCGGACGTTACGACGTCTAATTTTTGAATCAAGAATCAGGCGTACCTAGGCTTTGCACCGAGTATCCTCCTCCACCATACCCTCAAAGATTGAAGAAGGCCCATGAAGATAAGCAGTTCAACAAGTTCATGGAAATGTTAAAACAGTTACACATCAACCTTCCTTTGGTTGATGCTTTACAACAGATGCCAAACTATGCCAAGTTCCTGAAGGACATCATCACCAAAAGAAGAAGGCTAGGGGAGTTTGAAACTGTTGCTTTAACTGAAGAATGTAGTTTAATTATGCAGAATAAACTTCCTAGAAAACTCAAGGATCCTGGCAGCTTTACTATACCATGCTCCATTGGAGATTTTTACATTGGCAAAGCATTATGTGACTTGGGAGCAAGTATCAACTTGATGCCCAAGTCCATTTATGACAAACTTGGTATAGGAACTGTCAGGCCTACCTCTTTAAGCTTAACTTTAGCTGATAAAAGTAGAGTTTATCCTGAAGGCATACTAGAAGATGTTTTAATTAAGGTTGACAAGTTTGTGTTTCCAGTGGATTTTGTTATTTTAGATTTTGATGCAGATAAAGAAGTTCCCATCATTCTGGGGAGACCCTTCTTAGCTCTTTGGAAGGACAATCATTGATGTGCGTAAAGGAGAATTAATCATGAGAGTCAATGACCAAGAAGTCAAGTTCAACGTCCTCAATGCTCTCAAATATCCGGATCCAAGCACGGAGGAATGTTAGATGCGTGGTTGCCATTGATCATATGGTTCAGAAACAATTCAACAAGGATAATGATCATTTGGAGAAAATTCTGGGCAAAAATGAAATACAAGAATTATTGGCAGAAGAAGATGTTCCTCTAGACGTCGTAACGTCTGTTGCAGACGTGGCCACGTCTGATCCCCCTGCACCAAAGTCTTGGACAAAGAAGTATGAATCTTTAGGGCAAGAGGAGTCAAATCTGAAGAAGAATGTGCCCTCCATTAAAGAGCCACCTACTTTGGAATTAAAGGTGTTGCCTGATCACTTAAAGTATGTCTTCTTAGGGGAAAATGATTCCCTGCCTGTGATCATTTCTTCCAAGCTCACCCAAGAGCAGGAAAATGATCTCATTAATACCCTGAAGAGACATAAAAAGGCAATTGGTTGGCAAATGGCAGACATCAAAGGTATCAGTCCCACAATCTGCATGCATAGAATTGTCCTGGAGGAGAATGCCAAGAATAGCATTGAAGGGCAGAGGAGATTGAACCCCATAATGAAGGAGGTGGTGAAGAAAGAAATCATCAAGTGGTTGGATGCAGGAATCATTTACCCTATTAGTGACAGCTCCTGGGTGAGTCCAGTTCAGTGTGTACCCAAAAAAGGAGGAGTTACTGTGATAACAAATGAGAAAAATGAGCTAATTCCAACAAGGCGAAGAATGAGTTGGAGGATATGCATGGATTACCGAGAAAGTTAAACAAAGCAACTAAGAAGGATCATTTCCTCTTCCATTCATTGATCAAATGCTAGAGAGCGGACTCGCAGCAGCAGATTTTCTCTTGTTTCCTTGATGGTTACTCAGCTACAACCGGATAGCTATAGCTTTTTGAAGATCAAGAAAAGACAACATTCACTTGTCCCTATGGTACCTTTGCTTTGAAGGATGCCATTTGGATGTGCAATGCTCCGCAACATTTCAAAGGTGCATGATGGCCTTATTTTCTCGATTTTATTGAGAATTCCATGGAGGTTTTTATGGGACGATTTCTCGGTCTATGGAGATTCGTACAAAGGATGCTTGGATAATTTGGAAGGAGTTCGATAAGGTGTGAAGAAACCAATCTAGTGCTCAATTGGGAAAAATGCCATTTCATGGTACAAGAAGGAATAGTATTGGGACACGGAATATCAAAGAAAGGGTTAGAGGTGGATGAGCAAAGATTGATGTTATTGATAAGCTACCTCCACCCACAACTATCAAAGGAGTCAGAAGTTTCTTAGGACATGCAGGGTTTTACAGAAGATTCATCAAGGATTTCTCAAAGATTTCAAAACCCTTGTGTCTGTTGTTGCAACATGACCACGTCTTCAATTTTGATGAGCAATGTCATGAAGCTTTCAACAAATCAAGACCGCGCTTGGTGATGACTCGATAATAGTCACCCTGCATTGGTCCAAACCATTTGAGTTGATGTGTGATGCAAGTGATTATGCCGTAGAAATCTGTATTGGGACAAAGGTATGGAAAAAATTTCATTCTATTTATTATGCCAAGAAACCTTAGATGATGCCCAATTGAATTATCTTGTGATCAAAAAGAACTCTTGGCTGTTGTGTTTGCATTTGATAAGTTTAGATCATACTTAGTGGGTGCAAAAGTTATTGTTTTCACCGATCATTCAGCCATTAAGTACTTAATTTCTAAAAAAGATGCAAAGCCGAGACTTATTAGATGGGTTCTCCTCCTCCAAGAATTTGACTTGGAAATTCGTGACAAAAAGGGGGTGGAGAACCAAGTTGCTGATCATCTTTCTAGGCTTGAGAATGTTGATGCAGGTACAGGTGAAAAGGATATACAAGAAAAATTTCCTGATGAGAGACTATTGTTAGTAGCCTCAGTAGCTGAAGACGTGGCCACGTCTATGACACTTTCGCCAAACGTCATAACGCCCGACTACTCGCCCCATGGTATCTTCGACATAGTTAACTTCCTTGTTAGCAAAATTGTGCCTGTAGGATTCAACTATCAGCAGAAGAAGAGGTTCTTCCACACTATAAAGCACTATTTCTGGGATGAACCATACTTGTACAAACTGTGCCCAGATCAGTTACTAAGAAGATGTTTAGCTGAGGAAGAACAACTCCATGTACTACAACAATGTCATTCAGCACCTTATGGTGGACATTTTGGAGGTACTAAAACAGCTGCAAAGGTCCTACAATCAGGCTACTATTGGCCAACATTATTCAGAGATGCACATGAGCTGGTTAGGAGATGTGACAAGTGCCAAAGAACAGGAAACATATCAAGCAAGCAAGAGATGCCACTCACAAACATTCTGGAAGTTGAATTGTTTGATGTATGGGGAATGGACTTCATGGGACCATTTCCTATGTCCCATGGAAATCTCTACATTCTGGTAGCTGTGGATTACGTGTCAAAGTGGGTTGAAGCAGTGGCATTACCAAACAATGAAGCTAAATCAGTTAGCAAGTTCCTGAAAAAGAATATATTCACAAGGTTTGGTACTCCAAGGGCCATAATCAGTGATGAAGGCTCTCATTTCTGCAATAAGTTAATTGAGAACCTCCTGGCTAAGTATGGAGTGAAACACAGAATTGCTACAGCTTATCACCCCCAAACCAGTGGCCAGGCAGAAATATCCAACCGAGAGATCAAAAGAATACTTGAAAAGATGGTTGGTCCCAACAGAAAGGAGTGGTCATTACACTTGGATGATGCACTTTGGGCCTACAGAACAGCATACAAAACACCATTGGGCATGTCTCCTTACAAGCTAGTTTATGGTAAGGCTTGTCACCTACCAATTGAGCTCCAGCACAAGGCTTATTGGGCAATAAAACAAATAAATCTAGATCATGCAAAGGCTGGTGAGGCAAGATTGTTACAATTGAATGAGCTAGAAGAGTTTAGACACCATGCCTATGAGAGCTCAGCAATGTATAAAGAAAAGACCAAGAAGTGGCATGATCAAAGAATCCAAAGAAGAGAGCTAGCAGAAGGACAACAGGTGTTGCTATTTAATTCAAGGCTTAAGTTGTTTCCAGGAAAGTTGAAGTCAAGGTGGTCAGGTCCATTCAAACTAATGAAGATCTATCCTCATGGTGCTGTGGATTTATTTGATGAAAAGACAAACACCATATTCAAAGTTAATGGCCAACGTGTGAAACAATATCATGGAGAGCATGTGGAAAGGGATAAGATCCAGATGTCCTTCAACAATTCTTGAATGAAAGAAACAAAAGTCTGGCTGAAGACTCTTAAAGCAAGCGCTCTTGGGAGGCAACCCAATGATTTTTAATTAACAAATTTTTGTGTCTTTTTAATTTTTGTTTTGCAGGAATAAGTGTTGAAAGAAATGTGGAAGTGAAAGGTGGTAGACGTCGTAACGTCTCAGTATTCACTAGACGTGGGCACGTCTGGGCAGTCAGGGCAGATTTAAATTAAGTCAGAGGCGTAAGTGATGGCATGTCAGAAATGATTTCCCTCTGAGCACGAACGTGGTAACTGACCACGACGTCATCTCCCTTCCCTAACTTGTCTAATCAACGGTTACTTTTCTCCATTACTCCACTCTTCCATTTCTCAACTCCCCATAACCACTTCCCCATAAAATCTAACCATTCACCATAAACCCACCTCCTGCAATCTCTTTCTTCTCCTTATCTCTCTGAAACGAAAACCTTCCCTTTCTTTCTCAGAAAACCTAAATTTCCAGAAATCCCCCATTCCCTTCCAAGCAATTTTCTGCGCAAATACCATGACTAAAGTGAAGCAATCCGCCACCAAATCCTCTGGGAAAGGCAAGCATCTTTGAATCGAGTTCATCCTCTCACCCCATCCGAAACACCTAACCCATCCAAGAAAAAAGCCCTACTTCCTGAAAGGGGTTTTAGTCAAGAAAGCCCCAATCCTGATTTTCTTGCAACCGTCGCAGCGTTGGGCTGGCAGAAGTTCGTGGTGCATAGAAAAGAATACATTGCTACTCTGGTTCACGATTTCTACAAGGGAATCGTTGAGAGGCCTGAAGGAGAGCCGTCCATTGTGTCCAAGGTGAGAGGTGAGGAAGTAAAGTTTGGAGTGAGAGTCATCAATGACTATTTTGGTTTAGGGTACTATGGTAAAGCTGTGGAGACCAAACAAAAGAATTATGGTCTGGCTGAAATGGATGCTATTAAGGAGAGGATATGTGTTGAGGGTCTTTGTGCGGGAGAGGAGTGGAGAGCACGGTGAGTGAATTTAAAATAATGAAGAGGTACCTATGTGTGTGAAGCCAACACTTGGTTTCATTTCATAAGGCCTTGCTTAATCCCAACCTCTCACACATCACGGGTGGACAAAGAGAGGTGATTGTGATAGATGCAATCATGTCAAGAGACAAAGTGGAGGTTGGAAAGCTGATCAACCGTGAGCTCAACAAATGGAAGAATAGGAAGGATGGTTATTTGTATTTCCCTTGTATGATAACTGATCTGTGCATGGAGGCAGGAGTGGAGATAGAAGCTTCAGAGCTTAGGGAGCAGCCTCAAGGCCCCTTTTCAACAAAGTTTAAACCTAGGGTGAAGACTGCAGGTGCTGCAAGTTCTGTTGATACACAGACGTTGCAACGTCTGGAGGAGAGGCAGAACTCCCTGGCTAAGTTTGTCAAGGAACAATTTGAGTGGCAAAAGAAGGTATTTGCCGAAGTGTCCAAGGGTAAGAAAGTGATTGAAGAGCCTGTGTTGCCGAGCTGGATGCAGGAAGAAGATGAGGATGATGTCCCCCTGTCTACAATACAAAGAAGGGCTGTGAAGAAGGAAAGGGCCAAGCGAGCAAGAAGCCCACCAAAGAGGCAAAGCCCAACAAAGAAACAAAAGAAGGTAAGTAGTGAAGATTTTAATTCTGACGATTTGGATGATATTTCTGATTTTGATGCAGAGGAATCAAAGAAAGCAAGCATGGAAGTAATTAGTGAGGAAGAAGAGGAGGAAAGCCACGAGGAGAAAGGAAGTTCAAGAGAAGACCTGTAAGTGAATCCCCACCAAATCAAACAAACAAAGAGCAAGCCCGAACAAAATCCAAAGAAGCTAGCCCCAAACCACCATCCCCACAAGCCACACAACCACCACCTTCACCAAAAGAAACTTCCACCCATGACCAAAACACACCAAAGACCCCACAATCCAAAGCTCAAGACCAACCAATCCCACAACAACCCCACCCCAACCCGAACTCGAAAAACAACCTCGCCCCAGAAACTCGGGACGTGGCAACGTCCGAGCCACCAAAACGAGAAAGCAACCTGCAGTCCCAACCCATTAGCCCACCCAAAAAGACAAGAGTGAAAAGTGCACTCACGCACAAACCCCTTTGGAAGGAAGAAAAGGCAAGAGCTAGCGGTGAGTCAAAACAAGCTCAAAGGAGCGAAGAAAAAGAGGAAGTTGTAGCCCCACAACAATAAGGCCAAAGCTTCTGCCGTGAAGAGAAAAGCTCAAGGTCTTTGCAGGAAAAACTCACACGCTACTAGTGCAAAGCATTTGTTGCCACTAGTGTTTTCGAACAACCCCTTCCCGCTATTCTTTGAAGAATCGCCTCTGACGCCGTGAACATATCTTTGAAAAAGAGGCTGCAGCCAAGCTTGCTTGCGAGAAATGCAAGTCAATAATGAAAGAGAAGTCGCCATGGAGAGAGTAAGACAAAGAAGCAATGGAGGAGGCCACTCGGAAGCCGGGCAGAGCACTGTTGAAGCAAGCCCAGGGGCGATTCTGCCGGAATTGGAGGATCATCGACAGACGTGGCAACGTCTAAAGAGCCGAGGTGGAAAAAGCCAGGTGATCCCCAACGATCCAATGCAATTTAACCCCGCTTGATTTGGCAATGAGAATGTGGGAGGAAGCTAAGAAGAGAGTTGCACAAGTGCGTCAAGTGTTCTTTGATGCAAGTGTAGGAGCAGTTCAAAAGAAAAGAGTCCGAGGAGACAAGAACAACTACCACGGTGAGCAAGGAGGAGTGAAGGTCAAGAAAGAGAAGAAGGAAAAGAAGAAAGGTGAAGGTCAGGCAGGAGTATCCACCAGACAAAGCGGAAGGCTTAGGTCTGGTGCAGCAAACAAGTAAGTCCCCCATTTAATTTCAAAAGTAGTTGTAGTTTTTATTTTGTTTGTTTTTGTTCTTAGTTTTAATTTTAGTTGAACTTTCAGTAGTTTCATTTCATGTTCTGAATGAGACCCCCCTTTATAAAAAAAAAAAAAACACACAGAAATCATGCTGTTAATCTTTGAGCAGTGGGGACACTGCTCAACTTTAAGTGTGGGGGAGGGGATTTCAATGTTTTAAGTTTTGTTCTGTGTGTACATGTAATCAAATGCAAAAGCAATTTCTGTTCTTACTCTGTCAAGCATGAAAATAACTCTCTTTGGGCTAAAGACAGTGAAAATGTGTGTGTGAGTAGCCTATGCATGATTAGATGGAAAGAATTGATTGCTGCTCCTACACAAGCTCTGTCTTTAAGAAAGAATCTAGCTAGCTAGGGAATATTTTGTGCTAAAGTTAGTTTTGGTGAACTATGGTGAGAGCAAAACTTGATTAAAAACCTAGAATAGCGAAGAGAAGCTAAGTTTGGGGGTGAATCAAGTCGCACTTTCAAGGTGGGTGCAAAGACTATAGGATGGTTAAGTGCAGGTGTAGTGTGAGTGCAACGTTGTAACGTCTACCCGTAACGTTATAACGTCTGCCGTGTGTGTTGTGTAGTGTGTTCAGACGTAGCAACGTCTCACCCATAAACGTGGTAACGTCTATTCCCAAAAATACCAAAAAGAGTGTGTTGTTACAAATAAGTGGAAAATCCACATGTATGCTATATTCCCTGTAATACCCTGAAACAAATGCTGAAGCACTCCAATGTTGTAAAAAAAAAAAAAAAAAAAAAAAAACTCCAAAATGGAGCTAATAAAGGAGAGTGCTCAGTAATGAGGGGGTTACAGACTTTTTGCGTGTGTGAGTCAATAAATTAATTGCACTAACCTAGTCCTAGCACCCAATTAAGACCCTTTGTCATGCTCTAAATGAATCCCTATTTCTTATGTGAAAGTGTTAGCCTATTCTCTGTTTTGAAAGATGTTTTACTGTCACCATTTGGAAACCACTCTCTCAATAGCTGAGGTAGCTTCTGCACTAGCTAGAGGAAGAATTAATACAGAGGTCACACACTCACTTTGAGCTTTAATGAATCTGGAATTTAATTATGCATTGGTGCGTGAGTGTGTGAAGAAATAGCCCCTTGAGAGTGAATTTTGATCTGTTGGTTGAGTAGAACAGAGCCTGCTAGTGTAGTTGATTTCATGCAGTTGTTTTTGTTGACTTGATTGCTTGAGGACAAACAATGATTTAAGTTTGGGGGTGTGATAACTCATATTTATATGAGTTATTTATACTCACTCACGAATAAATCATGCAAGTTCTCTAGCAATACAAGGTTTAATTAATTAGTTTTATAAATAATTTCTGAGTTTAAGTGAATAAAAGTTTAAATAGATAAATCTGTGCATTTAGGCACCAAGTGGTGCCCTTGAGAGCGTTTTGATGCTTTTTGTGCTTGTGCAGGAAATTCAGTGCTGAACGTTACCACGTCTCTCACCACGTCTACCAAAGTGCAGCAGAGCAAGGGTGAAAGATCTTAATTTTGGCGCGCTAAGCAATGATAGTCAAAGATATAAAAGTCAGAAGATCTTCTATTCCCCATAAGCTGACACGCAGATACACTGTAGCGTTGAACAGTGTCAGGGAGAAGATAGGAAAGCAGGCTTGGTAGGTGAGTAAGTGACATCAAAGACCGCAGCGTAAGCAATGTGGCTATTTAATGAAGGCTCTCGGCTCTCTCAAGGCATCACCAACCACGACCACGATCATCATCTCTTCCATACACCTTCAGAAACACTTCATCTCCATCCCCCCATTAAACTCAGAATTAGTTTTGTAAAGAAGATCCGGAAGCGGACTCACGTATTTTCTTGGTCCGAACTTAGTTTTATTTTCGCATTGTTGTAAAGCTCGGACGTTGTAACGTCTATACAGCGTACATGCTGAAGAGATACTTAGTTGCATCTTGTGCACTTAGTTTCTTTTCTGTAATGTATGGTATTTGGATTGTAAATCCACTTCATTCTGTAAAGATGCTCAACATGAGCTAAGCACTTTGTAGTTGAGTTGTTGTTTTGCTTATAATGAATTTCTAGTCAAATGTTATAAAGTATTGTCGTGCATGTTTTAAATCTTTGTGTGAAAATATTTCCAAACTTGTTTTGAGGTTGGCCTCTTAAAATAGGTAGATTCATAGGTACAGACATGGTCTATGAAAAGAAATCAAAGATTTATATGAACGAACGGTGCACTAAAGACATTTAGGCATTTTTATCTAAGTCTAGACATAGAACGGATGAATAGTTCATAGAACATTCTTTGTGTGTGCTTAAAATATAGGAGTGGGCCTATTTAGAACCTAGACATAGGACCTCTTATACTTGAAACTCGGCGTTTTGTCTTTGAAAAGCACGGCTATTTTGCTGCAGCGTTGAGACGCGTGGCCACGTCTATACAATATAGCATTTGTACGTTTTAACGTGCAGACGTTGTAACGTCTGACTAGAAAGGATTTATTCTGCATACAACAACTCAACTCATCTCTCATCCATACTTACAACCAACTTTAATTTCCTTGTTTTGTTTATATCTTTAGCTTTAAAACCAACTCTTATTGCCGATTTGTTACTTAATTCTCTTGTGTTTTGAACTTGAACTTTGAAAGTACAACCAATCCTCGTGGGAACGATCTCTTACTTGAAACCACTTTATTACTTGTACGATGTGTATACTTGCACTATAATTGCGAAAAAATCATTCTATTACACAAACGCGAACACCCCCAAGGGCCAGTCCTGGAAGCTGAAGGATGCCGAGAATCTTCCAATCTGCACTGCCTTTGGAAAGGATACGCTCGGATTCTTTTTCCATGGGAAAACCCTAAATCTGATGAGGATTCGGATTCCTTTATCTGGTTTTCAACAAGCAGTGTTGAATTACCTTCATCTGGCCCCGCGCCAGCTGGTGCCAAACGGCTGGGGCTTCATCAAGACTTTCGAGGTTTTGATGAAGTATCTGAAACGGGAACCTTCAGTTTGAGTCTTCTTTGCCTTTACTCAGATAACTCGGCTGCCCGAGAAGAATGAGAAGGGCTTCCACGCTCACGTGGGTTTCCGGGGGATAACTAATGAGGCCATTGATAACTCATATTTATATGAGTTATTTATACTCATTCAAAGATAAAATCATGCAAGTTCTCTAGCAATACAAGGTTAATTTAATTAGTTTTATGTTAGTTTCTTATTTCTGAGTCAATTAGAGGTTTCATTGCTAAATCTGTGCATTTTGGCACCTCTTGGTGCTTTTGAGAGGTTTTGATGCTTCTTGTGCTTGTGCAGAGCTGAACGTGACCACGCCCCTTACCACGTCTATAGAGAAGCAGCAGTGCAATAGTGAAAGATCTCAATTTTGGCGCGCTAGCAATGATGGTCAAAGATATAAAAAATCAGAAGATCTTCTATTCCCCATGAGCTGACAAGGATGACGCACTGTAGTAATGTACACTGTCAGTCAGAAGAGGAAACAGGCCTGGTAGGTGGGCAAGTGACATCAGCAACACGTGAGCAGATTGGCTATTTAATGAAGACTCAACTCTCTCTCAAAGGACACACGCTCATACACTCACTCTCCCACTTCACTTCAGTTCATCCCCCTGCCATCTACCAAATCAATCTCAGAAATAGTGTTTTAAAGAAGTTCTGGAAACAGACTTCTTCATTTTGCTTTTCTGAACTTCCATTTTTATTTCTTGCGTAACTCACTCTCTTGTGAGGCTCAGGGCGTTGTAACGTCTCTACAGCAGTACATCTTTGAAGAGTTACTTAGGTGTATCTTTTGCACTTAGTTTCTTTTCTTTTATGTATGGTATTCGGATTTCAATTCCTTATCATTCTGTAAAGATGCTCAGCATGACCTAAACACTTTGTAGTTGGGTTGTTGTTTTGCTTGTAATGAATTTCTAGTTTCATGTTATAAAGTATTGACGTTTAATGTTTTAAATCTTTGCGCAACAATATTTTCAAACTTGTTTTGAGGTTGTCCTCTTGAAATAGGTAGATTCATAGGTACAGACATGGTCTATGAAAAGAACTCAAAGATTTATATGAACGAAAAGGTGTACTAAAGACATTTAGGCATTTTTATCTAAGTCTAGACATAGAATGGATAATAGTTCATAGAACAGTGCTGTGAGTATTTAAAATACAGGAGTGCGCCTATTTAGAACCTAGACATAGGACCTCTTATACTTGAAGCTCTGACGTTTTGTGACTGAAAAGCACAACTCTTTTGCAACAGCGTTCAAACGTTATAACGTCTATATCTGAGAATAGCATTTATGCGTAATAACGTAAAAGCGTTATAACGTCGACTAGAAAGGATTTACTTGCATGCAACAATCCAACTCACTCTCATCCATAATCACACCCAACATTTGTTTACTTGCTTATTTATATTCTTAGCATTAAAACCAACTCTTAGTGTCGATTTGTTACTTGATTCTCTTGTGTTTTGAAACTTGAACTTTGACAAAGAAACCAATCCTCGTGGGAACGATCTCTTACTTTCATCCACTTTATTACTTGTACGACGTGTATACTTGCACTATATTTGCGAATACCACACTAACGCAAACAAGTTTTGGCGCCAAGCCGGGATTGTAGTTAACTTTTATTGTTCAAAAGTATTAAAACACAAGTTGAAAGAATTTTACTGTGTTGTTTGTTGTTTCTGTGTGTGAACAGGTAGACGTTACAGCGTATGCTTAGTTCCAACTCAAGCTCTAGTTCGATTGAACCAGGGAGTGAATCTGCGCCTGAGTTTGATCCAGAACCTGAAAGAACTTTCAGGCAACTTAGGAGACAACAAAGGTTAAGAAGGAGACAACAACAGCAACATCAACGCCCAACCATGTCTGAACATAATACTGGTAGAAGCTCTAGAGGTGGACCAAACCCAAGAGGAGGTAGAGGACATGGTCGTGGACCACAAACCCATACAGAAACAATTGTTGTTGATGATGAACACTGGCAGAGGCAGCAACTCATCAATGCAGGACCACAAGACATGGTCAATGACAGGGACAGGCCTATGCGTGATTATGCCGTACTTAATCCTGCTCATCTACAAACAGGCATTGCAAGACCAACCCTTCATACTGGTCACTTTGAGTTCAAGCCAATGATGTTCCAAATGCTGCAAACTGCGGGGCAATTTGGAGGATACCCTCAAGAAGATCCATATGCACACCTACGGCAATTATTGGATGTGTGCAGCAATTTTATCATCCCTAAAGTTTCAGAGGATGCTTTCAGACTGAAGCTCTTCCCATATTCTCTTAAGGATAAGGCCAAAAGTTGGTTGAACTCCTTGGAGCCAAACTCAATTCACACTTGGGATGAGCTAGCAGAAAAGTTTCTTGCAAAATACTTCCCTCCCAACAAAAATGCTAAGCTGAGAAATGATACCACTTCCTTCAAACAAAGGGAAGGGGAATCACTATTTGAGGCTTGGGAAAGGTGGAAGGAGTTACTGAGAATGTGCCCACACCATGGCATTCCTGTGGTGATTCAAATGGAGACTTTCTACAATGGTCTGGATCAGCCTACTAGGTTGATACTTGATGCTTCATCAGGTGGTGTCATTTTGAACATGTCTTTCTCTGAGGCATGCAAGCTCATTGATGACATAGCCACCCATAACTCTCATTGGCCATTTGATAGATTTACTCCTGGAAAGAAAGCTGGTGTCCATGAAATAAGTGAAGTGACTGCTCTTTCTGCTCAGGTGGCTACCCTGACTAATATGATCAAAACTTTGAGCACTCCAAACGTGGCCACGTCTGAGAAACAGATCGCAAAGCAAAGAATGATTGAGCCACACATTCGGGGGAGTAGTGTGTGTCTATTGTGAAGAAGGGCATGTGTATGAAGAGTGTCCCTATAACCCTCAGTCTGTAAACTTTGTATCTCAGAACAAAGGAAACGGTCCCTATTCCAACTCATACAATTCAAATTGGAGAAATCATCCAAATTTCAGTTGGAGAAACAACAATTCTTTGAATGCTAGCAATACTGCTCCTGCAATACCTCCAGGATTTCCCCCTCAGCAACAACAACAGAGGCAATATGTGCAGAGTAACAACAATAGCAACTTAGAGGCCATGATGAAAAGCTTCATAAGTGATTGTAAAACAACTTTGCAAACTCATGAGTCTTCAATCAAAACTACGGAAAACCAAATTGGGCGATATAGCTTCAATTTCTCACTCAAAGACAGAATGGATCTCTCCCTTCTACTACTGAAACACCATCATCATCATCTAACCCTAATGGTAATAATGGGGCGAATGGACAGGTAAATGCAATTTCTTTAAGAAGTGGTACTGAATATCCTGAACCAACTATGCCTGTGGAGAAAGAAGTGCCAGAAAAGGAGAAAGAGAAAGAAAAGGAGCCAAGTACAAGTGATGAGAAAGAGAAGGATACTCCAGATATTGTGATGTCTAAACCAGACGTTACAACGTCTACTTTTGAACCAGGAATCAAGACAGTGCCTTGGCTTGTACTTGAATATCCTCCTCCACCATAC
Source organism: Oxytropis ochrocephala (assembly GCA_020916435.1). Classification (NCBI taxonomy): domain Eukaryota; kingdom Viridiplantae; phylum Streptophyta; class Magnoliopsida; order Fabales; family Fabaceae; genus Oxytropis; species Oxytropis ochrocephala. Next base: position 55,265,840 of record CM037090.1, on the reverse strand, counting down.
CCTCAAAGATTAAAGAAAGCTCATGAAGACAAGCAATTCAGCAAGTTCATGGAGATGTTGAAGAAAGCGACTACACATCAACCTTCCTTTGGTTGAAGCTTTACAGCAAATTCCAAACTATGCTAAGTTCCTGAAAGACATCATCACCAAAAGAAGAAGGCTAGGGGAGTTTGAAACTGTGGCCTTAACTGAGGAATGTAGTTTAATCATGCAGAATAAACTCCCTAGAAAACTCAAGGATCTGGCGGTTTCACTCATACCATGCTCCATTGGAGATTTTTACATTGGCAAAGCTTTATGTGACTTGGGAGCAAGTATCAACTTGATGCCCAAGTCCATTTATGACAAACTTGGTATAGGAACTGCCAGACCTACTTCTTTAAGTCTCACTTTAGCTGATAAATGTAGAGTTTATCCTGAAGGCATATTAGAAGATGTTTTGATTAAAGTTGACAAGTTTGTTTTTCCAGTGGATTTTGTTATTTTAGATTTTGATGCAGATAAAGAAGCTCCCATCATTCTGGGGAGACCATTCTTAGCTACTGGAAGAACAATCATTGATGTGCAGAGAGGAGAATTGATCATGAGAGTCAATGACCAAGAAGTCAAGTTCAACGTTCTCAACGCACTTAAATATCCAGATCCTAACACAGAAGAATGTTCTTATGTGGTTGCCATTGATCATATGGTTCAGAAGCAATTCAACAAAGATAAGGATCACTTGGAGAAGATCCTGGGCAATACTGAAATACAAGAGTTCTTAGCAGAAGAAGCTGTTCCTCTAGACGTTATAACGTCTAATACAGACGTTGCCACGTCTGAAACCCCTGAAGCAAGAGCTTGGACAAAAAGGTATGAATCTCTGGGTCAAGAAGAATCAAATCTCATGAAGAACGTTCCCTCTATTAAAGAACCACCTACCTTGGAACTAAAGGTGTTACCTGAGCATTTAAAGTATGTCTTTTTAGGGGAAAATGATTCCCTGCCTGTGATCATTTCTTCTAAACTCTCACAAGAGCAGGAGAATGATCTCATTACTACCATGAAGAGACATAAAAAGAAAGCAATTGGCTGGCAAATGGCCGACATCAAAGGTATCATCCCCCACAACTGCATGCATGAATTGTCTTTGAAGAAAATGCCAAGAATAGCATTGAAGGCGAGGAGGAGATTGAACCCGATAATGAAGGAGGTGGTAAAGAAAGAGATCATCAAGTGGTTGGACGCAGGAATCATCTACCCTATTAGTGATAGCTCATGGGTGAACCCAGTGCAGTGTGTGCCAAAGAAGGGTGGAGTTCTTTGTGGTAACAAATGAAAAGAATGAGCTAATTCCAACAAGGACGATGCAAGAAGTGGAGGATATGCATGGATTAGGGAAGCTTAACAAAGCAACTAAGAAGGATCATTTCCCTCTCCCATTCATTGATCAAATGCTAGACAGGCTTGCAGGCAAGGAGTTCTATTGTTTTCTTGATGGTTATTCAGGCTACAACCAGATAGCCATAGCCCCTGAAGATCAAGAAAAGACAACATTCACCTGTCCCTATGGTACCTTTGCTTTCAGAAGGATGCCATTTGGGCTGTGCAATGCTCCTGCAACATTTCAAAGGTGCATGATGGCCTTATTTTCTGATTTCATTGAAAATTCCATGGAAGTTTTTATGGACGATTTCTCAGTCTATGGAGATTCATATAAAGCATGCCTGGATAATTTGGAAGGAGTTCTAATAAGATGTGAAGAAACCAATCTAGTTCTTAACTGGGAAAAATGCCATTTTATGGTGCAAGAAGGAATAGTGTTGGGACATAGGATCTCCAAGAAAGGATTAGAGGTGGACAGAGCAAAGATTGATGTTATTGACAAGCTACCTCCACCAACAACTATAAAAGGGGTCAGAAGTTTCTTAGGACATGCGTGGGTTTCTGAGAAGATTTATCAAGGATTTTTCAAAAATTTCAAAACCCCTGTGTCTGCTTTTGCAACGTGACAACATCTTCAACTTTGATGAACAATGTCATGAAGCATTCAATAAACTGAAGACTGCCTTGGTGACTGCTCCAGTAATAGTCACTCCAGATTGGTCTAAGCCATTTGAGTTGATGTGTGATGCAAGTGATTATGCTGTAGGAGCTGTATTGAGACAAAGGTATGGAAAAAAATTTCATTCTATTTATTATGCCAGTAAAACCTTAGATGATGCCCAATTGAATTATACTGTGACTGAAAAAGAGCTTTTGGCTGTTGTTTTTGCTTTTGATAAGTTTAGATCTTACTTAGTGGGTGCAAAAGTTATTGTTTTTACTGATCATTCAGCCATTAAGTATTTAATTGCAAAAAAAGATGCAAAGCCAAGGCTTATTAGATGGGTTCTCCTCCTCCAAGAATTTGACTTGGAAATCCGTGATAAAAAGGGGGTGGAGAACCAAGTTGCTGATCATCTTTCTAGGCTTGAGAATGTTGATGCAGGTACAGGTGAAGAGGAGATAAGAGAAAAATTCCCTGACGAGAGACTGTTATCAGTAACCACAGTAGTTGAAGACGTTGCCACGTCTATGGCAATTTCGTCAAACGTTATAACGTCTGATACTACTGCACCATGGTATGCTGATATAGTTAACTTTCTTGTTAGCAAGATTGTGCCTGTAGGATTCAACTATCAACAGAAGAAGAGGTTTTTCCACACTATAAAGCAATATTTCTGGGATGGGCCTTACTTGTACAAATTATGCCCTGATCAGTTATTAAGAAGGTGTCTTGCTGAAAAAGAACAACTCCATGTGCTGCAACAATGTCACTCAGCACCTTATGGTGGACATTTTGGAGATACAAGAACAACTGCAAAGGTCCTACAATCAGGCTACTACTGGCCAACAATCTTCAAGGATGCACATGAGCTAGTGAGGAGCTGTGACAAGTGTCAAAGGACAGGAAACATATCAAGCAAGCAGGAAATGCCACTCACAAACATTCTGGAAGTTGAGTTGTTTGATGTACGGGGAATGGATTTCATGGGACCATTTCCAATGTCTCATGGGAATCTATATATTCTGGTAGCTGTGGATTACGTGTCAAAATGGGTTGAAGCTGTGGCATTACCCAACAATGAAGCCAAATCTGTTAGCAAGTTCCTTAAAAAGAATATATTCACAAGGTTTGGCACTCCAAGAGCCATAATCAGTGATGAAGGTTCTCATTTCTGCAATAAGCTAATTGAGAACATGTTGGCTAAGTATGGAGTGAAACACAAAGTTGCCACAGCTTATCACCCACAAACCAGTGGTCAAGCAGAAATCTCCAACAGAGAAATCAAAAGAATACTTGAAAAGATGGTTGGTCCCAATAGAAAGGAATGGTCATTGCACTTGGATGATGCACTGTGGGCCTATAGGACAACTTACAAGACACCATTGGGTATGTCCCCGTACAAGCTAGTATATGGTAAGGCATGTCATCTACCAATTGAGCTCCAACATAAAGCTCATTGGGCACTGAAGCAATTAAACTTGGATCATACAAAGGCTGGTGAAGCAAGGTTACTGCAGTTAAATGAGCTAGAAGAGTTCAGACACCATGCTTATGAAAACTCAGCAATCTACAACGAAAAGACCAAGAAATGGCATGATCATATAATTCAAAAGAGGGAGCTGGTAGAAGGACAACAAGTGCTGCTATTCAACTCAAGGCTGAAGTTGTTCCCAGGAAAGCTAAAATCAAGGTGGTCAGGACCTTTCAAATTAATGAAAATCTATCCTCATGGTGCTGTGGACTTATTTGATGAAAAGACAAACACCATGTTCAAAGTTAATGGCCAACGGGTGAAGCAGTATCATGGAGAGCATGTAGAAAGGGACAAGACTCAATTGTCCTTCAACAACCCTTAAGTTCAAAAAGGGCAAAAGTCTGGCTGAAGACTCTTAAAGCAAGTGCTCTTGGGAGGCAACCCAATGATTTTTGATTAACCAACAATTTTCGTGTCTTTTAATTTTTTGCTTTGTAGGAATAAAGGCTGAAGAAAGGAGAAAGTCAAGGTGGTAGACGTCGTAACGTCTCACTTTACACTAGACGTTGTCACGTCTGGGGTCTGCGCAAGGTTTAAATGAAAAAGAAGAAAATTCAGTCAAGGCAAATTCAAACTCAGTCAAGTGCGCAAGTGATGACGTGGCAGAAATCATTTCACTCTGTAAACACTAACGTGGTAACTGACCACGACGTCATCTCTCCCCTTTACTTGTCTAATCAACGGTTATTTTTCTCCATTACTCCACTCCACCACTTCTCAACTCCCCATAACCACTTCCCCATAAAATCTAGCCGGTTACCATCATCACACCACCTACAACCTTTCTCTAATCTCTCTTTCTCTGAAACCACAAACTTCCTCTCTCTCAGAAACCTAACATTTCAAAAATCCCCCACTCCCTATCAAGAAATCCTTCACAAACACCATGACTAAAGTCAAGCAATCTGCTGCCAAATCGACAGGAAAAGGCAAAAATGTTGACCTAAGCTCATCCTCAGCCCCAATCCCAGAAATTCCTAACCCATCCAAGAAGAAAGCCCTGCTTCCAGAGAGGGGTTTTAGCCTTGAAAGCCCAAATTCGGATTTCCTTGCAACCGTCGCGGCGTTGGGTTGGCAAAAGTTCATCGTACACCGAAAGGAGTACATTGCCATGCTAGTTCACGACTTCTACAAAGGAATTGTTGAGAGACCAGAAGGAGAGCCTTCAATCGTGTCAAAGGTCCGAGGAGAAGAAGTGAAGTTCGGTGTGAGAGTGATCAATGACTACTTTGGCCTAGGGTATTATGGAAAGGCTGTGGAGACAAAACAAAAAACATATGGGTTGGCAGAAATGGAGGCAATCAAGGAAAGAATTTGTGTAAGAGTGTGTGGGAAAGAAGTGGTGAGCATGGGAGCGAATTTAAAATTCTGAAGAGGTATTTGTGTGATGAAGCCAATACTTGGTTTCATTTCATAAGGCATTGCCTGATACCTACCTCCCACACCTCCTGGGTAGACAAGGAAAGACTCATTGTCATTGATGCAATTATGTCAAGGGACAAAATTGAAGTTGGTAAGCTGATCAACCGAGAACTGAACAAGTGGAAGAATAGGAAGGATGGATATCTGTATTTTCCTTGCATGATTACTGACCTGTGCATGGAGGTGGGGTAGAAATTGAAGCTTCAGAGGCGAGGAACAACCTCAAGGACCTTCTCAACAAAATTCAAGCCCGTGGTAAAAGCTGCGGGAACTTCAACCACGTAGATACACAGACGTTGCAACGTCACCGTGGAGCAGCGAGAATAGCCTGGCAAAATTTGTCAAAGATCAGTTTGAATGGCAGAAGAAGGTATTTGCACAAGTATCAAAAGGAAAAATGGTGATTGAGGAGCCTGCACTACCTGAATGGATGCAAGAAGAGAATGAAGATGATGTGCCCTTGTCAACAATCCAACTAAGGGCAGTAAAGAAGGAGAGGGCCTAAAGAGCAAGAAGCCCAGCCAAAAGAAGAAGTCCAGCAAAGAAGAAACAGAAAAAGGTAAGTAGTGAGGAGGAATTTAATTCTACTGACTTAGATGATATTAGTGATGTTGATGCAGATGAATCAAGGAAAGTAAGCATGGAGATAATCAGTGAGGAAGAGGAAGAGGAAAGCCCTGAAGAGAAAGGCAGTTCAAGTGAGAAAACCATGAGTGAATCCCCAACAAACCAAACAGTTAAGAAACCAACTAAGAAAGCAGCTAGCCCTAAGCCACCATCACCGCAAGCCACACAATCACCACCCCCACCACATGAACCCTCCACCCATGACTAGAACACTCCCAAAACTCCACAATCCAAAGCCCAAGACCAACCAATTCCACAACCACCCCCACCCCAACCTGAACCTGAAAAACAACCATCAGCCCAGAAAGTGCAGGAAGGAGACGTGGCAACGTCTGAGGCAACACACATAGGAAGCAACCGAGAGTCACATCCCATTTCCCCACCCAAGAAAACAAGAGTGAAGAGTGTGCCCACCCATAACCCTTTTGGAAGAAAGAAAAGGCAAGAGTTAGCAGCTGCAACTCAAGAAGCCCAAGTTAGTGAAGAACAAAAGCAAATTGAAACCCCCACAACAAAAAGACAAAAGCTACCAGTCAAAAGAATAGGTCAGAGTGCTTCAGGAAAGCCAGCCACTGCTACTAGTGCAGCCTTCATTACTGCTACTGGTTCTGAAGAAACTCTTCCTGCCATTGCTGAAGAAGGGCCTGCAGACGTTATAACGTCTGCTGAAAAGGAGGCCGCAGCTAAGCTTGAAGAATTGCAAGTGATGAAAGAACGTGAAGCTGCCATTGAAAATGTAAAGGAAAAGGCAATGGAAGAGGCTACTCAGAAGTTGGCAGAGCATCTCTTGAAGCAAGCCCAGGAAAAAGTTGCTGATATTGGAGGATCATCAACAGACGTGGTAACGTCTAAAGAGCCAGAGGTGGAAAAAGCCCGATGAACCCCAATGAAGCACTGCATGTCAATCCTGCTGAATTAGCAATGAAAATGTGGGAGGAAGCCAAAAAGAGGATTGCTGAAGCTTCTAGTGCAGCTGGTGCGAGCGTGGGAGAGAAAGGATCTGATGAAACAACAACAACAACAACCACCACCACACAAGAAAGAGGAGAGAAACAGAAGAAGGAGAAGAAGGATAAGAAGAAAGTGGCAGGTCAATCCGCAATTCCAACCAGGCAGTGCGGAAGGCTCAAGTCCGGTGCTGCAAACAAGTGAGTTCACCCTTTAGTTTTAGTTTTTAGTTTTTGAAGTTTGAATGTCTGTGTTCTGTTTGATTGTTCCTCCCCTATAAAAAAAATGATTTTCATCATTGAGCAGTGAGGACACTGCTCAACTTTAAGTGTGGGGGGGGGGGAGAATCTTGAGGTTTTAAGTTTTTGTTCTGTTTTGTGCAAGCATGAAATCAAATGCAAAATCAGTTTTTTGTTCTTACTCTGTCAAGTATTGAAAATAATTCTCTTTGGGCTAAGGCTAGTGATAAATGTGTATGTGTGAGTAGCTAATGCATGATTAGATGAAAAGAATTGATTGCTGCTCCCACACAAACTCTGTTTTAAGAAAAGATCTAGTTAGCTAGGGAATATTTTGTGCTGAAGCTAGTTTTGGTGAACTATGGTGATAGTAAAACTTGATTAAAAACCTAGAGTAGCAGTAGAAGCTAAGTTTGGGGGTGAATCAGGTTATACAAAGGCTGGGTGTAAAGACTATAGGATGGTTAGTGTAGGTGTAGTGTGAGTGCAACGTTGTAACGTCTACCCGTAACGTTATAACGTATGCCGTGTGTGTTGTGTTCTGTTTTCAAACGTTACAACGTTTCACCTATAGACGTTGTAACGTCTACTCCAAAAAGACCAAAAGAGTGTGTTGTTGTAAATAAGTGGAAAATCCACATGTACTATATGTTCACTGCAATACCCTGAAACAAATGCTGAGCACTCCTAAAAAAAAAAGAGAGAACTCCAAAATGGAGCAAATAAAAGAGAGCTGCTCAGTAATGAGGGGGTTGCAGTCATTTGCGTGTGTGAGTCAGAAAATTAGTTGCACTAATCTAGTCCTAGCACCCAATTAAGACCATTTGTCATGCTTCAAATTAACCCTCATCTCTTATGTGAAAATGTTAGCCTATTCTTTGCTTTAAAAGAGGTTTTGCTGTCACCAACTGGGAACCATTCTTTCATAGGCTAAAGTAGTTTCTGAAACTAGCTAGAGATGGAGTTAATACAGAGAACACACACTCACTTTGGGCAGTAATGAATCTGAAATGTATTTGTGCATTGGTGCGTGAGTGTGTGGAGAGTTAGCCCCTTGAGAATAGTTTTTAATTTATTGGCTGAGTAGAATGTAACCTGCTAGTGTAGTTGATCTCATGCATTTCTGTTAATTTTGTTTTGTCTTGATTGCTTGAGGACAAGCAATGATTTAAGTTTGGGGGTGTGATAACTCATATTTATATGAGTTATTTATACTCATTCAAAGATAAAATCATGCAAGTTCTCTAGCAATACAAGGTTAATTTAATTAGTGTTATGTTAGTTTCTTATTTCTGAGTCAATTAGAGGCTTCATTGCTAAATCTGTGCATTTTGGCACCTCTTGGTGCTTTTGAGAGCGTTTTGATGCTTCTTGTGCTTGTGCAGAGCTGAACGTGACCACGTCCCTTACAACGTCTATAGAGGAGCAGCAGAGCAAGAGTGAAAGATCTCAATTTTGGCGCGCTAGCAATGATGGTCAAAGATATAAAAAATCAGAAGATCTTCTATTCCCCATGAGCTGACAAGGATGACGATTGTAGTAATCGCATGAGTGTCGGTCGTAAGAGGAAACGGGCCTGGTAGGTGGGCAAGTGACATCAGCAACACGTGAGCAGATTGGCTATTTAATGAAGACTCAACTCTCTCTCAAAGGACACACGCTCATACACTCACTCTCCCACTTCACTTCAGTTCATCCCCTTGCCATCTACCATCATCAATCTCAGAAATAGTGTTTTAAAGAAGTTCTGGAGACAGACTTCTTCATTTTGCTTTTCTGAACTTCCATTTTATTTCCTGCGTAACTCACTCTTTGTGAGGCTCGGGGCGTTATGTAACGTCTCTACAGTACATCTTTGAAGAGTTACTTAGGTGTATCTTTTGCACTTAGTTTCTTTTCTTTTATGTATGGTATTTGGATTTCAATTCCTTATCATTCTGTAAAGATGCTCAGCATGAGCTAAACACTTTGTAGTTGGGTTGTTGTTTTGCTTGTAATGAATTTCTATTTTCATGTTATAAAGTATTGACGTTTAATGACTTTGGTCGGGATCGTATGACATCGACCACCGCCGTTGTCAGGGAGGACGCCGTTTCATATAATTTTCTATTCCACTGGGCGGAGAATTTGAAGTCTTTGGGGAGGAAGTTCCCCTGCAGAGAAATAATCGAAGCGACTTCGGAGTCGGAAGAGAAGCTGAAAGCTACTCTCGGTAAGCTTGCTCCAATTGTTTAGAGTCGCTACTGCGTGTTTGGTTAGCTGACTTGTCTTTTTCTTTTGATTCGCAGATGAGCTGGCCCAAAGGGTTGATCTTAGCAGACTTCCCAAACCTTCCGTCCTGCGCCCGTGCAATGCAGAAGCTAAAGGCAAAAAGAAGCGTCGAGGGGGAATTGTCCCTGCGGAACCCGCTCGGAAGAGGCTGGCGTTTATCTTGCCCGAGGACATTGAGGTTCCCTCGGAGGCCGAGTTGGAAGCTTGTGGCCGGGCTGCCGAGTGGTGGGTCCCTTTGGAATGCCGTTAAGAAACAACGCTTGGACGCGTAGATCGGCTGGTATAAGGCCAAGCTCAGGAAGTTGGACAATCAGAGTCTCTGGGATGAGGGGGATCTGCTGGACCAGGAGGACAAATTGCAATGCGTTCGGGGCATTCTGATTCCGGAAGTGTCAGAATTCAACCAAGTGCTTCTTGACACCTTGGATTATATTCAAGCTGCCGGTCCCGATTTGCACCAACTTGAAAGCCAGGTTGTTAGCTACCAAAGAAGAGGCCGAGGAGCATGCGCGCACAGGCTGCCGAGCTAGAAAGAGGTCAAGGCCGAGATTGGGCAGTGTCGGCTGCGGGTTCAGACTGCCGAGGCTTCAACTGCTGAGAAGGAGTCCGAGGAGACCGAATTAAGACGCCGCTCGTAAAGTTTCATTCAAACCGGTTTTGAGCGCTGCCGAGCTCAGGTCGAGGTCTTCCGTCCCGAGTTGCCGAAGGATGTGCTGAACTTGAAGCATGTTGTTTACACGGGCAAGATTGTAAAGCCTTCCGGTGAAGATACAAGTGAAGATATCCAAAGTGATGAGGATTAAATCGGAGGAATCCTCATCATCGAGTGGAAATGACATGTAATCTCTTTTATTCTTGTTAGTCCGGCATATATACCGGGTTGTAATAGTATTTAATGGAAATTAAATGAACTTGGCCAACTTTGTTTTGTTATGATGTGTCCTTAGTAAATCTCGTGGCAACTGCATCGACCTCGAGCGTGAGGGTCGTTTTTCGGCGTGAGGTTTTTTAACGAGACCGAGGACTACAAATCATAACAAAATAGGATAAAGCGGTTTGCAAGAGTTACCTCGGAGGTGTGCTCCATTTGCCGTCGGGGCTCTCCGACGGAACATGGTTCTGACGTCAGAGAGTTCTTCTTAATGGGATCGTTGTGGAACCGGGCCTTCACTTTGACAGAAGCCGCAAGGACTCATTCTCTTCACCTTTTTGATGGAGGTAGTCCCATCGGACACCAAAAAGGGAAGGCCCTTCGCCTTCTGGTGAAGGGTAGTCCCATTGGACACCGAGAAGGGAAGGCACAATCGCTCGGGGCGAAAGACAGGGAAGCCGCAAGGACTCCTTCCCCTCACCTTTTTGATGGAGGTTAGTCCCATCGGACACCAAAAAGGGAGGGTCCTTCGCCTTCTGGTGGAGGGTAGTCCCATCGGACACCGAGAAGGGAAGGCACAATCGCTCGAGGCAAAAGATAGGGTCGCGAAGACCTGAGCCGCTGTGGGCCTCACCAGTGTCCCACGACGGAGCGTAAGAGCTCGGAATCGTGGAGGACTTTCTTTTGACGGCCGCGCCACATCCCGTCATCCGCCGGTGGCCACCCGAGTCGAAATCGGGGAGAGGCGTTGAGTCAATTCAAGTGAACAGTTCACGAGAAGTCCTACATGTTAGTCGACCAAACTGAAATATACAATAATGGAAGCATAACATGAGACAGGGGTATTCGGCAATCTTTTCTTTTCGTTTAGAAACCAGGAAGTATCGTTACATTTTTCATTTGTTCACTACTCAAATGGTTCTTTTCCCGGATGCTATTTCGGCACGCGCTCTGTCTTCCTTCTCGGCTTTCCTCTCTTCCTTCATGCAGAGATAGTGGCAGCGTTTGGTAGCGTCTTGATCGGCCAGAATGGTGACTGCTTTACCTTCTTCGGAGAAGAATTTCATTTTCAGGTGGACTGTAGAAGTTACCGCTCCGAGTCTCCCCAGCGTTGGGCGGCCCACAATGCAGTTGTAGGGAGACGTGCAGGGAAGATCCAAGAAACGAGTCTTGACTGTTCGTGAAAGTTTGTCTTCGCCGTACGTGACCAACAACTCGAGGTATCCGAGGGGAACTGTTCGGGATCCGTTGAAACCCGTCAAGCCCCCTCCGTCATAGGACAGGAGGTTGGCCTCAGATATATGAAGCTTGGGCAGTAAGTCTCTGAACATGAGGTCCGAAGAGCTTCCCTGGTCGACGAGGATCCTCTTTACGTCTATTCCCGAGATGACCGCGGATACAATCAAAGGCAGCCACTTGTTTGGTTTTCCACCTGGAAGCTCAGAATCATCAAAGGTAAGAGGGGGTCGGTTTGATTTGACCGATATCGGATTGGGACCATTTCCGATGTCCAGAATGTCACCCCACCTCCTTTTCATTGATCGGCGCGTTTCCCCGACCTTCAGCGAATAGCCTCCCATGACCACCATAGCGACGGGTCTTTGGCGCTGTGCCCTGGGGGAGTCCTCGTCCGAATCGTCGTCGTCGTCTGGTTTCGCGACTTCGTTCACTGTCGGCTTGGGCTTTCGGGGTGACCGGTCCCTCTTTTTCTCGTCAGACTTGAGATATTGCCTCAGCTTTCCCCTTTGAATTAAATCTTCAATGTCGTCCTTGAGTACTCAGCAGTCCTCGGTGTCGTGTCCGTGACTCCGATGATAGCGACATTAGGCTTTCTTATTCGTTGCGTGTCTTATTGGGATCAGAGCCGGCCACTTGACCTCATTGAACTCTGCGTTGGCGCATTCCTGAAGAATTTTTGACTTCGAGGTGTTGAGTGGCGAGTAGTCAGTGAAGCGAGAACGCCATTCTTTGGCCTCCTTCTTTGATTTGTCCTTGGGCTCCTTGCCCTTCACCTACGGTGTCGAGGCATGAGCTCCTTCCATGACCTCGTTTGATTCGCCGTAAGTAATCACGTGGCATTGGGCTCGCTTTAGGACGTCATTCAACGTCGCCGGGTGGCGGAGGCCGATGTTAACATGGAAGAGAGTTCCTTTCCAAAGGTCGTGCCTTAAGAACATCATTCAGACTTCATCCGAGACATTGTGGACCTCATCGGCCTCTTTGTTATACCTCTCGATATAAGCTCGCACAGGCTCGGATTCCCCCTGGCAGATAGTTCGGAGGATGTCAACTGACTTTGGTTTCAATCGAGATGCGGTGAACCGAGAAGTGAAAAGCTTGGCAAGTTGCTTCCAAGATGAGATGGAAGCCACCGGCAAGTCTCTAAACCATTTTGATGCACTTTTCTTCAGGGTGAGAGGAAAGAGTTTGCAACGGACCTCTTTGGGGGCACCCCTATAGTCTAAAACCTGTTGAATTCCTCCACATGGTCGTCGGGGTTGGACTTCCCGTCGTAGGTCCCCAACGGAGGTGGTTTTTCCCAAGCCTTGGGAATTTTGTAGTTTTGGAGACAAAGGCACTCGCAGTGGAGTTCTTTCCCCTTCCCTTACGTTTGGATTTGTGGACCTTCCTCCTCGGGGAAGGGCTTCTAGAGGAGGATGAATCTGATGAAGAATTCCCACTGCTAGAGCCAGAATCAGAGTCGGAATCAGAGGGAGATGGAGGCGTTGGAGGCCTACCCCGACGTCTTTCTCTGACCACGGGCGAATCGTAAGCGGGACAGCGTGGGATTGCGTGTCGTTGCTGAGATGCCACGGTCGGTGGGGAACCCAGGATGGCTTGCGCTGACGGCTGAAGGGTAGGCGCTCGTGCCAGAGAAGCTAGCTCAAGTCAGGATTGTTCCTGTTGAACGAGGTCCCGACATCTTCTCTCGAGGACATCCAACAACTGGCTGATAGCCTGGAGTGCCGGGGCCGGATCGAGCTATTGGACTTGAGGGGGAAGAGGCGGTGTAACACCCCGGAAATAATTTAATTAAATTGTTTAATTGAATTATTAAGTTCATTAGAGGTGTGATTGATCAAGAAAAATAAATGTGTTATTCAGGAGGTGGATCGAGTAATGGAAGGGGTGTTGGCATGGAGGGCCCAGTGTTCACTGAGCCCACAGCTTAAACCCTAGGGAGTCTAAGCCAAAGCTCTCATTTTCGCTGTATTGAGAGAGAGCTGCGAAAATTTGAGAGAGAGTGAGAAGGAAGAGATCGCACGGCGCTAAGAAGGGAGAAGGAAGAGGAATCATCTCAAGTTTCGCCTGGTAAGAGTTCTATGCCGTTTTCTTCTCTTTTCCACTGTGTTGTATCATTCGATCCTTACTCCATTGTATTGATTCCTCGTTGATCAAGAAGGTGAGCGAGATTACGTTTTCGAAGGAGAAAGGAGACGTTTCGTTCGTGGTGTTGCTGGGTTCCTGCACGTGATTCTCTTAACCATTGCTTTCCGGAACATCGAAAAATTCAAGGTAAGGGTGAGCGTTTCGGTTTAACATGATTGAGTATATTAGTAGGGTTTTGTGGGGTTTGTGGGAATTGGTATTGTTGCTGAATTTGATGATGTTTTGAAGAATTCATGTTTTGGAAAGTATTGATGTTGTTTTGATGCAATTGTTGTTGTTGGAAGAATTTGATGCTTCTTTGGAATGCAAATGTGAGAGTGTTTTGATTAAATTTGATGTTTTATGTTGAGGAATTGTTGATTGTCTTTGGGTGAATTGTTAGTGAGGTTTTGATGAGTGATTTGGTGATAAAAAGCGTGTTTTGGTGTTGTTAAATCTGAATTTTTACGCACATTTATTTATTCTTTGCGCTCGATCGCGCTCGATCACGCCCAAGCGCAGTGAGATGCCACGGCTAGTGTGCGTTCGCCCAATCGCGCCCCGTCGCGCGACTTCGCTTTCGGGCGCGAGTCACTATTTTTCATTGTTTTCTCACTTTGTTTTCCTTACGTTCTAAGATGCGTTGGAAAGCTTATTCGAGGCCTAATCAATATTCTATTTTTAAGGCAAAATAAACCGTTTATTGTTCTTTGTATTTATTAAGTAAAGGTCTTTGTTTTATGAAAATTGTGATACTATGTTTATATAAGTGATTTCTTGTGAAATGTTATACTACTAGTGTTCTAATTGACTATGGCTAAACCGTGGTTTACCACTAAGGTCGAGAAATTCATTATTTGGTGTATTTTCTCTGTTTGGCTACCATGTGAACCTCACCAACTTTCGAGAAAATAATTTCTTACGGAGTGGCCAATGCACGTGGTGAGTTGTAACTCAGTGGGAGAAATCCCATAGTCAATCAGGATACTATTTTATAGCACCCTAAACCAAAGATATAATCAAAATATATATATATATATATATACTCTATAATGATGTTGGTGTGTATGATTATGATGATTTGCGGTGGATGTTCTCTATGAGTATGATCATGATGATGTTATGGTATGAATTGTGTGAAATGTGACGAGTTCACTCTATGAGTGATTATGATGAGGTGATATCTATGAGTGATGAATTGCGACGAATACACTCTATGAGTGTTTTATGATGATGATGGTGAGTATTTGGATGAAATGCACATGTGTATATAGAGTCTCATGGCATGTGCATAATTGTGAAGAATAGGCTTCGGCCTCCAGTGAAGAATAGGCTTGGCCTCTTAATTGTGATGAATATGGTACCATCATGCATATGCCCACAGTGGGGTTGCATCTTCATACATAATCATGTCTGTGAATTGATGTTGTTCGTGATTTGAGCCGGTGCTGTGTGATTATGATGTGGTGATGATGACAATATTTTATTAAGTACTCGATTATGTTTTATTGAAATTCTCACCCCTTCTGCTTGAAATGTTGCTCTATTGTGGCAAGCGCGCAGTGACCGCGAGTGAAGGTCTAGCTGCTTCTTTGTTAGCTGTCGGGAAGTCTGTTTGTGTCGCTCTCTCGATACCGTAGTAGCACCTAGGGGCGTATTTTGGGATTGATGTTAAATTAATTAAGCGTATGAGGTTTATTTGAGGATTATGAGGCGTGTTTGAGTGGACTAGTGAGTCAATATTTATTTCATTTGTGATGAGATGGTTTTGAAGTTTTACTTTATGATGTATGTGTTGTTGCACAAACTTAATGGTGCATCGATGAGTTTAATTTAATGAAGACGTAACATTTCTTTCTACTACTTAAATAATATTTTGAAAACAGTAGAATACTCTGATAATGACGTTGGAAATTAAGGGGTAGAAAAGGGGTGTTACATTAGTGGTATCAGAGCAGTTCGGTCTGTCCGGCCGGTGGTTGAGTCGTCAAGTTGAGTAACATTTGAGCTTTGTTACTCGTTTCTGATTTTTGTTTTCTGTTGTAGTGCTAGAATGGCAGGACGGAACGATCTTTGACTTGTCGCCGCCTTTGCGAGCTATTCTTTGGAGTGTTGTGGGTAACATACCCAATGCTTGGTGATGGAACGCGTAGTTTGGCTACGTTCCAGCGTGAGAACCCTCCTACTTTTGAAGGCGGGTATAATCCTGATGGTGCCCTTGAGTGGCTAAGTGAAATGGAGCGGATTTTCCGCGTTATGGATTGCACCGATGCTCAGAAGGTTCGCTATGGCACACACATGTTGAAGAAAGAGGCTTATGATTGGTGGAGGCGGCTAGTCGGGGTTGATTTAACGCCAATGAGGAGATTACTTGGGCTGTGTTTGAGAGGGAATTCAAGAGAAAGTACTATCCGGAGGATGTCCGCAGGAAGAAGGAGGTTGAGTTTCTGAGACTTGAGCAAGGTAGCATGGTCATCACCGAGTATCTTTGCCAAGTTTATCGAGAAATTTGTCTAAGTTTTATCCTCATTATGACGGAGAGAAATTTGAGTTCTCCAAATGTATAAAGTTTGAAAGCGGGTTGCGTCTTGACATTAAGAGAGCTATAGGGTATCAGCAGATCCGTGTGTTTCCATTGTTGGTTAATAGTGCCAGAATTTTTGAAGAAGACAATAATGCCTTCTCCAGAGTTATGAAAGAAAAGCAAAAGAATTTCTCGGGTCGTGGTAAGCCATATGAAGTGCCTGCTGGTAAGGGCAAAGGGAAGTTTGTTGGTAAATTTGTTGGTGGGTCTAAGCGAAGTGGGGGAGATGCTGCACCCAGTGTTACTTGTTACACGTGTGGGAAAGCGAGCCATAAGAGTCAGTTGCCCAAACAAGGAGAAGAAGAGATGTTATAAGTGTGGGAAGGAGGGACACATGTCCTTCAACTGTGATAAGAAGGATGTGGTATGCTTCAATTGTGAAGAGAGTGGTCACAGTATAATTTAATTGGGCATCATCTAAGGTTTTACTAGCATAATAGATAGAGTGAAAAATTTTGCCATACCTTTGACCCAATACAGCTCCTACAGCGTAGTCACTCGCATCACACATTAATTCAAATGGTTTGGACCAGTTAGGAGTGACTATCACAGGAGCAGTTACAAGAGCAGTCTTCAATTTCTAGAAGGCTTCATGACATTGCTCATCAAAGTTGAAGACGTTATCACGTTGCAGTAGCAGACACAAAGGTTTGGAAAATTTTGAGAAGTCTTTGATAAATCTTTTGTAAAAACCAGCATGCCCTAAAAAACTTCTGACACCTTTGACAGTGGTTGGTGGAGGTAATTTGTCAATAACATCAATTTTTGCTCTATCCACCTCCAATCCCTTCTTTGAGATCCGATGCCCCAAAACAATTCCTTCTTGAACCATAAAATGGCATTTCTCCCAGTTGAGCACCAAGTTGGTCTCTTCACATCTTACTAGAACTCCTTTTAAGTTATCCAAGCATGCCTTATATGAGTCTCCATAGACTGAAAAGTCATCCATAAAAACTTCCATGGAGTTTTCAATAAAATCAGAGAATAAAGCCATCATGCACCTCTTGAATGTTGCGGGAGCATTACACAGCCCAAATGGCATCCTTCTGAAGGCAAAGGTACCATAAGGACAAGTGAATGTGGTCTTCTCTTGGTCTTGAGCGCAATAGCTATCACGGTTATAGCACGAGTAACCATCAAGGAAACAAAGAGAATTCTTTGCTGCGCAAGTCGCATCTAACATCCGGTCAATGAATGGGAGTGGAAAATGGTCCTTCTTGGTTGCTTTGTTCAGACTTCCTATAGTCCATACATATCCTCCATCCACATCACCGTCTGGTTGGAATCAATTCATTTTTATCATTTGTCACCACAATAACTCCACCCTTCTTTGGTACACATTGAACTGGCTTACCCATGAGTACATCAACGATTGGGTAGATGATTCTGCGTCTAACCATTTGATGATTTCTTCTTGACCACCTCCTTCATTATTGGGTTCAATCGCCTCACGCCTTCAATGCTATTCTTGGCATTTTCTTCTAATACAATTCATGCATACAAATTGTGGACTGATTCCCTTGATATCCGCCATTTGCCAACCAATAGCTTTCTTATGTCTCTTCAAGGTAGTAATGAGATCATTTTCCCGCTCTTGTGAGAGATTAGAAGAAATGATCACAGGTAGAGAATCATTTTCCCCTAAAAAGACATACTTCAAGTGATCAGGTAACACCTTCAGCTCCAGTGTGGGTGGTTCTTTAATAGAAGGCACATTCTTCTTGAGATTTGAGTCCTCTTGCCCCAAAGATTCATACTTCTTTGTCCACGCCTTGGAGTGCGGAGTCGGGCGTGACAACGTCTGCTTTGTTGACGTTATAACGTCTTGAGGAACAACTTCTTCTGCTAATAACTCTTGTATCTCAGCATTGCCCAGAATCTTTTCCAAGTGGTCATTATCTTTATTGAATTGCTTTTGAACCACATGGTCAAGGGCAACCACATAAGAACATTCCTCTGTGTTAGGATCTGGATAGTTGAGTGCATTGAGGACGTTGAACTTGACTTCTTGGTCATTGACTCTCATGATCAATTCTCCTTTCTGCACATCAATGAGTGTTCTTCCAGTGGCTAGGAATGGTCGCCCCAAGATGATAGGAACTTCTTTATCTGCATCAAAATCCAAAATAACAAAATCCACTGGAAAAACAAACTTGTCAACTTTAATCAAAACATCTTCTAATATTCCCTCAGGATAGACTCTACTTTTATCAGCTAGAGTAAGACTTAAAGAAGTAGGTCTGGCAGTTCCTATACCATGTTTATCATAAATGGACTTGGGCATTAAGTTAATACTTGCCCCTAAGTCACATAAAGCTTTGCCAATGTAAAATCTCCAATGGAGCATGGTATAGTAAAACTGCCAGGATCCTTCAGTTTTCTAGGGAGTTTATTCTGCATAATTAAGCTACATTCTTCAGTTAAAGCAACAGTTTCAAACTCCCCTGGCCTTCTTCTTTTGGTGATGATGTCCTTCAGGAACTTAGCATAGTTTGGCATCTGATGTAGAGCTTCAACCAAAGGAAGGTTTATGTGTAGCTGCTTGAGCATCTCCATGAACTTGCTGAATTGCTTGTCTTCATGAGCTTTCTTTAGTCTTTGAGGGTAAGGTGGAGGAGGATATTCAGGTACAAGTTTTGGTACAGTCTTGATTCCTGATTCGAAGCTAGACGTTGTAACGTCTGGCTTAGACATCACAATATCTGGAGTATCCTTCTCTTTTTCTTCACCTTTGCTTTTCTCCTTCCCTTTCTCTTTTTCCTTTGCTGGCACCTCGTTTTCCTCAGGCATAGTTGGTTCAGGATATTCAGTGCCACTTCTCAATGAGATAGCATTTATCTGTGCATTCCCCCCATTGTTACCAGATGATGATGGTGTTTCAGTTGTAGATGGTAGGGATCCATTCTGTCTTTGAGTCAAAGCTAAGGCTATCTGCCCAATTTGGTTCTCCAAAGTTTTGATTGAAGACTCATGGGTTTGCAAGGTTGTCTTACAATCGCTTTTGAAACTTTTCATCATGGCTTCCAAATTGCTGTTGTTGTTATTCTGCACATACTGCCTCTGTTTTTGTTGAGGGGGAAATCTCGGAGGTATTGCAGAGCGAGATTGCTAGCATTTAAAGCATTGTTGTTTCTCCAACCAAAGTTTGGGTAATTTTTCCAATTTGAGTCGTAAGAGTTGAAGTAAGGACTGTTACTAGAGGATACAAAGTTTACAGACTGAGGGTTATAGGGACACTCTTCGTAAACATGCCCTTCTTCACAATAGACACACACTACTCCCCCAGAAGGCGTGGGTTCAACTGGTGCAGTAGTCTGTCTTTCAGACGTGGCCACGTTTGGAGTATTCATGTTTTTAATCATGTTGGTCAGGGTAGCAACCTGAGCAGAAATAGCAGTTACTTCACTTATCTCATGGACACCAGCCTTCTTTCCAGGAGTAAATCTTTCAGACGGCCAATGGGAGTTATGGGTGACTATGTCATCTATAAGCTTGCATGCCTCAGAGAAGGACATGTTCAAATAACACCACCTGATGAAGCATCAAGTATAAGTCTGGTAGGCTGATCTAGACCATTATAGAAAGTCTCCATTTGAATAACCACGGGAATGCCATGGTGTGGGCACATTCTCAGTAATCCTTCCACCTTTCCCAAGCATCAAACAATGATTCCCCTTCCCTTTGTTTGAAGGAAGTGATATCATTTCTCAACTTAGCATTTTTGTTGGGAGGGAAGTACTTTCCAAGAAACTTTTCAAATTAGCTCATCCCAAGTGTGAATTGAATTTGGTTCCAAGGAGTTCAACCAATTTTTGGCCTTATCCTTGAGAGAATATGGGAATAGCTTTAATCTGAAAGCATCCTCTGAGACTCCAGGGATGATAAAGTTGCTACACACATCCAAAAATTGCTTTAGGTGTGCATAAGGATCTTCTTGAGGAAAACCCCCAAATTGCCCTGCAGTTTGCAGCATTTGGAACATCATCGGCTTGAATTCAAAGTGACCAGTATGAATGGGTGGTCTTGCGATGCCTGTTTGTAAATGGGCAGGGTTGAGCACGGCATAATCACGCATAGGCCTGTCTCTGTCATTGACCATGTCTTGTGGCCCTGCATTGATGAGTTGCTGTCTCTGCCAGTGTTCATCTTCAACATATGCCTCTGTATGGGTCTGTGGTCCACGACCATGTCCTATACCTCCTCTTGGGGCAGGTCCACCTCTAGAGCTTCTACCACCGGTACCATGTTCAGACATGATTGGCGGTGATGTTCTTTGTTGTTATTGCCTCCTTCTTAACCTTTGTTGTCTCCTTAGTTGCTTGAAGGTTCTTCTTCGAGTTCGGATCGAATTCAGCGTGATTCACTCCCTGGTTCAATTGAACTAGAGCTTGTGTTGGAACTAAGCATACGCTGTAACGTCTACCTGTTCTCACACAGAAACAACAAACAACGCAATAAAATTCTTTCACCCAGTGTTTTAATACTTTTGAACAATAAAAGTTAACTTCAATCCCCGGCAACGGCGCCAAAAACTTGTTGCGTGTGTTCTAGTCGCAATAATAGTGCAAGTATACACGTCGCGCAAGTAATAAAGTGGATAAAAGTAAGAGATCGTTCCCACGAGGATTGGTTTTACTTTCAAAGTTCAAGTCTTCAAAACACAAGTGAAGCAAGTAACAAATCGGCACTAAAAGTTGGTATTAAGATTAAGAACATAAATAAAGCAAATAAACAAGAAGTGGTTGTGAATATGGATGAGAATGAATTGGATTGCTGCATGCAAGTAAATCTCCTCTAGTCAGACGTTATAACGTTTACACGTTATTACGTACAAATGCTATTCTGTATAGACGTTATAACGTTTGAACGCTGTTGCAAAAGAGCTGTGCTTTTCAGCCACAAAACGTCAGAGCTTCAATTACTAGAAATCCTATGTCTAGGTTCTAAGTAGGCCTACTCCTGTATTTTAAGTACCCACAGCAATGTCCTATGAACTATTATCCATTCTATGTCTAGACTTAGATAAAAATGCCTAAATGTCTTTAGTGCACCTTTTCGTTCATATAAATCTTTGAGTTCTTTTCATAGACCATGTATGTACCTATGAATCTACTTATTTTAAGTGGCCAGTCTCAAAACAAGTTTGGAAATATTAACATGCAAAGATTTTAAAACGCATAACATCAATACTTCATAACATTAAACTAGAGGTTCATTACATGCAAAACAATAACCCAACTACAAATGTTTAGCTCATGCTGAGCATCTCTACAGAAAGATAAGGAAGTGAAATCCAAATACCATACATAGAGAAAAGGAAACTAAACGCAAAAGATACGGCTAAGTAGCCTTCCTGCATGCACGCTGTAAAGACGTTACAACGTCCCGAGCTTCACTGATGAGTGGTTGCATGGGAATGGAAAATGGAGTTTGAGAAGAGTTAAGATGAAGAAGCTCGTGTCGAACTTCTTTAAGAAAACTTTCTCACGAAAATGGAGGAAGGTAGATGAATGGAGAGATTGATCGATGTGGGTGAGTGTATCGTCTTTTGAGAGAGACAAGTCTTCCATTAAATAGCCAAAAGAGTCACATGCTTCTTGCGATTTCATTCCTCACCTACCAAGCTTGCTTGCAAATAAAATATTTACGGCCCGACCTTCGCCGCGGTGCTCTGATCGTCACCGCGTCGTCATTGAGAGAGAGAAGATCTTACGAACTTCTACATCTTTGACCATCATTGCGGTAGCGCCACTGGCGAGATATTTCATTCTTGCTTTTTGCCCTTTCTCGGGCGTGGTGAGGGGCGTTGCGACGTTCAAACTTTTCTTGCACAAACACAAGAAGCGTCAAGCGCTCACAAAGACACCGGTGGTGCCGAAATGCATAGAACTTGTAATTTAGCCCCTATCTAACTAAGAAACAATAAACTAACAGAAAACTACTAGAAACAACCTACTATTTCTAGAGAACTTGCATGATTTATCTTTGAATAAGTAAATAACTCATATAAATATGAGTTATCAATCGTAAATAAATTATAGTTGGAAATATGGATGTATAAATTTTATATATACTACCTTTTGAAATAATTCGGTGTATTGTTTAATTAAGGAAATCACAGTAGTTGAAGATCTGCATTGGACTTTACCAAAACGAACAATAGAGCAGAACATATCGAGAAGGTATAGAAGTATAAGACAATATGAATAATTCCCACTTGATGATCAAACCAGTAATGATACTCTAGGAATCGAGTACGGGCGTCCTTGCGCATGAATCTAGTGGAGAAAAAAACCACGCAAGATTAATTTGAAGAAAAAGACAATAAAAAATACATCTAACCACTGACACAACAAGATTAATCTTGGATCAATCGTATCTATAGTACCCGAGTTAGTAGAATGAAGTTGTGTCTACACTTCTAAATCATCTTAATCAATTCAATAATACAGCTAACTACATATACAAATGGCTGATAGATGATTTTGAACCTCTCTTGATTTGTAGATAATGCGGGGAAAAGAAAAGGAGAAACAATGATAGAAACAAGGGAAGAGAGCGATAGAGAGAGTGAGAGAGAGACCTTCGTAGTTTTGGAGAGGCGCCGCAGGATCACAAGTATTGTCAAAGCGATGACGCAGGCACATATTTATACTGAGAGGATGGGTTAAAATTAGGTCAAATTTTCACCTTATTTAAATTTATAATATTTTAAAGCCGAAAACAAAAAGTTTTTAGATAAAAAATCCATATATTTTATTAATTCCTCCAAAATAAATTTAACTTTTAAAAGATAAATTAAATAATATACACATATGTTACAAAATTAAGCTTTGAAATTACAAAAATATAGCATATGTGTGAGTTGTGTACCTTGCCTAGGCTTAGGTCAATCCGAGTTCAGCAGTTGGTAGGGCTCCGGCTCGAGTCGGACTCTAGAGTCAACGTTTGGGATGGTACATGCAACGTCACTCCGACCCTTAAGTCAGTATGAGGGAGTCTCAGAGTGAAGTAGGGGATGAATAGTGTCTTTTTCTGCAGGGTGGGCTTGTATTTATAGGCATCATGCACCTCCAGGTCCGTTGGATCCTCCGAGTGCATCCCTGTGGAGAAAATCTAACATCCGCTTAAATAATACCAACATCATGTTAAAGAAACAAATTTAAACATGCTACTCCCTTGATAAACTCCAATTAAATGCATTTTTAGTGGTATTTTAAAGTCACTTGTAGAGAAATTGTTATAATTAAATAAATAACTTACTTTGATCTTTATTTTGTCGGAAAGAAGATAAATAAAGAAAATGTTGCAATGAGTTGTTTAAAGAAAAATGGAGGTGTCATTAGCACAAGAACTCATTCTTGTCAATATTGCACGCGACTTCAATAACAAAGGATGACCACATGTGTATAAACTATAAAGCTTAATAATTACACCCCATTCCAAATGAAGGTGCGCAAGTACTATGTTGCAGTATCATCACATTGGCGCAAGTCCTTGGCTCAAAAGAGCTGGGCTTTTTTTTTGGTCCAAAAAAAGAGCTGGGCTAATCCAAGGAATTAAACCTAGTCCATTTAAACAAAGAAGAGGCCCATAAGATGAACATTTGACCTAATTTAACCCATCCTCTCGGTATAAATGTGTGCTTGCATCATCGCTTTGACAATACTTGTGATCCTGCGGCGCCTCTCCAACACTACAAAGGTCTCTCTCTCTCTCTCTCTATCGCTCTCTTTCCCCTTGTTCTATCATTGTTTCTCCTTTTCCTTTCCTGCATTATCTACAAACTGAAGAGAGGTTCAAAATCATCTATCAGCCATTTGTATATGTAGTTAGTTGTATTATTGAATATATTGATTAAGATGATTTAGAAGTGTAGACACAACTTCATTCTACTAACCCGGGTACTATAGATACGATTGATCCAAGATTAATCTTGTTATGTCAGTGATTAGATGTATTTTTTATTGTCTTTTTCTTCAATTTAATCTTGCGTTGTTTTTTCTCCACTAGATTCATGGGCAAGGACGGCCGTACTCGATTCCTGGAGTATGATTACTGGTTTGATAATCAAGTGGGAATTATTCATATTGTCTTATACTTCTATACCTTCTCGATATGTTCTGCTCTATTGTTCATTTTGGTAAAGTCCAATGCAGATCTTCAACGGCTGTGATTTCCTTGATTAAACAATACACCAGAATTCTTTCAAAAAGGTAGTATTTATAAAATTTATACATCCATATTTCCTACTATAATTTATAACGATTTACCTCCTTTTATTTTGACATGCTTCTTAAAACTAAGCAATAGTTTCTTTCATGGTGACTAGCGACTGTTTAAACATATAGATCTTAGTATATTTTTTTTTGATCAGTACATCTCAGTATTATTATTAGTCGCTGTTGATTTTCAAAAATAAATATTATATATCTTTAAGAGGTCTATTTTTACACTAATGATTTTGTAGATGGTGCATTGTAGTGACAATATTAGGTCCTACCATCATCATAAAGTAGAAAACTATATTTATCGATATAATATGACTATTGCTTTCCCCTCACACTTGTTTGTTAATGACATGTTCAGCAGTAAGTTCTACAAGGTTAAAATAGGAATACAAAAGGAATCCGAACTGGAGAAAGGAAACGAAAAATTCAAAAACCTTGCCGATACTTTAAAAGCAAAAGGGGGCGCCCTAATGGTAATAATTGCACCTATCAACATGATATTTCTGTTCAGTCGGGAGTTGGTAACGTTCTAAGGACTCATAATGCAAAAAAAGATTAAATTATGAGCAAAAGTTTATTGAAGAACACAATCTCAAGCGGAAATTTTAAACGGTCAAAGCATAAACCATTTTTTTAATTGGTAAAGAGCTTGCAAATAGAAAGGTTGGTGGCCAGATTTTGATAAGATTACAGTGTGCAATAATTTTCTGACCATTGGGTCGAAGGTTTAATGGTTTTTTGGTAGGGTCAGTTGGTTATATGCTTATGGGAAGATCTTTGTGGGCTAAGGTTAGATGAAGTAGTGACCCTTCCATGGAGTACATTGGCTAGGGTTAGATGTAGGAATTTCATTTTTGTAATTTGGTTCTTCTTGTCCCTCCTTAATGATATTTGACTTATAAAAAAAAATGGAGTACATTGGTTGATCATGCCTAGATGGAAGCCTCATATTGAGGCAACAATTGTGAGGATTATGAAATCCAGAAGGTTCGTGATCACAAGAATCTTATAGTCGAGGTCACAAAGCTGCTACAGGTGTGATTCCTTGCAAATTCAACTGACGTGAAGAAACGAATTGAGTCTTTCATTGTGAGGGAGTTTTTGGAAAGAGGCGATATTGACATAAAACAATATCGATATGTTGCCTAGAATTGATAAAGTTGTTTGTTTTGGTAAGGTTACAGTCATAAAAATAATGTGTATTGTACACTAGGTGAAAAGAAACATTTTACTGATCAATTTATTCCAATAAATTTATTGTGTCCGGTACCAAAAAAAAGTTTAGCTCCTCTAAGAAGCTTAAAATATAAAAAGTGTAGAAGTTTATTACATAATGGATTATCATTCTTGGTTTGATCAAGTGGGAATCATCTATATTGTCTTATATTTCTATACCTTCTCAATATGTACGATGTGCTCTATTGTTTGTTTTGACAAAGTCCAACACATATCTTCGACGACTTTGATTTTCTTGATTAAACGATAAAAATTCCCATTTCAAAAAAGGTACTATATATGAAATTTATATATGCATATTTCCTTCTATGTTTTATGACAATTTACTTCCTTTTATTTGACAAATTAATTACTTTTATTTTATGGTTAGTGTGTAGTTTTTTATTTGAATGTACAAATTTTATCCCGCTAGCATAGTCTAAAAAATTAGAAGTTTTATATATTTTTTATAATGATATATAAAGAAACAGTTTATAAGAATATAGAGTCCTTGCTGGTATGATCATTAAGCCATTTTCCGTGCAAGGATTGAATTTTTTTTTTTGTAATTTTATTTTGATTTCAATTTTTGATAACAATTAGTAACAATTACTAAACTATTGTTTAATACCAGAAATTGGACTCGAAAGAAAGTAGATGGATTATGCCTTACCTTATGTTTTATTAGGTTTTTTATCACCTTGCACCCATAGATATTCCCTAACTCACCAACTGAGCTACCTACTCAAGATTAAGCTTAATAAATTTGATTCTTTCTTCTTTCAATACTTCCATTTGTATTGTCACGTAGGACCATTTGATATTCTACAAAGATGTGCAAAAAATTCAAAATGTATTATTTCTTTATGCATAGTTTCATAGAGTAAATGCCACATGTAACATCCTAATATTTCAACCTTGGAAGAAATATAAAGAGTATCAACACTTCAGAAAAATTAGAGTTCTAAACCTACTTAAGGATTTCAGCAAAACATATCTAGACGGAATTAACCATCACTTTAAGTTCCTTAAGGTACACGTATCGAAAAGAAAAATAAATGACATAACTGGCAACAGTTTACATAAGTCATTTTACACATGTCATTCAAATCCAGAAGTACAGTTTTCATAATACTTAAACTTTGATTACATCATCAAAAGATAAAGTCTCAAAATAATACATGTTGGTGATGTGGCAACTCATTAGTGTGACTAAGCTTCAACCTTATCCTACGTGGCATGCTTATGCAAGTGAAAGAATTTGAAAGCTAGCTTTGGCGGGAAAAGTAGTTAATTCGGTCACTATGTAAAACTAACATGTAATTGATTGTAACAGCATATAAATGACTGCTTTAGCTAGGATTAGATACGTTAATCATTTATGGGCTTGTGTGGAGTGAAAAACACTGGGATTCAAGGGAAAAGGGAAGTGAGGGGGAAACACATTGGGTCACCATTGTTGTAATCTTCATAACTCTTTCAAGAATCAATGAAAATGGATCAATACGGTTTGTATGATCCCGCAGATGTAGGTATCCAATCTGGATGCTGAACTGCGTCAACAATTCTGTGTGTTTGTGTTTAAATTCGCGCAATTTGGTTATTCCCAATTTCTAGGGTTTAATCGGGTTTTTCTTAATCTGTTTCAATTCTGCAAATTCAAGTTTAATTGTCATTCGAATAAGTTGTATAAACTTGTTGCGCATCTTGTTCTTCAAGATCAAATCGATTTCACGCATTATCAAGATCGAAATTGAATTCTTTTGTTTTCTGGGTTTTTTGCTGTGTTATCAGTTCATGTACTGATAAGGTTACTGTTGCATTGCTTAAGCAACAACAGTAACAGTCTTAATCTCAACAACTGGTATCAGTAGCTTTGTTGAGGCAGCATTAATGGAAATGGCTAAGTTCAATATTGAGAAGTTTAATGGCAAGAATGATTTCGGGCTATGGAAGATGAAGATGGAAGCAATACTCACGCAACAAGGTCTTGAAGATGCATTGGAAGGAGAGAGTAAACTCCCGATACATTGGTGATAAAGAAAAGAAAGAAAAGATGAAGAAAGCATATAGTGCTATAATCTTGTGCCTAGTGATAAAGTCTTGAGAGAGATTTCAAAGGAGAAATCCATTTGCTCTTTATCTGGACCAAACTTGAAAGTTTGTACATGACAAAGTCCCTTACAAATCGGTTATATCTCAAGCAAAAACTCTACACTTTCAAGATGCACCAAGGTACGTCTATAAGTGATCACATTGATGAGTATAATAAAGCGATTCTAGACCTAGAGAACATTGATGTGAAAATAGAGGATGAAGACCAAGCCCTGTTGTTGATTAGATCATTGTCTAGTGAATATGATATTCTAGCGAGATACTTTGATATATGGGAGAGAATCAATAACCTTTGATGAAGTTCAAAGTGCATTGATGTCCAAAGAACTCCATAGAAGAGTGCGGAAACAAGGATCAAGATCAAGGGGAAAGTCTTGTAGCTAGGGGAAGAAATAATACTTGAGAGATGAGAAAGGAAAAGGTAGGGCTAGATCTAAATCAAAAACAAAGTATAAATGCTATATCCTGGCATAAACACAGCCACTATAAGAAAGAGCGTCACGATAGGAAAAATAAGAAAACCAATGATTCAAATGATAATGGTGATGCTTCTGTTGCATCAGATGGATATGATAGTTGTGAAGTATTAGTTGCTTCTACAATTGAATGTGAGGAAGTGACTGATAAGGATAATAAGACTGTAGAGGATGATTGGGCTATGGACTCTGCATGTTCCTATCATATGTGCCCTTGGAGAGATTGGTTCATTGAGTATAAAGCCTATTCAGGTGGGCAAGTGACTATGGGAAATAATGGTAAGTGTAAGGTGATTGGCATTGGTACTGTGATGTTAAGACTAGCTGATGGTACATTGAAGAAGCTTACAAATGTAAGGCATGTGATAGGTCTCAAAAGACCTCTGATTTCTCTAGGAATGTTAGAGAAGAGTGGTTTCGGTTTCAAAGGAGAAAATTCTACTTTAAAGGTTATGAAGGGATCCAGGGTGGTGATGAAGGGAACAAGGCAAGGTAATTGTCTTTACATTCTTCAAGGAGGAGTTGCAAAAGATGAAGCTTCTGTTGCTGAGAAATCTAGCAGTAAATCACTCCTATGGCATCAAAGACTTGGCCATATGAGTGAGAAAGGTTTGAAAGAACTTGAGAAACAAGGAGTGCTATGTGGAGACAAGATTCACAAGCTTGATTTCTGTGAACATTGTGTAGTAGGCAAGCAGACTCGTGTAAAATTTGCTACTGGTAAGCACAAAACAGAAGAGAAACTTGGATATGTTCATTCAGATCTTTGGGGGCCATCCAGAACTCCAACACATGGAGGTAACAAGTATTTCATTACTTTTACTGATGATTATAGTAGAAAGGTTTGGATTTATTTGTTAAAATCAAAAGATGAGGCCTTTAAAACCTTTGTAGAATGGAAAAGAAAGTTGAAACTCAAGCGGCCTTCATGTCAAAGCTCTAAGAAGCGATAATGGCTTAGAGTTTTGTAATGAAGAGTTCAACAAACATTTGTAAAGATCATGGAATTTACAGAAACTCGATCGTGAGAGTACTCCTCAGCGAGAATGGTTTAGGTGAAAGATTGAATAGAACCTTGTTGGAAAAGGTTAGATGTATGTTGTCTTGTGCTAGATTGCCAAAAACTTTACGGGAGAGGCGGTACATACTTGCATGCTATTTGATCAATAGAGTCCCTCCACGGCTCTTGAGTTTAAAACTCCTCAAGAGATGTGGCATGGCAAACCTCCTGATCTGCAGAATTTGAAGGTATTTGGTTGCCCAACTTACTTCCATGTAAGTGAAGGAAAGCTTGAACCAAGGGCAAAGAAAGGTTACTTCATGGGATATCCCGATGGAGTTAAAGGTTACAGAATTTGGTCTATCAATGATAAGAAACGTATCATTAGTAGAGATGTTACTTTTAATGAATCCAAGTTGATTGATCTCAGTCAAGACAGTGAAACTCTTGATGAGAAATTGCCTAACAAGGATACTCAAATTGAGGTGGAGCTTGAAGAAAAGCAACATGAGAATCAAATTGAGAGAGAGAGAGAGAGAGTCGTGAGGAGATCGAGAAAAAGAGAAAGAAGGGTGAAAGAAAAAAATGGAAACCTCAACTCAGCTCAAGTTCTCTTGTTGAATGGTCATTCTTCTCTCTTCCATTCTCATTGTAAGCTTAGCAACAACATTAGGAGTTCAACTTGTGGTTCTTTTTCCCCTTGTTCCTTCAAGCCATTTCCGAATTTGCATGTGAGCTAGGAAGCATGATTTGAAGAGAGTTTGGGTTGCATGTCCATTTGGTGGCTTAGATTGAGTCCCTAGAAGCTACATTTCAATTTCAAAGATCAAAGGAGTGTAGTTGAGCATTGGGTTTGAGTTTGGAAGCATTTGGGAGTTGGTTGGTGTCTTGGAAATTCGATTTTTGAGTCTTGGAACTCATTTTTGTTGCTCATTGCTTGAATCTACTTTGGTACAAGTGAGTTCTTCTCTTGGTTAGATGTTTTCATGTTTTGTTAGGGTTATTAGTAGCTTTTATCAAGATATGAGTGTTTGCATGTTGATTGAAATGAAAAATTGCTAAAAGGAAGTTTGTAATTGTTGATGTTGTTGAATTAATTGACATGTTTAATCCCTAAATCTAGATATACATCGAGTGCTCGGTTGATTAAAATGATTGTTTTTAATGTTATTGATTAAAATGATGTGCAAGTATACACAATCGCAAAAATTAATACAATGATAAGTAAAGATCGTTCCCACGAGGATTGTTGAGTTTCCTTCTATATTTAACTTAGTAATTTAGCTAGTGAGTATCACAAATAACAATAACAAGTTGTCAACAAGTATTGTGAATAACATAAATGTAAATAAGCAAATAAAGATAGATGATAAGTAGAAATTCAGAATAGAGAGTAGTTGAAATGCCTTTCACTATGTAAGTTCATTAAAAACAGTTTACTGTTCTGTTTGACGTTATAGCGTTGGGTGCTGTAGCGTTTGATGTGTGCCTTTCGGTCACTAACGTCAGGGTTTCGTTACAAGACTCTTATGTCTAAGTTCTAAATAAGTTCACCCTTGTATATTAAGCTCCCACAGTATTCACCCTATGAACTATGCTTTCCTATGTCTAGTTTTAAGCATGGGTTGTTCTAAGTGTCCTTAAAACAACCACTCACCCACATTAATCCTTGAGTTCGATTTATAGACCATGTCTGAACCTATAAATGTAATTATATTTAGCTGATCAGTTCTAAAATAAGCATTGGAAGAAGTTTCAAGCAAGGGTTAAAAAGCTAACATCAAACATTACATTAAAACTCTTAAAAAGTCATTACAAAGCTTTAAGCATCCAACTACAAGAGAATCAGCTCATGATGAGCAACAACACAAGAAATAAAGCATAAAGGTGTTACCTAAAGCCATAAAACCGAAATCACAAAGAGATGGAAAATACTCTAAATGATGACAGCTTACAGCGTCACTCACAGAATCGCCTGACGTTATAACGTCCCTCACAACACTGCAGAAAATCTACATTTTATTGTGAAAATGGAGCTTGGACGAAAATGGAGTGCAAGAGAGTTATTTCTAACTCTTCTCTCTTCAGACCAGCAAACCCAAGATGAAGAAGATGAAGTTTGAGACTTCAATATAAAGAAAATATCTTCTAAAAAGGTTGACAAGCCATCCCACCAACTATTTTTATCTTCCATTACTAAATAGACAAGTGTCCTATAAAGTACAAAGTGGGTGGCTGCTGTAGGAACAGTTCTGCAGTGATTTGACACGCTGCAGAAACTGCTTTTTCGTTTTCTCTCTCATCAACTGCAGAATCCAACGTTATAACGTCTGATGCTATAGCACTGAACAACACATTAAAACACAATATGGGGCACCAAAGTGCCAAATGATCACAAATCAGTTCCTAACCCTTTTACACTAAACAACATATATTTACTTAATTAAACAATAATACTACTTAAGAACTTGCATTAATTTAAGTAATAAGAGCCTAAATAACTCATATAAATATTAGTTATCACACCCCCAAACTTAAACCATTGATTGTCCTCAAGTAATGACGCTTGACAAAGAACAAACAAAACAACACCAAAGAAACAAGGACATAGATTAGCTGCACAAACAAGATAACAACAATATGTCTCTTTTCTTTTTTTTCTTTTTTTTAAAAAAACAAATTATTACTTTAGAACTCACATTTATTTAAGTTTAGAAAGCTTGAATAACTCTTATTGAAAAGAGTTATCACACCCCCAAACCTAAACCATTGCTTGTCCTCAAGTAATGACTATTTACAAAGACAAACAACTAATTGAAAACAGATCAATGACAACATAGAAAGACAAGGTCAGTTGCATCCCTAATTTCAACAGATTTTCAAAAATGTTCTTAGTGGGCCAAACTTTCAGATTCACAACCACACACACACACACCATTCTTTTTCACAACATCTAGAAATATTACTGCTTAATTGTGAGTGTGTGATCTCTAGGTTCAGTTTAGTTCCTAGCTAGGTTCAGAATTTCTCCTAGCCTTGGAAAGAGTGGCCTTCTTTTGGTTTAGTCAAAGAATTTTTCAAAAAGGAGAGTAGACTAACAACTTCACATAAGACTTGAGGGGCTTCAAAGCACAACAAAGGGCTTGATTAGGCATTTCAGATCTTTGACCTGTGCACTAACTATTGATTTGGTGATTTCTCAGCGTTATAACATTGGATGCTATAACGTTGGTGACTTGATGAACAAATTTTAGCTACAATGCCCTCATTACTGAACTCCTTTATTTGCATTTATTTATTTTTTTCTCTTTTTTCTTTTCTTTTCTTTTTTTTTTCTTTTTTTATATGCATTTTTGGAACAGTTCAACATTTGTTTCGGGCAAATACAACTAATTACAATATACATGACCAATTGACAATACATTTGTAACAAGTTGTGAGCCTAAAGCACTAGCCATCCTATAATCTTCATACCTAGCCTTAATATAATTGATGCACCCCCAAACTTAGCTTCAAAAACTACTCTCAATTTTTAATAAAAACTTGACTAAACCTTGGTTAACCAAGACTAACTTCAGCATTAGATAGTCCCTAGCTAACTAGGTTCCATGCTAATCCTAGAGTTTGAGTGTAGAAGCAACAATAAAACCAGTCATTGTCAAACAAGGCTACACTACTGGTGTATGGAAATCACATACACTTGTGTGCAAGTATACACTGTCCAAAAACAAGTAGTAAAAAGATCGAACCCACAGAGATTGAAAAACTCACTTTTAAAATCAATATAAAGTAATAAAATGTAAAGTAACTAAGTAACAAAATAATTTTGGATTTTGTTTGATGATCACAACTAAGTTAGAAAGCAAAGTAAAAAATGTTGATAGTGTAAAAGAGAAAAGCTAGTTGGAATGTCTTCATCAAGTAATTTACTTATAAGTGTTTGATGCGAGATATGTGATGCAACCAGATTGAATCTTTGTTGCATTAGCTATGTGCCTTTCGGTCACTTTCTTGAGTATCATTACCAGCTCTTATGATCATTGTTCTATGCAGTAAAGAAAGGGTTGTCAATGCCTATCTTGCCTCCTAACAATTATCCAATTTGCTTAAATAAATTCACTCTTCTATTTTAAGTACCCACAATTATCCTATGGACTATACTATCCTATCTCTAGGACTTAGCATGGTTTTCACAAAGTTTTCTTTATGTAAAACACTCACCCATATTAGTTCTTGAGTTCTTAATTGTAAGCCATTTCTGGTCATTTACAAATCTTACTTATTCTAAGTGATCAAGTTCAAAATAAGTATTTGAAAAGATTATCAAGCAAGAACTAAAGTACAAACATACATACATGCATCATACTTACTTAAAAGCTCATTAAATGATTAGAACATTCCAACTAAGAAAGGTTTAGCTAACAAGAGACATTGCAAGATATATATATATATATATAAACTGAATAGACCATGTTTATATATATAGAAATTACAAAAGAGAACAACAAGAGAAAAGTTACAAATGTTGAAACACTTTGTATGAAATCTTCTTGCAATGCACTAGCATTACTCCTTAGCACTATACAAACACTATATGAAAACGAGTTAAGGAGGATTTGTCACTTCCTTCCTCTTCCTCTAAAAATATAGAAACTAGCTATGTATATTGAAATTTTGATCTAACTTATGGATTGTGATATATTTCCAAATGAAGATGTGAGGTCCTTTTATAGCTTTCAAGAGAGGTGCTTCCTTCCTTCATGTTGAAGTAATCTTGAGTGGATCATAGCTGTAGTTGCTTTTCAGAGGTTAATCCCAAGTTGAAATCTTTGACTAATCACATAGGGCGGTTCCATGGTGATAGAACATGTGTCCCTAAGTTGGTGACTCTTCAAAGCTATGTCTATAGCTATGTGTGAATGGTAGGCGCCTACTATACAAGGTGGGATGGCATCAGAGAACCAGGCATGAGGTCATCAATTGCAAGTGGATGCATATGAAATAGACTGCTCATTCACCAAGTAGTGCAGATTTGATACAGGATCAGTGCAAGAGCATTTGATGCAGAAAGCATTGAGACTCCACTGAACAAAAACATCAAACATACCACAATATATCCAAAATGGCCTAATAAAAACTATAACAATTCAAATCACTCAAGTTATCATATATCACACTAAATACTATATAAACACTTTATTATTACTTGAAAGAGAGCAATTACTAAGTTTAAACATATGAAATACTCTATATAAAATAGAGTTATCACACCCCCAAACTTAAACCATTGCTTGTCCGCTAGTAATGACAAAGACAAACTATTAAAAACTATAATTCTAGAAGATAGATCAGTTTGATTTTTTTTGAATTTTTATGAGGAGTTCCCTATGAACTTCAATTCTCAACAATCTTTCTTGTGCCTTTATTTCTTCAAAACTACCAAAGCTATTCAAACTCTTTTGTGTGTGTGTGTGTGTGAACCCACTGAGCTGAGATAGGTTCTAAGACTAAGTGAAAAATTTCCTCCTAGCCTTTGAAAGGATTGGTTCATCTTTGGTCACACCAAAATATTTTTCAAAAGAGAGATTAGACTCACAAAATTTTCTCAAGTGTTGGGGAGTTCTAATAATCAAAGGGCTTGGTTGAATCTTTCAAAGCTTTTGAGCCAATGCATTTTTCTATTTTTTTGTGTGGATCTTTTTGTGCAAATGCAATACTTCTTTGAAGTGATTTGTGCATTGATTTTTTTTCTCGCATAGCATTTGCTTTTCTTGATCACGTTTGCATTGATCTTACGTGACTTGATGATGCTTTTTCTTTTTCTAGCTCATATTACCTTCCTCACTGTTGCACCCCGAAAAATCCGGCTTGGGTTTCTCAATGTACAACGTGGAATTTTTTTGAAGCCGCCACCAATATTTTAATTTTAAGACCAAAACATTGAAAAAAAGGTCTTTTGAACAAGGCGGATGGTCTTTCGAAAACTAGAGATATGGGTCCGGGGGTCGATTACGTGTGAGGAAGGTACTAGCACCGCACACGTCCTTTCTACCGAAAGGGAACCTCTAACTAAATGTGTGGTTTTAACGTTTGATTTGAAAAATACCTAGATTTGCCTATTTATTTCTCGTTTGAAGATAAATGGGAAAACTTAATGAAAATTTTTATTTTTAGCGCTTGACGAGAATTGGCTTCTCGCTCCTACGTATCTCCTAGTGCGATGGAGAATTTAAAGCTACGTAGTTCTTGGTTGTCATGAAAAGATTTTTGTTTTTTATCTTTTTAGTGAGTTTTCGAAATAGGACGAGTATTCAGCGAATGATTAAACTAACAGAGGTTATGGGTAACCACCGCTAAGTACTCTTGAAAATGAGAGTCACTACGATAGTCGAGACGAGCGAAGGTTACGATTGATATTAGTAGCAACTTCGTTTTTATTTGTTCTTTTGAAAATGGTTTTTGAAAAAAAGATTGATTGGCACGAATGATCAAACTAACAGAGGTTATGGGTGATCACCGCTTAATTGTTCTTTTGGAAAAAGACATTGCCACTAATGAGAAGGGAGAAGAGGGAATTCGAAGAGAGAGAGAGCGATCGAGAGAGAGAGATCGACGGCGAGTGAGGGAGAGAGGGAGAGAGAGAGAGGATACCGTGAGAGAGAGAGACGAACGGTGCGACGGTGAGAGGGTGAAGCTCACGGTGGTCCGAGCGCGCGCGCGGAGGGGGCGACGATGAGGAAGGAAGATCGCGAATGGTGGTTCGGTTCTGTGTTTGGCGTTTGGTGGTGTTTTCGGTGGTGACGGCGGTAGTCACGGCGGCGCGCGGTGGCAACTACTACTGGTGGGTTTCTCCTTTCTCTTTTATGGTTCTGTTTTCTCCCTCTGTATGCATTGTTGGTTTGGAATGGGGGTGAGAATGGTTTTGGTTGCTGTGTTTTGTGCTCTGTGAGCTTGCTGCTATGTGTTTGGTTGCAGCTCTTTTCCTTTCTCGATTTTCTGTTTTTCCCCTGTTGTGCGTGTTGCTGCTTCTGTATATCAGTGTATATGTTTTTTTTCTATGTGTTTGCTGTTTTCTCCCCTTTGATATTCATTTTCTTCTCCCTTTGTGTTTTCAGTGTGTGTTTTTGGTTTTTTTGTTGTTGCTGCTACTGTGTTTGAATCTGTGTGCATTGTGTTTGTGTGAGTTGATTTGAGGTTGAGGAAGGTGAAGCTGAAGCTGAAAATTTTCTCAGTATTGTTGTTTTTTTTCTTCCCCCTCGTTCCCCCTCTCACAGTTGTATTTGAAGCAAAACTTGTATTGAAAACTGAAATGATGTGTCACTTTCTTGCTTGTATTTGTTCAAGTAATTTCCCTTTTGGTGTATGAAATTTTCTGCTCAAATTTATCTTCCCCCAAGTCTCTTATGCATTCATCAACTTAGCCTTATTTGACTATTATTATTCAGTTTGCCTAATCTCCTATTTGTGTATGTGTGTGAGAAAAAAATTACAAGAGGAAGAGGTCCTCCTACTTAGAGCTTTGGAGCCTATGTCTATGGCTGCCACAAATTGGATTCTTGCTCTTGTTTTTCTTGTGATGTTGGTGGTGTTGTATTCCCATACATGACACCCTTCATGTGTCCCTTTCTTTGTATTTTTATATTTTTTGATTATTGTAACAACAACAAAAAAAACATGGTGATAAAACCACTTAAATCTATTATTTATGTAATTTTCCAATTATGTGCTCTCTCTTTTTTTATATCTCTTGTTTAACTATAAAATAACGCGAAAGTGACCCAAACGAACAGAATAACGTATTTAACGACTAAAACACGCAAAACACGCAAAAGTTGCATATTCTCATAATTTTTCCAAAGACATCAAAACACCGTTAAACATTGAGTATTCACAATAGTACAAATTAAATAAGACAAGTGACTAAAAGAAGGCGGACAAAATTGGGGTATGACACTCACTGACCTCCAGATGCAAATGCACTTTGGCACAGGTCTTTGACCTCCAGATGCATATATTTTTTTCTTTGCACTTTGCACGAGTTCGATTTTGAACTATCCTCCAGATACATTTATTCCTGCATGGCACAGGTCTTTGACCTCCAGATGCATTCATGTACTTAGGCACAGGTATAGTTTCAAAAGATTCAGGATATGGCTTTGTCCACATTTTTGTATTCTTTTTCTACATTGTTTACTCTTTACACTTTTGAAATTCAGCCTTTGTTTTCATAAAACACCCCCAAACTTAATTCTTTAAGCTCTTCTTTCTTTTTAGTAAAGCTTTGTTTTGACCTAAGCTTACCAAAAATTCCCCTTGCATCAGATTGATCTTTAAATAGCAAGGTTCTTTTCACAAACTCAGTTTTGAAGTGTTGAAGTAAAAATAATTTTGGTTTTTTCTAAGAAATAAGGCTTCTATTTTTTTTCTTTTTCATCATTGAAATTCCATCCATAGGGCTTTCACCATATTTTTGAAAAACTGATCTTTTCTACTAAAATATTTAGATACTACTTTGCTAAGTACATCTAATATTTAAACAAACTATAAACTACTTTAAAACATATATATTTACTATATAAAACATATTAAATTTAAACACACAACATATTAGATAAAAAACATATTAAAACATAACATGCAAGATATGCAAGATAAATCCCCCCCAAACTTAAGGGATAGCAGTGTCCACACTGCTAATTTGTTCAGAAAATACAAACCATATTTGTTCAAAATAGGGAGAGGATTAAATACAACCAGGAAATAGTTCAGATAGAAACAAAACAAGTTATAGCAGTTTATGTGAAAACTTGTAAATGATACTCATTTCTTGGCTCCACTCTGATTCAGTGCTATGCGCTTGGAGGAGTGTGTTTCACCTTCGCTTCTTTTCTTTGGGTGGCTTGCTTGGTGTTTCTTCCAGTAGGTGCGAGATGCACCTCCTACTTACAGTGTATTAGCAGAATCGTCTCTGCAGCGATGCAGTGCATCGATCTTGGATCGCATCGATTTTCTTCCTCTTTGGTGTCAATTTAGATTGCCTTCCTGCAGGTGTCTTGAAGAATTTCTGAGTGTTTTGCAATGCATCTCTCTTCTGTTGAGCCATTTGTTCCAGAACAAGTTTGATTGTTGCCTCATCATGCATTGTTGTTGCCTGTTGTGATGATGTGACATGTGATGCAGGAGCATCACTCTGCATCTCTACAGTTTGAGCTACAGGCTCCTGTGCAGATGATTCTTCTCCTTTGTCTTCTTTGTTGAGTCCTTCTTCTTCTCTTTCCTGCACAATCTCATTCTCAAGAACAGAAACAACATTAGAAGTAATGTTACTTGGGTCAGAATGTACTGTTTGTTCTGTTTGTGTTTCTGGCATAACAGGTGGTGGTTCAGAGATGGTTTGTTCTGTGTGAGTTGTTTTCTCTGGTTCATTTCTTGGAGTGGGTGGTGGAGGGGTTGTTTGTGGTGGTGATAGGACTGGTGGATCATTGAGGGAGGGTAATGGTGATTTTGGGATGGAGGATGATTCTTGGTTTGGTGAGATGATAGGTGTTTTGGTAATTGGTGAAGTATGAGGGGTTTCTTTCTGGGCTTGTGGTGTTTGTTTGGCATATTTTTGTCTAGCAATTTCTTCTAGGATCACACCTCTAGCATGTTCCTCCTCTTGTTCATCAATTTCCTCATCACTCTGTATTCTTGGTTTGGAGAGAGAGGATACCGTGAGAGAGAGAGACGAACGGTGCGACGGTGAGAGGGTGAAGCTCACGGTGGTCTGAGCGGCGCGCGACCGAGGGGCGACGATGAGGAAGGAAGATCGCGAATGGTGGTTCGGTT
The DNA here is from genome assembly GCA_020916435.1 of Oxytropis ochrocephala. Taxonomy (NCBI): domain Eukaryota; kingdom Viridiplantae; phylum Streptophyta; class Magnoliopsida; order Fabales; family Fabaceae; genus Oxytropis; species Oxytropis ochrocephala. The sequence goes on along the minus strand of CM037090.1, from coordinate 55,227,081 downwards.
CTGTGCTTGGCGTTTGGTGGTGTTTTCGGTGGTGACGGCGGTAGTCACGGCGGCGCGCGGTGGCAACTACTTCTGGTGGGTTTCTCCTTTCTCTTTTATGGTTCTGTTTTCTCCCTCTGTATGCATTGTTGGTTTGGAATGGGGGTGAGAATGGTTTTGGTTGCTGTGTTTTGTGCTCTGTGTGAGCTTCTTTGCTATGTGTTTGGTTGCAGCTCTTTTCCTTTCTCGATTTTCTGCTTTTCCCACATTGCATGCGTGTTCTTTATACGTATATCGGTGTATATGTTTTTTTCTATGTGTTTGCTGTTTTCTCCCCTTTGATTTTCATTTTCTTCTCCCTTTGTGTTTTCAGTGTGTGTTTTTGGTTTTTTTGTTGTTGCTGCTACTGTGTTTGAATCTGTGTGCATTGTGTTTGTGTGAGTTGATTTGAGGTTGAGGAAGGTGAAGCTGAAGCTGAAAATTTTCTCAGTATTGTTGTTTTTTTTCTTCCCCCTCGTTCCCCCTCTCACAGTTGTATTTGAAGCAAAACTTGTATTGAAAACTGAAATGATGTGTCACTTTCTTGCTTGTATTTGTTCAAGTAATTTCCCTTTTGATGTATGAAATTTTCTGCTCAAATTTATCTTCCCCCAAGTCTCTTATGCATTCATCAACTTAGCCTTATTTGACTATTATTCAGCTGCCTAATCTCCCTATTTGTGTATGTGTGCAGAAAAAAAATTACAAGAGGAAGAGGTCCTCCTACTTAGAGCTTTGGAGCCTATGTCTATGGCTGCCACAAATTGGATTCTTGCTCTTGTTTTTACTGTGATGCTGGCTGGTGTTGTATTCCACGCACGCAGCACCCTTCATGTGTCCCTTTCTTTGTATTTTTTATATTTTTTTATTATTGTAACAACAAATAAAAACATGGTGATAAAACCACTTAAATCTATTATTTATGTAATTTTCCAATTATGTGCTCTCTCTTTTTTTATATCTCTTGTTTAACTATAAAATAACGCGAAAGTGACCCAAACGAACAGAATAACGTATTTAACGACTAAAACACGCAAAACACGCAAAAGTTGCATATTCTTAGAATTGTTCCAAAGACATCAAAACACCGTTAAACATTGAGTATTCACAATAGTACAAATTAAATAAGACAAGTGACTAAAAGAAGGCGGACAAAATTGGGGGTATGACAGCTGCCCCTCTTTATTTGGATTTTATCAAGAAATATGAATTGGCCGAGACATATATCGAGGATAAAATAGAAATAAAGAATTCAGAAATTATACCGATTTTGTCCGCTTGGGGAAATCCGATTTTTTTTTTGAATGGGTGTCAGCCTTCGGCCAACAAAAGCAGAAAATAAGCTTGGTACCAGCCCTCAGTAAGCTGGCGAAAACGATAAAGGAAGCGGGAAATCAATTGATGCTAGCCCTCAGGCAGCAAAAGCAGGAAATAAATTGGTGCTAGCCTCGGGGACAAAGGCGAGGAAATAAAGCAAATAAAGCGATAAAGAAAGCGATAAAAAGAAGGTACGGCCCTCGATGGCCGTCATCGAGGCTGCCTAAAGCCTTTTAACAAACCGCGAACGATCCGAGTTTGCACTTGGGCATGGTGGTCTTCAAGAGCGACCGGGGGAGGACAATATCAAGTCTAGATCTCGATACTTCCTTAGGACTGCGCCATGTCTTAGGCCAACACAGCTATCCTTTTCGATTGGACCCAATGGGGTCGAAGGACTTACCCGCAGCTCGAATACAAGGTGAAGACGCACGCTTTTGCGAGGGCGGCAGGTCTGAAGGGATTCACGAATCTGTTGATTGATTGAAATGGCCAATGCTGCCGCACTGGATTGAGGTACTTGCATACGTCAGTTGATGCAAGGAATGATGCATGGAATATGGGTGCCTGTTATGCAAGGGTGTGTTATGCAAGTGCATGAAATGCTAATTTTGGTGTAATGATGAATGTGGGGGAACGTTCCTGAAATTCCCTTTGGATATGATTGTTGTTTTACTCTTGATCAGCTTTCTTCTTTGCTTGTTTTTCTTGAAGGATTTTGCTCGATCAGTTTTCTTTTTTTCTGATCATCTTTTTTTCTTTTTTTTCTTTTTTTTTTTTGCTCTTTTGGCTTATTTTCTTTTGCTGGTTCAACCAACCTGCGACGAGACTGAGGAACCGATTAGCATTGTGGCGGCATATAAGACAAGTGCCGGTTGTTTTGTGATTGGCCATCTGAAATGGCCTATGAGTGCAATTACGTCCTTGCAAACTTAATTTGCTCTTAGAAGTTGCTTCCTTCCCGTGATTTTTAGAAATTTCGCAAAGATTGTGATGCTCTATGATTTATGCACATGTTTTACAGATCAGTATTACCATCATCATAAAACGCTTATTTGAGCAGAAAAATAACAGGGAAATACAAAAACAAACAGATATGAGAAAGAGTGAACTTTATTGATGTGAAAACCGGTCGTACAGAAAGTTAAGCCGACTGTTCAATACATTTGAAAGTTTAAACTACAAAAAGACACGAAAAAGAGAGAAGCTAATTTCTGACTATCCATCTCTGTGGGACAGTGCCAACCATTTATATCCTTAACCTTGATCACCCCTTCATCCAAACCTTCGGGGAAGTTTTATGCCTTTTCTTACTTTTCATGCCCAAGTTTTCTGACCCTAATTTTTGCCTGGATCGCCCTTTGCGGGTTTTCAATCCACCGGGTCGCTCTGATTTTTCCTAGGCCGCCCTTTGCGGGTTTTCAACCTAGCGACCTAATTCTTACTTGGCTTATCTTTCTCTTTTTTCGTCTATTTCTTTCAGGCATAATACTTCTTCACTTGATCGGAATTGACTGGGTTCCTTAAATCTTCTCCGTCCATGTTTGTGAGTATCAGCGCTCCTCCAGAAAAGGCATTCTTGACTACATAGGGGCCGTCATAGGTGGGAGTCCATTTTCCACGGGGATCACTTTGAATAGGCAGGATCTTCTTGAGCACTAGGTCTCCCTCGTTGAATTCTCGGGGACGAACCTTCTTGTCGAAAGCGGTTTTCATCCTTTGCTGGTATAACTGCCCATGACACAAGGCTGTGATTCTCTTCTCCTCAATGAGATTTAGTTGATCTAGGCGAGCTTGTACCCACTCTGCTTCCTCCAGCTTAGTTTCCATTAGTACCCGTAGGGAGGGTATTTCAACCTCGATGGGAGCACCGCTTACATCCCATACACCGAGAGAGAAAGGAGTTGCCCGGTTGAAGTGCGCCTTTGAAATACGGTAGCCATGCAAAGCAAAAGGAAGCATTTCGTGTCAATCCTTGTAGGTTACCACCATCTTTTGCACAATCTTTTTGATGTTCTTGTTGGCTGCTTCGACTGCCCCATTCATCTTCGGACGGTAGGGAGAGGAATTATGATGCTGAATCTTGAATTCTTTGCACAGGTCCTTCATCATTTTGCTGTTCAAGTTGCTGCCATTATCAGTGATGATCTTATTTGGAAGACCATAGCGACAAATCAGGTCTTTCTTTACAAACTTTGCAACTACTGGAGTACGAAGCCGCTTCAACCCACTTGGTGAAGTAGTCAATTGCGACCAGAATGAAGCGATGCCCATTCGATGCTTTAGGCTCAATAGGACCAATAACATCCATCCCCTGCATTGAGAACAGCCAAGATGCAGTCAGAACATTTAGTTTGGCAGGCGGCACATGGATATGATCAGCATAGATCTGGCATTTGTGGCACTTTCTTACAAAGCTGTAGCAGTCTGATTCCATCTGCAACCAGTAGTAACCCGCCCTTAAGATCTTTCTAGCCATGGTGTGCCCACTAGAATGAGTTCCAAATGAGCCTTCATGCACATATCTCATGATCTTTTCGGCTTCTTCTTTCGCAACACACCTCAAGAGAACCATGTCATAATTTCTCTTGTAAAGGACCTCAGCACTCAGAAAGAAATTCCTCGATGACCTTGAAGGTTTTTTTATCATTTTGGATGCCGGGAGGGTATTCTCTGCTGATGATGTATTTCTTGATGTCATGATACCAAGGCTTCTCGTCGGGCTCTTCATTTATTGTTGTGCAGTAGTGATGCGCAGGCAGGCTCCGGTGCTGAATTCTGATATTGGTCAAACTCTTGTCACAGCTAACATTGAACATGGAAGACAGTGTTGCCAATGCATCGGCCAACTGGTTTTCATCTCGAGGGATATGCTTGAAGGTGATCTCGTCAAAAGACTCCATCAACTCTTGCACATAATCACAATAAGGAATCAATTTGGGATCTCTGGTCTCCCAATCGCCTCTTACTTGATGAATAACCAAGGCTGAATCCCCATACACATCTAGCCTTTTAACTTTCCATTCTAGGGCTGCTTGAATACCCAAAATGCATGCTTCATACTCTGCTATGTTGTTTGTGACGTAGAAGCTTAGTCTTGCGATGTGAGGAATGAAGCGGTTGTCAGGAGATATCAACACAGCGCCTGCCCCATGCCCCCATACATTTGACGCACCATCGAATATCATTCTCCACCTTTCCCTTTCTTGGGATTTCCCTTCGTCGAACAGTGCCATGATATCTTCATCAGGAAAATCATGCCGCATTGGTTGGTAGTCTGGAATCGGCTGACATGCTAAGTACTCGACAAGTGCACTGCCCTTGACTGCTTTCTGCGTGACATACAAGATATCATACTCTGATAATAACATCTGCCAACGAGCGATCCGTCCTGTGAGTGCTGGCTTTTCAAAAATGTACTTGATTGGATCCATTTTAGATACCAACCAAGTTGTATGACTTAGCATGTACTGCCTTAAACGATGAGTGGCCCATGCTAAAGCACAACAGGTCTTTTCTAGCATTGAATATCTCGTCTCACAATCAGTGAATTTTTTACTCAAGTAGTATATAGCATGCTCTTTCTTTCCCGATTCATCATGCTGCCCCAGCACACATCCCATCGAATTGTCCAACAAGGTTAGATACAGGATAAGTGGTCTTCCGGACACCGACATTTCAGTCTTTTTCAGTCTTTGGTGTTGGCATTTCAAGGATTGCTTTGACTTTATCTGGATCGACCTCTATCCCTTTCTGACTGACGATAAATCCCAGTAACTTTCCGGATCTCACACCGAAGGTGCATTTATTTGGTTTAACTCGAGCTTGAACTTCCGTAGACGTTCGAAGAGTTTTTGCAGATTAACAATGTGCCCCTCATCAGTCTTGGATTTTGCAATCATATCATCTACATACACCTCAATTTCCTTGTGCATCGTGTCGTGGAATAATGTCACCATTGCTCTCTGATAAGTCGCATAGGCATTCTTGAGTCCAAAAGGCATCACTTTGTAGCAGAATGTCCCCCAGAGAGTTATGAAGGTGGTTTTCTCCATATCTTCTAGAGCCATTTTTATCTGATTGTACCCTGAATACCCATCCATGAAGGAGAATAGAGAATGTTGGGCTGTACTGTCTACCAGAATATCAATATGAGGCAGAGGGAAGTCATCTTTGGGGCTAGCTCTGTTCAAATCTCTGTAATCGACACACATCCTGACCTTGCCGTCTTTTTTTGGAACAGGGACAATATTTGCTACCCATTGTGGATACTTGGCCACTGCTAGAAATCCCGCATCAAACTGCTTTTTTACTTCATCCCTGATCTTCAATGACATCTCAGGTTTCATTCTTCTCAACTTCTGCTTGACCGGTGGACACTCTGGCTTCACTGGCAACCTGTGTTCAACAATGTCTAAATCTAGCCCTGGCATATCTTTGTATGACCACGCAAAGACATCAGCATAATCATGCAAGAGTTGGATTAGCCTTTTGTGTTCACTATCTTCCATAGCAGTACCGACCTTAACCTCTCTCTTATCCTCTTCTGTACCCAAGTTGATTATCTCAATCGACTCTCCATGAGGCTGAATGATCTTTTCTTCCTGCTCTATTAGTCTCATCAATTAGGAGGAGTTCCCAGACTTCCCTCAACACCCCTTGGTTTGGTTAATTGGGTGATCAAAGTCATAATAGGATTCATTGGCACTGTTATTTTCAGAGATAATTACTTTTGATCTGCATTCGGGGAAGCAGAAAGTAGAATGAAAAGCGAAACAAACAAAATAAAGCGAAAAGAAAGAAAAGATAAATGAAGAAAAGATATTTTATTGATGGAATTCAAAACAAGCATTTTTATTGATGATGGTGTCATTGAAAATAAAAACATGCATGCCCTAACAAACTATCCTGAGGCCTTGGGCAGAGCCAAAGGGGTGCATTACAATCATTACTTTGAACTAAAAGTGATGGGCAAGTCGACAGCTTCCCAATTTTTGAGCTCTTCTTTAGCAAGGCAACGACGGACTAAGCTGGTACCGCCTTCTTCATCCTCTAAACCATCCTCAACAGCAGTAATTTGATCTGGGTCTAGTAACCCTGCACTCTTGAAGCTCTGACGGATGTCACAGATGGGGATCCTCTTTGACTGTGGGTTCTGGCCTCTCAGCTTGGCTAACCACTCACCTCTTCTCTCTTCAGCCAACTTCTTCCTTTCAGCCTCACTTGGGTGGTATCCCAACCCGCAAGCGACCACTTGTTTTTTTCACCGACAGAGCGGGGCGAGAATTCCTTGTCCTACTTTTCCCAAACCACGTCCCGGCTGGTATCTCTGAGCCATCATAATCCTCGCAACCATCTCTTCATCTTTCGACAACAATTTTATCATCGACCACAAAATTGACTCTCTGATGCAGAGAGGAAGGAATGGCTCCCGCCATATGAATCCATGGCCTTCCGAGCAGACAGCTATATGACGAGGAGATGTCCATGATTTGAAAGTTATCGCAGAATGTCTCAGGCCCTATCTGAATGGGGAACTCCATCTCCCCTATTACCTCTTTCTTCGATCCATCAAACGCCCTCACCAATGTCGAGCTAGGCTTCATGAAAGAGCAATCCACATCCAACTTGCTTACAGTGGACCTTGGCATCACATTTACAGAAGAGCCATTATCAATCAGGACACGAGCTAGCACGAAATCCCCACATTTAATAGAGATGTGTAGGGCTTGGTTGTGTTTCCTTCCTTCTGGGGGAAGTTCGTCATCAGCAAAAGTCACATGGTTCGCAGCCACGATATTCCCGACTATTTCGTCAAATTGGCCCACGGAAATATTCTGAGCAACGTGAGCCCCATTCAGTACTTTCATCAGGGTAGTTCGATGCGCTTCTGAACTTAGCAACAATGACAACATTGAAATCTTTGCTGGGGTTTGATTCATCTGGCCAACCACCTTATAGTCACTTTGCCTTACAATCTTTAGGAACTCATCAATTTCCTGTTCTGCCACTTTCTTTTTCTGAGCATTCTCCGCTTCTTTATTTTTCCCTTTACGAGCCCTGTCTTCAGCTTCTTTGGATGATTCACCCCGAACGAACTCGGGGGCATATATACGGCCACTCCTTGTAATTCCACTTGCCCCGGTTATATTGGTAACAACAGAGGTGTTTGGAGAACACTCTACTGGAGGCAGAGTATTGTATTTCCATGGCACCGCACTGTCCTTCTCATATGGGAATGGAGCAGGAATCTCAATAACCACAGGCTGAGGCTTGACTTGGGCTGGTTTTGGATTGTACAATATCTCAATTGGCTTTCTAGCCTCTTTACCATCATTAAAATGCAACATCAACACACTTTCTTCCTTTTCAACCACTCCCACTTGAACCACATAACGATCCATCAAGTCTTGCAGCACTGACTTGAAAACTTCACAGGCACCTACACATAAAGGATCGGCACATACACAGCCTTTCTTGATAACACCACAACGACACAGCTCGACATGTATATTTTCCAGAGGAGTCTGGATACACTTAACATCTTTTATCATTGTCTGTCCCACAAAATCTTCTACTGCATTAGCGGATGGCGTCCCATGCTCCGGCAAGGGGTTTACAGTTGTGCTTGGACTATTCTGCTTGAAAGAGAGCCAGTTGGCGTCAATCAAATCCTGGACTACATGTTTGAAAGCCTTGCAGTCTTCTACCGTGTGACCGACCCCTCCATTATGAAAGTTACAGGTAGCATTAGCATTGTATCCCCTAGGAAAGGGAGGTTGCATAGGCTTCATGGGGCGAGTATTGATCAAATTCTTTGAGACAAGGTGATTGAACAGCTTAGTATAGGTCATGGGAATCGGATCAAAACTAGCACGCCTCTTCTGCTGATAGTTCTGGGCTCTGTGACCTGAATTAGTTTGATGTGGCTGAGCTGGAACAGGAAATGGCACTGTTTGTTGTGGAGAGCTGAAAGATGGGCCTCCCCCTGCAGTAATAACATTGGTTTCCCCTTCTTTCTTCTTGGGGAAGTTGGAAAAGGGTTTCTTTTGTCCACTAGAATTGCTAAAACCTCCAGCAATCTTTCCGCTGCGCAATCCGTGCTCCAATCGTTCTCCAATGACAACCATATCTGAGAAACTGGATGAACACTCCCCACCAACCTATCATAATATAGCCCTGGAAGAGTTTCCATAAACATGTACACCATCTCCTTTTCAGTCAATGGCGACTTCACCTGAGCAGCTATGCTCCTCCATTTTTGAGCATATTCTTTGAATGATTCTCTATCTCCTTTACTCATGTGCTGTAATTGAGACCGATCGGGAGCAAGGTCCATGTTATACTGGTATTGTTTCAGAAATGCTTCAGAGAGATCCTTCCAACTGTGAATGTCGGAGGATTGTAGCTGCATATACCAATCTAATGATGCCCCAGTCAAACTGTTCTGGAAATAGTGAATGAGCACCTTGTCATCATGAGCATAAGCGGCCATTTTTCTAACATACATCATCAAATGGCTAGATGGACACCCAGTGCCGCGATATTTATCAAAGCCAGGTGCTTTGAATTTAGGAGGGATGACAACATCTGGGACAAGGCACAAATCTCGGGCATCCATGGCTCTAGTACCCGATCCTTCCATAGCTCTTAAACGCTCTTCAAGCAAGTGATACCGATCCCTATGCTGAGTGTTCTCAAACAAATGGCCTTGTGGATAGTTCCCCAGACTGTGATAATAACCCCCATACTGAGCAGGGTTCCCCATATGATGGACAGTATTATGAGGATTTACGGCAACTCCTAGAGTAGGACTAGGTGAACTTCTTGGCAACACAATACCGAGACCAGGAGTATGAATTTGTGGTCTAATAGAAGCTCCGCTAGGTATAACCGTGGCAGGTTGACTCGACCCCACAGGAATAGCTTCAGCAACGGACGGCACATAGCCCATTGGCATCCCCCAGGGATATGCCTGTGCATTCGGGTGACTCTGTCCGCTCACCCCTGGAGAATGGGCAAAGTGACTGACCCCTGGTCCAGGAGGAGTGTGAGTAGTTGCAACTTCAGCGGTCACCAGAGGAGAAACGAAAGTAGCAACCCCATCAGGATTCACAACAGAGGCAGCCCCAACGGCGGCTCCACCCCTCAGATTCTGTAGCATACTCATTACTTCGGCCATCTGTGCTTCCATAGCCTCAACTTTAGTGTTCAAAGCCTGATTCTCCTGAGCCAGCTGCTCAGGGTTAAGAATCTCCACAGCCAACTCGTCTTGAATCGGGCAGTCCTCAATCTCGAAATCCTGATTGCTAGCCATCAATCTTGCTTGTAGACGGGTGTAATATCGGTGTTGGCGAACCAGCTTGCCTTTCTTTTCTGTTGGTAGAACATCTTTATGAGTACAAGTATGAATGCGTAAATGAATGTGATGCATATGCACATGACTTTATGTTATTTTAGCCCGGGAATCGTGAGATAACTCGCTCTTGTCATAAGCAAAGATCAAAACATTTTAAAAGCGTAACGAGAATTGGAATCAACAAGCGATATGAGCATACTTCATTCGAGTTTTAAACCATTCATATGAAAGAAAAAGAGTACAATACCATTAAGAGTGCAATACAATATAAAGAAAAATACAAAGCTCTTAGAAAATTACAATATTCCAAAGAAAAATTACAACTTCCTAAAGAACATTCTAAAAAGAACATATGGCCTTCAACTTCTCTTTCTTTTCTCTTTCCTTGCTTGCAGCAGCGGCTCCCTCAGCCTCTTCCATGAGCTACTCAGTCAGGGCCTTGCAGAAGTTCACAAACTCATACACATGTACTGGGGTATTGAAGGGAAGCATCTCAGCCTCAGCCCTCCTTAGCCTTTTGGGGACATCCCTTACAGCTTGATTAGCTAGCCATGCCAACTTTGAAAATTTACCCCTCCAAAGTTGTACCTCATCTCTTAGCTCTTTAACAATCTCTTGCTCTTCTATCTTGCCAATTAGTGCTAGGAAACGCTGCTCTCAGTACTGGCTCTCCGCTTGCATCTGCCTATAAGACTCCCCTAGGTTCCAGAGATTCTCTTTCAGTTCATCAGATCTTCCTTGCTCATACCTCATCATTTCTTGATATTCCCTGAGAACATTCTCAATGGAATTTCTTTCTTGTTCAAGACTCCTCAGCTGACTTTTCAACTCCACCACCAAGTGAGGTTCTTGTCTGGGCTCAGTCGCCACAATCTTCCATTCTTTGGCTTCTTCAAGGGCCTTTCTTGTTTTCTGCTTGTATCTTTGGAGTTCATTTCTAGCCCCCCTTAGGTATTTCTGAATTTCTAGTTTACTCTTCTCTTCCGCTTTGAATCGCTTGACACTCTCCTCAACAGCTATCATCTTAATCTCATTCTCTTCCTCTAACTTCCTTTTTTGTAGGGTTACTTTCTCCAACTCTGCTTGCAACGCCCTTTTTTCTTCCTCTGCTTTTGCTAAGGCAGATTTAACCTCATTCAACTCCTCAGGGGTAGGAAGGCGAGGCTCTGGCATCTCTTTCTCGACTGGTAGTGCTTCCAGGGTAGGTGGACGAGCACTTTGGATCCTTTCATGCAACCATTGGTAAAAAGTGACATCACCAACCTTTTTCATGAGCTCATCTTTGTCTTTACGGACCACAGTCTCCCATGCCTTTGAGATTTTCCGAAGTAAACCCTTGTTCTTTGGATCTTCCCTGTCAAGAAAAATGGGAGCCAACATGTCTTCAGTAGGCATATTCCTCATAGTTGACGCAGCCTTGAGTACCCATTAGGGGCACATTCTGAAAGTCTCCACACTGAAACACAACGGAGGGTCTGTTCTTCCAACATGAATGAGTGAACCAGCGGACCTTGAGGGCATTAAGACTCCCTAAGGTATGCACCCACTCCTGAGCACTTTTGACCTCTACCTCACAACTCAAGGCATAACCCAACAGATCTGTAGCTTGCCCCTTGTGAGCAATGACATGGTTGAGGAACCAGGCATATAATACATGAAGAGAGCAGGAAATCTTCTTTTTCCCCAACACCCGATGATGAGTAAAGGAGTAGTAAGTGTCTGCAAGGACGGCTGGTACTGGGTTGATTGGATTATCCTTGCTTATGAAGGCTAAGAACACCCCAATGGCAGTCTCATCAATGAACTTCTCAATTTGTGGGAAAAGGACAATCCGAAAATGGTTAGTGCGATGAATCTTGAAGGGACCCCATCGTTAGCTTGAGCATGTGACCTCATTAAGTCTTCAAAATAACTCGGTGGAAACCCCATTATACGGTTCTTTTCTCTTTCTGAGCTCTAACTCCCCACTCCAACTTGCAATAGCAAAGAGAGTCTTTTATCTCGAATATTGATGCCCCCAGCATCGATAGGCGTCGCCTCCGACCTAGAGAAACCCAAAATTTGCTCATACTCCTCTAAAGTTGGTGAGAGTTGGAAATCATTGAAGATGAAACAGCGGATATCCGGATCATAGAACTGACTGAGGGCTTTCACAGCATTTTCTTGAAGATCCAATTGTAGCAACCGAAGAATATTCCCATAAGCCTTTTCAAACATCCCACGCTCATCCGCCCCCATTAGAGAGGCGCACTCTGTCAAACTGGTCACATATGCTTTCTTTACTACTGGAAATCTCGAACATAGCATACCCTCGCTCCTTGATCCCATGTTATCTCGTTTTTCGCGCCTATGACAAGATTCCAAGTTACTCCAAGATCACCGGAAAATAATTTAGATGCATGAAGAATGCTATATGAAGTCCCTTTTTTTTTAGAATTTTTCTTATATAATGCATGATGTTATGATGCAAAGTGCGGATGATGAGGATGCTTTTTCATGTTATTTACATAAAGAAAAATATTTACAAGTAGTGGTTTGAAAATTTAGGGCAGTATACCCTACATGCCACCTCATATAGGTATTTATGAAAGAGAAGGAAAAAATATATTCTTTTTGATTTTGTTGTTGTTTTTTTTTTTGAAAATTGTTGAAGGAAAAGAACTAAACTAGATGTAGTAATGTAACACACAATTTTGGAAACGCCCTTGTGACCTAAAAAGGGGGTGAGACTTACGATCTAGGGCAATTTAAAGGGTAATCCTCCCATGTAGCTCTATTCACTCCCTCACAAGGCCACCAGAGCCACAGTCCCTTTCACAAAACTCCCCACAAATGCAACAAACTGCTAGGTGTGAGGCATCGTGAAAGAGCACAACTCTGGTTGAAACTTTCGCAAGTAGCCAAACGGACAAAGGTCCTGATGGGCCCTCACTACTCGAATCCACTCTCCTAAATTTTTGCAGACCTGGGTTATGGTCCCACTCAAAACATGTAATCACAAGGTATAAGTGTAGTGTGTCTCAAGGGCATTTTCCCTAGCACTACCCCACCTGAAATGAAAACCAGAGCAGTCCAGACAATAGCAAGTAATAGCATATTGTCTATCCTAGGGTTTAATATCAATCAAATACAACTAACCTAGGGTGCCAACAACATTGCACATCTTACCTCAAGAAAGGGAGCAAAGAAGAAGGGGACATGATAAGAGAGGGAGGCAAAGCAAGATATCCAAATCAATCACACAAACCACACACTTAATTAATTAGGCTTGACCCACTTTTTAAAGAAAAATGTTTTTTCTTTTTTTTTAGTCCCCAGTGAAGTCGCCAGCTGTTGCACCCCGAAAAATCTGGCTTGGGTTTCTCAATGTAGAACGTGGAAATTTTTTGAAGCCGCCACCAATATTTTAATTTTAAGACCAAAACATTGAAAAAAAGGTCTTTTGAACAAGGCGGATGGTCTTTCGAAAACTAGAGATATGGGTCCGGGGGTCGATTACGTGTGAGGAAGGTACTAGCACCGCACACGTCCTTTCTACCGAAAGGGAACCTCTAACTAAATGTGTGGTTTTAACGTTTGATTTGAAAAATACCTAGATTTGCCTATTTATTTCTCTTTTGAAGATAAATGGGAAAACTTAATGAAAATTTTTATTTTTAGCGCTTGACGAGAATTGGCTTCTCGCTCCTACGTATCTCCTAGTGCGATGGAGAATTCAAAGCTACGTAGTTCTTGGTTGTCATGAAAAGGTTTTTGTTTTTTATCTTTTTAGTGAGTTTTCGAAATAGGACGAGTATTCAGCGAATGATTAAAACTAACAGAGGTTATGGGTAACCACCGCTAAGTACTCTTGAAAATGAGAGTCACTACCACTGGTCAGACGAACGAAGGTTCTGATTGACTGTTAGTAGCAACTCGTTTTTATTTGTTCTTTTGAAAATGGTTTTTGAAAAAAAGATTGATTGGCACGAATGATCAAACTAACAGAGGTTATGGGTGATCACCGCTTTATTGTTCTTTTGGGAAAAGACATTGCCACTAATGACTAGACGAACAAAGGTTCTGATTAGCCAATAGCAACAATGGTTTTAAAAACGATTCTTTTTGTTATGAACAATGCTAACGTTTATGGTTGCGAGAAGAATTTTTTATTTGTTGCGCTTGACGAGAACGTGGCACGCTCCTACGTATCCCAAATGGGAATCAAAGCGACGTAGTTCTATTAGTTGAAAATATTTTTGAAAGGGTAAGAGCTTTCATAATGACCAAGCAAGCTGAGGCTTTGAGTGATCGTTACTAATAACTCTTGATAGCATTCATGACAATCAAACAAGCCAAGGCTTTGGGTGATAGTCACTAATAACTTGTATTAATTAAAAAAAAAAGAGTTTGAAAGATTTTTGGAAAAAAGGAGTGTGAGATAGTAAAAAGGGGTATAACTAATTACAGGGGGTTGTATTATTAACGGAGGGAGGTATTATTAGTAATCTGATGTAAAAAAAACTAAAAAAACCAAGCCCATTGCACAGCTGCGAACCAAAAACAGAAAACCCTAAATCACTTTCCCCTCATGCGCGCCGTTCATTCCATAAACAGAGAAAGAAAGAGAGAGAGAGAGAGAGAGAGAGAGAGAGAAACGAGAGAAGGGAGAAGAGGGAATTCGAAGAGAGAGAGAGAGCGATCGAGAGAGAGAGATCGAAGGCGAGTGAGGGAGAGAGGGAGAGAGAGAGAGGATACCGTGAGAGAGAGAGACGAACGGTGCGACGGTGAGAGGGTGAAGCTCACGGTGGTCTGAGCGGCGCGCGACGGAGGGGCAACGATGAGGAAGGAAGATCGCGAATGGTGGTTCGGTTCTGTGTTTGGCGTTTGGTGGTGTTTTCGGTGGTGACGGCGGTAGTCACGGCGGCGCGCGGTGGCAACTACTTCTGGTGGGTTTCTCCTTTCTCTTTTATGGTTATGTTTTCTCCCTCTGTATGCATTGTTGGTTTGGAATGGGGGTGAGAATGGTTTTGGTTGCTGTGTTTTGTGCTCTGTGAGCTTGCTGCTATGTGTTTGGTTGCAGCTCTTTTCCTTTCTCAGTTTTCTGTTTTTCCCCTGTTGTGCGTGTTGCTACTTCTGTATATCAGTGTGTGTTTTAGTGTGGTTGTTCTATCTGTTTGTGCTTTTTTCCTCTGCTTCAGTGTATATGTTTTTTTTTTCTATGTGTTTGCTGTTTTCTCCCCTTTGATTTTCGTTTTCTTCTCCCTTTGTGTTTTCAGTGTGTGTTTTCGGTTTTTTTGTTGTTGCTGCTACTGTGTTTGAATCTGTGTGTATTGTGTTTGTGTGAGTTGATTTGAGGTTGAGGAAGGTGAAGCTGAAGCTGAAAATTTTCTCAGTATTGTTGTTTTTTTTCTTCCCCCTCGTTCCCCCTCTCACAGTTGTATTTGAAGCAAAACTTGTATTGAAAACTGAAATGATGTGTCACTTTCTTGCTTGTATTTGTTCAAGTAATTTCCCTTTTGGTGTATGAAATTTTCTGCTCAAATTTATCTTCCCCCAAGTCTCTTATGCATTCATCAACTTAGCCTTATTTGACTATTATTCAACTGCCTAATCTCCCTACTTGTGTATGTGTGCAGAAAAAAATTACAAGAGGAAGAGGTCCTCCTACTTAGAGCTTTGGAGCCTATGTCTATGGCTGCCACAAATTGGATTCTTGCTCTTGTTTTTACTGTGATGTTGGCTGGTGTTGTATTCCACGCACGCAACACCCTTCATGTGTCCCTTTCTTTGTATTTTTTATATTTTTTGATTATTGTAACAACAACAAAAAAAATATGGTGATAAAACCACTTAAATCTATTATTTATGTAATTTTCCAATTATGTGCTCTCTCTTTTTTTATATCTCTTGTTTAACTATAAAATAACGCGAAAGTGACCCAAACGAACAGAATAACGTATTTAACGACTAAAACACGCAAAACACGCAAAAGTTGCATATTCTCATAATTTTTCCAAAGACATCAAAACACCGTTAAACATTGAGTATTCACAATAGTACAAATTAAATAAGACAAGTGACTAAAAGAAGGCGGACAAAATTGGGGTATGACACTCACTGACCTCCAGATGCAAATGCACTTTGGCACAGGTCTTTGACCTCGGATGCATATATTTTTTCTTTGCACTTTTGCACGAGTTCGCTTTTTGAACTATCCTCCAGATACATTTATTCTGCATGGCACAGTCTTTGACCTCCGGATGCATTCATGTACTTAAAGCACGTGTATAGTTTCAAAAGATTCAGGATATGGCTTTGTCCACATTTTTGTATTCTTTTTCTACATTGTTTACTCTTTACACTTTTGAAATTCAGCCTTTGTTTTCATAAAACACCCCCAAACTTAATTCTTTAAGCTCTTCTTTCTTTTTAGTAAAGCTTTGTTTTGACCTAAGCTTACCAAAAATTCCCCTTGCATCAGATTGATCTTTAAATAGCAAGGTTCTTTTCACAAACTCAGTTTTGAAGTGTTGAAGTAAAAATAATTTTGGTTTTTTCTAAGAAATAAGGCTTCTTTTTTTTTTCTTTTTCATCATTGAAATTCCATCCATAGGGCTTTCACCATATTTTTGAAAAACTGATCTTTTCTACTAAAATATTTAGATACTACTTTGCTAAGTACATCTAATATTTAAACAAACTATAAACTACTTTAAAACATATATATTTACTATATAAAACATATTAAATTTAAACACACAACATATTAGATAAAAAATATATTAAAACATAACATGCAAGATATGCAAGATAAATCCCCCCCAAACTTAAGGGATAGCAGTGTCCACACTGCTAATTTGTTCAGAAAATACAAACCATATTTGTTCAAAATAGGGGAGAGGGATTAAATACAACCAGGGAAATAGTTCAGATAGAAACAAAACAAGTTATAGCAGTTTATGTGAAAACTTGTAAATGATACTCATTTCTTGGCTCCACTCCTGATTCTGGTGCTATGCCTGCTTGGAGGAGTGTGTTTCACCTTCTGCTTCTTTTCTTTGGGTGGCTTGCTTGGTGTTTCTTTCTGTAGGTGTGAGATGCACCTCCTACTTACAGTGTATTAGCAGAGGCTGTCTGCGCATCGATGCGGTGCATCGATCTTCGATCGATCGATTTTCTTCCTCTTTGGTGTCAATTTAGATTGCCTTCCTGCAGGTGTCTTGAAGAATTTCTGAGTGTTGTGCAATGCATCTCTCTTCTGTTGAGCCATTTGTTCCAGAACAAGTTTGATTGTTGCCTCATCATGCATTGTTGTTGCCTGTTGTGATGCAGCAGCATGTGATGCAGGAGCATCACTCTGCATCTCTACAGTTTGAGCTACAGGCTCCTGTGCAGATGATTCTTCTCCTTTGTCTTCTTTGTTGAGTCCTTCTTCTTCTCTTTCCTGCACAATCTCATTCTCAAGAGCAGAAACAACATTAGAAGTAATGTTACTTGGGTCAGAATGTACTGTTTGTTCTGTTTGTGTTTCTGGCATAACAGGTGGTGGTTCAGAGATGGTTTGTTCTGTGTGAGTTGTTTTCTCTGGTTCATTTCTTGGAGTGGGTGGTGGAGGGGTTGTTTGTGGTGGTGATAGGACTGGTGGATCATTGAGGGAGGGTAATGGTGATTTTGGGATGGAGGATGATTCTTGGTTTGGTGAGATGATAGGTGTTTTGGTAATTGGTGAAGTATGAGGGGTTTCTTTCTGGGCTTGTGGTGTTTGTTTGGCATATTTTTGTCTAGCAATTTCTTCTAGGATCACACCTCTAGCATGTTCCTCCTCTTGTTCATCAATTTCCTCATCACTCTCTTCTTCTTCAACTTCTTCTATTTCCTCATCCATTTGTTTCTCTAACTCCTCATCCTCATAGTCTGTGTCATACATTTCCTCCACAACAGGTTCTATTACAACCTTTTTCTTTCCTTTTGATTGCTTCCTAGGTACCTTCTTCTCGGTACTAGGTTCCTCTACTTTCTCCTTTCCTTTACCTTCCTCCTCACCTCTTCTCTCTTCTTCCTATCTTTCGACTCTCAATACCCAACTTGGGAATTGGGGGCATTCACTTGGCCCACAAGATCAAATATCTTGTCAAAACCAATTGAAGCCAATCATGTTGATCATTCATAAACTTCAGATGCGCCCGCTTCTCGCATGTAATGCTCTTGCATTGCAAAGTGGGGCCTCTTACATTTCTCAATCTCTCCTTCATTTCAGCATTCAAATTACCATGTGGGAATTTCCTTTGTTCATTAGAAGCTATTGGGACACCTTCTTTCATGCATATTTCAGTAATGAGACAAGGGAAAAACAGAAATCCCTTTGATTTTGTTGAGCATGCAAGAATCTCTCTAGCAACCAATCTACCTATATCAACATTTCCTTCGGAGAGAATTGTATCTAACAAGATCAATCTCTCTTTGGTCATTGAATATGTGTGTGATGTGGGCAGAATTGAAGTTGCTACAAATAAATGCCAATTTCCTAATGTATCAATTAAATAATTGCTTCTAAGCTTAATTTCATTTGGTGAAATTTTTTCCCAAACAGACCCTGGTATAGCAATCCTATTTCTCAGTTCTTCCATTTCTTTCTTAAAGGCCTTGGCCACTTTGTTTTCAAATTCATTCCCATTACACTTCAGCATATAATGTTCATTCAATTTCTTGGCATGGAAGTGTACAAGTTTACCTCTCACCATGGAAGTGTAGGAATGCTCTATTTCCTCATCCATTTGTTTCTCTAACTCCTCATCCTCATAGTCTGTGTCATACATTTCCTCCACAACAGGTTCTATTACAACCTTTTTCTTTCCTTTTGATTGCTTCCTAGGTACCTTCTTCTCGGTACTAGGTTCCTCTACTTTCTCCTTTCCTTTACCTTCCTCCTCAGCCTCTTTCTCTTCTTCTTCCTATCTTTCAGCTCTCAATACCCAACTTGGGAATTCAGGGGCATTCACTTGGCCCACAAGATCAAATATCTTGTCAAAAACCAATTGAAGCCAATCATGTTGATCATTCATAAACTTCCAGACTGCCCTCTGCTTCTGCATGTAATGCTCTTGCATTGCAGGTGCAGGGCCTCTTACATTTCTCAATCTCTCCTTCATTTCAGCATTCAAATTACCAGGTGGGAATTTCCTTTGTTCATTAGAAGCTATTGGGACACCTTCTTTCATGCATATTTCAGTAATGAGACAAGGGAAAAACAGAAATCCCTTTGATTTTGTTGAGCATGCAAGAATCTCTCTAGCAACCAATCTACCTATATCAACATTTCCTTCGGAGAGAATTGTATCTAACAAGATCAATCTCTCTTTGGTCATTGAATATGTGTGTGATGTGGGCAGAATTGAAGTTGCTACAAATAAATGCCAATTTCCTAATGTATCAATTAAATAATTGCTTCTAAGCTTAATTTCATTTGGTGAAATTTTTTCCCAAACAGACCCTGGTATAGCAATCCTATTTCTCAGTTCTTCCATTTCTTTCTTAAAGGCCTTGGCCACTTTGTTTTCAAATTCATTCCCATTACACTTCAGCATATAATGTTCATTCAATTTCTTGGCATGGAAGTGTACAAGTTTACCTCTCACCATGGAAGTGTAGGAATGTTCTGTTCCTTCTTGTGGTGTGATTCCAGCATAGAATTCTCTCACTATGTCTTCAATGTAGCCTCCTCTTGGTAGCACAAAGTGGTCCCAATTGAGATTGGCCACTGTTGACATGAATGATGGGCTAGCCTTCTTCAAAGCATACCCTCTCTCGGGTAGCAAATGCATGTTCCAGAAATGAACATTTTCATCGGTTCTTGCTGTTGATTCCTTGGCTTTGCCTTTCTTGGTTGATGATGATCCTGCATGCATGACTTTCTTCTCTTTCTGGAGAGTTTTGGCCTGCTTGCCTGATGATTTCTGTGCTGATTGCTTCTTCACCATTTTGATTGCTTTCAATTTCTAGGTTTTTTGATTGTTTTGTGATTGAGGAAATTTTAGAGATGAGAATGTGAAGGGTAGTTTGTGTTTCAGATGAGAGAAATTTGTGAGATTTTGCGAATGAAGGGGTAACGGTAACAAGTTTAAGGCTTTATGTTTCAGGAAGAAGGAAGTTAGTGGATGTATTAGGTAGCCGTTATGCATTGTGTGCTGCGCATGCATCTTGCCATGTGTCATCTTAGGCTACCAATGCTTCATTAATCTTGCTTAACCTCCCTTTGATCTTCCTGAAGCCTTATAACTCACACTTAATCAATTTCTTCAAGTTTTTAAATTTCTAATGCAGGGCATATTTTTCTTCAATGCAGGTGCATTTGATGCAGCTGCATTAGTTTCCTGCATTTCTGCAAAACAACTAAAAACATAAATTTGCACAAAAATAATTAAAAACAATGGGTTGCCTCCCATCAAGCGCTTGTTTTAAGAGTCTTGTCAGCCTGACTACCTCTTTTCACTTAGAGATTTTGCAAATGGGTGGTGGTTTTGTCTCTCACCACATGTTCACCATAGTACATCTTGACTCTCTGACCATTCACTTTGAAGACAGTATTTGAGGTTTTATCAAATAAATCTATTGCTCCATGTGGATAAACCTTTATCAACTTATATGGTCCTGACCACCTTGATCTAAGTTTTCCAGGAAATAGCTTCAACCTAGAGTTGTATAGCAGAACTAGTCCTCCTTCTCTTAGTTCTCTTCTGTGAATTTTCTTGTCATGCCATTTCTTAGTCTTAGCTTTGTAAATTTCAGCATTCTCATAAGAGATTTGCCTAATTTCTTATAGCTCATCAAGCTCTAACATTCTCTTTTTACCTGCCTTGTTCAGATTGAAATTGAGCTTCTTGATAGCCCAATAGGATTTGTTTTCCAATTCTACAGGTAAATGGCATGCTTTTCCATAGACTAATTTGTAAGGGGACATTCCTAAGGGTGTTTTGAATGATGTTCTATATGCCCATAAAGCATCATCCAAATGTAAAGACCAATCTTTCCTATTTGGACTAACCATTTTTTCTAGCATTCTCTTAATTTCCCTATTGGATAATTCTGCTTGTCCACTAGTTTGAGGATGATAAGTTGTAGCTATCTTATGCTTAACTCCATACTTAGCTAGAAGGTTTTCTATGATCTTATTGCAAAAGTGTGAACCTTCATCATTAATGATAGCTCTAGGAGTTCCAAATCTAGTGAATATATTTCTTTGAAGAAACTTACTCACTGATTTAGCATCATTTTTAGGTAATGCTACTGCCTCTACCCATTTGGACACATAATCAACAGCTACTAAGATATATAAATTGCCAACAGAAGGTGGAAAAGGTCCCATGAAATTCATGCCCCAAACATCAAATAATTCAATTTCTAAAATATTTGTTCTAGGCATTTCATGCTTATCGAGAGATATTTCTGCTCTTTGACATTTATCACGAGATTTGACCATAAAATAAGCATCTTTAAATAAAGTAGGCCAAAAATAACTTGATTTGTAATACCTTAGTTTGTTGTTCTAGTGCTTCCAAAGTGTCCTCCATAAGGTGCGAGAATGGCAATGCGAATAATCGCTTGTTGCTCCTCTTCAGGTATGCATTTCCTCATTAATTGATCAGGGCACATCTTGTAAAGGAATGGATCATCCCAATAGTATTGTTTAACTATGTGGAAGAATTTTCTCCTTTGTTGATATGTCATATTCACTGGTACTACTTTGCTTGCAAGGAAATTTACAATATCAGCAAACCATGGTGCAGATGCATTAGATGCTCCTACATTGCTTATAGCAAATGCAGTTTCATGTTTTGCATTGACTGTGATTGCCAATAGTTTCTCATCTGGAAAGCTTTCCTTGATTTCTTGTGTACCAAGTGATTCTCCTTCAATCCTTGAAAAATGGTCTGCT
Organism: Oxytropis ochrocephala; assembly: GCA_020916435.1. Classification (NCBI taxonomy): domain Eukaryota; kingdom Viridiplantae; phylum Streptophyta; class Magnoliopsida; order Fabales; family Fabaceae; genus Oxytropis; species Oxytropis ochrocephala. The sequence goes on along the minus strand of CM037090.1, from coordinate 55,205,473 downwards.
ACTTGGTTTTCTACTCCTTTCTTGTCTCTTATTTCTAAATCAAATTCTTGTAGGAGTAAAATCCACCTTATCAGCCTTGGCTTTGCATCCTTCTTTGAAATTAGATACTTAATGGCAGAGTGATCAGTGTAAACAATAATTTTAGTGCCAACTAAGTAAGATCTAAATTTTTCAAATGCAAATACCACAGCTAATAATTCCTTTTCTGTGACTGTGTAGTTAACTTGAGCTTCAATTAATGTCTTGCTAGCATAATAAATGGAATGAAAAACCTTGTCATACCTTTGCCCTAGGACTGCTCCTACTGCAAAGTCACTAGCATCACACATTAATTCAAATGGCCTGCTCCAATCCGGAGTTACTATAATTGGTGCTGTCACCAATGCTTTTCTACGCTTGTCAAAAGCTTCTATACAAGACTTATCAAAGTTAAATTCTACATCATGTTGCAGAAGCATACATAATGGTTTTGAGATTTTTGAAAAATCTTTGATAAACCTTCTATAAAAATCAGCATGGCCTAAGAAGCTCCTGATACCTTTGACTGTATTTGGTGGTGGAAAATTTTCAATGACATCAACTTTAGCTTTGTCTACCTCTAAACCTTTCTTTGAAATTCTATGTCCTAGCACTATGACCTCTTGTACCATGAAATGGCACTTTTCCCAGTTTAAGACTAAATTTGTTTCTTCACATCTCTTGAGAATTTGTTCCAAGTTTGTTAAGCAAACTTGAAATGTTTCTCCAAAGATAGAGAAATCATCCATGAATACCTCCATTGATTGCTCAATGAAATCTGAGAATATAGACATCATGCATCTTTGGAATGTAGCAGGTGCATTACATAAGCCAAATGGCATCCTTCTAAAAGCAAAGGTTCCATAAGGGCATGTAAAGGTGGTTTTGTGTTGATCCTTAGGCTCAATGGCTATTTGATTATAGCCTGAATAGCCATCTAGGAAACAATAAAATTCTTTCCCTGCTAGTCTATCTAACATTTGGTCTATGAATGGTAAAGGAAAGTGATCCTTTTTGGTAGCTTTGTTGAGTTTTTCGTAATCCATACTGATTCTCCTCCACCTGTGATGATTCTAGTTGGTATCAACTCATTCTTTTCATTGGCTATTCTTTGTCACACCCCCTTTCTTTGGTACACATTGGACAGGGCTTACCCAAGCACTATCTGATATGGGGTATATGATTCCAGCATCTAGCCACTTTATGATTTCCTTCTTCACAACCTCTTTCATAATAAGATTTAGTCTTCTTTGACTCTCTATGCTGTTTTTGGAATTTTCTTCCAAAATGACTCTATGCATGCATATAGAAGGACTAATTCCTTTGATATCTGCCATTTGCCAACCTATAGCTTTGGTATACTTCTTTAGAGTACTAATGAGATCACTCTCCTGTTTTGATGTTAAATCAGAAGCAATGAGAACAGGTAAAGTCTCATTTGTTCCTAAGAAGGCATACTTAAGGTGTTCAGGCAGTATCTTCAATTCTAACTTAGGAGGATGTTCTATTGAGGGTAAGTTCTTCTTGAGAATTGGATCCTCAAGATTGAGTGGTTCATAAGTTCTAGCCCATACCTCCTTACAAGAGTTTTCTATTGGCAGATTTTCTTTTTCTAGTATTTCATCATTGTAGCGACCGAAAAATCCGGGAAAGGATTCTTCGAAGTGTTCAAAGGAAGTCGCCACCAAATTTTAGTTTAAGGGCAAATTCGGAAAATCCCTTTTAGGTTTAAGATAAGGCATTGTTAGGGTTCGGGAGTCGTTATGTGTGGGGAAGGTATTAGCACCCCACGACATTCATTGTCTAATTAATTAAGATTTATTGATAATTACCCTTTTATTTTAAAAAAGACTTATATAGATTTTTGGTTTTTAGTGCTTGACAAGAGTGGACTCTTGCTCCTACGTACCTCCAGATGCAATGGAGGAATCAAAGCTACGTAGTTCTTTCTGAAAAAGGTTTGTGGGTTGGTGTTTTTTAGTGTAGGGGTCCTAGGATTCCTTGAACTGTACAGCTCACTGATCTTGAGGACACTGACTAACCCGATTGTACAACCGACTTAGTCCCCTACTTTTTGAAAATAATTTTAGAGTTTTTGAAAGAAATTGGTTTGGTGTGAGGTGGGTCCGTTTTAGAATAGGTATTCTAGAACTCCTGATCTGCATGACTCATTAGTTCTAGAATTGACTACTAACCCGATTGTACAACCGACTTAGTCCCTATTTTTAGGAAAAATAGTTTATTCATATTTATTAAGTTTTCGTGGTTCTTCGAATCTATGCTGACTCATTGGCCCTAAAATAATGATTAACCCGGTTGTACAACCGACTTAGCCATTTATTTTTGGAAAAATGATCTATTTATATTTTATTAAGTTTTTGTAGGATTACTGAACTGTACAGCTCATTGGTCCTAAAATGATGACTAACCCGGTTGTACAACCGACTTAGTCTTTTATTTGATATTTGAAGAAATAAACTAATTCGTGCATAAAAAAAAGACAAAACTGATAATTAAATAAAGACTAGGCTAAAAATAAATAAATAAATAAATAAATAACTATATACATAAATAAATATGAATAGATATATACATAAACAATAAATAAATAAATAAATAAATAAATAAATAGATTATATTATAAATAAATGATAAATAAATATGTACATAAAAATAAACAAAATAAATACAAAACTAACCTGGACTCGACGAGTGTTAGGAACTGCACTAAGCAAACCAGGACTCTATCCGGTCCATTTTGACTTCAAGACCGCAAGAACCGTTTTGAGAATCGGAAAGCCGACTCAAAACGTCCAAATGATCAAAGACGGGCTCTTAGTGAAATGGGTCGCTATCGCTTTGACCCAAAAGATCACTTAACCCGTCAATGATCTCCCCTTTTTGAATTGGACAAATACTCCTTTTATAATCTTCACTCCACGCTTTTCTCTCTAAAACATTCGATGTGGGACTAATAATATAACTCAATTTCTGCCTAAGCAAGAAATTCATGTACACTACTGAGCCTTTAACCCACACGGTGATAATATCTTGCCAATTTAGATTTGATGACGGTGAGTGAATAACTTGCCCCTGTCTAGTGGTGACGAGCTAGGGGTGTAGAAGATGATGATCTGGGAATGCATTGGCTTTGGAATGAAAGGCGGAAAGCAAAAGACTTTGTCTCAACCCATAGAGTTTGGTGTTGCCCCATTTATGGTAAGGACAAGATTGCCCGACTAGAGTAGCAGCGTTTTACGGTAATGAGTTGAGAAATTGCCCCAGTATTGTTTTGTGGATATGAATATGACAAGGGATGAGGTGAGTGTAGGGAGGATTTCTCCAAGTAAAGGGTGAAGGGATTGCCCCACTTGGTAATGGGATTTCAAATGGTTGTTTTAGTGAGGTTGTGAAAGGTGACAGAGTTAGGGCTATGGGTTTTTTGAGTTGGTCTGGTATGTATGTATGTTTAGACTGGGTGTGGTGTGGGATGGACGTTTGGACACATTTCCCCACGCTTAAGTGGAACAAATGGTGAAAGGATTTCCCCATTTTGGGATCTAGGTGACGATCCTAGCATAAACCTTTTGGTTATCTTTAGAATGCTCTCAGACTATGATAGTCTTGAGTTTGCTATGATGAAAACTGCACTTGGTGATCACTAAACCTTGCCTTTATATCAATGGAACTTGAATGAACCTTTGGAGTGCAAGCCCTTTTTGATTTCTTTATTTTGAGTTTTTTTTTTTAGATACATTTTTTTTTGAGCAAACATATTGTAAATAAATAAATTTTTTGTCCTAAGATTAAAACTTTGAGAAAACAAAGGCAATCGGTCATTGATCGGAATGAACTCTAGAGGGTTGTAACGTGGCCGATGGTTTAGTGATTTATGAGGGAAATGATAATTGGGCTCAAAGTAGTGTTTGGGGATTGATGGGACCAATGATTTTTTATTGAGCGGTATGATTTGGCTAATGGTTAATGGTTTGTGAAAGAAGGGGTTATTAGGCTCAATGAAGTGTTTGATGATTGATGGGACAAATGATTTGGTGATGTAACTTGGCTAATGGTGATGATTTATGAAGGAAATGGTTGTTAGGCTCAAAGAGTGTTTGAGGTTTTATTGAGACAGTAATTGATGTTGCTAAGGGTTTGTGGAGGATAGGATATTGAGGCCAAAAGAAGTGTTTGAGGTTTATTTTAGACAATGATCTCTTTATGCTTTAATAGTGTGAAGCAACAGCTCACGACTTGTACTACTTTTGTCTTTGTTTTTTCTAATTTGTTTTTTTTCGGGATTTTTTAATCCACTTTTTGACTTCACTCTTTTGTGTTTTTTGTCTCTTTTTTGGCTGAGTGAGCTGATAAAAGTGATGCACCATTTTTGATGCGGAATCGATCATTGTCTAGGGTGATTGAGAGATTTTTAGGATTTTTGGCTTAAGGTGGGTGGTAAAGGATTTTTGAGGATATGGAAGGATGGTTCAACTTCATTTCAAATCATGATTGCTTGTTTTCTCAAAACATAACTTAAAGACGTTAATTTACTTATTTTATATACTTGCTCTTTTTTCTTTATTTCTCCTTTTTTGTGTGCCCTAATTTTTACTTAGGCCGCTCTTACGAGTTTTCAACCTAACGGGCCTTTTTGATTTTTTTTGTAAAGGACTTGCACCAAGGGAATACAATGTTGACAAGGTATTTTGGAGATCACAAATTTTCCCCAGTGTTAGGGTCTCAAGTGTTATTTCAATAGTGAGAACAAACCAAAAAGTCGACTAGTTAGGGGAGTATGTACTTTATGGTGGTCGTGGTGGGATAAGACTTGGACGGGGGATGATGACAATGTAGGGACATTAACTGACTCTGTAACACCCCGATTTTCGTGTGTCAGTTCTTTCAATATGTATTTGTGTTATGAACTATTTTATATTGATAAGATTAAATTATTTTAATTTATTGTGTGTTTGCGTTATTAAAATTAGTTGAAGTCACATTTAAATATATTTTTATAAGCTAATTGTGATATATGATTGTTATTTATATTTATACTTATTTATTTTAGTATTCTAGATGTTATTTACAATAGAGACTATTTTGGGATAATGAGTTGTTAAATTATTGTGGTTGTGAAATTAGGCTTTAAAATGATTTAAAATAGACTTAGAGTTGTTTTTACTCGCATACACCTCCTTGTCCTACTAAGCGCACCCAGATTCGACTCACTTAAGCCCATGCGCGTTATCCATTGTAACCCAGGCCGGTTCGTTCTTCTTCTCCCCGTGAACTTGCAAAGCGTGAATGAACCCTACCGCAACCTTCCTCGATTCGCGTTTTCTTCCCTTCACGCGGCGACTACGAAACTTCACCTTCCCATTCGAATTTCTCCCCGATTCCAATTATGGCGTTAGTTTGAATGATTATGGCCGGTTGTTGAGAAAAAGCTGCGCCATAAATCGCGTTCCATCTCTCTCTCAGTCGCGTTCTCACCCTCCCTTCCACGGCTAGCTCTGAAGTTCCACCCTCCCACTCGAAAATGGCTGCAGAGCACGATTATGAAGTCCGTTTCTTCAATTGTGGTCCTGTTTCTAGTCTCTCTTCACCCACGCCGCAGCGTAGCAATGGAGGACTCGCGGTGTTCTTTGTGTTTTTCGACTCAAAGCGCTCAAAGCGTAGTAGATGCGTCACGTTGGGCGCTTCGTGGTCATGTTGCCATTGGAAGCTTGTTGAGATCGATTTGAGTCGCCGGTTTCCGACTTGAATCTCGTTCGGTTACTTCCGATAGGTACTCCTTTTCCGAACATTAGTTAGTAATTTGTTAAACGAACGGTTACGTATTTCTAATTGGGTAATAAATTGATTGTTTTTGTATCTAATTGTATGTACGCGAGTCAAACATTCTGCCGTTGAAATTAGATCACGCTCGAGAGTTGTGGTGGCGTCCTTGCATTGTGTCAAAAGAAAGAAGGAAGGAAGAGAGGAGCTCGATTCTTTGTGGTTTCATTGGTGACTCGTAGAGAGGGCTCTGTTTTCGGTTTATTCGAGGTAAGGGGAGTTCCTTCTCATAGTCAATAGTTTATAAAGCTTGGGACCATAGGATTGAGTATTAGGATGTGTGTGATTGAATTGTTGTGTGCTAACTTGTTTGGTGATTATTATGATGAAGCGTGATGATTGGTGAGCGGTGTGAATAAATTGTTGATTTGATGAATTGTTTGCATAAATTGTTGACTAGGTGAATTACTTGAATAAATTGTTGATTTGGTGAAGTATTGACATGAATTGTTGATTGGGTGAATTAACTAATGAATTGTTGAGTAGGTGATTAGTAGACTAAAACCGAATTTGTAAATTCTAATCTAGGCGACGTTAAGGTGTTTATTTGGGTAATCTGATGAGAAGTAAATGAGAGGAATCATGGAGAATATTGGGTGTTGTTGAAATGCTAGAATTAAGGTGCATTAAGGGTAGTATGCATCTTTATTCTTTGTCGATGGGTTCTTTGGAGCAGGAGGAGGCGCCAAAATTCACTGAAATGGCGCCTGTGTGTGTGTCAAGAAGTGGTGTGTGTGTGGAGTGCGGGTAGGCGGGGAGGGCGCCAAATTCCCCCGAAAATGGCGCCTGTGTGTGTGTATTCTAGTGTGTCTTTGTGTGCGTGTAGTGCGAGACAGGGGGAGGCGCCAAATTCCCACGAAATGGCGCTGGGGTGTGGCAAATCTGTGTGTTCTTTGGTGGAAGGGTCTTTGTGCGGTGAATAGTGTGTGGGCGCCATTTGGCTGCCCAGGTGTGCTGTTTTGGCGCTAGGAGTGCAAGGGTGCCTAGGTGAGAGCCAAATTAGTCCCTAAGTGCTAAAATGATTATTATGGTGTCGAAATAGTCCTTAGGTGCTAAAATGAATATTGTGGTGTCGGAATAGTCCCTAGGTGCTAAATTAATTAATACGGCGTCAAAATGGTCCCTATGTGTTGAATTGGTCCTTAGGTGGTGCGTTTGGTTCTAGGTGTCTATTTGGTCCTCTTTGGTGTTGCATCTAGGTATGGTGGTTGTTTCAATGGTGATGGGATTAACGGCGAGTTCATTTTGGGTGATTGAGGGTTTATGACCTCTATTGGCGACTGGGGTGCAAATAAAATTATTGGCGAATATTCTATGTGCTATTCTCGGTGTTGTTTTGGCGTGGTGTTGCATAGTCATGCGTTGCATAGGCATGTGCATTATTTTCGGTGAATAGGCCTCGGCCTCATAAAATATTTTTGGTGAATGCCTTCGGGCCTTTTGGTGAATGGTGAATGCCTTCGGGCCTTTTGGTGATCGGTGAATGCCCTCTGGGCCTCTTTGGTGATGGATCCACATGCATATGCCCTTGGCGTTGGGCTGCATCTCATGCACTTGCATACTTTTCTGGTGGTTGTTTCTGGTGTGTGTGACTATTGATGAAATTGTTTGAATTTTTCGGTGTTGGTGTGCTAATGCTTATCTTATTGAGTTGCATGCTTTATTTACTATTTTCTATGAAATGAGACTCACCCTACGCTTGGAATGTTGCTCTCCTATGTGGCAACGCAGTGTGATGATGGATCAGAAGGTGGCGTGAGCACCTTCCGCTAGTATTTGTCGAGTCGGCTCGATCGTAGCAGGGAGGATAGCTAGATTTTGTCGCTTATGTTATGTTTTAACTTTTCCTTGGATAAGCTGTATTCTGTATTTCGGTTGTTATATCCATTTGCTACGATCTCTATCTCTAAATGCGGATTTATGGTGCTATGTATCACCTTTTTGGAGTTATTTTAATTATTATTTGGAGTTTAATGTGGTTGTTTGGATGTGGCACCCTCTAGCGGTCGCACTAAAGGTTTTTCGTGAGACTCGATTTTTGAATTTATTAAAATAATAGACTAAATAGAAAGGGGTGTTACAATTGGTATCGAGCGATTCGGTCCCTACCTTAGGACCATTTGTATTATCTATTGAGTCTTAGATGTGTGAACTCTAAGTAGAGTTGCACGCATTACTTGTTGATACTCGGTAATTAGGAGGGTGACCAACTTAGTTGGTGAAGTTCTCAAGATAATAGGGTGAGTGGTAGATATTCTTAGAAAAGAGTATCATGATGAGAAATTTGGTATACCGTTAGAATCTAACCTAGACCCCGAATGACTCTTTTCCCTTATGGAGATTTTTCATAGAGCACAGTCTCTTACTTAGGCCATGTGTCGTGTTCGTTATGTTTTCTTGGTGTGAAGTTTGTATTGTAGTCATATGGTTGTTGCTTTTGTGTGTTTGGAAACTACGAATTTATATAATTTGAACTTCTATGATTTGAATTTTAGTTGTCACCTATACACTATTTGTGATATGTGGTTTATGACTAAAGAATAAAATTTGTATTGGGGGTATCTGTGAGGTTCTATTAAAATAGGTTTAATTGGTTTATGCTCACAAATGCGTTTAATTTATTTTAATTAAGTATGAAGTGTTTGTGTAAGGGTATTTTTCGTGCGAATTGATGCTTTAGAGTAGATGCTCTGTTGATTATTTTGAGTTGTCTTATCACTATAAGTTGCTATCACTTGTTGCAATGTTTTGATTAGCCTCATTTTTTTAAATGCTACAAGAACTATTGTTTTACTACTTGTGTAATTGCAATTGGACATAATGATCTTAGTACATTCCTTTGTCATTTCATGTTATTACTACGTTCACTTGCTTTATTTTAATTGTCAAATTGTTGCTCGAATCTTTGAGAAGCTGTTCCTTGACTTTCATGCCATTCGATCATTGACTATGAATTCTAAATGTGTAGAATCTCCAAGTTTTATGATGATTCTAATATTTTCTAAAGCATGATGTTACGTGGTTTTTGCGATTTAAAAATAAATATATACTCAAATTTGCGTATTGACTTCAATTTAACTAGTTTTAATGTCGGATGCGTAAATATGTATTGAGTTTATTTTGATTGATAAATACTAAGTCTTGTATAAATTTTATTGTTGTCTTCATATACGTGTTTTTAATTGTGTATTGATATTTTGAGTTGAGTGCCTTGTGGGTTGGTCTTGCTAGTTATTATAATGTATTAATTCATTACAAATGTGCTACCTTATTTTGATTACCTAACTAATAATCATTTTTAGGCAGCTGCAATCACCGCTCCCTCTTATCCTATAATTGTATTCTTGTTTAATGATCGGTGTAATTGGAGACTATATTCTTATGTTACTATTGTTGTGTTAATTTAGCTTATCTTGTTCTATTTGCTTAATTGCTCTCAGTGCACCATATTGTGAACCCCTACAACTATGATATAACTTTGTACTAATGAGCGACTTATGTGTTACGTGGTTTTGAAATCTTAGAGTAAGAATGTGTCTTTGAGAATGCTTGTATTTTAAATTAGCTTTTAGTATTAGATGTTCACCTAAGTATATAGGTTGACTTGGTTGCACTAATATCTATTCTTAGAACAATCCATTGCTATAGCATGCTCTTATTTTGTATGATGATGCTACTGGACAAAGTGTTTTGTGAAGTTGTTTTGCTAATGATTTTAAAGTACTACTCCTTTACTAACGTCAATGTCGTGTTAGGGTGTTCGAACATAATATTTTCCTTATTTAAACCTTGCAATTAGTGTTTTTCTGTTATTTTCACCACATGATTTTTATTTTCTTGAGTTGTGTAATCGTGGATATTTACGTGGAAGAATAACCCGATAGAGTCTTGTTTGTAAGGTTGTGTTAGGCCGACACATCGTTTACAATCCAGGAATATATTGAAGATGTTTTGTACATTGAATGTCCACTATTTCTTGTCATAAGCTTTCCTTTGTGCGAGTTTCTACCTTTTCTTTCATTTGATGTCTTCCATTCCTTATCTTTGATATCATTGACTCATCTCTCTTGTCACTTTGACAAGGTTCATATTTTCTTCCGTATGTTGGAACTCTCCGAGTGTTTCTTCTTTTATTTCGTCCTTGAGCTAGCTTACAAAATTTCGAGGACGAAATTTCTTTAAGGGGTTGGATTGTAACACCCCGATTTTTAGTGTGTCGATTCTTTCAATATGTATTTGTGTTATGAACTATTTTATATTGATAAGATTAAATTATTTTAATTTATTGTGTGTTTGCGTTATTAAAATTAGTTGAAGTCACATTTAAATATATTTTTATAAGCTAATTGTGATATATGATTGTTATTTATATTTATACTTATTTATTTTAGTATTCTAGATGTTATTTACAATAGAGACTATTTTGGGATAATGAGTTGTTAAATTATTGTGGTTGTGAAATTAGGCTTTAAAATGATTTAAAATAGACTTAGAGTTGTTTTTACTCGCATACACCTCCTTGTCCCTACTAAAGCGCTTTTGATTCGGCTCACTTAAGCCCATGCGCGTTATCGACCAGAAGCAGGCCAGTTCGTTCTTCTTCTCCCGTGAACTTGCGTGTGAATGAACCCTACCTGACCTTCCTCGATTCGCGTTTTCTTCCGCTTCACCGGCCGACTCACGAAACTTCACCTTCCCATTCGAATTTCTCCCGATTCCAATTATGGCGTTAGTTTGAATGATTATGGCTTCGGTTGTTGAGAAAAAGCTGCGCCATAAATCGCGTTCCATCTCTCTCTCTCGATCGCGTTCTCACCCTCCCTTCCACGGCTAGCTCACGAAGTTCCACCCTCCCACTCGAAAATGGCTGCGAGAGCACGATTATGAAGTCCGTTTCTTCAATTGTGGTCTGTTTCTAGTCTCTCTTCACCCCCACGCAGCGTAGCAATGGAGGACTCGCGGTGTTCTTTGTGTTTTCGACTCAAAGCGCTCAAGCCGTAGATGCGCGTCACGTTCGGCGCGCTCGTGGTCATGTTGCCATTGGAAGCTTGTTGAGATCGCATTTGAGTCCTTCGGTTTCCGACTTGAATCTCGTTCGGTTACCAGATAGGTACTCCTTTTCGAACATTAGTTAGTAATTTGTTAAACGAACGGTTACGTATTTCTAATTGGGTAATAAATTGATTGTTTTTGTATCTAATTGTATGTACGCGAGTCAAACATTCTGCCGTTGAAATTAGATCACGCTCGAGAGTTGTGACGCGTCCTTGCATTGTGTCAAAAAAAAAAGAAGGAAGGAAGAGAGGAGCTCAGTTGCTGTGGTTCTGTTGGTGACTCCGTAGAGAGAGCTCTGTTTTCGGTTTATTCGAGGTAAGGGGAGTTCCTTCTCATAGTCAATAGTTTATAAAGCTTGGGACCATAGGATTGAGTATTAGGATGTGTGTGATTGAATTGTTGTGTGCTAACTTGTTTGACTGATTATTCTGATGAACGTGATGATTGGTGAACGGTGTGAATAAATTGTTGATTTGATGAATTGTTTGCATAAATTGTTGACTAGGTGAATTACTTGAATAAATTGTTGATTTGGTGAAGTATTGACATGAATTGTTGATTGGGTGAATTAACTAATGAATTGTTGAGTAGGTGATTAGTAGATCTAAAGCCGAATTTGTAAATTCTAATCTAGGTAGCGTTAAGGTGTTTAGGTGGGTAATCTGATGAGAAGTAAATGAGAGGAATCATGGAGAATATTGGGTGTTGTTGAAATGCTAGAATTAAGGTGCATTAAGGGTAGTATGCATCTTTATTCTTTGTCGATGAGGTTCTTTGGAGCAGGGGAGGCGCCAAAATTCCACTGAAATGGCGCCTTTGTGTGTGTGTTCAAGTGGTGTGTGTGTGTGGGTGCAGGTAGGCAGGGAGGGGCGCCAAATTCCCCTGAAAATGGCGCCCTGTGTGTGTATTCTAGTGTGTGCTGTGTGCGTGTAGTGCAGACAGGGAGGGGGGCGCCAAATTCCCCTGGAAATGGCGCCTGGGGGTGTGGCAAATCTGTGTGTTCTTTGTTTGGAAGGGTCTTTGTGCGGTGAATAGTGTGTGGGCGCCATTTGGCTGCCCCGTGTGCCTGTTTTGGCGCCTAGGAGTGCAAGGGTGCCTAGGTGAGAGCCAAATTAGTCCCTAAGTGCTAAAATGATTATTATGGTGTCGAAATAGTCCTTAGGTGCTAAAATGAATATTGTGGTGTCGGAATAGTCCCTAGGTGCTAAATTAATTAATACGGCGTCAAAATGGTCCCTATGTGTTGAATTGGTCCTTAGGTGGTGCGTTTGGTTCTAGGTGTCTATTTGGTCCTCTTTGGTGTTGCATCTAGGTATGGTGGTTGTTTCAATGGTGATGGGATTAACATGGCGAGTTCATTTTGGGTGATTGAGGGTTTATGACCTCTATTGGCGGCCCAGGGTGCAAATAAAATTATTGGCGAATATTCTATGTGCTATTCTCGGTGTTGTTTTGGCGTGGTGTTGCATAGTCATGCGTTGCATAGGCATGTGCATTATTTTTCGGTGAATAGGCCTCGGCCTCATAAAATATTTTTGGTGAATGCCTTCGGGCCTTTTGGTGAATGGTGAATGCCTTGGGCCTTTTGGTGATCGGTGAATGCCCTGCAGGCCTCTTTTAGTGATGGATCCACATGCATATGCCCTTGGCGTTGGGCTGCATCTCATGCACTTGCATACTTTTCTACGGTGGTTGTTTACGTGTGTGTGACTATTGATGAAATTGTTTGAATTTTTCGGTGTTGGTGTGCTAATGCTTATCTTATTGAGTTGCATGCTTTATTTACTATTTTCTATGAAATGAGACTCACCCACTACGCTTGGAATGTTGCTCCTATGTGTGCAACGCTGCGCAGTGGTGTGATGTTGAAGGTGGCGTGAGCACCTTCCGCTAGTATTTGTCGAGTCGGCTACGTCGTAGTGCGGGGGGAGGATAGCTAGATTTTGTCGCTTATGTTATGTTTTAACTTTTCCTTGGATAATTTGTATTCTGTATTTTGGTTGTTATATCCATTTGCTACGATCTCTATCTCTCAAATGCGGATTTATGGTGCTATGTATCACCTTTTTGGAGTTATTTTAATTATTATTTGGAGTTTAATGTGGTTGTTTGGATGTGGCACCCTCTAGCGGTCGCACTAAAGGTTTTTCGTAGACTCTAATTTTCGAATTTATTAAAATAATAGACTAAATAGAAAGGGGGTGTTACAGACTCAAACAAGAATGAAGTCACGTGTTACACACAAGTTACTACACGAATGGTTCGTAGAGAGTTAACATTAGTTAACACATGAAAGAAAATTTTGGCGGACTATTTCGGTCATTCATCATGGGATGCAACGCTTTGTTAAAACAAAGGTGAACGAGTTGCTAATTTGAAAAATTGAGTGCCTTGAAACGCCTTGAGCTTGCAACTAAGTATGGCTAAACTTTTTCAAAAAGAATGATTTACCTCACAAGAATATCTCACCTCTCATCACAATTTTTTTCTAGAATCATGCTCATTTTTTTTGTAATTCATGATGTAAGTATGCAAATGAATGAGTGTGCATGAAATGCGAATGAATGTATGTGAAATGCGAATGTAATGATAATGTATGTGAATGAAATGATGATTTTATTTATCGCGTCGGGGAATCATAAGTTTTACGTTTGGAGAGTAAAGTACAAAGTTTGACTTTGACTTTAGCATGCATGGCTTCTCTCAAAAATAAAGCTTTTAATCCTCAGGCACTCGTAACATAATATGTTTATTTTTGTTTTTTGTAATGCAAAGAAAAAATGCATGAGGTATGGTTTCTAAGGAACTTGCGGTAAACAATGATTTGGGTTTTTGACTTTTTAATTTTTTTGATTTATGGATAAAAGACGGTAAGCACAAATATTTGTTTGAATGCAAGGGTATGAAGCTCCTTTGTGACCCTAGAAAGGTAACTTACGGAGTGGGTCTAAGGTTTCTTTTATAGTGAACCTCACAAGGATGGTTCTAGAGAATCCTACACATGGTCCCTAGAGCCAAGGACCCCGGTCAAGAATATTGACCCCAACAATAGGCAAGCTATTAGAAGGGATAGCATCCTTAAAAGGAATCAAACTCTAGGTGAGATTTTCATGACCACCCAACGAGGCGTACGTCCATGAGCAGCCATCACTACGCAATCTCGTTCTAACTTAGGTTTGCACTCGAGTCCGGGTAGAGGACTTTTCTCACATGTGTGTGATGTGTAGAGGTGTAGTGTGTGTAGGAGCAGTTCAAAACAAACCTAAAGCTGCAAACAAAGCAAACATTTATACAAAATAAAGTCTTCTATCCTAGGGTTTACACATCAAATAAATAATATAATGTGCAAAGATAAATAAAAGAAGGGTAAAAATTAAATTAAATAAATCCTATAATTAATTAGACTAGGTTTTGACTCTCTAAAAAGTTAAGTCCCCAGTGAAGTCGCCAGCTGTAGCGACCGAAAAATCCGGGAAAGGATTCTTCGAAGTGTTCAAAGGAAGTCGCCACCAAATTTTAGTTTAAGGGCAAATTCGGAAAATCCCTTTTACGTTTAAGATAAGGCATTGTTAGGGTTCGGGAGTCGTTATGTGTGGGGAAGGTATTAGCACCCCACGACATTCATTGTCTAATTAATTAAGATTTATTGATAATTACCCTTTTATTTTAAAAAAGACTTATTTAGATTTTTGGTTTTTAGTGCTTGACAAGAGTGGACTCTTGCTCCTACGTACCTCCAGATGCAATGGAGGAATCAAAGCTACGTAGTTCTTTCTGAAAAAGGTTTGTGGGTTGGTGTTTTTTAGTGTAGGGGTCCTAGGATTCCTTGAACTGAAAGCCTCATGGATCTTGAGGACACGGACTAACCCGATTGTACAACCGACTTAGTCCCCTACTTTTTGAAAATAATTTTAGAGTTTTTGAAAGAAATTGGTTTGGTGTGAGGTGGGTCCGTTTTAGAATAGGTATTCTAGAACTCCTGAACTGTACAGCTCATTAGTTCTAGAACGATGACTAACCCGATTGTACAACCGACTTAGTCCCCTATTTTTAGGGAAAATAGTTTATTCATATTTATTAAGTTTCGGGGTTCTTGGTCATCTGACTCATTGGCCCTAAAATAATGATTAACCCGGTTGTACAACCGACTTAGCCGTTATTTTTGGAAAAATGATCTATTTATATTTTATTAAGTTTTTGTAGGATTCTTGAATCTGCATCTGACTCATTGGTCCTAAAATGATGACTAACCTTGGTTGTACAACCGACTTAGTCTTTTATTTGATTTTTGAAGAAATAAACTAATTCGTGCATAAAAAAAAAAAAAGACAAAGCTGATAATTAAATAAAGACTAGGCTAAAAATAAATAAATAAATAAATAACTATATACATAAATAAATATGAATAGATATATACATAAACAATAAATAAATAAATAAATAAATAGATTATATTATAAATAAATGATAAATAAATATGTACATAAAAATAAACAAAATAAATACAAAACTAACTTTGGACTCGACGCAGTGTCGAACAGACTAAGCAAACCGGACTCTATCTGGTCCATTTTGACTTCAAGATCGCAAGAACCGTTTTGAGAATCGGAAAGCCGACTCAAAAGCGTCCAAATGATCAAAGACGGGCTCTTAGTGAAATGGGTCGCTATCGCTTTGACCCAAAAGATCACTTAACCCGTCAATGATCTCCCCTTTTTGAATTGGACAAATACTCCTTTTATAATCTTCACTCCACGCTTTTCTCTCTAAAACATTCGATGTGGGACTAATAATATAACTCAATTTACGCTAAGCAAGAAATTCATGTACACTACTGAGCCTTTAACCCACACGGTGATAATATCTTGCCGTTGTTGATTTCCCTCAATGTTGTTAAGGTTCATAAATTTGGCCTCTCCAAAATTGGATATTTTGGGTTCAAAATTCTCACAATTATGATGCAGCCACGACAATCCTCTTGCTATTCCTAATGCGATTTTTGCCCTCTCAAACCATCCCAATCTCATTACTGCACTTACTAATGGATTTAACCATTTTGAAAGTCTTCCATTTGACGTATCTACATATGCTAAAAGCCTTTCTTTTCCTTCAATGCAAAACCCATTACGTAACCTCCCCTATTACATCATTCCGGTCTTGCCAACCCCGATTGCATTGTCTATAGCAAAACTGTCTGTTGCATCACTGAGTTCTTTGAACCATATTGTTGAACTCAGTCTTTCCAATAGTACAGAAATCTCTATACTTTCTTTCTCTACCAGCTTCGAATGTAGCAGCAATTCATGCAACTGGTTAACTACCATCCGCGACCTCCTACTTGTGATGGAACAAATGTATTTGCATAGTTGTTTAACTTTGTTTTGGTTCTTATTTTTTATGTATCTTATTCTAATTGTCCACAAGGTTTAACCTTCAATTCATGAAAAGTTAATTGTCTTCTTCTCACGATCACTTTAGTCAAGGTTTGTAGATGGACATGCTTTCATCCTTGATAAATGAGACACCTGCTATTGTATTACTCACATATCGCTAGGAAAAACTATTATTTTTTATTTTCAAACTTTGTAGTTTTTTTTTGTTGTGCTTGAAAAAGAATTAAGAAAGAAGGAAAGCTCGGACAAAATTGGGATATAACAATCATCTAGCAATGCAGCTGCATCTAATTCATCTGCATTGGCTAAGTGATCATACTGCTTGTAAAACTGTTTTTCTACCAATTGATCTAGAGAGAATAAGGATGAACACTCTTCTGTATCCTCTGCAGGATACATTATAGCATTCATTACATTGAATTTTATCTCTTGATCATTCACTCTCATAGTGAGTTCACCTTTCTGCACATCAATTATGGTTTTACCAGTTGCTAAAAATGGTCTACCTAAGATAATAGGCACTTCCTTATCTGCACCAAAGTCAAGGATAACAAAATCTACAGGGAATACAAATTTATCTACCTTAACTAAGATGTCTTCTATGATAGCTTCAGGATAGGCTATTGATCTGTCAGCTAATTGAAGTGTCACAGTTGTTGGTTTTGCATTTCCAATTTCTAACTGGTCAAAAATAGATTTAGGCATCAAGTTGATGCTTGCACCTAAATCACATAAAACTTTACCAGTATAGGATTTTCCTATAGAAAATGGAATTGTAAAACTACCTGGATCCTTCAATTTCCTAGGAATCTTATTTTGCATAAGCAAACTACAATCTTCTGTCATGGCAACTGTTTCAAACTCTCCTAATCTTCTTCTCTTAGTAAGCACATCCTTCATAAACTTTGCATAGTTTGGCATTTGTTGGAGTGCTTCTACTAAGGGAACATTGATGTGTAATTGTTTTAGTACCTCTAAAAATTTACCAAACTGCTTCTCCTCATGTGCTTTTTTCAGTCTTTGAGGATAAGGAGGAGGAGAGTATTCAGGTACTAACTTAGGTAGTGGATTTTGAACTTCTTGTGATGCAGGAGCACTAGATGCTTCTGCATTAATTTCTTTTTGATTTTTGGCTTTTTCTCCCTTTTCTACACTTTCCTTCTCAGTTAACTCTACCAGATCCTTACCACTTCTCAATGAAATAGCCTTAACCTGTTCCTTTCCTTTGGTTTGGGAAGGAGTAGCTTCTGTATTTGAAGGTAAGGCACCTTGTGGCCTTTGATACAAAGCTGTGGCTAATTGACCAACTTGATTCTCTAAGTTCTTAATGGAAGCATCTTGAGTTTGTCTAGCAGTTCTAGATTCACCTATGAATGCTTTGAGCATGGATTCTAGAGAATTATCAGTGGTAGGTTGAGAGTTTCTTTGGTTATTCTGAGCTGGTAATCCTGGTGGTGTAGTTGGTGCAGTTCTAGGTGCAGGTGCACTATTATTGCTCCATCTAAAATTTGGGCGATCTTTCCAACCAGGATTATAAGTGTTGGAATAAGGGTTGTTATTCCTATTATAACCTACATAATTTACAGAGATAGGGTTGCTAGAACACTCCTCATACAAGTGGCCTCCTCCACAGTACACACAACTAGGTGTGTGGAGGTACTTGTGTTCTCTTGCACTAATGATGATGTGCGGTGATGCATTTGCATTAGATGCGATAGCATTGCGTAGTGAAGTTTTTCATCAAATTAGCTAGAGTGGCTACTTGAGCAGATATGGCAGATATATCATTAATTTCATGTACCCCTGATGGTTTCTTTTGGGCACTTACCCTCTCAGTAGGCCAACTAGAGCTATTAGTTGCTATTCTATCAATTAATTCACATGCTTCATTGTATTATGTGATTTAATAACACTCCACCGGATGATGCATCAAGCATTATTCTGGTTTGAGGTTCTAAACCATTATAAAATGTTTCCATTTGAATAATAACAGGTAAACCATGATGAGGACATTTTCTCAAAAGTTCCTTCCATCTTTCCCATGCTTCAAATAAAGATTCAAACTCTTTTTGTCTAAAAGATGTAATATTATTTCTTAACCTGGCATTTTTGATAGGTGGGAAATATTTTCCTAAAATTTTTTCAACCATTTCATTCCATGAATGGATAGAGTTAGGCTCTAAAGAATTTAGCCAAGCCTTAGCTCTATCTTTCAAAGAATAAGGAAATAACCTTAATCTAAATGCATTTTCACTAACACGGGTATAATAAAATTACTACATACTTCTAAAAATTGCCTTAAATGCAAATGAGGATCTTCATGAGGAGATCCTCCAAATTGACCAATAGTTTGAAGCATTTGAAACATCATAGGCTTAAATTCAAAATGCATGGCATCAATATGAGGTCTATTTATGCTAGTTTGCATGTTTTGATGATCAAGCCCGAGCATAATCCTCATAGGTCTATCTCTATCATTAATCATACCTATGTGATCCATGTGGATGAGATTTTCTCTATGAACTTCTTCTTGAAGAGCATCTTTGTGAACCGGGGCCCTCCTCTCACCGAGTGTGGCCTTGAGCTTTGTTCTTCAACGAAAGACATGTTGCAGACTTGTTGATTTTGCTTTTGGAGTCTTAGCAATCTTCCGAATCTTCTTTCTATTTACGGATCTAAACTATATTACGGTGTTACATTTGCAGTTTCAGTACATATACTAAGTGCGATGTATACGTATGTGAGAAACTTTAAAGACAGAATTTATATACAACACTAAATTACTATATATCGAATTTTAAAAAGAATTTACTTCAATCCCGCAATGGCGCCAAAAACTTGGTGTATGGAAATCACATACACTTGTGTGCAAGTATACACTGTCCAAAAACAAGTAGTAAAAAGATCGAACCCACAGAGATTGAAAAACTCACTTTTAAAATCAATATAAAGTAATAAAATGTAAAGTAACTAAGTAACAAAATAATTTTGGATTTTGTTTGATGATCACAACTAAGTTAGAAAGCAAAGTAAAAAATGTTGATAGTGTAAAAGAGAAAACCTAGTTGGAATGTCTTCATCAAGTAATTTACTTATAAGTGTTTGATGCAGTATGTGATGTTTGTACCTTGAATCTTTGTTGCATTAGCTATGTGCCCTTTCGGTCACTTTCTTGAGTATCATTACAAGCTCTTATGATCCTTGCTTCTTTGCAGTAAAGAAAGGGGTGTTAGTGCATTTCTCGCCTCCTTGTCAATTATCCAATTTGCTTAAATAAATTCACTCTTGTATTTTAAGTACCCACAATTATCCTATGGACTATATTATCCTATCTCTAGGACTTAGCATGGTTTTCACAAAGTTTTCTTTATATAAAACACTCACCCATATTAGTTCTTGAGTTCTTAATTGTAAGCCATTTCTGGTCATTTACAAATCTTACTTATTCTAAGTGATCAAGTTCAAAATAAGTATTTGAAAAGATTATCAAGCAAGAACTAAAGTACAAACATACATACATGCATCATACTTACTTAAAAGCTCATTAAATGATTAGAACATTCCAACTAAGAAAGGTTTAGCTAACAAGAGACATTGCAAGATATATATAAACTGAATAGACCATGTTTATATATATAGAAATCACAAAAGAGAACAAGAGAAAAGTTACAAATGTTGAAACACTTTGTATGAAATCTTCTAGCAATGCACTAGCATTACTCCTTAGCACTATACAAACACTATGAAAACGAGTTAAGGAGGATTTGTCACTTCCTTCCTCTTCCTCTAAAAATATAGAAACTAACTATGTATATTGAAATTTTGATCTAACTTATGGATTGTGATATATTTCCAAATGAAGATGTGAGGTCCTTTTATAGCTTTCAAGAGAGGTGCTTCCATCCTTCATGTTGAAGTAATCTTGAGTGGATCATAGCTGTAGTTTCTTTTCAGAGGTTAATCCCAAGTTGAAATCTTTGACTAATCACATAGGGCGGTTCCATGGTGATAGAACATGTGTCTCTATGTTGGTGACTCTTCAAAGCTATGTCTATAGCTATGTGTGAATGATAGGCGCCTACTATACAAGGTGGGATGGCATCAGAGAACCAGGCATGAGGTCATCAATTGCAAGTGGGTGCATATGAAATAGACTGCTCATTCACCAAGTAGTGCAGATTTGATACAGGATCAGCCCAGGAGCATTTGATGCAGAAAGCATTGAGACTGCACTGAACAAAAACATCAAACATACCACAATATATCCAAAATGGCCTAATAACAACTATAACCATTCAAATCACTCAAGTTATCATATATCACACTAAATACTATATAAACACTTTATTATTACTTGAAAGAGAGCAATTACTAAGTTTAAACATATGAAATACTCTATATAAAATAGAGTTATCAACTACACATATACACTTAATCATCATCAAACTTAGCCCAGGAAGATACACATTCTATTACTGAAAAACTAGGAATTGCAACTGATCATGCTTCTTTTTTTTTTTTCAACAAACATAACATTGAACACATAACATTAACATTTCACATATAACGTTAAACACATTTAAGGTCCTCCCCCCAACTTAAGACTCAACAGTGTCTTTACTTCTCATGCAATTCTAATGGGAGAGGCCTTTTGGACACTACAATACTGAAATTACAAACATTTAACACAACATAATTTTTAACTCATACACAATTGCTGGATGCTATTACAGATGCTACAACATCCAACAAGTTTATTTGAAAACAGATAGTACCACACAACACAACACAACACAACATTACACAACACAAGAGGGAAGATTTACTGATTGGTGAACACAACACAATTCTTTTTCTAGTTCGCCACAATGCATTGCGAGAGTGGATGTTACAAAGATCAAGTGCTATAGCGCTTCAAGTTAAAGCTCACTTCATCAAAGAAATTGAAAATTCCTACAACATCAAAAATAGAAACAAAAAGGACAAAGATTAGAATAAAAACCCTGGGCTGCCTCCCAATAGCGCTTGGTTTAAGAGTCCTCAGCCAGACTTGGAATTCAAAACCCAAGTTAGGGTGGATAATAGGACAAGAAGAAAATATCATCCTTCCGCTTTCTCTTTTTGATCAGAAATCCCATGTATTTGGCATATGGAAGCAAGTGTTCCTATGCACCAACCAATAAGCATTTGGGATAGGAATTTCTCCTTTTTTGAAAAAATTGAAGCTCATTTTGCGGAGTAATCTTTTCTTCAATTACCAAAGGTTGAATCTCAATTGTCACATGATTCTTTTCATACCTCAACCTTGGATTTTCTCCCTTGTCACTATTTTTGAATTTTTCTTTTTCTACAACTACACAATTTTTCTCTTTTTCTTCTAGCTCAACCACTTCTTCAACACAACTCTCTTCTTTTAGATGCTCCATAATTGTGTTAGTGTGAGCCTCTATATTATTACATGAAGCTTCAAAGTTGTCATGATACACATTCATATATTCAATGGACTAAGCTAAGATTTCTTTGAAATTATCTTCATTTTGCTCAACCACCTCTTCAATACAACTCTCTTCTATATTGCATGACACTTGAGAGTTATCTCTTTCAACTTTGATATCCTCAAGGAATTGAGCTAAGAGTTCTTTTAATTCAAAGTTGTCCTCATGCAATCCTTCGGTTTGAGTTTGAGAATATGAATCTTGCTCACACACAACATTTCCCATGCTATAATCCATTTTTGGGCTGTCATGTGCATGAAATTTGTCTCATAACATCCCTTTTTATGGTCACTCTCATGGAAATCATAATTGAAACATTGTTGTTGAGCATTCAATTCATTCATTTCTTGCATAAAGTCAAAACTCCAATGGTCCATGGCATAAAGTGGATTTTTTTTTCAAAACACTCAACACAAACAATAACAGTAATAACAACAAAGAAAACACACTACAAACATAAAGCACAATGCAAATTAAAAAAAAAAATTGCCGAAAAACAGAACACACTAAAAAAACTAACTAAACTTACCAACTAAATAATAGAAATTAACTTTCACAATCCCCGGCAACGGCGCCAAAAACTTGTTGTGCGAAAAGGTGATGTGCAAGTATACACAATCGCAACAAGTAATACAATGATAAGTAAAGATCGTTCCCACGAGGATTGTTGAGTTTCCTTCTATATTTAACTTAGTAATTTAGCTAGTGAGTATCACAAATAACAATAACAAGTTGTCAACAAGTATTGTGAATAACATAAATGTAAATAAGCAAGTAAAGATAGATGATAAGTAGAAATTCAGAATAGAGAGTAGTTGAAATGTCTTTCACTATGTAAGTTCATTAAAAATATTTTATTGTTCTGTTTGACGTTATAGTGTTGGGTGCTGTAGCGTTTGATGTGTGCCTTTCGGTCACTAACGTCAGGGTTTCGTTACAAGACTCTTATGTCTATGTTCTAAATAAGTTCACCCCTGTATATTAAGCTCCCACAGTATTCACCCTATGAACTATGCTTTCCTATGTCTAGGTTTAAGCATGGGTTGTTCTAAGTGTCTTTAAAACAACCACTCACCCACATTAATCCTTGAGTTCGATTTATAGACCATGTCTGAACCTATAAATGTACTTATATTTAGCTGATCAGTTCTAAAATAAGCATCAGAAGAAGTTTCAAGCAAGGGTTAAAAAGCTAACATCAAACATTACATTAAAACTCTTAAAAAGTCATTACAAAGCTTTAAGCATCCAACTACAAGAGAATCAGCTCATGATGAGCAACAACACAAGCAATAAAGCATAAAGGTGTTACCTAAAGCCATAAAACCGAAATCACAAAGAGATGGAAATACTCCAAATGATGACAGCTTACAGCGTCACTCACAGAATCGCCTGACGTTATAACGTCCCTCATAGCACTGCAGAAAATCTACATTTTATTTTGAAAATGGAGCTTGGACGAAAATGGTCTGAAGAGAGAAAATCTAACTCTTCTCTCTTCAGACCAGCAAACCCAAGATGAAGAAGATGAAGTTTGAGACTTCAATATAAAGAAAATATCTTCTAAAAAGGTTGACAAGCCATCCCACCAACTATTTTTATCTTCCATTACAAAATAGACAACTGTCCTATAAAGTACAAAGTGAGTGGCTGCTGCAGGAACAGTTCTGCAGTGATTTGACATGCTGCAGAAACTGTTTTTTCGTTTTCTCTCTCAGCAGCTGCAGAATCCAACGTTATAACTTCTGATGCTATAGCATTGAACAAACACATTAAAATACAATATGGGGCACCAAAGTGCCAAATGATCACAAATCAGTTCCTAACCCTCTTTTACACTAAACAACATATATTTACTTAATTAAATAATAATATTACTTAAGAACTTGCATTAATTTATGTAATAAGAGCCTAAATAACTCATATAAATATGAGTTATCAGTACCCTCTTTCAAAACCTAAAATTCTAATTTCTTTTGGTACCAAACCCCCTCCATTCCGAGAGTATAGGGTGAGGGGTCCAGAAATAACTCATTGAGATTGTGTCTCATTGTTTATATTGTGGTGCTTTCAGAAGAGCAGCGCAGGGCCAAGTAAATAGAGAAGAAGTAGCTATTGATACAGTTGCTTGAGTTTAATGGGATCCTTAGGGATCGAGTTTATATTTGCTTAGTCCTCCCTAGATGTTTATTATGTATTATTTTGAGACTTTAACTTTTGATGATGTAATCAAAGTTTAAGTATTATGAAAAATGTACTTCTGGATTTGAGTCTTCTGACCATTTTTATTCGAGACTCAAAGAGTTCACCAAAGACGAAGACGAAACCAGATGAGCCCGGTTTGCCAAGTGTGGCAAGGTGTCATTGGTTTCAGTGTGAGGAACGATTACGTCTCCAACAACAAAAGTATCGATTTCACACCATCATGTATCAAGCCCCGAATCTGGTGCATGCAACAATCAAGAGCAAAGTGATTTTCAATGCTCTGGATTTGTGGAGTAGAGAAGGTGAAGCGCTTCAATTGTGTTGGAATCCCCCTCATCACGATTACATTAAGATTATTGTGGATGCTGTTGTCAAAGATTGCAGTTCGTTGGCTGGAGTGGGCGGAGTTGCGAGGAACAACGATGGTTACTCCTTTTCCTTTCCTGCATTATCTACAAACTGAAGAGAGGTTCAAATAAAAAGTCAACCATTTGTATATGTAGTTGTATTATTGAATTGATTTAGATGAATTAGAAATGTAGACACAACTTCATTCTACTAATTGTTAGAAAATGCAATAACCTTAGAGGGGGGGTGAATAAGGTTATAGGCCTGAATAAGTTCCTTTTGGATTTTTGAAAATAGTTTAAAGCTAGTTTAAAAAATAATGCGGAAATGACTTGAGAACTAGCAACTTGCGTAAGCAACAGTTTAGAGATAAAATTCAACTAAACGAAAATCAACACTATAGATAAACAATCATGCAAGATCAGCAAGTAAAACAGCAATTAAGTTGTGCGTAAATAAATAAAGAGATAAGGGAAAGAAGGACACCGCGAATTTAGCGAGGTTCGGGCTAAAACCCTACGTCCTCGGCCTCCGGCTTTGCAACCTTTGGACTTTGGGAAAGATAACACTATAATATGAAGATGCTTCTTCAGAGTTTTACAACGCACACCACGTTACAAACACTTCAATCCTCTCAATTTCCCCAATTGAGAACCCGAGCTCCCCGCTTAGGATTTCAACGATTCGAACTCCCCGAACGAACCACCCAAGAATGCAATCCCAGGATTTCTACACAATAAACAAACCACCAAGTGAATTAACCAATACAATACAAACTATGATCGAGTTACCCAAGTATTATAGCACTTGTAATTGAGAGATAAGATGATACGAAAAATCTTTGAACTCAAAAGTAATTCGCAATCTTTCAACAACCCACTTCGCAAATAAGAACAAAAAATAGAAAGCGGCTAGGGTTTGATTTTCAAAAATTAGTTCGCAACTTGAAGGATGAAAATATGCAATATGAATTTGAAAGATATGCGATTAGAAGAATTTGGTTTGCGATATGAAAGGAAATCATGCGTTGCACAAATAAGGGATTCGGTCTATCTCTTTTTTTCGATTTGATGAAGATGTGTGGCTGCACAAAAATTCTGTTTTTGATCACTCCTTATGTCGCAACAGATGATGATTTTGATGCACACACAATCGGTTTTGATCTCTCTCTTTTTGTCGCAGAAGATAATGATTTTGATGCACACACAATCGGTTTTGATCTCTCTCTTTTAATCTCACAAGGATGAAGAATATGGTTCAGCTCTCTCACTTTCTTTCCAAAAAATTGTGCTTGTTTGTGCTTGCTTGTTTTGGTTGTGTGTATTGATCGTGAAAACCCTATGTCCTATTTATAGAATATGTAAAAATATGACCGTTGGAATGGTTTATGAATAAGTGGATGATCGATTAGTGGCTTATATAACTATAGATGGAAATCGATTATGAGCTTTAAAAACAAGGTAGGAATCGATTTTGTGCTTTAAATAAGTAGGTAAAGAATCTATTGTTTCCTTTAAGATAAGAAGCCATGAATCGATTCTTCTTTTAAAACCAAGAAGCCATGAATCGATTTTGTGCTTCAAAGTGAGTGAATAATCGATTGCTTGCTTGTGGAAGTAAGTGATCAATCGATTGCTTGCTTGTGGAAACAAGTGAACAATCGATTGCTTGCTTGTGAAACAAGTGAACAATCGATTTCTAGCTTTAAAATACCAAATCAAGAATATTCTTTAGTTCAAAAACAATTTCTTGTAAGACATTAAGCCATGAATCAAGTTTCTTTAAAAAAAACAACAAATCATAATTCAAAACTTTTCTTTAAAAACAACTTGTGCCTAACCTATTTAATCATGCTTTTATATAAAATATTTTGACAAGAAACAGTTCTATTTTAAAAGATCATCTCTCAATTACGAATGTTATAAAAGCTTGAGTAAAGCGATCTTACACGTGTCCTACGCAAGTCGATATAAGTCTTCAATGCTTGAGCAGCTTTTCGTCCGAGCTTCTACAACTTTGAGTTAGCTTCCGAAGCTCTCTTGTTCATCGCCCTGCGCTCTTATATTTTTCTGCGCTTTACCTCAAGTAAATTATCGGTAACTTGTAATTTGTTATCATTCAAAAGCAGGAATGTTTGCCCTTGGCACAACAAACTCCCCCTTTTTGATGATAACAAATTACCTTATGCATAGGGAGGCGATAAACAAGAAACATTAGCATACGCTCCCCCTAAGCATAAGCATAAAGAAAAAATAATAAAAATAAACATACATAGCATAAAGCAATTATATAGCAATTATTTCTCCCCCTTTGTTTTCATCAAAAAGGAGGGGACCACATAACACATAATCACAAACTAGAAAAATCAAGCATACCTAGCTCTCTTCGGATTTTACAAAATTGAGCTTCAGCTAAAGGTTTTGTGAAGATGTCCGCTAGTTGGTCATCAGTGCCTACAAATTTTAATTCTATGCTCCCCCTAGAAACATGATCTCTAA
The DNA here is from genome assembly GCA_020916435.1 of Oxytropis ochrocephala. Classification (NCBI taxonomy): domain Eukaryota; kingdom Viridiplantae; phylum Streptophyta; class Magnoliopsida; order Fabales; family Fabaceae; genus Oxytropis; species Oxytropis ochrocephala. Next base: position 55,178,623 of record CM037090.1, on the reverse strand, counting down.
TAAAATGATGTCTAATTTCTATATGCTTAGTTCTAGAGTGTTGGATAGGGTTCTTAGCAATATTAATGGCACTAGTATTATCACAAAGAACAGGTACATTTTCATATACCAAACCAAAATCCTCCAAAGTCTGTTTCATCCACAAAACTTGTGCAACGCAATTTCCAACCGCCACATATTCGGCTTCAGCGGTGGACAAAGCAACACTGTTCTGCTTTTTACTAGACCAGGAAGTTAAACAAGGTCCTAAGAAATGACAGTTCCACTAGTGCTTTTTCTATCTAAGGTACAACCAAAGAAAATCGAGATCGGAAAATCCAACCAAATCAAAGTGACTCGATTTTGGGTACCACAATCCAAACTCCGTGGTTCCTTCACATATCTAAGAATCCGTTTCTGACTTTTAAATGTGATTCTTTTGGACATGCTTGAAATCGAGCACACAGCACACAAAGAAACATAATATCAGGTCGAGAGGCAGTTAAATATAAAAGACTACCGATCATACCTCGATACATTGTTTCATTTACCGGTTTACCTTGTTCATCCTTGTCCAATTTGGTCGCAGTCGCCATTGGAGTGCCAATTTCCTTTGCATCACTCATGCCAAATTTCTTTAGTAACTCCTTTGAGAACTTATTTTGGTGATGAATATTCCATCTTTCATTTGTTTCACTTGAAGTCCCAAAAAGAAGTTTAACTCCCCATCATGCTCATTTCAAACTCACTAGTCATCATGTCAGAAAACTCCTTGCACAATTCATCATTAGTAGATCCAAATATAATATCATCAACATAAATTTGAACTACAATGAGATGTTTGCCTTTGGTTTTAAGGAATAAGGTAGAATCAATCTTACCCTTCTTGAAACCATTTGTAATTAAATGTTTGCTTAATCTCTCATACCAAGCTCTAGGGGCTTGTTTCAATCCATAAAGGGCTTTGTCAAGTTTAAAAACATGATTTGGATTTTCAAAATCTTCAAAACACAGGGGTTGTTTTACATATACTTCCTCTTCTAAAAATCCGTTGAGGAAGGCACTTTTGACATCCATTTGGTGTAGTTTGAAATCCATGTGACTAGCAAAGGCTAGTATAATACGAATGGATTCCAACCTAGCCACTGGAGCAAAAGTTTCTTCAAAATCCACCCCTTCAATTTGATTATAACCTTGAACAACTAAACGACTTTTGTTTAATAAAATAACACCATTTTCATCAAGTTTGTTGCGAAAAACCCATTTAGTTCCAATAATAGTTCTATCAAAAGGTTTTTCGACTAAATGCCAAACTTTGTTTCGTTCAAATTGTTCGAGTTCTTTTTGCATTGACACAACCCATTCGGATCACCTAGAGCTTCTTTTATGTTCTTGGGAACCTGTTTGAGAGACAAAGGCACTATGAAAGCATAAAAGATTTAGAGAAGAACGAGTTGTTACCCCCTTTGATGGACTACCAATAATTTGCTCCATGGGATGATCTCGAACTGATTTCCAAGCTTTAGGCAAGTCATCATGCGTTCTCCCATGGAGATGATCGTCAGTGTCTTGGGGCTCGTTCCAATTCAATCTGTTTCTTGAGGTTACGCTTGCATCTCCTTTTCTTTGATACTTTCACTGTTAGGTTCAGGCATTCTTCTTTTGACCACTTCAACTACCTCATCCTCATCATCAACTTTCTTTGCAAAGGGGTTAGTCTCATCAAAAGAAACATGAATAGATTCTTGCAAACATTTATCAACTTTATTGTAAACGATGTAAGCTTTACTATGACTAGAATAACTGATAACTCATATTTATATGAGTTATTTATACTCATTCAAAGAATAAATCATGCTAGTTCTTTAGCAATACAAGGTTTATTAAAATTAGTTTTATGTAATTTCTGAGTTTTTAGTAAATAAAAGGATGAAGTGATAAATCTGTGCATTTAGGCACCTAGAGGTGCCCTTGAGAGCGTTTTGATGCTTCTTATGCTTGTGCAGGAATATTGGTGCTGAACGTTACCACGTCCCTCACCACGTCTACTGAAGTGCAGCAGAGAAAGGGTGAAAGATCTTACTTTTGGCGCGCTAAGCAATGATAGTCAAAGATATAAAAGTCAGAAGATCTCCCATTCCCCATAAGCTGACGCATGGAAACACTGTAGCTCTGAACAGTGTCAGGCAGAAGAAGAAGAAACAGATCTGGTAGGTGAGCAAATGACATCAGCACGCGTAAGCGAGGTGGCTATTTAAGGAAGGCTCAGCTCTCTCAAGAAAATCATCATCTCTTCCACCAAACTTCAGAATCACTTCATCTTCATCCCCTCACCATCCCTCCATTAAATTCAGAACTAGTTTTGTAAAGAAGATCTGGAAACAGACTTCTGTATTTTGCTTGTCTGAACTTAGTTTTTATTTTCTGCATTTTGTAAAGCTCAGACGTTGTAACGTCTATACAGCGTATATGCTTAAAAGTTACTTAGGTGTATCTTTTACACTGAAGTTCTTTTACATATGTATGGTATTAGGATTTTAAATCCTTTTCATTCTGTAAAGATGCTCAAAGATGAGCTAAACACTTTGTATTTGAGTTGTTGATTTGCTTTTAATGAATTTCTAGTTAATGTTATGAAGTGTTAACGTTGCCTGTTTTAAATCTTTGCGTAATAATATTTCCAAAACTTATTTTGAGGTTGGCCTCTTAAAATGGGTAGATTCATAGGTACAGACATGGTCTATGAAAAGAAATCAAAGATTTATATGAACGAACAATGCACTAAAGACATTTAGGCATCTTTATCTAAGTCTAGACATAGAATAGATAATAGTTCATAGAACATTCTTTGTGGGTACTTAAAATACGAGGAGTGGGCCTATTTAGAACCTAGACATAGGATTTCTTGTACTTGAAACTCGACGTTTTGTCTTTGAAAAGCATAGCTCTTTTGTCAGCTGCGTTCGGACGTGGCCACGTCTCAACAGTTAACATTTGAAGCGTCATAACGCGTCTAAACGTTATGACGTCTAGCTAGGAAGGATTTATCTGCATGCAACAACTCAACTCATCTCTCATCCATATTTACAACCAACTTTAATTTCCTTGTTTTGTTTACATCTTTAGCTTTAAAAACCAACACTTATTGCCGATTTGTTACTTGATTCTCTTGTGTTTTGAACTTGAACTTTGAAAGTACAACCAATCCTCGTGGGAACGATCTCTTACTCTCATCCACTTTATTACTTGTACGATGTGTATACTTGCACTATAATTGCGAACATCCACACTATTACACAAGCGCAACAATAACCCATAAAAATACCTTCCGTTGATTTTGCATCAAACTTACCCAACTTATCCTTTGTATTTAAAATGTAGCACTTACTTCCAAAAACTTTGAAGTATGAAATATTTGGAGTTCTACCATTCCACAATTCATAAGGAGTCTTGTTGAGAGATGGCCTTAGATAGACTCGATTTAGCACATGACATGCTGTATCAACTGCGTGACCCCAAAAATATTTAGGAAGATTGTGCTCATTTAGCATTGTTCTACACATCTCTTGTATGGTCCTGTTTTTTCTTTCCACCACGCCGTTTTGTTGAGGAGTCCTTGAGTGAGAAATTGTGATCAACACCATGCTTTTCACACCAAGTTTTGAATGATGAGTTTTCGAATTCTCCTCCATGATCGCTTCTAATTTCCTTGATAGCTAAGTTTTTCTCATTCTCAGTAACTCTCGCACAACTTAGCAAACTTGTTGAAGGCATCACTTTTATTAGCAAGTAAAATAGTCCAAGTGTATCTAGAATAATCATCAACAATTACAAACACATATTTGGCTCCTCCTAGACTTACAACATCAATTTCACCAAATAAATCAAGATGCAACAATTCAAGCACATTTTTGGTAGAAATAACAGGTTTTGATTTGAAAGAAGTTTTATGCATTTTACCCAATTGACATGCATCACATAATTGACCTTTTTCATACTTAAGTTTGGGTAAACCTCTAACATGTTCATTTGCACATAATTTAGATAGAAGTTCCATACTAGCATGTCCTAAGCGTCTATGCCACACATCCACATCATCAAGTAAAGAAGGCATGCATACAATATCATCACCAATGAGTGTCAAAATCAACATAATAAACATTGTTTTCACGAAAAACCGACAATGTGAAAGTTAGAAGCTTCATGCACAATAAGTCATTTATCTTTTGAGAAATAAACATCAAAGTCATTATCACATAGTTGACTTACACTTAGTAAATTAAATTTAACACCATCAACTAGTAAAGCATTTCTAATTTTGATTGTGTTTTCCTTACCCACACAACCTTTACCTATTACACGAGCAGTTTCATTATTGGCAAACTTCACAGATCCACTAGCCTTGTTGCTTAACTTCAAGAATAGTGAAGCATCACCAGTCATATGCCTTGAGCACCCACTGTCAACCATCCATACATTTCCCTTTTTGGATAGTCTACGCACCTACAAAGGAAAAATTAAACACTAGTGCGAGGTACCCAAATTTGGTTGGGTCCATGGAGGTTAGTTCTCAAGGGGTTTGTTTTCACAATCCACCTTGGTTTCTTGCAAGCAGGTATAAGATTGCCAAGCTCACATAGTTTGCGAATAGGACATCTAAGAGAATTATGATTTCCTTTTTGACAATAAGTGCAAGAGAATGAACTACGTGTCTTACTTGAAGAAGCAGCTACAAATACCATATCCCTTTTTAAATTTGGGGAGCTGGACTCACCTTTATAACCAATACCTCTCCTATCAACATATTCATGTTGAGAGTGAAGTAACTTGGTCAAGGTATTTTCACCAACCTCAAACCTTTTAAAGAATCTTTTAAATTTTCATTTTCGATCTTGATTTTTTCAAAAATTTGTTTAAGCTCTAGAAATTCAAGGTTGAAAGGTTTGGCATTTTGTAGCTCCTTTTTCAATCTAGCTATCTCATTCTCAAGCGTCTCGATTTGAGTAGACATGCTTTTGTTGCTCTTTTTCAAATTCATAGTTTTTATCAAAAGATTTTCATGTTCAATATAAAGAGCCTCAAAAGCCTCACTCACATTTTGACAACTACTATCATCATCACAAGAATCATCGAATCGAGAAAAAGAAGGATTAGAATTTGTTACCTTAGTTGAGTCACTCGCCATGAGACACGCAAGCTTTGAAGCAATCACTTCATCATCGGTTTCATCATCCACCGCTTGAGATTGTCCCATGTATCATCGGGAGAGTAATCTGGCTGCAAGACCAACAACGTTAGCAACTTCCTCTTCTTCTTACGCGTTTCACCCTCGGTTCTGTGTCATCCCATGTAGCCTTCATTGCTTTCTTCTTTGGGTATTTGTTCTTAAGTTTTGGACAATTAACCTTGAGATGACCGGTTTGTTGCATTCAAAATATCTTGGTTGGTCGTCTCCTTTCTCATGACTATCACCTTTGTTATACGGATTTCTTTGAAAAATCACCTTTCCTAAACTTGTTGAACTTCACGAATTTTTTGAATTTTTAGCAAGCATAACCATGTCTTCTTCATCAGATTCATCATCGATTCAACCACTTTCTTTCCGATTTAGAAGACTTTCCACCACAAGAGAAAGATACCTCTTTTCTTTTACCGCTTCTTTTTCCCGGGTTTTCTTAGCACCCAACACCACTTCAAATGCTAGAAGAGACCCAATTAAATCTTGATGTAGGAAGAGTACCAATATCCTTAGCTTCGGTGATAGCACATGTCTTAGGAAAAATTCACGACCAACGACGCAAGTATCTTTCCATTCAAGTCCTTTGTAGAATACTTTTTACCAAGTGCTCTCAAGTTGTTAACAATTAAATTCAGCCTGCGGTGCATGGGCGAACCATGATTTCACCTTCCTTCATCTTGAAAGCTTCATACTCGAAGTAAGAACTCGGATTTTTGTATCTTTTACTTGGCTTGTACCTACATGAGTAGCTTCTAGACAATCCTGCATTTCCTTAGCGATCGACAACCTTTTACCCTACCATATTCTTCTTCACATAGTGCAAGATGTAGAATGTTCATTGCTTTGGCATTCAAGGAGATTTTGTCAAGTTCGGACTTTCTCAATTCACTCAAGTCAATGGTATAGATGTCTTCAATGGTACTTCTTACGCTGCAGGTTGCTTGAGTTTTTGTGGAATCACCAACATCAGCATCACCTGGTTTTGTAATTTTGATCCTCATTGGAGTGAGCGGTCCATCAACAATAATCCTCCACAGTGTAAAATCTATAGCCTGCACATGACATTTCATTCGACTACTCCAGTAGTCGTAGTTAGTTCCATCAAATAAAGGTGGCCTATTAAAAGACATTCCCTCTTTAATAAAAGACCCCATGATCAGAAAAATGCGAGATGTTAAGCTCTATATGCAGTTTCCTGCTTTGATACCAATTGTTAGAAAATGCAATAACCTTAGAGGGGGTGAATAAGGTTATAGGCCTGAATAAGTTCCTTTTGGATTTTTGAAAATAGTTTAAAGCTAGTTTAAAAAATAATGCGGAAATGACTTGAGAACTAGCAACTTGCGTAAGCAACAGTTTAGAGATAAAATTCAACTAAACGAAAATCAACACTATAGATAAACAATCATGCAAGATCAGCAAGTAAAACAGCAATTAAGTTGTGCGTAAATAAATAAAGAGATAAGGGAAAGAAGGACACCGCGAATTTAGCGAGGTTCGGGCTAAAACCCTACGTCCTCGGCCTCCGGCTTTGCAACCTTTGGACTTTGGGAAAGATAACACTATAATATGAAGATGCTTCTTCAGAGTTTTACAACGCACACCACGTTACAAACACTTCAATCCTCTCAATTTCCCCAATTGAGAACCCGAGCTCCCCGCTTAGGATTTCAACGATTCGAACTCCCCGAACGAACCACCCAAGAATGCAATCCCAGGATTTCTACACAATAAACAAACCACCAAGTGAATTAACCAATACAATACAAACTATGATCGAGTTACCCAAGTATTATAGCACTTGTAATTGAGAGATAAGATGATACGAAAAATCTTTGAACTCAAAAGTAATTGCAATCTTTCAACAACCCACTTCGCAAATAAGAACAAAAATAGAAAGCGGCTAGGGTTTGATTTTCAAAAATTAGTTCGCAACTTGAAGGATGAAAATATGCAATATGAATTTGAAAGATATGCGATTAGAAGAATTTGGTTTGCGATATGAAAGGAAATCATGCGTTGCACAAATAAGGGATTCGGTCTATCTCTTTTTGCGATTTGATGAAGATGTGTGGCTGCACAAAAATGCATTTTTGATCACTCCTTATGTCGCAATGCAGATGATGATTTTGATGCACACACAATCGGTTTTGATCTCTCTCTTTTGTCGCAGAAGATAATGATTTTGATGCACACACAATCGGTTTTGATCTCTCTCTTTTTAATCTCACAAGGATGAAGAATATGGTTCACTCTCTCACTTTCTTTCCAAAAAATTGTGCGGCTGTGCTTGCTTGTTTTGGTTGTGTGTATTGATCGTGAAAACCCTATGTCCTATTTATAGAATATGTAAAAATATGACCGTTGGAATGGTTTATGAATAAGTGGATGATCGATTAGTGGCTTATATAACTATAGATGGAAATCGATTATGAGCTTTAAAAACAAGGTAGGAATCGATTTTGTGCTTTAAATAAGTAGGTAAAGAATCTATTGTTTCCTTTAAGATAAGAAGCCATGAATTGATTCTTCTTTTAAAACCAAGAAGCCATGAATCGATTTTGTGCTTCAAAGTGAGTGAATAATCGATTGCTTGCTTGTGGAAGTAAGTGATCAATCGATTGCTTGCTTGTGGAAACAAGTGAACAATCGATTGCTTGCTTGTGGAAACAAGTGAACAATCGATTTCTAGCTTTAAAATACCAAATCAAGAATATTCTTTAGTTCAAAAACAATTTCTTGTAAGACATTAAGCCATGAATCAAGTTTCTTTAAAAAAAACAACAAATCATAATTCAAAACTTTTCTTTAAAAACAACTTGTGCCTAACCTATTTAATCATGCTTTTATATAAAATATTTTGACAAGAACAGTTCTATTTTAAAAGATCATCTCTCAATTACGAATGTTATAAAAGCTTGAGTAAACGATCTTACACGTGTCCTACGCAAGTCGATATAAGTCTTCAATGCTTGAGCAGCTTTTCGTCCGAGCTTCTACAACTTTGAGTTAGCTTCCGAAGCTCTCTTGTTCATCGCCCTGCGCTCTTATATTTTTCCTGCGCTTTACCTCAAGTAAATTATCAGTAACTTGTAATTTGTTATCATTCAAAACAAGGAATGTTTGCCCTTGGCACAACACTAATGCGGGTACTATAGATACGATTAATCCAAGATTAATCTTATTATGTCAGTGATTGCATGTATTTTTTGTTGTCTTTTTCTTCAGTTAGAGAATATGAAGCGCTTCAACTGTGTTGGAATCCCCCTGTGGAGCAAATCTCACATCTACTTAAATAAGACCACCATCTTTTTTATTGATATCCAGAAATACAGTTTTAAACGGTATCCTCGTATCGTCTTTGTTAACTGTTTTTAGTATACTCATACTTAAAATAAGAGACCAATTGGCTTTCAAAACAAAGATAATGTAACCAAATTGAAATAAATGTTACCTGATAACTCATATTTATGAGTTATTTATATTCATTCAAAGATAAATCATGCAAGTTCTCTAGCAATACAAGGTTAGTTTAATTAGTTTTATGTTAGTTTCTTGTTTCTTAGTTAGCTAGGGATTAAATTGCTGAATCTGTGCATTTTGGCACCAAGCGGTGCCTTTGAGAGCGTTTTGATGTTTCTTGTGCTTGTGTACTAAAAGAGCTGAACGTGACCACGTCCCTCACCACGTCTGTAGAAAGGCAGTAGAGCAAGAGTGAAAGATCTCAATTTTGGCGCGCTAGCAATGATGGTCAAAGATATAAAAAATCATAAGATCTTCTATTCCCTATGTGCTGACGAGGATGACGATGCAGTAGTAATGTGATGTCGGTCGGTAAGAGCAAACGAGAGCTTGGTAGGTGGGCAAGTGACATCAGCAAACACGTGAGCAAGATTGACTATATAATGAAGATTCATCTCTCTCTCAAGGCAGGCATTCATACACTCACTCTCCCACAATACACCGTTCAATCCCTTCATCATCTACCTTCCTCCATTTCAGAGAAAGTATCCCAAAGAAGTTCTAGACACAGACTTCTTCATTTTTACTTTTCTCAAACTTCCATTTTTATTTTCTTCGCAAACCACTGCTGTTAGGCTCAGACGTTGTAACGTCTCTACAGCGTACATGCTGAAGAGCTACTTAGGTGTATCTTTTGCACTTAGTTTCTTTTCTTCTATGTATGGTATTTGGATTCTAACTTCTTATCATTCTGTAAAGATGCTCAGCATGAGCTAAACATCTTGTAGTTGGGTTGTTGTTTTGCTTGTAATGAATTTCTAGTTAAGTGTTATGAAGTATTGACGTTTATATGTTTTAAATCTTTGCATGATAATATTTTCAAACTTGTTTTGAGGTTGGCCTCTTAAAATAGGTAGATTCATAGGTACAGACATGGTCTATGAAAAGAACTCAAAGATTTATATGAACGAAAAGGTGCACTAAAGACATTTAGGCATTTTTATCTAAGTCTAGACATAGAATGGATAATAGTTCATAGAACATTGCTGTGGGTACTTAAAATACAGGAGTGGGCCTACTTAGAACCTAGACATAGGACATTCTAGTACTTGAAGCTCTGACGTTTTGTGACTGAAAAGCACAGTTCTTTTGCAAATGACGTTCAAAGCGTTATAACGTCTATCTGAGAATAACATTTATGCGTAATAACGTGTAAACGTTATAACGTCTGACTAGAGAGGATTTACTTGCATGAAACAATCCAACTCATTCTCATCCATATTCACAACCAACACTTATTTAGTTGCTTTATTTACATTTCTAGTATTAACACCAACTTTTAGTGCCGATTTGTTACTTGATTCTTTTGTGTTTTGAGGCTTGAACTTTTGAAAGTAAACCAATCCTCATGGGAACGATCTCTTACTTTTATCCACTTTATTACTTGTACGATGTGTATACTTGCACTATATTTGTGAATACCACACGAACGCAACAAGTTTTTGGCGCCGTTGTCGGGGATTGAAGTTAACTTTTCAAAAGTATTAGAACACAAGTTGAAAGAATTTTACTGTGTTGTTTGTTGTTTCTGTGTGTGAACAGGTAGACGTTACAGCGTATGCTTAGTTCCAACTCAAGCTCTAGTTCGATTGAGCCAGGGAGTGAGTCTACGCCTGAGTTTGATCCAGAACCTGAAAGAACCTTCAGGGAACTTAGGAGACAACAAAGGTTAAGAAGGAGGCAACAACAACAGCAACATCAACAACCAATCATGTCTGAACATAACACTGGTGGTAGAAGTTCTCGAGGTGGACCTAACCCAAGAGGAGGTAGAGGACATGGTTGAGGACCGCAAACCCATACAGAGACAATTGTTGTTGATGAAGAACACTGGCAGAGGCAGCAACTCATCAATGCAGGACCACAAGACATGGTCAATGACAGGGACAGGCCTATGCGTGATTATGCTGTCCTCAATCCTGCTCACTTGCAAACAGGCATTGCAAGACCAACCCTTCATACTGGTCACTTTGAATTCAAGCCAATGATGTTCCAAATGCTGCAAACTGCAGGGCAATTTGGGGGTTTTCCTCAAGAAGATCCTTATGCACACCTAAGGCAATTTATGGATGTGTGCAGCAATTTTATCATCCCTGGAGTATCAGAAGATGCTTTCAGATTGAAGCTTTTTCCCATATTCTCTTAAGGATAAGGCCAAAAGTTGGTTGAACTCCTTGGAACCAAATTCAATTCACACTTGGGATGAGCTAGCTGAGAAGTTTCTTGCAAAATATTTCCCTCCCAACAAAAATGCTAAGTTAAGAAATGATATCACTTCCTTCAAACAGAGGGAAGGGGAATCATTATTTGAGGCTTGGGAAAGGTGGAAGGAGTTACTAAGAATGTGCCCACACCATGGCATTCCCGTGGTTATTCAAATGGAGACTTTCTATAATGGTCTAGATCAACCCACTAGGTTGATACTTGATGCTTCATCAGGTGGTGTCATTTTGAACATGTCTTTCTCTTAGGCATGCAAGCTTATTGATGACATAACCACCCATAACTCTCATTGGCCATCTAATAGATTTACTCCTGGAAAGAAGGCTGGTGTCCATGAAATAAGTGAAGTAACTGCTCTTTCTGCTCAGGTGGCTACCCTGACCAACATGATCAAAACTTTGAGTACTCCAAACGTGGCCACGTCTGAGAAACAGACTGCTGCAGCAGTTGAGCCTACACATTCTGGGGGAGTAGTGTGTGTCTATTGTGAAGAATGGCATGTGTATGAAGAGTGTCCCTATAACCCTCAATCTGTGAATTTTGTATCTCAGAACAAAGGCAACAGTCCGTACTCCAACTCTTACAATTCAAATTGGAGAAATCACCCAAACTTTGGGTGGAGAAACAACAATGCTTTGAATGCTAGCAATACTGCTCCTACAATACCTCCGGGATTTTCCCCTCAACAACAGCAACAACAGAGGCAGTATGTGCAGAATAACAACAATAGCAACTTGGAGGTCATGATGAAAAGCTTCATAAGTGATTGTAAGACAACTTTGCAAACGCATGAGTCTTCAATCAAAACTCTGGAAAATCAAATTGGGCAGATAGCTTCAGCTCTTACTCAAAGACAGAATGGATCTCTCCCTTCTACAACTGAAACACCTTCATCATCATCTAATCCAAATGGTAATAATGGGGTGAATGGACAGGTAAATGCAATTTCCTTAAGAAGTGGTACTGAATATTCTGAACCAACTATGCATGTGGAGAAAGAAGTGCCAGAAAAGGAGAAAGAGAAAGGAAATGAGGCAAGCACAAGTGGTGAGAAAGAGAAGGATACTCCAGACATTGTGATGTCTAAACCAGACGTTACAACGTCTACTTTTGAACCAGGAATCAAAACTGTGCCTAGGCTTGTACCTGAATATCCTCCTCCACCGTACCCTCAAAGATTAAAGAAAGCTCATGAAGATAAGCAATTCAGCAAGTTCATGGAGATGTTAAAGCAGCTACACATCAATCTTCCTTTGGTTGAAGCTTTACAGCAGATGCCAAATTATGCTAAGTTCTTAAAAGACATCATCACCAAAAGAAAAAGGCTAGGGGAGTTTGAAACTGTTGCTTTAATTGAGGAATGTAGTTTAATTATGCAAAATAAGCTCCCTAGAAAACTCAAGGATCCTGGCAGTTTTACTATACCATGCTCCATTGGAGATTTTTACATAGGCAAAGCTTTGTGTGACTTGGGAGCAAGTATCAACTTGATGCCCAAGTCCATATATGATAAACTTGGTATAGAAACTGCCAGACCTACTTCTTTAAGTCTCACTTTAGCTGATAAAAGTAGAGTTTATCCTGAGGGCATATTAGAAGATGTTTTGATTAAAGTTGACAAGTTTGTGTTTCCAGTGGATTTTGTTATTTTAGATTTTGATGCAGATAAAGAAGTTCCTATCATTTTGGGAAGACCATTCCTAGCTACTGGAAGAACAATCATTGATGTGCAGAAAGGAGAATTGATCATGAGAGTCAACGATCAAGAAGTCAAGTTCAATGTTCTCAACGCACTCAAATATCCAGATCCTCACACAGAAAAATGTTCTTATGTGGTTGCCATTGATCATATGGTTCAAAAGCAATTCAATAAAGAAAATGATCACTTGGAAAAGATTCTGGGCAATGTTGAAATGCAGGAGTTTTTAGCAGACGAGGTGACCCTACAGACGTTATAACGACTCACTGCAGACGTTGTCACGCCCGGAATCTCCTATACCTAAGGCTTGGACAAAAAGGTATGAATCTTTGGGTCAAGAGGAATCAAATCTCAAGAAGAACGTGCCTTCCATTAAAGAACCACCTACCTTGGAACTGAAAGTGTTACCTGAGCATTTAAAATATGTCTATTTAGGGGAAAATGATTCCCTACCTGTGATCATTTCTTCTAAACTCTCACAAGAGCAGGAGAATGATCTCATTACTACACTGAAGAGACATAAGAAAGCAATTGGCTGGCAAATGGCCGACATCAAGGGTATCAGTCCCACAATCTGCATGCACAGAATTGTCTTAGAAGAAAATGCCAAGAATAGCATTGAAGGGCAGAGGAGATTGAACCCGATAATGAAGGAGGTGGTGAAGAAAGAGATCATCAAGTGGTTGGACGCAGGAATCATCTACCCTATTAGTGATAGCTCATGGGTGAGCCCAGTGCAGTGTGTACCAAAGAAGGGTGGAGTTACTGTGGTAACAAATGAAAAGAATGAGCTAATTCCAACAAGGACAATAAAGTGGAGGATATGCATGGATTATAGGAAGCTAAACAAAGCAACTAAGAAGGATCATTTCCCTCTCCCATTCATTGATCAGATGCTAGACACGCTTGCAGGCAAGGATTTTTATTGTTTTCTTGATGGTTATTCAGGCTATAACCAGATAGCCATTGCTCCTGAAGATCAAGAAAAGACAACATTCACCTGTCCCTATGGTACCTTTGCTTTCAAAAGGATGCCATTTGGGCTGTGCAATGCTCCTGCAACATTTCAAAGGTGCATGATGGCCTTATTTTCTGATTTCATTGAAAATTCCATGGAAGTTTTTATGGACGATTTTTCAGTCTATGGAGATTCATATAAGGCATGCCTAGATAATTTGGAAGGAGTTCTGATAAGATGTGAAGAAACCAACCTAGTTCTCAACTGGGAAAAATGCCATTTCATGGTGCAAGAAGGAATAGTGTTGGGACATAGGATCTCAAATAAAGGATTAGAGGTGGACAAAGCAAAGATTGATGTTATTGACAAGCTACCTCCACCAACAACTATAAAAGGGGTCAGAAGTTTTTTAGGACATGCAGGGTTTTACAGAAGATTTATCAAGGACTTTTCAAAGATTTCCAAACCCCTGTGTCTGCTATTGCAACGTGATAACGTCTTCAACTTTGATGAACAATGTCATGAAGCTTTCAAGAAATCAAGATCGCCTGGTAATCGCCTCTCGGTGATAGTCACTCCAGATTGGTCTAAACCATTTGAGTTGATGTGTGATGCTAGTGATTATGCAGCAGGAGCTGTATTGGGACAAAGGTATGGAAAAAAATTTCACTCTATTTATTATGCCAGTAAAACCTTAGATGATGCCCAATTGAATTATCTTTGTGGTGAAAAAGAGCTTTTTTGGTCGTTGTATTTGCCTTTGATAAGTTTAGATCGTATTTGGTGGGTGCAAAAGTTGTTGTTTTTACTGATCACTCAGCCATCAAATATTTAATTGCTAAAAAAGATGCAAAGCCAAGGCTTATTAGATGGGTTCTCCTCCTCCAAGAATTTGACTTGGAAATCCGTGACAAAAAGGGGGTGGAGAACCAAGTTGCTGACCATCTTTCTAGGCTTGAGAATATTGATGCAGGTACAGGTAAAGAGGAGATAAGAGAAAAATTCCCTGATGAGAGACTGTTATCAGTAGCCACAGTAGTTGAAGACGTTACCACGTCTATGGCAATTTCGTCAAACGTTATAACGTCTGATTCTACTGCACCATGGTATGCTGATATAGTTAACTTTCTTGTTAGAAAGATTGTGCCTGTAGGCTTCAACTATCAACAGAAGAAGAGGTTTTTCCACACTGTATAGCAATATTTCTGGGACGAGCCTTACTTGTACAAGATGTGCCAAGATCAGTTACTAAGAAGGTGTCTTGCTGAAGAAGAACAACTCCATGTGTTGCAACAATGTCATTCAGCACCTTATGGTGGACATTTTGGAGGCACAAGAACGGCTGCAAAAGTTTTACAATCAGGCTACTATTGGCCAACAATCTTCAAGGATGCCCATGAGCTAGTAAAGAGTTGTGACAAATGCCAAAGGACAGGAAACATATCAAGCAAGCAGGAAATGCCACTTACAAATATTCTTGAAGTTGAATTGTTTGATGTGTGGGGAATGGATTTCATGGGACCATTTCCTATGTCTCATGGAAATCTATATATTCTGGTAGCTGTGGACTACGTGTCAAAGTGGGTGGAAGCTGTAGCTTTGCCAAACAATGAAGCCAAATCAGTCAGCAAGTTCCTTAAAAAGAATATCTTCACAAGGTTTGGCACTCCAAGAGCTATAATCAGTGATGAAGGTTCTCATTTCTGCAACAAACCAATTGAGAACCTGTTGGCTAAGTATGGAGTGAAACATAAAGTTGCCACAGCTTATCACCCCCAAACCAGTGGTCAAGCAGAGATCTCCAACAGAGAAATCAAAAGAATACTTGAAAAAATGGTTGGTCCCAATAGGAAGGAATGGTCATTGCACTTGGATGATGCACTGTGGGCTTACAGAACAGCGTACAAGACACCATTGGGAATGTCCCCATACAAGCTAGTCTATGGTAAAGCATGTCATCTACCAATTGAGCTCCAACATAAAGCCAATTGGGCATTGAAACAATTAAACTTGGATCATACAAAGGCAGGTGAAGCAAGGTTACTGCAGTTAAATGAGCTAGAAGAGTTCAGACACCATGCTTATGAAAATGCAGCAATCTACAAGGAAAAGACAAAAAAATGGCATGATCAAAGAATTCAAAGGAGGGAGCTGGTAGAAGGACAACTCAGGCCGCTATTCAATTCAAGATGAAATTGTTCCTGTGGAAGTTAAAATCTAGATGGTCAGGACCTTTCAAATTAATGAAAATCTATCCCTATGGTGCTGTGGACTTATTTGATGAAAAGACCAATACCATTTTCAAAGTTAATGGCCAACGTGTGAAGCAGTATCATGGAGAGCATGTGGAAAGGGACAAGACTCAAATGTCCTTCAACAACCCTTGAATTTAAAAGGAAAAAGTTTGGCTGAAGACTCTTAAAGCAAGCGCTCTTGGGAGGCAACCCAAGGATTTTTGATTAACCAACAATTTTTGTGTCTGTTAATTTTTGTTTTTGTAGGAATGAAGGCTGAAGAAAGGAGAGAGTCAAAGGTGGTAGACGTTATAACGTCTCAATGTACATTAGACGTTGGCACGTCTGTTGTCTGGGCAAGGTTTAAATGAAAAAGAAGAGAAAACCGGTCAAGGCAAATTCAAACTCAGTCAAGTGCGTAAGTGATGACGTGGCAGAAATCATTTCACTCTGCAACACTTGCGTGGTAACTGACCATGACGTCATTTTTCCTCCTTAACTTGTCAAATCAACGGTTACCTTTCCCATTACTCCACTCTACCACTTCTCAACTTCCCATAACCATTTCCCCATAAAAACTAGCCGGTTACCATCATCAAACCACCTACACCCACTCTCTATCATTTCTTCTCTCTGAAACCACAAACCTTCCCTTTCTTCTTCAGAAACCTAAAAATTCAAAATCCCTCATTTCTCTTCCAAAGCAATCCTTCGCAAACACCATGACCAACGTTAAGCAATCTGCTGCCAAATCTTCTGGAAAAGGCAGAAATGTTGATCTAAGATCATCCTCAGCCCCAATCCCAGAAATTCCTAACCCATCAAAGAAAAAAGCTCTACTTCCAGAAAGAGGTTTTAGCCTAGAAAGCCCAAATCCTGATTTCCTTGCAACCGTCGCAGCGTTAGGTTGTGTTGCGCCCGAAAAGTCTCTGAGGGGATCTTTCTTCGTTTACAACGTTTTAAAACAATGAAGTCGTCATCAATATTTTTTATAAGGAAAATATTGAAGAAAAACCTTTTTTGAAAGCGAATGGCCTTTTGGAAACCGTAGAAAATTTGGGTTCTGGAATTCGGTTAGGCATGGGAAGGTATTAGCACTCCCACATCTCCTTTCTATCGAAAGGAACCTTCAATTAAATGTGTGGTTTTAAGTGTCGATTTGGAAAATACTTAAATTTGCTTCTTTATGGAAAAAGGAATGAAAAGACTTAATGAAAATTTTTATTTTTGGCGCTTGACGAGAGTTAGTCTCTCGCTCCTACGTATCTCCTAGTGCGATGGAGAATTCAAAGCTACGTAGTTCTTGTTTGTCATGAAAAGGGTTTTGTTTTTATCTTTTCTTAGTGAATTTTCAAATATGACGAGTATTCTCGCGAATGATTAAACTAACAGAGGTTATGGGTAATCACCGCTAAGTACTCTTGAAAATGAGAGTCACTGCCACTGGTCAGACGAACGAAGGTTCTGATTGACCGTCAGTAGCAACTCCTTTTTTATTTGATCTTTTCAAACTGGTTTTCGAAAGAGATTAATTGGCACGAATGATCAAACTAACCAAAGTTATGGGTGATCATCGTTTATTGTTCTTTGAAAATGACATTGCCGCTAACGGCCAGGCGAACAAAGGTTACGATTAGCCACTAGCAACAATGGGTTTGAAAATGATTTTTTTGTTATGGAAAATATTAATGTTTACGGTTGTGAAAATGATTTTATTCGTTGCGCTTGACGAGAACGTGGCTCGCTTCCTACGTATCCCGAATGGGAATCAAAGCGACGTAGTTCTAATTTGTCTAGAAAAAGGTTTTTATTTTTTTAATCTTTTAGAGTTTTTCGAAAAGGGTTCGAAGCGTTCGCGGTGACCAAACAACAACGGTTTAGAGTGGTCATGCTACTAACTCTTTTGAAAATGAAATTATCATTAACAACCAAACGGCAACGGCGCGAGTGATGATTAATGATAATCGGTTTTATTTAGGTTGGAATGTTCGTGAAGACCAAACAACAACGGTTTAGAGTGGTCACACTACTAATCCCTTTGAAAATGAAACTATCATTGACAACCAAACGCAAGAACGCGCGAGTGATCATTAATGATAATTGGTTCTTACTTTAGGTTATCAAAAGGGTTTTCGCAATTGAATTGATTTTTGATTTGTGAGATGGTTTTTTGATGTTTGAAAGGACTTTTGATTGAAAGTGAATTTAGACTACACACATTCTGACACCACTAATAACCCATTTGAAAACTAAAGTTGTTACTAACGATCAAACGAGTAAAACCTGAATGACCATTAGCAAGAAATTATATTTTTGACAAGAGTTTGGTTATTCAAAAGGAGTTGTTTGAAGGGGTATACTAGCAATAGTGAAAGTTGTAATTAGTTGCAGAGGGTTGTATCATTAAATAGGGAGATGTAAAAAAATAATACAAGCCCAGTTCGCATTTGGGCTGGAACTGCGAATGGGCCTAAGTGATGGGATGTACGCATGAATTGTAGAGTGTTGATATTAAATAACAAACACAGAGGGGATTACATAACCAAAAGGGAGGGGTGCAATTATTAAATTGATTAAAAAAAACAAACAAATAATTGAACACACAGACGTACGTTTTAAAAAAAAAGAAGAGCAAACTTAGCTCTTTCCCTTCAACCTTAGCACCATCCATGTTTGAGTGAGAGAGAGAGAGTCATCATAGAGAGAGAGGGAGAAAGGAAAGCTTGCACATGGAGAGAGAAATATGCTTATGTTGAGAGTGAGAGAGAAGAAGATGCGAACCGGGGGTGCTTGCCGGTGGTGTGGCGGTCACGTCGGAGCTTTGCCGGAGGGTTGTTCTGTGCGGCGGAGGTGGCGGCGTGCGGTTGTTGTTGTGTGGTTGTTGTTGAAGTGGTTTTGGGATTGTAGGAGTGGTGGTTGTTGTTGTAGTTGTGATTCTTGTGTGGTGGTTTTGAGTTTGTAGGAGTGGTGGTTGTTGTTGTAGTTTGTGAAGAGAGGATGATGGAGGTGGGTGTGGTTGTTGTGGTGTTGGTGTTTGTGAAGAGAGGATGATGGAGGTGGGTGGTGGTGTTTTAAAGAGAAAAATTGAAAGTTTTGCTCACTTAAGAACAAAGGGAGGAGGAGTCGATGTAATGGAAAAGTAAAAGGAGAAGTTGTTCAAAATTAGCTAGAAACAAGGAAGTGAGGTGCTGTCGTTGGCTTGGAAAAGGAGGGAGTGTCTCTGAAAAAAAAAAATATAAAGTGTGAGAGCAGGAGTTATAAGGAACATGAAATGAAGTTAAAGCGAGAATGGGGTCAGTAGTGAGAGTAATATCTTTGATTCTCGATTGGTTGAGATTGGTCGCACATGGATTGTGCTCTCAATGATTGGATCGAGATTTAGTTGCAAAGTGAGCTTATTTTGATCCAACGGTTGAAGTATTTTTTTAGTGTGAGCAGAAAAAAAGTAATTTAGACTCTCAAATGAAAAAGGTGTTCGATGTGTGTGGGAAAGAGAAACGACGAGAGGCAAATTGCAAGGAGAATTGAGGCGATGGGTGTGAAGGTGCACCTATTAAAAAGTGTCACATATTTTTGAGCATTATAAAATATTCCCTCTAATTATTCTAGACAATAAAAATTGTCATTTAGTAATTGGGAAATATTTAATGGTCTTTTTTTTTGGGTTTTTTATGCACTAAAAATGGGGAAAATACATTTTTAATTATTTTCGATTAGGATTTTCTTTCCAAAAATTATACAAAAATTACCCTTGGTAGAGTAACATGTATGCCACGTCCTTGACCTGATCTTGATCCAAAAATAATTAATTTGCTTTTATTTAAATGCCCAAAAATGCAAAAATATGCACTATTTTATTTTCTAAAATTCCTAAAAATTTAGAAAAATGTTTTTGGATGCCAAAAATTAATAAAGATCAATAAATGGCCTTTTTGAAAATAAAAACACGTGCCAAATGACAAGGGGACAGGGCAGTTCACGCAGTTTCGACTGGTGCGCGCGCGTAATTCAAATAAAAATGCGAAATAGGGGATGAATACACATAAATGCACAAATCCACTATTTTCCACACATTATGAATTACCTTATTGCTCTATTTTTTTTAAAAAAAAGTTTTTGCTTTGGGCGGACAAAATTGGGGTATGACAGGTTGGTAGAAGTTCATAGTGCACCGAAAGGAGTATATTGCTACGCTAGTTCACGACTTCTACAAAGGAATAGTTGAGAGAACTGATGGAGAGCCATCAATCGTGTCAAAAGTGTGAGGTGAAGAAGTAAAGTTCAGTGTGAGAGTGATCAATGATTATTTTGGTCTAGGGTATTATGGAAAGGCTGTAGAGACAAAGCAGAAGACTTATGGGATGGCAGAAATGGAAGCAATCAAGGAAAGGATCTGTGTTGAAGGAGCTGTGTGGGAAAGGGGTGGAGATCACGGAAATGAGTTCAAGATCCTAAAGAGGTATTTGTGTGATGAAGCCAACACCTGGTTTCATTTCATAAGGCATTGCCTGATACCTACTTCCCACACCTCCTGGGTAGACAAGGAAAGACTAATTGTTATTGATGCAATTATGTCAAAGGATAAGATTGAAGTTGGCAAGCTAATCAACCGAGAAATGAACAAGTGGAAGAATAGGAAGGATGGGTATTTGTATTTCCCTTGTTTAATTACTGATCTGTGTATGGAGGCTGGGGTAGAAATTGAAGCCACAGAGCTGAGGGAGCAACCTCAAGGACCCTTCTCAACAAAGTTCAAGGCCAGGGTAAAAGCTGCGGGAGCTACCACATCTGTTGATGCGCAGACGTTGCAACGTCTGGTGGAGCAGCAGAATAGCTTGGCAAAATTTGTCAGAGAACAGTTTGAGTGGCAGAAGAAAGTATTTGCGCAAGTGTCAAAAGGCAAGATGGTAATTGAGGAGCCTGTGCTACCTGAATGGATGCAAGAAGAGAATGAAGATGATGTGCCCTTGTCAACAATCCAACTAAGAGCAGTGAAGAAGGAAAGGGCCAAAAGAGCAAGAAGCCCAGCAAAAAGAAGGAGTCCAGCAAAGAAGAAGCAGAAAAAGGTAAGTAGTGAGGAAGAGTTTAATTCTACTGACTTAGATGATATTAGTGATAATGATGCAGATGAATCGAGGAAGGTAAGCATGGAAATAATCAGTGAGGAAGAAGAAGAAGAAAGTCCTAAGGAGAAAGGCAGTTCAAGTGAGAAAACAATCAGTGAACCCCCAACAACCCAAACAGTCAAGGAGCCAACCAAGAAACAGCCCAAAACAACTAAGCCACCATCACCAAAACCCACACAACCACCCTCACCTCAAGAAACTTCCACCCATGACAAGAACACTCCCAAAACTCCACAATCCAAACCCCAAGACCAACCTATTACACCACCACCCCCACCCCAACCTGAACCTGAGAAACAACCATCAGCCCAAGAAGTGCAGGAAGGAGACGTGGCAACGTCTGAGGCAACCAATGTAGGAAGCAATCCAGACTCACAGCTCATGTCCCCACCCAAGAAAACAAGAGTGAAAAGTGTACCCACCCATAACCCTTTTGGAAGGAAGAAGAGGCAAGAGTTAGCAGCTGCGACCAAGTAAACCCAAGTTAGTGGAGAGCAAGAACAAGTTGAAGCAACCACAGCCAAGATGCAAAAGCTACCAGTAAGGAGGAAAGGTGAGAGTACCAAAGGGAAGCCAGCCACTGCTACTAGTGCAGCTTTTGTTGCTGCTAGTGGTTCTGAGGAAGCCCTTCCTGCCATTGCTGAAGAAGGACCGGCAGACGTTATAACGTCTGCTGAAAAAGAGGCCGCAGCTAAGCTTGCAGAATTGCAAGTGATGAAAGAACGTGAAGCTGTCATTGAAAAAGTAAAGGAGCAGGCAATGGAAGAGGCTTCTCAGAAGTTGGCAGAGCATCTCTTGAAGCAAGCCCAGGAAAAAGTTGCTGATATTGGTGGATCATCCAAAGACGTGGTAACGTCTCAAGAGCCAGAGGTAGAAAAAGCCCAGATGAACCCCAATGAAGCACAGCAAATCAATCCTGCTGATCTAGCAATGAAAATGTGGGAAGAAGCAAAGAAGAGGATTGATGAAGCTTCAAGTGCTGCTGGTGCGAGCTCGGGAGTAGTAGGATCAGATGAAACAACAACAACCACCACCACAGAAGTAGGAGGAGATAAAAAGAAGAAGGAAAAGAAGAAAGTGGCAGGACAAGCAGGAATCCCTACTAGGCAGAGCGGAAGGCTCCGGTCTGGTAGTTTGAACAAGTAAGTTTTTATTTTAATCTTCAGCAGTAGAATAGTTTTAATTTTTAATTTTTAGCAGTTTGTTTGTTTTAGTCTGTTTAATTGTTCTTCCCCCCATGAAGTATAAAAAATAAAAATAAAAAACTTCTTATCATTGAGCAGTGGGGACACTGCTCAACTTTAAGTGTGGGGGGGGGGGGAATCCCAATGTTTTAAGTTTTTGTTTTTGTTTTGTGCAAGCATGAAATCAAATGCAAAAATCAGTTTTTGTTCTTACTCTGTTAGGCATTAAAAATAATTCTCTTTGGGCTAAAAGCTAGTGATGAATGAGTATGCGTGAGTAGCTAATGCATGTTTAGATGAATAGAATTGATTGTTGCTCCCACACAAACTCTGTTTTAAGGAAAAAATCTAGTTAGCTAGGGAATATTTTATGATGAAGCTAGTTTTGGTGAGCTATGGTGATAGTAAAACTTGATTAAAAACCTAGAATAGCAGTAGAAGCTAAGTTTGGGGGTATATCAGGTTGTACTAAGGCTGGGTGCAAAGACTTTAGGATGATTAGTGCAGGTGCAGTGTGAGTGCAACATTGTAACGTCTACTCGTAACGTTATAACGTATGCCGTGTGTGTTGTGTTCTGTGTTTAAACGTTACAACGTCTCACCTATAAACGTTGTAACGTCTATTCCAAAAAGACCAAAAAGAGTGTGTTGTTGTAAATAAGTGGAAAATCCACATGTGCTCTGTGTTTACTGCAATACCCTGAAACAAATGTTGGGCACTCCAAAATGTTTAAAAAAAAAAGAGAGAAAAAGAAGAGAAAGAACTCCAAAGTGGAGCAAATAAAAGAGAGTTGCTCAGTAATGAGTGGGTTGCAGTCATTTGCGTGTGTAAACCAGAAAAATAGTTGCACTAATCTAGTCCTAGCACCCAATTAAGACCCTTTGTCATGCTTCAAATTAACCTTCATCTCTTATGTGAAAATGTTAGCCTATTCTTTGTTTTGAAAGATGTTTTACTGTCACCAATTGGAAACCACTCTTTCATAAGCTAAAATAGCTTCTGAACCTAGCTAGGATTGGAATTAATGCAGAGAACACACACTCACTTTGAGCAGTAATGAATCTGAAATTTATTTGTGCATTGGTGTGTGAGTGTGTAGAGAATTAGCCCCTTGAGAATGATTTTTAATCAAATGGTTGAGTAGAATGCAACCTGCTGGTGTAGTTGATTTCATTCTTTTCTGCCAATTGTAGTTGTCTTGATTGCTTGAGGACAAGCAATGATTTAAGTTTGGGGGTGTGATAACTCATATTTATATGAGTTATTTATATTCATTCAAAGATAAATCATGCAAGTTCTCTAGCAATACAAGGTTAGTTTAATTAGTTTTATGTTAGTTTCTTGTTTCTTAGTTAGCTAGGGATTAAATTGCTGAATATGTGCATTTTGGCACCAAGCGGTGCCTTTGAGAGCGTTTTGATGTTTCTTGTGCTTGTGCAAGAAAAGAGTGAACGTGACCACGCCCCTCACCACGCCTCAGAGAAAGGCGCAGAGCAAGAGTGAAAGATCTCAATTTTGGCGCGCTAGCAATGATGGTCAAAGATATAAAAAATCAGAAGATCTTCTATTCCCTATGTGCTGACGAGGATGACGACCAGAGCAATCGTGCATGTCGGTCACGTAAGAGCAAACAGGCTTGGTAGGTGGGCAAGTGACATCAGCAAACACGTGAGCAAGATTGACTATATAATGAAGATTCATCTCTCTCTCAAGGCAGGCGTTCATACACTCACTCTCCCACAATACACCATTCAATCCCTTCATCATCTACTTTCCTCCATTTCAGAGAAAGTATCCCAAAGAAGTTCTGGACACAGACTTCTTCGTTTTTACTTTTCTCAAACTTCCATTTTTATTTTCTTCGCAAACCACTGCTGTTAGGCTCAGACGTTGTAACGTCTCTACAGCGTACATGCTGAAGAGCTACTTAGGTGTATCTTTTGCACTTATTTTCTTTTCTTCTATGTATGGTATTTGGATTCTAACTCCTTATCATTCTGTAAAGATGCTCAGCATGAGCTAAACATCTTGTAGTTGGGTTGTTGTTTTGCTTGTAATGAATTTCTAGTTAAGTGTTATGAAGTATTGACGTTTATATGTTTTAAATATTTGCATGATAATATTTCCAAACTTGTTTTGAGGTTGGCCTCTTAAAATAGGTAGATTCATAGGTACAGACATGGTCTATGAAAAGAACTCAAAACTTGCACTATATTTGCGAATACCACACGAACGCAACATTACCAAAAGGTGGTTACCAAGTGTCAGTGCCTTTGCATCATCCTGATGGTCATCCAGAAATAAGGGCATGGTACATTGGTTTGTTCATCCCATGCTTATGCATTGGGCAGTGTACCATAGCATTGTTCATCCCATGCTTATGCATTTAGGTACCTTATTGACTCACCAAAAATCTTTTATGGGAAATACTGGGTACCTTTATGAGACCAATGTACCATGAGCATTGGGCTCCTCTCTGTAAATAAAAACATTGCTCATCTTTTTATCATCTTCTTGACCTCTGTGGTCCCATCCATGATTCCTGAACTTGAACCACCATCATTTCCTACACCTTAATTCCTTGAAGACGTCCTCCACCAAGCCACTCCCTCCTCAACCTCTTTTGATGTTTCATCCTGAATTGAGTAGCTACTTAGTTTCTCCTTTTTTATGGGAAAAATAGCCATGGTTGTTAACCTCATTTGAACCACTTGGGGTCTGAAGGAGCGCAACTAGCTACGGTACTAGTAAATGGTCTGAGGGTGGCCTTTGCTCGAGCGAATGTACAACCATGTTATGCATAATTCTAGCATGGGTGCTGGAAAAATGGTGCTGCTCCAAATTGGTACAAGCGAATGTACAACCATGTTATGCATAATTCTAGCATGGTCTTTGAGGGTTGAGGAGACAAGATTAGGTTTAGGGTTCTTCATGACTTCCTTCTTGACTTCATCTCTTGTAGTGTACATCCAAATTGACTGTACATCTAAGGGCTATTGTAAGAGCCAACTCCATATTAACATGCTCACAAGGTGAACATAGAACAATGCTCATCCAAGAAGCAGGTTCATCATCCATTTTATGCTCATCCTTAACCCTTTCTCTCTTAACCTCTTCTTTCTTAGAATATGCCGTATTTAATCGAAGGGAGTTAAAGTACCAAAAAATGATAAAATAAGGGAACAATGGGGTTATGGCATGGGCTAAGATCCATTTACCTGCTCATCCATGGAGTTTGCTACTACAACATTTGTTATGAACCTTGGATATGAGCATGGAGTTGTTCACCATCCATTGTGTCTTCATCCAAGGTGTTGGGTAATACAGGGGTCATAAATGCGGTCACCTTCACTGATGTTATTGAAGGTATATTTAAACTCCTCAAACCTCCATGAGGAGCATTGTGTTGAGTTCAAATCCTTTTTGATATATAGTCTTAATTACAACAAACCTTATGAACTAAATGTTAAGTATTCTGAATGTTGTTCTACTGATGGGTGTATTAGATATGTGGCATATTGGAAATTGTCGAAATCGGTTTGTCGAAGTCATATCGGCTTGCCGAAGTCATATCGGCTTGTCGAAGTCATATCGGCTTGTCTAAGTTCATCGGTTGTCAAAGTTTGCACCTCGGATCTGTCTCGTTGGTTCAAGTCGGCTTTGTCGAAGTTGTGCGCGGGAAGCTCGGTTCGAAATACCGTTAGAATCGTTTTGGCCGTTAGAAGCGTAATTGAAGCTCTCTCTCTCAATTCAGCTCGGTTCTAGTAGTATATATAGAGATAGGGTCCTTCGAGTCTGTAATAACGAAAAACGAATAAACAGTTAGAGTTTTAGGACGGTTGCAATCGTAATTGAGAATCAATTAGAGGAATCAAGATCTAGGGTCATCTAGGTCTAGGTGGAGCTCGGTTGGGGCATCTCGGTTTGTAAACGATTGCATCTGTAACAACTCGGTTTTCTTCACTATACTCAATAAAATTGGATCTTGCTTTGCAAGTCCCCCAGATGTAAGCCAAATTGGCCGAACTGGGTAATCAATCGTGGTGTGTTGTTCTTTCTCCTTCATTCTTTATTTCTTCGATTCAGTGGATCTTGGGGCATAATTCTCAACAGGGTGCACTTGAGTTTGTTGAAAGAACAGGTTTCCTATCAGTAGACATGCTAGAAGCAAAGTTGATCAATCCAATGCATGCCATTCACAAAAAATTGAAGAGTCAAAGTAGCACCAACAAATAACAAGAATAGTAATGCAAGCCTCATGAAGACATGATATCTTTACTATTTTACAACGGTGTTGGACAAGGAAACTCACAAATAGAAAAGAAGACATTAGGCAATCAAGAGAAAGTTCAAATAAATTAGGTGAATTCTTATCAAGAGGAGTCCTAAGAACCAAATGACTGCATTAAACAAAGGAGTGTACAAGTCTTTGCATAGAAGATTCTCATAGTTATTAATTGGGTTATATTCTACCAATGCTCTTATTCTCAAATGTTCAAAACCTTATCTAGAAGTACATCAAGAAGCATGACCAAAACATGTAAAAATCAAAGGTAGTTATGACTTGAGAAAATTCAGGTCTAAGAAAGGTTGAGAAAGTTCTTCCATCAGAAGGTTCAAACTTTAGAAGGTTAATAGTTGAGAAGATTAAATCTCTAGAAGATTCAGACTTGAGAAGGTTAAAATATGAGAAGATTTGACCAAGTCAATGAGAAGGTTTGACAAAGTCAATGAGAATGTTTGACCAAGTAAAGGAAAGGTTTGACCAAGTCAAGAGAAGGTTTGACCAAGCCAAGACTTCGACATGAGAAGATTAAATTATGATAAGTTTAAAACAAGTCAACAGAAGGTTTGACCAAATAGTCAACAGAAAATTTGACCAAGTCAACGCAAGATTGACCAAAAGTCAAAAGAAGCTTGACCTCCCCTTTGTTAAGAACATTCATTGTTGAGAAGGTTCACATACAAGAAGAGAAGGTTCAAGTAAGCAACCTACTCAAAATGACAAACATGTCATCTCTCTTTGAATGAAGATTAGAGGTTATTAAATGTTAGAGTCAAGAAATAAATGTTGGAAAGTTTTGAATGTCAAAGTGGAACTCCTTCATTATTCCTTATACAAAGAAAAGGTGTTTGTTCATGCTTATGAAGCTTGAGAAGCTTCGCATGAAGGAACACAGCCTGTCCACAAGTACAAGAGTAGGTCATGGAAGGTCAGAATATGCAGAGGATAGTACAATATCAGCTAAAGAAGGTTCAATAGGTCAGATAAAGTAGAAAGCTAAGCTTGAGAAGCTTTAAAGGTTGTCAACTTTTGTGGCTTCTATCAATCACTCCTATGGACCAATGGATACTCCAAATGGCTCTATTCAAGTTTCTATAGGCCATATTCACTATCCAAAGAGTATATCAAGACCAGAAATTCAAAGATTCTGCACAAGGATCTTGAGAAGGTTCGTGAGAAGGTTGTTTTGAAGGTTCTTGAGAAGGTCACTATAAAGGCTATTGAGAAAGTTCATGAGAAGGTTGATGCCACTATTGTCTCTCATTGTAGCTGCTGACAGCTTTATTTAAAAGGTAGAAAAGTCCATTAGTGTTGTCCCATCACTAATGCTTTGTGTCTTCTTCTCTCCTAGCTTACTCCCAACGGCTATATTGAAGAAATCAATTATATAAACACATGGGAAAGCTAAAGAAACTCAAGGGAGAGGGATTGTATTGTGCTAAAACCAGATTTCATCATCCCCTCAACCTTCTGCAGATATTGAGAAGCATCTGTAGATTTGTAGAAGCTTGATCCGAAGCTTCTCAAAGATGAAAAGCTTGCTCTAGAAGAGATTTCAACAAAGAAAATCAAAGTCCATATATCATATAAGTGATTGGAAGCTGAAATAGATGAAAGATATTGAGAGATAAACAGAAGCCATATCAAGATCAATTATTGCTTTCCACCATTATCTTCTTTCACACTCCTACTCATGTGCAAAACACCTTGGGTTATCTTAGAGAGAGTGTGTATCTTATTTTACATATCTCATATCCACTTATTATAAGTGTATCAAGCTATAGCAAATCCCAAACCCCTTTATTCACCATATTTGTATGTTGTTCTTCCCACCAAGCTACCTAGGGTAGGTGAGTGTTAATGAGAAAATACAACATGTGTAGTGTTCTATCGAGCTACCTAAGGAGTAGGTGAGTGTTGATGAGAAACTACAATGTGTGTGTTGTTCTATTAAGCTACCTAGAATGGGTGAGTGTTAGTGAGGAAACAGTGGGTAAAAACTTGTTGATGTAGAGCCTGAAGAGGCTTGAAGAAATAATACTTGTTGTAAATCTTGAAGAGGCTTGGAAAAAGACCACTTGTATTGATTGAAGAATAGTGGAAAAATCTCACTGGAGGTGGGGACTGGATGTAGCCCGACGTTAATGGGTGAACCAGGATAAATCTTCAATGTGTAATCCTCTCATCCCTTATCTCTGCATGCTTTACGTTATTCTCATATTCCACTACCATCTTATCCTCACATTAACTAATGCTTAAAACAGAAGCTACTCATATAATTTATGTATAACTCATATTCTATTTTGAAGCATCTGTTAATCCTGAGAAGCTTCAATCTATACTGATTTCATCCTCATAAGCTTCTACAGTTTAAAGAGTTTATTCTTAACATACATAGAGTTTGATAATATGTTCCTCATGTTAGAAAACACTAGATGACCATGTTCAACAAAAGGATAAATCTCATATGATCTGCAAAATGTTTTATGCATAATACAACACACAACACATTATGTACTGAACTTATAAACAAGAGAAGGTTCATTGCATGGAACCTACTCAGGTAGAAGAAGTTCAGTGTGAATCTTACTCAGTCCATAGAAGTTTAAATACGTTGAACTTACTCAACCAGAGAAGGCTCACTGCATTGAACCTACTCACTTGAGAAGGTTCACTGTGTGGAACCTACTCATCTTAAGAGAAGGTTTAATGAGTGGAACGTACTCAAGAAGAGAATATCTTGTGAAATTGTTTTATGCTAACCATCTCATCTCCAAGTATCAACTTGAGAGGACATTTTCTAAGTTGCAGGATATAAATTTTCAAAGGGTCGCAATTCAACCCCCCTTCTTGTGACTCTATATGCCACTTCACATTGTCCCCATGAGCATTCGCTTGTAAGAGTCAGTCAAGGTAATACTTTCAAAATTAATGTTGAGATAATTTCACCTACCTTGCAACCCGTACTTGGGTCATTTTATTTTTGTTTCAATGGACTTAAGAGAGGGATCAAGATTGCATGTAGACCATTTATTGAAGTTGATGGGTGCCATTTGAAGACACAATACGGGGGTCAGCTCTTAATAGTTGTTGGAAGATACCTAAATGATTTTTACTATTCACTTGCATTTGGTGTTGTTGAAAATTAAACCAATGATTCATGGAGGTGGTTCTTGACCCTGCTTTTGGAGGAAATTGGTTAAGATAATAGTTGGGTTTTCATTTATGACCAACAAAAGGTATATTTCTTTTACATTTATTTTTGGATTTTACCTTGATTCATATATTTTTGTTACTAATTATGTTTGTTAACCTTTCTGGATGTGAAAGCATGGAAATGGCTCATAGGTGTTCTTACCAAGCTGTGTTGTAAGCATGCGTTTAGTTTTTATCCCAAGTGTGATGTATTAACGAATAATTTGGTTGTGGAATTTAATAGTAGCATATTGTGTGCTAGAGATAAGCCAACAATCTCTATGTGTGAATGGATCAGAACATATCTTATGGGTAGGCTAGCTGACTTAAGGAGGAAATGTGGTAGATGAAAACATAGGATTAAGCCTAAGCATTTGAAGAGATTAAATAGAGAGATATATAGAACACAGTGGAAATTGGTTGCCAACATGGACAGGTGAGGAACGGTTTGAAGTTGAGCATACTGCATTTGTTAATAGGTTTGAAGTTGAGCATACTGCATTTGTTAATAGGTTTGTAGTAGACCTATATAGAAGAACATGCACATGTAACTTTTGGGAGTTGATAGGGATACCTTGTAGACATGCAATACCTGAGAAAGAAAATCAATCATCAACCCCATGTGCCATTTCCTCTTCACTATCATCAAAATTAACCCCATGAGCATTACAGGAGTTTGATGAGTAAATCTGGATGTACACTCAGTTTGAACAATGCTCCTCCAAATTGGTACAAGCGAATGTACAACCATGTTATGCATAATTCTAGCATGGTCTTTGAGGGATGGGGAGACAAGATTAGGTTTAGGATTATTCATGACTTCCTTATTGACTTTTTGTAGTGTTTGCCTCTTCATACCAGTCTTCTCAGTATATAGATGCACCATCATATGGAATCTCCAATGATTCAACCAACATTTTTGGAGTAACAACCAAAGTAGTTGCTTTTACCTTGGTTGTGAAACTCTGTTTTTTGCTGTTAATGTTCATGCAACTATAGAACTCTCTAACCAATTTAAAGTAGGTTGCTTCTTCTTGAGACAAAATCTTTTCCCGTCCTTGTTTCCTTATCTGTGGACAAACATCCCATCCATATTTCTTGAGTTCATCTAAGAGGTATATTATGCCTGGTAGAATTCTTCTTCCCTCCCATTTCTCAGGTTCATAGGCAAGAGAAGCTTGAATTTCTTTCAACTGTTCACTGCTTCTAGTGGAGTCCACCACTATTTTTCCCTTTCCTTTGCTTCTGATGGGAAGTTTGACAATTTTGGGTCTTGTGAGGACACCTTTTGGTAAAATAAGATCATGGTTGTTAATCTATGCTCCACTAGATTAACACTAGATCGATGACCATGGTCCTATATATATAGTCCATCATACTATGACCATCAGGATGACCATAGTACTTCCATGCTAAACGGCCAAAGGGGTTCACTTCCTTGAACAAATGCAGCCATACATAACAACACCACACAGAGGCGAGGAACTGCTGAAGAGCATTGGAACCAACTCCAGTTCACCACCCAATACCACAACAAGCCAAAAGGAGCAATAATAGAGCACCATGACCATCACAGAGAACCCCCCACGTCCAACCATCAAACAATATCACTGAAAGTGACACCAAAATCAGGAAATTAGAAGAACCACAAGGGAAGGAAAGGGAGAAAGATGGAAAGTTTGGAACTTTCTCCGTAAATGAACACTCGATACTTTAAGCAAATTGGGTATTATTAAGCAACAAAGTACTCAAATTACCTATATAACATGAACATTGTGAATTTAAATCTGAGTTATCACGGTGCTTTTTTTTCCCAGTATTACTACATCCCTCTTCATTCCGTATATTTTGTGCCCAACCACTAGGCCAGCAGATCAACCCAGAACAATTTTTAACAAAGGAAAGTACAAACTTTCACATCAAATGGTTCCCCCGATCCTCTCTGCTAGGGTTTCGTCAAGCACAACATCGCTTCCATCCCTAGCCATGCTTTTCCTTCGCAGTTCCGGTTCGGGAGATCCCGTCTTCCCTAGCCATAAGCCCCTGATGTGACCAATTGGTGAGTATGATGGTATGCCTTTTAGAGAATATGACCATTTCTTACGGTTTACTTACTTGAGATTCTTGTGAAGTAATAAGGGTTTGGTGTAGTGTCTATTGTTGTTTCGGTTCGGTGTAGTCTTATTGTTGGTTGAAAATAGAAACTAAGTTATTTGTTTAATATTAGGGTGGCATAACTGAATCGGCATACCATGGGTATTTGATATTTTTTTTATTTTAACTGAGAATAAGAACAACTAAGTTAAATTGGAACTCAGATTAAATTCCATTAAAAAAACAGTAAAGAAAAATTTGTCAACATGCAATTATCAACTGTGGAAGAAGGCGGTATTCTTCATTAGAAACAAGAAGCTTGGAGAGGAAGGCAACCAACTTTTTACTCCCATGAGCAGCTGAGTTGTTGTTGCTGAAGTTGATAATTCATGTCATTTTAATTACTTCTAAACACATGAAAGGTGCTAGCCTAGATTCTTGAAATGAAAATGTTTGAGAGAACCACCGTAAAATTATATGCAGCATTATTATTGGCCAAATTAATAATAGAATCTGAAGGTCTTCTTCTAACTCCTCATTAACTTCAGAGTTGACATCACTTTTATTACCAACAGGCCCTTCTACAACAGTAAGTCTCTCCATTGGAGAGGAGGGCACCAAGTAGCGAACACCTATGAAGCACATACTCGGTCACAAACATCAAACACGACACGAACGTTGAGACACCACCACTAATGTGCAAAATATAGGACACCAGGACGCTTTTTTTAAAAAGTCGTTGCAAATACCAAACGCTTCTAATTTGGTCTCTGTTGTTAACTTTCCATCCAAAAATGCCGACGTCACTAACGGAGATGACGTCAGCAGTGACGTCACTTTCACGTGTCAACATCTTATTGGACCTTTGTGCCACAAGGCACTGACAAGCCACATGTGCACCCCCATGTCACCACTGCCACGTGGCACAGACACATGCCACATCAATAGCGAATGAGTGGCTGCCACGTGGCACTCAACTGCTGTTACTAAAAAAATTAAATATTTTGTGGAATATGAGTATTGAACTCATGACCTCCCACTAATTCACTAACCTCTTAACCACAGCACCACCAAATTATTTGTGTTTGTTATTCCAATGGTAGATATTTATATTATATAAATGCTAATAGTTATAAAAAATTGCAATAATCAGAAAGCTTACATCAGAAATCATCATCTTCATCATAAATCATCATCTTCCAAAAACGATTTTAATCCCAGATTTGCGTTTTATGAAAATTGCAAGTGATCTGGAAAACGTAAAACGAAAAAGATTCAATCCAAAAACGTAAAACGAAACCCATAAACATAAAACGATTCATTCCCAAAACTCTGTTTCAATCCAAAAACGAAATTGCAAGTAATCTGGAAAACTTAAACAAATTTGGGTTTTAATTTTATTCTTCATGGTTGCTCTTCTATGTTTACGGGTTTCAATTATTTCCATTTTGTTTTCTCATATTCGTTTTCAGATCTGGAAGATGAAGATGAATATATCGTTTTAGAATTCTGGATTTTCAATTGTTTCAATTTCTGGGTTTTGCGTTTTTTTTTGGGTTTGAAGATGATGAAGGTGTTTGATAGGTTGAAGGTGTTTGATGGGTTGAAGATGAAGAGTTGCAGTTTTTTTTTTTTGAAAAAATAACTGAGATCTGAGTTATATATTTGTGGTTGGCATTATTTATCAAACATTTCCAGGCGAGCGACACGTGGCAGCCACTCATTCGCTACTGACGTGACATGTGTCAGTGCCACGTGGCAGTGGTGACATGGGGGTGCACATGTGGCTTGTCAATGCCACGTGGCACAAAGGTCCAATAGGATGTTGACACATGGCAGTGACATCACTACTGACGTCATCTCCGTTAGTGACATCAACATTTTTGGATGAAAAGTTAACAGCAGAGACCAAACTAAAAGCGTTTGGGTATTTGCAGAGACTTTTTAAAAAAAAATTAAATTGTAGAAATGAAACTGAATTTTTTAGATATTTACCGGGACTAAATATACCTTTAAGCCAAAAAACTTTGAACTAGCTTTGCAGAGTTCTCAATGAGGAGAACTCTTTCAAAAAGTAGTGTATGCCACTATAAGTGAAGAACACACGGTATTCTTTAGTAAAAGGCGAAAGAATAGTTCGCTTTGTGCTCATCACATGGCTCAGTGATTTGTTCAGCTAGACGTCCTACATTTTTATAGCCTAAAGCAGCTTATTTTTGTGTATTCTTCATCAATGTGGGACTTAAGCAGAAACATATGTATGAGCACAAACCCACTCACCTGACCCTTCTCTTTCTCCTCATCCTTCTTCAGTTCACCCACCCATTACGTTTTGATTGCTAAATCTTTTCTTCTGATAAACAAACAAACAGACTCCCTAATTTT
Source organism: Oxytropis ochrocephala (assembly GCA_020916435.1). Lineage (NCBI taxonomy): Eukaryota > Viridiplantae > Streptophyta > Magnoliopsida > Fabales > Fabaceae > Oxytropis > Oxytropis ochrocephala. The sequence continues at coordinate 55,144,499 of CM037090.1, read as the reverse complement.
CTTGTCACGTTTCACTTATAAATGCTAACTTGTTGGCTGCACCATCTTATACCTTTTTTCAATTTTCATACTTAATTAATACTTTTATCCTTACTGTTCAATACATTGCAATGGCATTGAAAAGATTTGGTGCCTCAAACTGTGCTTGTCATTGTCATGAAGAGTAAGCAAGGAAGGATTTCAAAGAAAACTTGTCTCATGAATCTAACATTCACACTCCTCTTCTATCTGGCTTTGTTGATAAAGTTATGGAATCAATTAAAGACGAGAATTAGAGGGTCTATACTTTGCTAATCTCATTTCTACTCAAGCTTCTAAGGAACTCAAATTCCCAAACTAAGCAATTACTTTTGTTGTATCATTCTAAGTGTCACTCTGTTTTCATTATTTTTTTTATTATGCCAAATGATTTGTCACTTTAAAATATCAATTCAACATTTTTCAATAATAACCTCATTTAGTATGAAACTTTCCTCCTACCAATATTTAGTCTTGTTAATTTTTATTTTTATTTTCAAATTTTTCATTCCACTTTCCCCACCAATATCAATGTTTGATTCTAATAGCTCTTGTAATTTTTCCTCTTGCGCGCCATCTTCTCAAGTCGTATTGTCATTTAGCTCTGGTATAAAATCTAGGAAGTGAATACTGATGCAGATCACTAGCTAGGAGACCATCTTTGGTCACATGTAGATCGTTTATCTAGTTTAGCCTCCCTGTAGACATATAGGTCGGTAAGACTGAATTTAAGTTAAACCATTGAATTTCAACAAAAAGAACAAAATAAACCAATGTTTGTCATATTCTATATATTCATTAAACCAATGGTCTCCATCATCAATGCTCACAAGAAGTCCCTTTGAATCTTAATCATGGCATTAAGAATCACTTTTGGAGCTTTATAGAACAAAAAGAAATAAAGAGGGGCACTATTTAAGAATGAGTTAATGAGAGTTGCCCAACCACCAATAGATAAAGTGTGACCCTTTCAAGACAAAAGTCTATTACAAAGCGTACCTAACATCGGCTTCCAAGTTTCTGCCTGCCTAGGATTGACACTCACCGAAATCCCCAAAAACTGAAAAGGAATAGATTTCGTTCTACAATGAAGAAAGGTGGATCCGGTCTCTAAAAAGTCATCTATTAGATTGATACCATTAATCTTGCTTTAATGAAAATTGACCTTCAAACCTAAAACAAGTTCGAAACCCCTAAAAATAGTCTTGATACTCCAAAAATTATCCCACATAACTTTCCCCATCAAAATCGGATCATCAGCAAACTCCATAAGAGAAAAGTGAAGACTATCACTAGTAGAGGAACCTTGGAATGTCCTGTTTTCCACCGCGTTGAAAACCAAAGCCAACAAACACTTATCCTAATGTTAGCATATAATTGTTATAATTGAGGCATGAAATTAATAATTGAGTTTTTCTTACAAGTAATATATACACGTGTTATTCCAATTTTTTGCACCATGAAAATGATTAATCTAGAGTTTTAGCAAAAGTTTCTCTTCGGTGTCCTATCGATTGGCTGAATGGTCTGAAAAATAATGTTGTATTAGGGGAATTATCCCCGTTGGTATCGGGTTCAAAAGAATAATGTATTGTGCACAATGACCTATCCGTCATTGACGCACAAATACTTTTGTTTAAGAGAATATTTCAGTATAGTAAGTCTCAAACTTTAGATCTTCCGCTGTGCATAATTCTTGAGAAATGAAGCCATAGGCATGGCCGGACCAATTACTCCAAGAGCACTCGTCCATAAACCAGTAAAAGATACAAATACCATAAATAAATGTAACCAACATTTATTGGAAAAAGCAATCCCAAAGATTTGAGACCAAAAAGAGAGCTCCTCCAACATGTATAGTCTCGTTAATGGTTGAGTAGAAGGCGGAGCTAGGCCCGCCGCCAAAAAACCAATAAAGTCTCCAAATAGACTTGAATAATGTTAGCAATCATTATTCTTCGGGTAGGCTGTGTAACACCCCAAAATAGTTCAATTAATTATTAAATTGAGTTATTTAGGGTTTTTCAACATTTTTAATTAAATTAAGCTTAAGGCTAACGTGTAGTGTTTATGTGTTAGGAGAGGTTTGAGTAATGGGAAGAGGTATTGAATAGAAGTCCATGAGTGATGGAAGGCCCAAGTCCCATTAGAAGCCCAAGTCCCTTTCCATAAGAGGAAATAGCCGTAGGATCAACTCATTCCATCAAAGTGAAGAAAAGTCTTAGAGAGAAGTAAGAGAGAGAGAGCTGTTAGGTGGAATAGTACTCGTTAGAGAGAAGGAAGAGCATTTGGCGAGGAAGAAGCTCAAACTCAAGGGAGAAGAGTTGCTGCGAGTGTTAACGGGAAGATTTCAGTGAAGAGAGTGTGTTCTACTCAACTGATCAAGGTAAGGGGGCTCTCTTCCATGCGTAATTTAGTGTTTATGTTGAATGTTTTTGCATGGATGATTTCGGATTGAGTTCTGAATGTGTGCTTATGCGTTCTTTAAGTATTCTGGTTGTGTTACTTCACTTAGGTGAAGATTGTAATGGTTGATTTCTGAGCTGGTCACGTAAGTGACCATGGAGAGGAAATGAGAGCTGAGAACTCTCAGTCTCAGTGAGCGTGAGAGTTAAGAGTGTGTTCTTGAGCTTAATCCTAGTCAGGAGCACCTAAAGAGAGAAAGGAGAAGTTAGGCGCACGTGATCGTAGAGAAAACCGAAGTGCATGAAGGTTAACGCACGACGTAAGTGTTAAAGCGTAGTTCCTAGACTTGAAGAGGACGAGTTGAGCTGTACTTGATGAACGAAGGTGCGTAGGTGTAATTAGAACCCAGTGCGAGTGTCGAAGTATGTAAGTGTCGAGAGATGTGTGCGTCGAAGTATGTAAGTGTCGAGAGATGTGTGCGTCGAAGTATGTAAGTGTCGAGAGATGTGTGCGTCGAAGTATGTAAGTGTCGAGAGATGTGTGTGTCGAAGTATGTAAGTGTCGAGAGATGTGTGTGTCGACATATACATGAGTCGAAGGAGCGTACGTAGAAGTATAAGGGTGTGTTGGACTAAGTATAGGTATCGAATTGTACTTGCCGAAGTGAGGCGTATATGTGCCAATGCGTAAGTGTCGAATATAGGTGAAGTTGTGTGGTTAGGTGTGAAATGACTAAGTGTAGATGATGAAGTGAGGTGAGTGCTTAGGTGTATTGTGCCTAAGTGTAGTAATCAAGGTGAAGTGTATGTGTGGAAGTATAAGTGTGATGGGAGATAGGGTGGCGTGAGGTCCCATGGACGAGGTGGAGAACTTTACGAGTGGAATGCCAAGTGAGGTGCCACCGAGTTGAGTATTGGTGACGTAATGGGTAGCGATACTACATCAGCTTAGCGTGACGAGATGAGTAGGTGTGCCGAGGTGACGAGCGAGCATACCGAGAAGAGTGAAGGTGCCGAGGTGACTAAGAGTGCCGAGGTGACCTATTTTTGACGCATAACAGCGTAGAGAGTCATTGGCGCGCCACCGTGAGTGACGTTTAACGTTAAGAGTCGTTTAAGGGGACGAATTGGCATAGTCGATTTAGTCCCTATGTGATGGTTTGATCCAGGCGTTGTGACGCCCAGAAGTGATGGAGTAGCTCACCGCTCGAGGAGCCGAGATGCCCGTGAGAGTGGACGAATAGCTTTGTGCTATGATGGCCGTCTCAAGAGGACTAGGCAACGTAAAGGCGACGCAGTGCGGCTTTGCACAAAAGAGTTGTAATTTACGAGTGAATGCATTTGTTCAGTGAGTCTCATGAATTCATATGCATCAGCGACGGTTATAGACTTCGGTCTCAATACGAAAGACTTCGGTCTAAGTATCACTAGCGACGGATATGCCTGAGTGGCTTAAAAGAGATGGATCCTCATGCATTATACCCTGGAGTTTGGGTTGCATTGCATTGCATGCATAACTCATGTGAATTATGTTGAAATGTTGTTTATCAGCCGAGTTAGCTATATGTACTGGTTTAAACTTGTGTGTTGTCTGATAGGTGAACTGAGGTGCTTAATGCATTCTATGTATTTACATTAGTCATGAACCTTTATTACAAATGTTTAGAGACTCACCCTACTGCTTTCTATGTTGCTCTTTGTGGCTACTTGCAGTACCTCGAGTGAGAGGTCACTTTGCTTTTGGTTGTTGGAGTCGGTCCGCTCCGGTAGTTGTAACACCTGGAAGTAGTCGAGTAGGGTAGAGTAGTGTTTGTTTTGGGACTATTCAGGTTGTAATGTATATGTTCAACTAATATATATGAGTGTCATTGTGATGTAAACAATTGAAAACATATTTTGACGGGCGTAGTCCCTTTGGCGAAGTTGCCTATGTATGCATGTATGTTGTTGTTTTATTTCATAGTTATATGCTAAGGTGTTTGAGTGACAATGTAGCATCCTTCCCATGAGAATTTTATTAAACTCTGATTTTAAATTAGTTATTAATAGAGATAGGAGGGGTGTTACATTAAGTGGTATCAGAGCAAAAGTTCGGTCTGTCCGCCCAAGTATTGAGTCTTGAGTTCCTAGTCCCCGAGTATTAATGCTCGTTTTAATTGTCTTGTCTCAGAGAGTAAGTAAAAATGGCTGGACGTGCTGGAAGAAATGACGCTGCGATAATCGCCGCTCGAAGCGATGGTCGCCTGCATGGGAATCAGCCTCATCAAGTTGCCGAGGACGCTGGAGCTCGTAGCCTTGCTACATTTCAGAGGGAGAACCCTCCAACGTTCAAGGGGAAGTACAATCCGGATGGGGCGTTAGCATGGTTGAAGGACATAGAGAGGATTTTTAGGGTGATGGACTGTACAATGGCTCAGAAAGTAAGATATGGAACACATATGCTGGCCGAGGAGGCAGATGATTGGTGGCTGGGAGTCATGCCAAGGTTAGAAGCTGCTGGAGAGGTGATTACGTGGGAGGTAATCAAGAGGTGTTGCGCCCCGAAAAATCCTGGTTTGGGATTTCTCAGTGTACAACGTGAAAATTGTGAAGCCGCCACTAATATTTTAGTTTTTAGACCAAAACATTAGAAAAAGGTCTTTTTTACAAAAAGGCGGGTGGTCTTTCAAAACAGAAATGTAGGTTCTGGGGTCGGTTAGGTGTGGGAAGGTATTAGCACTTCACACCTCCTTTCTACCGAAAGGGAACCATTAATTCGATGTGTGGTTTGGATTGTTTGATTTGAAAATAATCGTTCTACTTCTTTTCTTTTCCTTTTTATTTGAAAATGTTTTTAGAAAACAAGAGAGAGAAATCTTTTGGGATTTTTGAAAAGCGAGACTAAACTAAGGTTTTTTGAAAGTGAGCTTGACGGGATATGACCGGTCTCTACGTACCTCATTGATCGAGGGATCAAAGCTACGTAGTTCTTAATTCTTTGTTTTGTGATTTTTGAAAGCGAGCTTGACGGGATATGACCCGGTCCTACGTACCCTCAATGACTGAGGGATCAAAGCTACGTAGTTCTTAATTCTTTTGTTTTGAAAATCTGTGTTTTATCTTTATCTTATCTTTTGGTTTTTTGAAATATGACTCAAGCGTTCATGAATACCAAACAAGCTTCTCGGCCGAGTGGCGTTTCACTACTAACTTGAAAGAAAAGTGTTGGAACCGATAATCAATCGAGCAAATACTCAAGTGATTACTAGTCGCAACGTTTTATTATCTTTTTGAAATTATTTTGGAAAAGGATGAGTATTAGTGATAATTAACACTAATGACTCATATTGTTTTTGAGTTTTTTTATTAATTTGCTTTTGATTAAGGTGTGGGAGCTTTCATGATAGTCAAACAAGCAATGGCTTCGAGTGACTACCACTAGTAACTCCATCATTAACGATCAAACAAGCGAAGCTTCGAGTGATGGTTAATGATTTTATTTATGAAAAGAGCCTTAGTTTTTTTTTTATTTGAAAACATTTGACTTGGGGCTTTGAAAGAAAGTAGAACATTTGCAAATCCTTTTATTCTAAACCAAAGCGCAACAATTGCAAATTCACAAGCAAATAACAATTAATACACAAGAGTATCATGATATAGGAATCTAAGCTAACATGTGAAATTGCAAAATAAGTCCCAAGCAAGGCATGTATTTATTCAACCTAAAAACAATCTAGCAACCTAAACCTCAAACCTAAACTTTAACCTAAAGGCACACATAGTGGCACCAACCCTAATCCAAACCCTAATTATAGATCAAACAATGGAAGGTATTATTCAATGAAAATAGGCCCATGGCCAAGACTAAACATGCAAGGAAAACTTTGAGTATTAAGCAAAAATCTATGACTATCTTACAAGAATTATTAAGAGATAAAGTAAAGGGTGAAAAGACAACTTGTACAAAATTAAATCTAATGAATCCTTTCTAGCCATCTTCATCACTTTGGATTGAATACTCTAAACACTTTGTGGGAATCATTTGGCAAGATCATCAACCAACAACAACATAATTAAATTACAAGAACATTAAACATTTAAACTATGAGATAGACTTGAATCCTTTCTTGCAATCTTCACCACTTTAAATCAAAAGTACTAGGTACTTAGTGGGAATCCTCTTGCAAGATCATCAAAAATCAAACTAAACCTAATTTATTGCACACAATGCGAAAGGAACATGACATCAAATTATGAAATAAATTTGAATCCCTTCTTGCAATCTTCACCACTTTAAATTAAAAGTACTAAGTACTTAGTGGTGAATCCTTTTGCAAGATCATCAATAGCTAAACCAAGAAACATATCAAAACCAAATGAAACCTAATTTATTAAAGCATATGTGAGATGAACATGGTGTTAAACTCTAAAATGAACTTGAATCCTTTCTTGCAATCTTCACCACTTTAAATCAAAAGTACCAAGTACTTAGTGGTGAATCCTTTTGCAAGATCATCAACAAAACAAATTAAAAATCAAGCAAAACCTAATTTATTTACAATATGCGAAATGTGCATGATATTAAACTATGAAAATAAACTTGAATCCTTTCTTGCAATCTTCACCACTTTAAATCAAAAGTACCAAGTACTTAGTGGTGAATCCTTTGCAAGATCATCAACAATTAAACCAAGAAACATATTAAAAATCAAATGAAACTTAATTTATTTACATATGCGAAATGAGCAAGATGTTAAGCTATGAAAATAAGCTTGAATCCTTTCTTGCAATCTTCACCACTTTAAATCAAAAGTACCAAGTACTTAGTGGTGAATCCTTTTGCAAGATCATCAACAAAACAAATTGAAAATCAAGCAAAACCTAATTTATTTTGGAGTATGCGAAATGAACATAAGGTTAAGCTATGAAATGAACTTGAATCCTTTCTAGTCATCTCCATCACTCAAATCAAAGTGCCTTAAGCACTAGTGATAGATCATATGACTAGATCATCAACAACTAAACAAGAACAACATTACTACTAAAATAAAATACTCACAATGAAGAAACATAAAATTAACTTGAGCCTATTTTTTTGTTTAGTAAAATGACAACAAAATTAACATAAAGCATCATAAAACCATTTATTAAGGGTGAGATACCAAATCTCACCCACCAACAACAACAAGCTACATTATGAAAAATGAATATGATAGATGTGCTAAATGATGAAGAAAATGCAAGATGAGGAGAAGAAAATAGGTTCTAATGTATAATGCTTGAAGATGATGCAAAGGATCAAGGGTTTTACCTTATTTCTAAGAGAGAAAAGAAGAGATTGAAAGAAATGGATGAGAGGGAGGAGGAGAATGGCTTCGGCCTTGAAGAGAGAGAGAGGAGAGGAGAATTGTTTTTGTGTTTTTGAAGGGAATGAAAGGCAAAAGTCCTTCATGGGTGAAAAGGAAGAGGTATTTATAGATTTTTTGAGGTTTTGGGGTATCATTGTCTTTTTGTTTTTGATGAGCCTCTAGGATTGAGTCTTAAAATTAAATGGAGGGTTGGGATGAATCATCACATGGATTAGGGGTATTTAGAAAACACAAGTGAAGGTGAGTGTGTGAGAGAGAGTGGGCGCAAGCCATAGGAAAAAAAAGAAAAAGGAAATAAACTTTTATTTATTTTGGGAAAGGAGTGTCTCATGAAATAGGGTTAGGGGTATTTTTGTGATGGGATGTTACCAAAGAAGTAAGTTTGCATTTTTGGGTGGAAGCATTAGTGTAAGTGAGTGAGGTAATTTACCAAAGAGGCAAAGTTAAGGATAGGAATAAATCAAATCTTAGTGAATAAGAAATGAAGTGTGTAGAAACTTCTAGAAGGAGGGAGAGGGGGTATGTGGCGCATAATATGCTGAAATGTGAGGGGAAAAATAAAAAAATGATGGTTTTTGGTGTTTTGTCTTATTGAGGACACTTCCCATTTTTGGTTTTTGAAATTTAAATTTTTGGGCATGTAAAATAGAAGTGCACCTATTGGAAATATGTAACATGTTTTTGGGCACCATAAAATAGTCTCCTAATTATTTTTAGACAACCAAAATTGTCATTTAATAATTTGGGAAATATTAAATGGTCTTTTAATATTTTTATGCAATAAAAATAGGAAAAGTGCATTTTAATTATTTTAGGCTAGGATATTCTCTCTAAAAATTGTACAAAAATTCTCTTGGATAAGAGAAAATATACTTTTGGTGTGTGCATACTTTTGACGAGAAAATTATCCCTGTTGCGTAAAATGACCAAAATGCCCCTTACCCTAAAAAATCTAACTTGTCCAAAAAGTGCATTTCAACTTTAAAAATGATTTTAGAAACTTTGGAATGACTTTTAGGACCCTAAATGCAATGCATGATGCTATTTCTTTTATTTATTTATTTTTGGGGAAAATTAGGGTTTTGACCTAAAGCTAGGACAAAATTGGGGTATGATTTGCTCTCTTTATCTGGATTTTGACGAGGAATATGAGTTGGTCAAACATATTCCGAGGCAAAATAGAGATAAAGAATTCAGACATTGTGCCGATTTTGTCTACTTAGGTCAAAATCCGAATTTCCTTTCTTTTTCTTTTATTATTTTTTTTTTTTTGGATTCTTGAGTGATCAATTCAAGAATCCTATTGTGATGGTTACTTAACCTCCTATATTCGTAAAAGGTAAAAAGGGTACCGGCGTAATAAAATCGTAAATGGGCACTTGGCGTCTTGAAAAGTGTAGATGGGCACTTAGCGTCTTTAAAATCAGAATGGGCACTTGGGCGGCCGAAAGTGTAGATGGGCACTTAGCGTCGGCCGTAAAGTCAGAAATGCACAGTCGCCTAAAACACCGTAATCCTTAAACGAACCTGGCGAATCCGAGTTTGTACGCGGCTTGGAGGAGCACGTTCTTCCCGAAATCTCTGGTCTTTCGAGCGATCGGGGATCGTTATCACCCGAATCGATATACGATCAATCGCGGCCCATCGTATCTTAGGCTTGATACAACTATTCCACTATGCCTCGCATGGGGTCGCGGTCCATCGCGTTGCTCGTATACGATGTGAGACTCTCTTTCGCACACTTGGGTGCTCTCTTTTCTCCTCTCGCGCGCTGACGCTCTCTTCTCTTCTCGCGCGCTTGACGCTCTCTTCTTCTTCTTTGCGCGCTTGGACGCTCTCTCTTCTCTCTCGCGTCTTTGCCGACGCTCTCTTTTCTCTTTCTTCCTTTCCGATTTTTCCTCTTTTTGCGTGCTTGACGCTCCGCTCAGCTTTCGATCTCTCCCCGAGAGGTTCCTCCTGGAACTTGAAGTTGAACATTAGTACCAAGTACCTATCCTCTTTGTACCGCAAGTAAGATGAACACACGTATGCAATGCAAATGCCATGATTGCTATTTTCTTTTTCTTTCTTTTTTTCTTATGGTGCATGTAATGCAAACGCTCGAATTTTCTTTTTCCTACTTTATGATGCATGGGTCGATGAGTGCATGATCTTATGCTTGATGCAAGTAATGCATGACTTTGTTTATTATCTTTGTTTTTTCTTTTTTTTTCTTTCTTTTTTTTTTTTTTTTTTTTTGGCTTTTCTTTTGCTGGCCGACCAACTCGGAACTTGTATCATGTGACATCACAACCATCTATGATAACGATTCGAGAGCCGAGCCCTGTCCTCCTGTTCCAACGCGATCAACGCTTCTTATTTAATTTTTGTGAGTTTACTTCAATGAAAGATCGTCTCTTTTTGTTGTCATTTTCAAAAATTTCGCAATGATCTTAATGCTATGATTTATGCACATTTCCATGATTTATTTATCATCTACCATAAAACGTAGCTTTAAAGCAGAAATGAAAAGAAAGCAGCAAACCGATAAAGTGAAAAATTTGGACTTTTATTCATATGGAAGCCGACGCGAGAATGTCACACCGACCGAAAAGGAGTACATTGGAATTTTTTCTGAAACTAAAAAAAACAAGAGAAATGGACGCAGCAGATCTTATGAATGTTCTTTGTCTCTGGAACACTTGATGCCAACTGCTCATATCTATAGCTTTGATCACCCTTTTATCCAAGCTTTTGGAGACGCCGCTTGCCTCTTTTTATCTCTTTAAGTCCAACTTTTCCGACCCTAATTTTTGCTGGATCGCCTTTGGGGTTTTCAATCCACCGGTCGCTCAATTTTTGCCTAGCAGCCGCCTCTCGGGTTTTCAACCTAGCGAGCTATTTCTTGTTTGGCTCATCTTTCTCTTTTTCTTTTTATTTTATTTTTAGGCGTAATACTTCTTGATCGAATCAATTGACTGGGTTTCGAGTTCTTCACCGCCCATGCTAGTGAGTATTAACGCTCCTCCGAAAAAGGCTTTCTTTACCACATATGGTCCGTCATAGGTAGGAGTCCATTTCCCACGGGGATCACTTTGAATAAGCGAGAATCTTTTTGAGCACAAGGTCTCCTCATTGAATTCTCTGTGATTTAACTTTCTTGTCAAATTTGTTTTCATCCTTTGTTGGTACAACCGACCATGACACGTAGCTGCAATTCTTTTCTCTTCAATGAGATTCAATCGATCTAGGCGGGTTTGAACCCACTCACCTCCTCTAACTTGGCTTCCATGAGCACTCGGAGAGATGGTATCTCAACCTCGATGGGAAGAATCGCTCGACCCGCATACACTAGAGAGAAAGGGGTTGCCCAGGTCGAAGTGCGCTCGCGCGCAAAGCACGATACCCATGCAAAGCGAAGGAAGCATTTCGTGCGATCCTTGTAGGTCACTACCATCTTCTCGCACAATTCTCTTGATATTCTTGTTGGTCGCCTCAACCGCCGCTCATCTTTGGACGGTAGGGAGAGGAATTGTGGTGCTTAATCTTAAACTCAGGCACAACTCTTTCATCATTTTACTATTCAGATTGCTACCATTGTTCGTGATGATTTTATCTGGGAGACCATAGCGACACACCAGGTCTTTCTTGGCAACCACCGAGCTAGTTATGCTCGAATATGGGGCAGCTTCAACCCATTTGGTGAAGTAATCAATCGCAACTAGAATGAAGCGGTGCCCATTCGCTTTGGGCTCTATGGGACCAATGACATCCATGCCCCACATTGAGAACGGCCAAGACGCGGTCGGGACATTTAACGGCTTCGGTGGAACATGAATATGATCAAAGATAAATCGATCTTTGTGGCACTTTCTCACAAAATCGTAGCAGCCCCTTCCATCCGCAACCGAGTAGCTTGACCTTAATATCTTTCTTGCCATGGTATGCCCGCGGAGTGAGTTCGAACGTGCCTTCATGCACCTCTCTCATAATCTTTTCTCGCTTCCTCCTTTGTCACACACCTAAGGAGTACTTTATCATGGTTCCTTTTGTAGAGCACTTCACCGCTCAAGAAGAAATTCGCCGACAACCTTCTCGAGTGTTCTTTTATCATTTTCTCGATGCCCCGGAGGATACTGCTCGATGTACCGCTTGATGTCATGATACCAAGGCTTATCGTCCTCTTCATCTTCAATCGCCGCACAAGAGTGGTGATAATGTGCCGCAAACTTCGATCTTTGGATCCTCGATGCGGGTCAAGTTCTTATCACGATTGACATTAAACATTGAAGACAAAGTAGCTAGTGCATCGCCAATCGATTCTCGCGAGGCGAGATGTTGAAATGTGATTTCTTTGAAGGGTTCAACCAATTTTCTCGATGTAATCCCTATAGAGTACCAACTCGGGATCTCTCGCCTCCCAATCCCCATTCATTTGATGAATGACTAGAGCCGAGTCTCCGTACACATCTAGTCTTTTGACTTTCCACTCTAGAGTCGCTCAATCCCTGAATACATGCTTCATACTGCAATATTGTTTGTGACATAGAAACTTAGTCTAGTGGTGACTGGTATGAAACGATTGTCGTGGAAATCAACACCGCCTGACTCCGTGCCCATAATCATTGGAAGCACCGCCGAACACTACTCTCCATCTCTCATTCTCTCGGGACTTTCCTCTTCAAACAGAGCCATAATGCCCTCATCCGGGAAATCACACTCGCATTGATTGATAATCCTCAATAGGGTGATGTGCTGTATTCGCTAACGACTACCTTTTATGGCCTTTTGAGTGACATAAAGAAGATCATACTCGACAATCGTGATCGCCATCCGGCGATTCTTCCCGTGAGCTTGAGCTTCTCAAGATATACTTGATAGGATCCATCTTTGACACTAACCAAGTGGTATGACTTAACATGTAACCGCCTTAAACGGTGAGCAGCCCAAGCTAAGGCACAACAAGTCTTTTCTAGCAATGAGTACCTCATCTCACACGATCCATGAACTTTTGCTCGAGATAATAAATTGCATGCTCTTTTTCGGTTGGGCCATCATGTTGCCCTAGCACACAACCCATTGAATTTTCTAACACAATCGGATATAGGATCAAAGGTCCGCTGCTGTAATCGGAGGCATTAAGATAGGTGGATTCTGCAAGTATTTCTTAATCTTCTCAAAAGCTTCTTGGCAGTCATCATTCCACTTAGTCCCTTGATTTCTGCACAACAGCTTTGAAAATCGGCTCACATGTGGCGCTTAATCTGGAAGATAAACTCGAAATATAATTCAATCTCCCGAGGAAACCCCGAACTTCCTTCTCTCTGTTTCTAGGAGCAGCATTTCAAGAATTGCACGCACTTTGTCGGATCCACTTCTATCCCTTTTTTGGTGACGATAAACCCTAACAAATTTTTCCGACCTTACCCCGAAAGTGCACTTGGCGGGTTTAACTCGAGCTTGAACTTTCTTAACCGCTCAAGAGCTCGCAAGTTAACAATATGCTCCTCATCGGTTTTGGACTTTGCAATCATATCATCTACATAGACCTCTATTTCTTTGTGCATCATGTCATGAAACAATGTGACCATAGCCCTTTGATAGGTAGCACCGGCATTCTTCGCACCGAACGGCATGACTTTGTAATGCAACGTTCCCCAAAGTGGTCGTGGAAAGTCGTCTTCTCCATATCCTCGGGAGCCATTTTGATCTCGATTATATCCCGAATACCCGCCCATGAAGGAGAACGGAGGCCGTGGCTGCGGTCTCTACTAGGACATCAATATGAGGCAAAGTGGAAAGTCATCTTTGGGATCGCCCGATTCAGATCTCTCGTAATCAACGCACATTCTAACTTTCCCATCCTTTTTGGGTGCGCGCACAATGTTAGCAACCCATTGTGGGTATTTAGCTACAACTAGAAAGCCGGCCAATCAAAGCTGTTTCTTCACTTCATCTCTCGATCTTTAAAGACATCTCAAAGCTTCATCCTTCTTAACTCGTTTAATCGAGAGCATTCAGTTTGATCGCAATCATGCACCACTATATCCGTATCTAACCCGCATATCCTCATACGACCATGCAAAGACGTCAACATAATCACGCAGGAGTTGGACCAACCTCTCATATTTCCCCTTTTCATTGAAGTGCCAATCTTAACTTCTTTCTTTTCACCTTTTGTGCCTAAATTGACAACCTCAATAGTTTCCTCATATGGTAGAATAACCTTTTCTTCTTGCTCGACCATTCTCATCAATTACGGAGGAGTCTCCGGTCATCCTCAACATCTTCCTCACTTGATTAACGGGGTAATCAAAGTTAACATATGAACCATTGGCATTATTATTTCCAGAGACATTCATTTTAGATCGCATTTGCTGGAATAGAAAAGCAATGAACAAGCAAAAATGGAGACGCAAAATGAAGACACTAAAAGCAAGTTTTATTCATTTGAGAATTCAAAACTACATTTTATTGATAGATGATATCTTAAAAGGAAACATGCATGCCCTTATGAAAATGTCCTAAGGCCTTGGGCAGAGCCAAAGGATTTGCATTACAAAAATCATTACTTTGAAATGAAAACAACAGTGGAAATCGACGATCTTCCGGTTGCCAACTTCTTCTCCCCGCAACGCTGCGACAAACCATATCCCGACCTCGCTTCTTCTTCGCCTAACTCTTCCTCGATGACAAACTATCGATTGTATTGTTCATCCTCTTCGCCCCACCCCGTGGGCTGGATATCTTCTATACGGATTCGGGCGCTTTGGGGGCATCATACCGACCAAGTAGTCAAATTTTCCACTGGCTCTCCTGAGTGTCCCAACATCCTCCTTTGCGGTAATGATGCTATGGCCTCAATGATTTCTTCTTTGAACGAAAGGAACTGGTCTTCAAAGGATCGTTGGTTGAGTCTCGACTTGAACCATTCTTGGATCGAATGCGCAGACTTCAATCGCTCTTCTCACTTTCTATCATCGTCTTAATAGAGTCAACACTTCATCCCCATACCATGAATTCCTATCGGACCATGTGTCGATCCATCAAGTCCTGCGCAGATTATCACAAAGGTCTCGCAATCTCCCATGCACAAAGAATCAAGACACCCTCTTCATGGCAACATCCTCCTTAACAATTTCACCGACACAACTCATCATAAATGACACTTAGAGGAGTCTTGATCTCGTGTGTGCCTTCTTTATCAATCGCCCACCGTAACTTTCTATGGCGTTGGTAGCTGGCCTCTGATGACCCGGCAGCGGGTTAGTGGTAATATTTGGATCCTCTTGTTTGAAAGTTATGCCTTTTGCATCTATCAAATCTTGTACCACTATTTTGAAGGCTTTGCAATCCTCCACAACATGCCCCATCGCTCCTTCTGGAAAGCACAGTCTTTATTAGGATTGTACCCCTTGAAGTAAGGTGGCTGGACAGGTTTCATAGGCCTTGTGTTGATGAGTTTGTTAGTGATGAGGTAGTTGAAAAGGTCTGTGTAGGACATGGGAATTGGGTCAAAGGTTCTGTTTTGGTAGGCTTTTTGGTAGCTGCTTTGACTGTTGTTTTGGAATGGATGGGCTGTTTGTATGGGAGCGGGGACTGGAATATTAGGTGGCTGATATGGTGGGTTGATGGTGATGGCATTGGTTTCTCCTTCCTTCTTTTTGGGAAAGCTGGAGAATGGCTTTTTCTGGGGGTTTGCATTGCTGGTAAATCCTTGTGAGATCTTTCCACTTCTCAATCCACTTTCCAACCTCTCTCCTACAATTACCAGATCCAAAAGTTGGACGAGACACTCACCGATCAAAGCGGTCATAATACAACGACGGCAAAGTTTCCATGAACATAGAAACCAACTCCTTGTCTAGCGAGAGGGGTGTAACTTGCGCAGCCCAAAGCCCTCCATCTCTCGGGCATACTCCTTGAATGACTCATTGTCTTTCTTACTCATGTTCTCTGGCACTGGTCCGATCCGCGCCATATCCGCATTATATTGATATTGTTTGAGAAAAGCGTCTCGCTAGATCTTTCCAAAGAACGGATTTGGGATGGCTCTAACTTCATGTACCGGTTGAGAGATGCCCAGCCTAGGTCGTCCCGAAGCAATGGATTAATGACTTGTCATCCCGGGAGTAAGTAGACATTTTCGCAGCACATCGCCGATGACTCTTTGGGCAAGTAGCACCTCTATATTTGTCAAAGTCGGGGACCTTGAACTTTGGGGTAGCACCACATCGGGGATAAGGCACAAATCTCTTGCCTCTCTAGCTCAAGCCAAAACCTTCGACCATCCTTAGCCTTTCTTCTAACATTTGGAATTGTTCCTTGCTCTTCTTGGTGTTCAAGTGGAATAACCCCGAGGAGAATTGCTTACAACATATCTGCGGTGGCGGCATTGAGCACCGAGCACCGGGATAAGCAGAGTTGCTCGACATGAAGCCCCGAGTCTGCGGAAAAACGGTGGTGGTGTAGTGAGATTACGAGGAGCGGCCGAGGTATAACAATTGGGTGAGAATCTGCACTCGGGTTCAAGATTACATTCTTCCGGTCCAACGCAGACATCGGCCGCACATTCTCGATTGCCGGCCACAGGACCAACCTCCTGATTTGCTTCTTGACTTGGGGGAGTGTATCCCAAAGGAAGGCCATAAGCAGGCCATTGGGCAGTCTGAAAATCATTCCCATCTTTCAAGGACAACAAGAGCCTCATCACCTCACTCATCTGTGCTTTTAAAGCATTCATCTCATTCCTCATTTCGTGATCATTCGATTGGAGCCACAGGGAGCCGTCTCGCTCGATTCTCGCATTACGAGGGTCGGGCTTGTCCCACTTCCATTCGCTGAGTCTGGAGCCGGAGGATTCTGATTCTCCGCTGCTGGCTGAGGTGGATCGATATCTGCTAAGATTGCCATTCCTCTGGCCTGTGAGCGAGTCCAATACCGATGTTGACGCACTTTGCCTTGCCTTTTTCATTTATTTTAGACGTTTATTACATAAGAGCGGAAAGAAAGATGCATGGATGAATGTATGAATGTATGCATAATGCTTGCTCGACGCGTCGGGAACCACGTAATGCCTCATCTTGTTCTAGCGCGTCAACCTTTCCTTCCTTTCTTTCTTTTCTTTTCTTTTTTTTTTTATTTTCTTTATTATTCTTTTTCTTTTTCTTCTCTTTTCTTTATTATTCTCTTTTTCTTTCCTTTTTAGAAAGTGAAAGGAACGAGGAATCAAAAATAGCAAACCAAACACTTCATTCATCAAGGACAACGAGCTTTAACGACTTTTGCCGGGGAAAAGGTGGTACCATGTTCATAATGAAATAAAGTAAAGGAATACAATATTTGAGTAATACAATATTCGTGAGTAGATGCTTTAGATAAAGAAATACATCTTAATCAACTCAAACACAAATGGCTTTAAACTCTTGGCTCTCTTCCTTTTCTTGTTGACTCTTGCTCTCTCGAGATTGTTCCTTGAACTCCATGACCAATGCAGCAATACTTCACAAACTTATATACCTCTGGAGGTGTTGAAGAAATACATTTCAGCCTCCGCCGCTCTTAGATTCTCGGGAATTCCTCGCCATAGCTTGACTAGCTTGATTCGGATAGCTTTGAGAACTTGCCTTTCCACATCCTGGATTTCCTCCTTAGCTCTTTTTACGATATCCTCGCTCCTCAATTTTCCCTATCAATTCCAAGTAGCGCTCTTCCCAATCTCGACTCTCAACTCGAAACTCGCTATAGGCCTCCGCATTGACGGCGAAGGTTACATTTTAATTCACCAAATATTTCTCTCAAAACTCAAGGCTTGTTGATATTCTTTGAGGATCTCCTCAACATCATTTTTCTCCTCTCAAGGTTCCTCGGTGACCTTCAACTCTCTCACCAAGTGTGATTCTTGCTCTAACTGGTGTGCTAGTGTCTTCAACTTTTGGGCTTCCTCAAGCGCCTTTCTTGCTTTCTGTTTGTACTTCTGGAGTTCTTCTCTAGCTCTTTTCAGAATCCTCAGGCCTCTATCTTGCTTTGTTCCTCTCCTTTGAATCGCTTGACACTTTCTTCCACAACGATCATCTTGATAGCATTTTCTTCCTCTAACCTTTCCTTTTCTAGAGTCATCTCTTCCAACTTGGTTTGCAAGGCTTTCTTCTCCTCTCCTACCTTTGCTAAGGTGAATTTAGCTTCGTTCAACTCCTCATGGGTAGGGACATAAGGTTCTTGAATCTCCTCCTCAAGGGTAAGCATCCCTTGATTTGGTGACCTCATACTCAAGCTTGTCCTTAAGCCATTGGTTAAAGGAGACATCACTAGTTCTTTTTGACAATTCTTCACTTCCTTTTTGCACTACAGATTCCCATGACTGCTGAACTCTTCGAAGCAAGTCACCGCATCTAGGCATCCCCTTATAGAGGTAGATACGAGACAGCATGCTGTCGGAGGGTGAGTTCTTCATTGGGTAACCTAGTTGCCTTAGAGTTAGGGAAGGGTTATAGTTGATGCACCCTTGAGTCCCCATGAGGGGTACGTTCTGGAAGCTTCCACAACTGAACAACACCGTAGGTCTGTCATTCCAACATGCAGCAGTGTACCAGCGGATTTGGAGGTCGTTAAGGTTTTGCAGAAACTCAAACCATTCTGAAGTAGTTCTGGCCTTCACCTCACAGCTTAGAGCATAGGAAATTAACTCTTTGACGTCTAGACGGTTATGGACCACATGAAGAATAAGCCAAGCATAGAGGACATGGACAGAGAGGCATATCTTCTTTGTGCAGGCCCGATCGTGATTGGGTGAAAGCATGATATGTATTGGCAAGAATGGCGTGCACGGATTGACGGGGCTTTTGGCATCTTTGAAGGCTAAGAAGGCTCCAATGGCATCTTCATCAATATATTTCTCTATTTGAGGAAAAAGGCGACCCCAAATATGGTAAGAGCTAATACCAACTTGAACGGACCCCAATTCTTGGCTAGAGCATAAGATTGCATTAGGTCTTCAAAGTATTCTTGTGGATACCCGGCTACACCATTTCTTTTCGGCCAGAACTTCAATGGTCCTTACCAATCCTCAACAATGTTGCTAACCTCTCATCGGAGTAAGACGGCCCTCGGAATTGATAGGGCCTTGCTCGAGACAGGAGAATCCCAAAACTGCTCGTACTTTCTTCTAGTGTGGGCGACGGTTGGAAATTTTGAAGAAGAAGCACCTCGATCGGAATCATAGAATTGGCTTAAAGCCACAAGAGCCTCTTCTTGGACATTCAATCTGCAGGAGCTTGCATGGATATTTCCATATGCTAAGTCGAAAGCATCTCTCTCAATTGGACCCATGAGGGTGCGCGCACCGCCTCAAGCTACCAACATCCACTTTCTTCACAATCGGAGACGAGGAGTAAGTGAAGCTTTGCTACTTGATTCCATTTCGATACACCTATGACAAGATGGTGCATTATTTGGTGGTCCTCGACAAGCCAATGCAAATGAGATGTACTATGAATGCGTGGGTTGCGAAACTTAAATTTATGCAATGCGTTGATGTATGCCAATGACAATGATGCTTTATGCAAATGCAAGGTTAGAAAAACTTTATTTGCAATAACTCAGTTTTCCTTTTTTTGAAAGTACGGACCGTACATTGCCTCATATAGACCGGATGGAGGAAAAAGCTACAGCAGTAACTCTTTCTTCTTTTTTTGAAAAGTGGGTAATATGTCGCTTTGTACGGACCGGCAAAAGAAAAGGCTACAATAGCAAACTTTTCTTTTCTTTTCTCTTTTTTTTGAAAATTTTCTTTTTTAGGAAAGACATGTCTAAACTACAATGCAACACACAATTTGTATGTCCTCGTGTCCTACACGGGTGGGAATCCTAAGTTCTAGGGCAACTTCAAAGGTTCCTTCCATGTAGTTCTAATTCACACCCTCACAATGGCTACCAGAGCTATAGAATCCTCATGGCGACATCCACAAATGTAGCGAACTACCAAGTGTGAAGCGTCATGAGAAAGCGCACTGTTGAGACTTTCATGAGTATCGCATGACATGAGTCTCGAATGACGATCACTAATCGCCTCCGCTCTCCTAGGTTTTGTTGGATCCGGCATAGGAGCCCACTCATAACATATAAATAAAGTAAGGTGTGAAAGTGTGTGATTGAGGACATACTTTTCTAAAAACTACCCTCCCCACCTGCAGGAAAAAGCCGGACTCAGTCCTGCGAAGCAAACAATAATATGTCGTCTACCCTAAGGTTTTATCACTTCAAAACAAATGAACTAACCTAAGGTGTCATCAACAACCATATAAAGCTTACCTCAAGAAAGGGAGCAGAGAGAAGGGGATAGAATTGGGGAGATGCATAGTTATAAGCATATAAAAGAAAAGGTAAGGAAATGAAGAAGTAAAGCAAAACTAATCTCAAATCAAACATTTTGAACCACACATCGGATTAATTAGGCTCGACCCTCTAAAAAAGTTTTTCTTTTATGTCCCCAAAGTGAAGTCGCCACTGCTATACCAGAAAAATCTGGTTTGGGATTTCTCAGTGTACAACGTGAAAATTGTGAAGCCGCCACTAATATTTTAGTTTTTAGACCAAAACATTAGAAAAAGGTCTTTTTTTACAAAAAGGCGGGTGGTCTTTCAAAACAGAAATGTAGGTTCGGAATTCGGTTAGGTGTGGGAAGGTATTAGCACTTCACACCTCCTTTCTACCGAAAGGGAACCATTAATTCGATGTGTGGTTTGGATTGTTTGATTTGAAAATAATCGTTCTACTTCTTTTCTTTTCCTTTTTATTTGAAAATGTTTTTAGAAAACAAGAGAGAGAAATCTTTTTGGGATTTTTGAAAAGCGAGACTAAACTAAGGTTTTTTGAAAGTGAGCTTGACGGGATATGACCCGGTCCTACGTACCCTCATTGACTGAGGGATCAAAGCTACGTAGTTCTTAATTCTTTGTTTTGTGATTTTTTGAAAGCGAGCTTGACGGGATATGACCCGGTCCTACGTACCCTCAATGACTGAGGGATCAAAGCTACGTAGTTCTTAATTCTTTTGTTTTGAAAATCTGTGTTTTATCTTTATCTTATCTTTTGGTTTTTTGAAATATGACTCAAGCGTTCATGAATACCAAACAAGCTTCGGCTTCGAGTGGCGTTCACTACTAACTTGAAAGAAAAGTGTTGGAACCGATAATCAATCGAGCAAATACTCAAGTGATTACTAGTCGCAACGTTTTATTATCTTTTTTGAAATTATTTTGGAAAAGGATGAGTATTAGTGATAATTAACACTAATGACTCATATTGTTTTTGAGTTTTTATTAATTTGCTTTTGATTAAGGTGTGGAGCTTTCATGATAGTCAAACAAGCAATGGCTTCGAGTGACTACCACTAGTAACTCCATCATTAACGATCAAACAAGTTTAAGCTTCGAGTGATGGTTAATGATTTTATTTATGAAAAGAGCCTTAGTTTTTTTTTATTTGAAAACATTTGACTTGGGGCTTTGAAAAGAAAGTAGAACATTTGCAAATCCTTTTTATTCTAAACCAAAGCGCAACAATTGCAAATTCACAAGCAAATAACAATTAATACACAAGAGTATCATGATATAGGAATCTAAGCTAACATGTGAAATTGCAAAATAAGTCCCAAGCAAGGCATGTATTTATTCAACCTAAAAAACAATCTAGCAACCTAAACCTCAAACCTAAACTTTAACCTAAAGGCACACATAGTGGCACCAACCCTAATCCAAACCCTAATTATAGATCAAACAATGGAAGGTATTATTCAATGAAAATAGGCCCATGGCCAAGACTAAACATGCAAGGAAAACTTTGAGTATTAAGCAAAAATCTATGACTATCTTACAAGAATTATTAAGAGATAAAGTAAAGGGTGAAAAGACAACTTGTACAAAATTAAATCTAATGAATCCTTTCTAGCCATCTTCATCACTTTGGATTGAATACTCTAAACACTTTGTGGGAATCATTTGGCAAGATCATCAACCAACAACAACATAATTAAATTACAAGAACATTAAACATTTAAACTATGAGATAGACTTGAATCCTTTCTTGCAATCTTCACCACTTTAAATCAAAAGTACTAGGTACTTAGTGGGAATCCTCTTGCAAGATCATCAAAAATCAAACTAAACCTAATTTATTGCACACAATGCGAAAGGAACATGACATCAAATTATGAAATAAATTTGAATCCCTTCTTGCAATCTTCACCACTTTAAATTAAAAGTACTAAGTACTTAGTGGTGAATCCTTTTGCAAGATCATCAATAGCTAAACCAAGAAACATATCAAAACCAAATGAAACCTAATTTATTAAAGCATATGTGAGATGAACATGGTGTTAAACTCTAAAATGAACTTGAATCCTTTCTTGCAATCTTCACCACTTTAAATCAAAAGTACCAAGTACTTAGTGGTGAATCCTTTTTGCAAGATCATCAACAAAACAAATTAAAAATCAAGCAAAACCTAATTTATTTACAATATGCGAAATGTGCATGATATTAAACTATGAAAATAAACTTGAATCCTTTCTTGCAATCTTCACCACTTTAAATCAAAAGTACCAAGTACTTAGTGGTGAATCCCTTTGCAAGATCATCAACAATTAAACCAAGAAACATATTAAAAATCAAATGAAACTTAATTTATTTACATATGCGAAATGAGCAAGATGTTAAGCTATGAAAATAAGCTTGAATCCTTTCTTGCAATCTTCACCACTTTAAATCAAAAGTACCAAGTACTTAGTGGTGAATCCTTTTGCAAGATCATCAACAAAACAAATTGAAAATCAAGCAAAACCTAATTTATTTTGGAGTATGCGAAATGAACATAAGGTTAAGCTATGAAATGAACTTGAATCCTTTCTAGTCATCTCCATCACTCAAATCAAAGTGCCTTAAGCACTAGTGATAGATCATATGACTAGATCATCAACAACTAAACAAGAACAACATTACTACTAAAATAAAATACTCACAATGAAGAAACATAAAATTAACTTGAGCCTATTTTTTTGTTTAGTAAAATGACAACAAAATTAACATAAAGCATCATAAAACCATTTATTAAGGGTGAGATACCAAATCTCACCCACCAACAACAACAAGCTACATTATGAAAAATGAATATGATAGATGTGCTAAATGATGAAGAAAATGCAAGATGAGGAGAAGAAAATAGGTTCTAATGTATAATGCTTGAAGATGATGCAAAGGATCAAGGTTTTTACCTTATTTCTAAGAGAGAAAAGAAGAGATTGAAAGAAATGGATGAGAGGGAGGAGGAGAATGGCTTCGGCCTTGAAGAGAGAGAGAGGAGAGAGAGAATTGTTTTTGTGTTTTTGAAGGGAATGAAAGGCAAAAGTCCTTCATGGGTGAAAAGGAAGAGGTATTTATAGATTTTTGAGGTTTTGGGGTATCATTGTCTTTTTGTTTTTGATGAGCCTCTAGGATTGAGTCTTAAAATTAAATGGAGGGTTGGGATGAATCATCACATGGATTAGGGGTATTTAGAAAACACAAGTGAAGGTGAGTGTGTGAGAGAGGAAGCATGCAAGCCATAGGAAAAAAAGAAAAGGAAATAAACTTTTATTTATTTTGGGAAAGGAGTGTCTCATGAAATAGGGTTAGGGGTATTTTTGTGATGGGATGTTACCAAAGAAGTAAGTTTGCATTTTTGGGTGGAAGCATTAGTGTAAGTGAGTGAGGTAATTTACCAAAAGAGGCAAAGTTAAGGATAGGAATAAATCAAATCTTAGTGAATAAGAAATGAAGTGTGTAGAAACTTCTAGAAGGAGGGAGAGGGGGTATGTGGCGCATAATATGCTGAAATGTGAGGGGAAAAATAAAAAAATGATGGTTTTTGGTGTTTTGTCTTATTGAGGACACTTCCCCATTTTGGTTTTTGAAATTTAAATTTTTGGGCATGTAAAATAGAAGTGCACCTATTGGAAATATGTAACATGTTTTTGGGCACCATAAAATAGTCTCCTGATTATTTTTAGACAACCAAAATTGTCATTTAATAATTTGGGAAATATTAAATGGTCTTTTAATATTTTTTATGCAATAAAAATAGGAAAAGTGCATTTTAATTATTTTAGGCTAGGATATTCTCTCTAAAAATTGTACAAAAATTCTCTTGGATAAGAGAAAATATACTTTTGGTGTGTGCATACTTTTTGACGAAAAAATTATCCTGTTGCGTAAAATGACCAAAATGCCCCTTAC
Source organism: Oxytropis ochrocephala (assembly GCA_020916435.1). Taxonomy (NCBI): domain Eukaryota; kingdom Viridiplantae; phylum Streptophyta; class Magnoliopsida; order Fabales; family Fabaceae; genus Oxytropis; species Oxytropis ochrocephala. The sequence continues at coordinate 55,120,481 of CM037090.1, read as the reverse complement.
CCTAAAAAATCCTAACTTGTCCAAAAAGTGCATTTCAACTTTAAAAATGATTTTAGAAACTTTGGAATGACTTTTAGGACCCTAAATGCAATGCATGATGCTATTTCTTTTTATTTATTTATTTTTGGGGAAAATTAGGGTTTTGACCTAAGCCGGACAAAATTGGGGTATGACAAGAGGGAATTTCTGAGGAAATACTTCCCTGAAGATGTGAGAGGAAAGAAGGAGATGGAGTTCCTAGAACTGAAGCAAGGGGGTAAGTCAGTGGTAGAGTACGCTGCAAAGTTTGAAGAGCTGGTGAAATTCTACCCCTACTATGAGGGAGCTACATCTGAGTTCTCCAAGTGCGTGAAATTCGAGAACGGTTTAAGGCCTGAGATTAAGCAGGCAATTGGGCATCAGAAGATCAGGGTATTTGCTGACTTGGTGGATAGTTGCAGGATATATGAGGAAAACACTGCAGCAAGGTACAGGGTTGGTAAAGAGAAGCAGAACTCTCAGTTTAGGGGAAAGCCCTATGAGGTTTCTGGCAGCAAAGGCAAGTGGAAGGCTGGGTATGGCAAGAGGCCAAGTGGGGGAGACGCCCCTGCAAATGTGGTGTGTTTCGGTGTGGGAAGCTTGGACATAAGAAGAACGAGTGCAAGAGTGGAGATAAGAGGTGCTATCAATGTGGCGAAGAGGCCACCGAGCCTGATGATTGTAAGCGAAAGGATGTCGTCGCTTTAATTGTGGAGAAATGGGGGGCACATCAGTCCTAAGTGTCCCAAGCCCAAGAAGGAGAGAGATAGTGGGAAGGTGTTCGCGCTAGCTGGGGTCTGAAGTGGTGAACGAGATAAAAGGTGCGTGCTTCATTAATGGAATTCCTTTGATTGCAATCGTGGATACCGGTGCCACGCACTCTTTCATTTCTCGCATTGTGTGCTAAAAGATTGGATTTAGTTTTGTCTACTATGGTGAGGAGATGGTTATTTACACTCCGCCAAAAAAGGGTCGATGACTACCTCTCTCGTTTGTTCAAGTGTCCTCTCGTTAGCCTTTTTCGCGAGACTTCGTAGTTAATTTGATTTGTCTACCTTTGGAAGCGGATGGACGTCATCCTCGGTATGGATCGTTAGTGGCTAACCGAGTTCATATCAATTGCGCTAGTAGGTCGTTAAGTTTCCTTACTTCCGAGGTGGAAGAATCGGTTATGATACTCTTTGGGCGATTGCGCAAGGAGTTGAAGGAGGGGCTACTATGTTCGCGTTGTGGGCGTCATTTGTCGGTGGAGAGTCAAGCCGTGATTGGTGAAGTGCCGTGGTGCGAGAGTTCGCGAAGTGTTCTGCACGAGATTCCCGAGGTTCCACGAGAAAGAGAGGTCGAGTTCAAAGATTGAGTTAGTACAGAACTAGGCCGTGTCTATGGCACCTTATAGGATGTCCGCGGTGAGCTAGCCCGAGTTGAAGAAGCGATTGGAAGAGTTGGAGAGAAGAGGTTCATAAGGCCAAGCGTGTCGCCTTGGGGCGCACCTGTGTTATTGGTGAAAAAGAAGGATGGAGGTATGAGATTATGCGTGGATTACAGACAGTTGAACAAGGTAACAATTAAGAACAAGTACCCACTCCCAAGAATTGATGATTTGATGGACCAATTGGTGGGTGCGCGCAAGTATTTTCGAAGATTGACACGAGGTCGTGGTACCATCGATCAAGGTGAAGGACGAGGACATTCCTAAGACAGCATTTAGAACTCGGTATGGACACTATGAGTATTCTGTAATGCCATTTGGTGTGACGAATGCTCCCGGAGTGTTCATGGAGTATATGAACCGTATATTTCATGAGTACCTAGACCGTTTTGTTGTTGTATTCATTGATGATATTTTAGTCTACCCAAGTCGGAGGAGGAGCACGCCAAGCATCCGAGATTGGTGTTAGAGGTATTGAGGATAAGAAGATGTACGCCAAGTTGTCCAAGTGTGAATTTCGTTGAGGCGGTGAATTTCCTAGGTCATGTGATCTCCGGTGAAGGTATAGCGGTTGATCCTTCCAAAGTCGGCCGTGTTGCAATGGGAAGCACCCAAGTCGGCCACCGAGGTGAGAAGTTTTCAGGTTTACCGGGTATTACTGAAGGTTCATTGAGGGTTTTCCAAGTTGGCGTTGCCACTAACTCAATTGACCGTAAGGGAAGGCATTTGTGTGGGACTTACTTGAGTGTGAAGAAAGTTTCAAGAATTGAAGAAGAGATTGACAACGCCTCCGTCCCGACGCGTTGCCTAATCCAAATAAGCCTTTCGTGGTGTACCGTGATGCGTCTAAGTTGGGGTTGGGCTGCGTACTGATGCAAGAAGGTAAGGTAGTTGCTTACGCTTCAAGGCAATTGAAAATTCATGAGAAGAACTACCCTACGCACGATTTGGAGCTTGTTGCCGTGGTGTTTGCATTGAAGATATGGAGGCATTATCTATATGGCTCAAGGTTCGAAGTGTTTAGTGACCATAAGAGTTTACAGTATCTGTTTGATCAGAAGGAGCTGAACATGAGGCAGAGGAGATGGTTGGAGCTACTGAAGGACTATGATTTTGGGTTGAACTATCACCCCGGGAAGGCAAATATGGTGGCTGATGCGCTAAGTAGGAAATCGTTGCATGCATCAGCAATGATGGTAAAAGAGCTAGAGCTAATTGAGCAATTCAGAGACCTAAGTTTAGTGTGTGAGCTAACTCCTCAAAGCATTAAGTTGGGAATGCTGAAAATCACAAATGAATTTTTGAGTGACATCAAAGAGGCGCAGAAGCTGGACGTCAAGCTTGTAGACGTGGCAGCAGGTATTGGCCGAGCTGAGAACGAAGATTTTGAGTTGGATGCGCAAGGATTGCTAAGGTATAGAACTCGGATTTGTGTCCCTGATGACGAGAAGATCAAGAGAGCAATCTTGGAAGAGTGTCATAGGAGTAAGCTGAGTATTCACCCAGGCGCGACCAAGATGTATCAAGACTTGAAGGGGTTGTTTTGGTGGCAAGGTATGAAGAGTGATGTAGCCCGGTTTGTGTACGCTTGTCTGGTTTGTCAGAAGTCCAAGGTAGAACATCGAAGCCGCAGGTTGTTGCAACCATTGAAGATTCAGAGTGGAAGTGGGACAAGATTGCGATGGATTTTGTAACCGGTTTGCCGAGTACGATGAAAGGAGGTTTGATACCATTTGGGTAGTGGTGGATAGATTGACGAAGTCCGCTCATTTCATTCCCATCAACCTCACCTATCCGATGTCAAGGTTGGCAGAGATATACATCCAAGTGATCGTAAAGCTACGGGGTTCCTCAAGTATTATTTCGCACAGAGACCCAAGGTTTACTTGCACTCGGGAAAGTTTGCAAGACGCGTTGGGTACTTAAATTGCGCTGAGCTCGGCATATCACCCTGCATCGATGGTCGGTCAGAGAGGACCATCCAGTCGTTGGAGGACTTGGCCGAGAGCGTGTGTTCTTGAGCAAGGAGGCGTGGGATTCGATTTACCATCGATTGAGTTCACGTGACAACAACAGCTTTTCATTCTAGCATAGGGATGGCACCCTTTGAGGCATTGTATGGGAGGAGGTGCAGGACTTCATTGTGTTGGAGTGAGTCGGGAGAAGGTGAGGTACTCGGACCGAGGTCGTGCAAGAGACCACCGAGAAGGTAAAGCAAATTCGAGAGAAAATGAAGGCTTCGCAGAGTAGGCAGAAGAGCTACCATGACAAGAGAAGGAAGGACTTAGAATTTCGTGTAGGGGATCATGTGTTTCTAAGGGTCAATCCAAGAAGGTGTTTGGCGAGCATTGAAGTCGAAGAAGTTTTCTTCTCGTTTCATTGGACCATATCAAATTTTGGAGAGAGTTGGGAGGGTGGCTTACCGAGTTGCTTTGCCACCCAATTTGTCTAATTTGCACGACGTGTTCCATGTATCTCAGCTAAGGAAGTATGTGCCAGACCCGTCTCATGTAATTCAAGTAGATGATGTGCAAGTGAGAGACAACCTCACTGTGGAAACAAGGCCAATTCGAATTGATGACAGAGAGGTGAAGACTCTAAGGGGAAAGGAGATCAGATTGGTGAAAGTGATTTGGGTAGGAGCAGCTGGTGAGAATGCAACTTGGGAGTTGGAAAGTAAGATGCGAGATGCTTACCCAGAGTTATTTGTTTCAGGTAAGATTTCGAGGACGAAATGTTCTAAGTGGGGTGTTATACCCCAATTTTGTCCGTCTTCTTTTTCTCGCTTTAGTCGTTTATTTTTAGTAAGGGCGTGTTTCGGAGTCGCATGATTACGAGAATTATTAGTGTAGAGTCTCGGTGCATTAATTTCAATCACTCGTTCCACTAAATCGAAACGCCGTTGTTTAAATTAGGCACGCACGCCGAATGATCGATCTTTTCGCGCGTTCTTCAATTTAACGTCTGTATTCGAGTTTAGTCGTACGTAAGCAGGTCTACCTAAAGTCTTTTTCACAAAAAGTTGGTTTAAATTCAGATTTAATAATGCGATTCCGAGTTAATTTTGGGGTTTTAGTTAACGCGCCCATTTCTTTTATTTTTGGTCTCGTTTTTTAGCGTTAGCTTTGTCGAATCCGCTGCGTTTCGTCTTTGTATTTGGCCGGACTCCTTTTTTCTTATTGTTATTTTTATTTTTGTTTATTTAATTTATTTAAGCACTTAATAGTTCAAAAATGTCAAAAGTTCTACTTATTTTAATTTACAATCTAAAAGTGTTTAAGAGTCAAATAAGTCCAAAAATGTCAAAAAAAATTGTATTTAGTTTAATTTTACAGTTTAAAAGCTGTAAAGAGTCCAAAAAGTCCAAAAATACAAAAACATATATCCAAAAAAATCAAAAAGACCAAATCCGAAAATACACAATAAATAACAAATTAGGGTTTCAAGCAAAGATTCCAAGTCACTGCAAATGGCTTTATTGGGCTTGGATCAAGACGAAAAATTATCCAAAACCCAGTCAAAAATAATAAATGCCCTAACCTAATTTTTAACTATAAATAAACAATAATCAAAGATCAAAGACAGAGAAATCAAAGGAGAAAAAGACCGCAAAAATCACAAAAAAGGATTAGAGTTTCGTGACCAAAACCCTAATCCACTAAACACAGTTCTTTCAAAAATCTGAGATTTGAAGATTTGGGTAGCAGCAGTGGCAGTTCAAGGAGGGCACAATAGTAGTTGCTGTAGTTACAAACAACAATGTTTAGGAGTCTAATCTGAGGCTGGAGAAAAGGTAGGTTTGTCAAACGTCTCTAACTCTAAAACTGATGTAACAATATGTGTCAATGGATCTGTTTTTTTTGTTTTCTATAGCGCACTTTTATTATACATTTTCTTAAAATATCTCAACAAATATGTACATATGATTAAATGACTGTAAAAAATTCTATGACATCGGTGTATAATCTTTGAACTCTCATACATAAACAACCCCAAAATTCATTCACAAATGAATACTATTTTGATCAGACCAAGCGAAAAATATATCCTATCAATTGTCATGAGGATAACGTTACATGGTCAAGGATTCAAAAATATATATATATATATATATATATATATATATATATATATATATATATTCTTTTTATTTGGATCATGACACTCAGAAAGAATTCCTATATTGTGAACTATCTTAGAAGACACGTAAAAGACGAACTATACAACAATCCCCAAATCATAATACATTTTCTCAGACAAACAGTATTAATCTTGAATGACCTGCAGGAATCATTCTCCAGAGACTTGATGCACTAGTCACCAATATCATCGCCTTTGTGCCAATTGACACCATACACGGCTCATAGATACGACCATCACAAAATGGTTGCTAGACACTCACCTTTTAGTTTCCCCAGTCCCTTCTTTTGCCAAATTAGCCATTTCCCATTGATGAACTCATTATCTGGATCTTATTCACAAGCAAGTTGACTTGTTCTCTGTACATTTCCTTTAAATCAACAATATCCGCACGAAGTTCCTCCAGCTCTTCATCATGTTCACCCATCAATTCCAAAAATAAACGAAACTCACCGTGCTCGCCGGCGGATTCGTCGCGGCGCCACCATTACCACCCAAAACCGAGACCGATCCCTTTCCTTCTCTCTCTACCTCGCCCTCTCACCGGAAACCGGCGACGTTTTCGCCTACACCAACGCCCTCACCGTGAAACAGGGCGGATTTTCCGCCGGATTTCTCCTCCCTCTTGCTGGCTGCGCCGCAGCAGCTGGGAATGAAGAAGGAAGGGATTTTTTAGGTTTCCTAGTTTTAGGGTTAAGGTCATATATGGGCCTTGTTATTTTTCTAATTTTTTTACTTATTCTGAATACTAATCACACTCCCTTCGTTCATACGCTGCACTTCTCACCCACTTAAGCCTGGGCCCACATCCCAGGCCCCCAGATGCGAACTGGGCTCTCCTTTTTACACCCCTTATTATTTATACAGACCCCTGCGACTAATAAAACCCTAATTTACAATTTTCACCCCCTGTTTCTCTTTTAATTCTTTTCTAACTCAAATATAAATATATTTTTTCTCTCGAAATTAAATAAACGGCTAAGTCGGTTGTACAACCGGGTTAGTCATTATTTTAGGGCCAATGAGTTGTACAGTTCAGTAACCCTGAAAACAAATATAAATGCTTTTTCTCTTAAAATTAAATAAACGGCTAAGTCGGTTGTACAACCGGGTTAGTCATCATTTCAGTTCTAGAATACCTATTCTAAAACTGACCCACCTCACATCAAACCAATTTCTTTCAAAAAACTCGAAAATCATTTTCAAAAAGTAGGGGGCTATGTCGGTTGTACAATCGGGTTAGTCGGCGTCCTAGGAATCAGTGAACTGTACAGTTCAAGGAATCCTAGGACCCCTACACTAAAAAACACCAACCCACAAACCTTTTTCAGGAAGAACTACGTAGCTTTGATTCCTCCATTGCATCCGGAGGTACGTAGGAGCAAGACTCAACTCTTGTCAAGCACTAAAATTTAAAAATTTAATTAAGTCTTTTTCATTATAAATAATAAGGGTAAATATTAATAAAGCATAAATAATTAGACAAAGGATGTCGTGGGGTGCTAATACCTTCCCCACGCATAACGACTCCCGAACCCTAAACTAAGCCTTATCTTAAACCTAAAGGGATTTTCCGAATTTGCCCTTAAACTAGAATTTCGGTAGCGGCTTCCTAAGAACCTTTCGAAGAATCCTTTCTCGGATTTTTCGGTCGCTACAGCTGGCGACTTCACTGGGGACTTAATTTTTTAGAGAGTCAAAACCTAGTCTAATTATTTAGGATTAACTTAATTTTTACCCTTCCCTTTATTTATTTGTTTATTTATTATTATTATTCTTTGCATATTATATTTTTATGTTATATATAAACTCTAGGATAGAAGACGATATTTGTATATACGTTTGTTTGTCTGTTTGCAACTTTTTGGGTTGTTTTTTTAGATCGCTCCTACACACACTTCTCTTCTACACTTCACACGCGTGAGAAAAGTCCTCTACCCGGACTTGAGTGTACCCTAAGTTAGAACGAGATTGCGTAGTGATGGCCTGCGGGACGTACGTCTCGTTGGGTGGTCATGAAAATCTCACCTAGAGTTTGATACCTCTTAAGGATGTTATCCCTTCTAATAGCTTGCCTATTGTTGGGGTCAGTATTCTTGACTGGGGTCCTTGGCTCTAGGGACCATGTGTAGGATTCTTTAGAACCATCCTTGTGAGGTTCACTATAAAAGAAACCTTAGACCCACTCCATAGGATACCTTTCTAGGGTCACAAAGGAGCTTTATACCCTTGCATTCAAACAAATATTTATGCATACTGTCTTTTATCAAAAAATCAAAAACAACCAAAAATCAAATTATTATTTTTTTACTACTTTTCCAGAAAAGATACCACATGCATACAGCAAATAAACATCTACTGTTGCATGCACTTTTATGACCGTTAGGGAATTAAAATCTTTACCTTGGAGAGAAGGTGCACATTTGAAGTCAAAATTAAATTTTGTACTTTACTCTCCAATGAAAAGTTTATAATTCCCGACATGACGAATAAAATCATATATTATCATTTCATACACACACATCACATTCGTGATTTCACATACATTCACTCGCTCATTCGCATTCTCATTTCATGCGCATTCATTCATTTGCATACTTACATCATGCATTATAAAAACGAAAAAAAAAACATAATTTTGAGAGAAAGATTGTGATGAGAGGTGAGGCATTCTTGTGAGATAAATAATTCTTTTTGAAAATGTTTAGCCATACTTCGTTGCAAGCTCAAGATGTTTCAAGTCACTCCGTTTTTCAAATTTTTAGCTTGCTCACATTTTTTAACCAAACGTTGCATCTCTTCCATCCCATGATAAATCACCGAAATGCCCATAAAAAAAGTTTCTATCATGTTTTAAATGTTAACTCTCTGCGAAGCATTTGTGTAGTGACTTGGGTAACATGTGTGTTCATTTTTGTCTGAGTCAGTTAGCGTCCCTACCATCATCCCCTGTCAAAGTCTAATCCCACCCCGACCACCCATACTCCCCACATTAGTACATAGTTGACGCTGGTTGGTTCCCCTAGTGAAATAACACTTTAGGCCCTCCATACTGGGGCAAATGTGTGATCTCTAAAAACCTTGTCAACGTTGTATTCCCTTGGTGCAAGTCCTTTACAAAAAAAAATCAAAAGAAGCTCGTTAGGTTGAAAACTCGTAAGAGCAGCCTAAGCAAAATTTAGAGCAAGAAAAGAAATAAAGAAAAAGAGCAAGTATATAAAATAAGTAAATTATTGTCCTTGAGTTAATTTTTGAGAAATCGAGCAATCATGATTTGAAATGAAGTTTGACCATCTCTGACCATCTTCCCATGTCCCCGAAAAAAACCTTTGCTACCCACCTTAAGCCAAAATGTAAAAACCTTTCAATCACCCTAGACAAGGATGAATTGCACATCAAAAATGGTGTATCATTTTATCAAGTCACTCAGCTCGAAAGAAAGAAAAAGAAAAAATCAAAATCAAAAAAGAAAGTGAAATCAAAAAAGAGGATCGAAAAACCACGAAAAAGCAAAAGTGGTACAATTATGAGCTGATACTTCTTGCCATTAAATGCATAAGAGATCCTTGTCTGAAATAAACCCCCAAACACTTCCCTTGTCCTCAATATCCTATCCTTCATAAACCCTGGGCTAAGTCACATCCCTAAACAAGTCCATCCTACTATGAGACACATCAATTACTGTCTCAATAAAACCTCAAACACTTCATTGAGCCTAATAACCCCTTCTTTCACAAACCATTAACCATTAGCCAAATCATACCGCTCAAAAAAAACAAAAAAAAACAACCGTCCCATCAATCCCCAAACACTACCTTGAGCCCAATTATCATTTCCCTCATAAATCACTAAACCATCGGCCACATTACTACCCTCTAGAGTTCATTCCGATCAATGACTGATTGCTTTTTGTTTTCTCAAAGTTTTAATTTCAAGACAAGTAAGTTTATTTATTTATAATATGGTTGCTCAAAAAAAAATATATCTCAAAAAAAAAAAAAAAAGGCTTGCACCACAAGATTCATTCAAGTTACAGTTATACTAAGACAAGGTCTAGTGATCACCAAGTGTAGTTTTCATCATAGCAAGCTCAAGACTATCATAGCGTGAGAGTCATTCAAAAGTTTATACTAGGATCGTCACCTAGATCCTAAAGTGGGGCATCCCTTTCACCATCTATTCCATTTGAACTTTGGAAAATTTGGACAGTGTCCATCCCATACCACACCTAGCCTATAGCCATACCAGACAAACTCCAAAAACCCATAACCCTAACTCCGTCACCTTTTCCAATCTCACAAAAGGCAACCATTCGAAATACCATTCCAAGTGGGCAACCCTGTCGCTCTTCACTCCACCTACAAATAGGGACATTCACCGTACGCCCATCTCATCTCTGTTATACTCCCATCCATAAAACCATACCGGGGCAATTTCTCAACTCGTTACCCAAAATGCTACTACTCTAGTCAGGGCAATCTCGTCCTTGCCATAAATGGGGCAACACCAAACTCTATGGGTCGAGACAAAATCTATTGCTCTCCGCCTTTCATTCCAAAGCCAATGCATTCCCCATTCATCATTTTCTACACCTCTAGCTTGTTAGCACTAGACAAGGGCAAGTTATTCACTCACAATCATCAAATCTAAATTGGGGCAATCTCGTATTTCTTGGCTTGGAAAAACCTACCTTTCATGACATTGACGAAGACCAGTCATTCTTCCTTTCATGCGTCGCATTCGTCCATAACCTTGAACCAAGTTAACTGACTCATTCATCTATGTTTGCATTACTATACATGTTTTCTTAACAATGCTTCAGAGAGATAATGTGATACTGAAAATCCACTTAGTTAACTTTGTGGACCTAAATTTCTGGCCATCGGGGGCATCATAATGGAAGAGAAAAAGAAGCGAGCTTGCAAGTACTTTTTCACATCAGTGTCTGTAAATAACAACCTTGAGATTGCCGAAGTTTGAATCAAATCTAATCTTTCCAAAGAATTATCAATATTCATCTCCGCCTCACGCATCCAAAGTCTCACATCTCATCATCACAAAAATGTTTTCGCACTCAATCGGTCATTTCATATCATCACACCATGCACCATAGAATTTGCATTCAAACATTTCATTTGCATCATATTAACATTCATACTTCATGCATCCATCAGATAAATAAATAAAAAAGCAAGCAAAAAAAGCAAAAAGAAAAAAAACAAAAAGAGAAAGTAATCACCTATTTCATCTATCACCCCACCAAAAATCACCTGTTGCATGTGCATGTATTATTGGCGTTGTATGTCCATTACATGATGTATTGCTTTCGAATCGACTTCAAGTGTCGATACCCATATTTTGTTCCTCTAAGATCAAAGCTCTAAGCGTTGATCCCGTGATCGCATCACGCATCACCAAGCCGATCCCGCACCGAGTGGTCCTTCAGAGCACTACGCCCTTCGAAGGCCCTAAGTGGGTGGCCCAGTCGCAAACGTCGTAGTCGAGCCCGACGGACCTTCCAGACCGCGCGTGGTCCTTCGGACTAGTTGTGTGTCACCTAAGACACGATGGACGCCCTTCATGGTCAACATATCGATTCTAGACCGATCTTGACCCATCATGGCCTTCGAATATAAAGGCCCTTCGCATCAGTTTTACTAGTACCGTAGCTAGTTGCGCTCCTTCGCACTACCACGATGGTCCTTCAATTAAGGCTTAGCAGCCTTCCCGACTCGAGAGGTCCTTCAGAGCCTTATCGCTCCTTCGCACCTCGAGTGGTCCTTCAGAGCCTTAGTGCTCCTTCGGTCCTTGTTGACCCTTCATTCAACTCTCGGTTAACGCGCCAAGCATTAACCATTCCCTCTTATCTCTCAAACCTTCCACTTCCCTTAAACGGACAAAATTAGCGTCTATCTTATCTTTATTCCTATTTCTACTACGAAAGTTCTAGAGCTCAAAGACTTTCTAGTAAAATATTAATAAAGAGAGGCAAATTGTTATACCCCAATTTTGTCCGTCTTCTTTTTCTCGCTTTAGTCGTTTATTTTTAGTAAGGGCGTGTTTCGGAGTCGCATGATTACGAGAATTATTAGTGTAGAGTCTCGGTTACTAATTTCAATCACTCCGTTCCACTAAATCGAAACGCCGTTGTTTAAATTAGGCACGCACGCGAATGATCGATCTTTTTCGCGCGTTCTTCAATTTAACGTCGTATTCGAGTTTAGTCGCACGTAGCGAGTCTACACTAAAGTCTTTTCACAAAAAGTTGGTTTAAATTCAGATTTAATAATGCGATTCCGAGTTAATTTTGGGGTTTTAGTTAACGCGCCCATTTCTTTTATTTTTGGTCTCGTTTTAGCGCAGTTTGTCGAATCCGGCCGTTCTCGTCTTTGTATTTGGCCGGACTCCTTTTTTCTTATTGTTATTTTTATTTTTGTTTATTTAATTTATTTAAGCACTTAATAGTTCAAAATGTCAAAAGTTCTACTTATTTTAATTTACAATCTAAAAGTGTTTAAGAGTCAAATAAGTCCAAAATGTCAAAAATTGTATTTAGTTTAATTTACAGTTTTAAAAGTCAGAAAGAGTCCAAAAAGTCCAAAAATACAAAAAACATATATCCAAAAAATCAAAAAAGATCAAATCCGAAAATACACAATAAATAACAAATTAGGGTTTCCAAGCAAAGATTCCAAGTCTTTGCAAATGGCATGTGGGCTTGGATCAAGACCTGAAAAATTATCCAAAACCCAGTCAAAAATAATAAATGTCCTAACCTAATTTTTAACTATAAATAAACAGTCAATCAGCAGTCAAAGACAGAGAAATCAGGGCAGAAAAAGACTGCAAAAATCACCAAAAAAAGGATTAGAGTTTCGCACCGAAACCCTAATCCACTAAACACGGTTCTTTCAAAAATCTGAGATTTGAATATTTGGGTAGCAGCAGTGGCAGTTCAAGGAGGGCACAATAGTAGTTGTTGTAGTTACAAACAACAACGTTTAGGAGTCTAATCTGAGGCTGGAGAAAAGGTAGGTTTGTCAAACGTCTCTAACTCTAAAACTGATGTAACAATATGTGTCAATGGATCTGTTTTTTTTGTTTTCTATAGCGCACTTTTATTATACATTTTCTTAAAATATCTCAACAAATATGTACATATGATTAAATGACTGTAAAAAATTCTATGACATCGGTGTATAATCTTTGAACTCTCATACATAAACAACCCCAAAATTCATTCACAAATGAATACTATTTTGATCAGACCAAGCAATGAAAAATATATCCTATCAATTGTCATGAGGATAACGTTACATGGTCAAGGATTCAAAATATATATATATATATATATATATATATATATATATATTCTTTTATTTGGATCATGACACTCGTAAAGAATTCCTATATTGTGAACTATCTTAGAAGACACGTAAAAGACGAACTATACAACAATCCCCAAATCATAATACATTTTCTCGGATAAACAAGATTAATCTTGAATGACTGCAGGAATCATTCTCCAGAGACTTGATGCACTAGTCACCAATATATCGCCATCGCGTGCCAATTGACACCATACACGGCTCGGAGATACGACCATCACAAAATGGTTGCTAGACACTCACCTTTTAGTTTCCCAGGTCCTTCTTTTGCCAAATTAGCCATTTCCCATTGATGAACTCATTATCTCGGATCTTATTCACAAGCAAGTTGACTTGTTCTCTGTACATTTCCTTTAAATCAACAATATCCGCACGCGAAGTTCCTCCACTCTTCATCATGTTCACCCATCAATTCCAAAAATAAACGCAACTCATCGTGCTCTCGCCGGCGGGATTCCGTCGCCGGCGCCACCATTACCACCCAAAACCGAGACCGATCCTTTCCTCTCTCTCTACCTCGCCTCACCGGAAACCCGCGACGCGCCTACACCAACGCCTCATCGTGGAAATGGGGCGGATTTTCCGCGGATTTCTCCTCCTCTTCTTTAGCACAAGCAAAGAAATGGGAATGAAGAAGGAAGGGATTTTTGGTGGTGCTTTCCCACACCCTCCTACTTTAAAACACCCCATCAATTTCTAAATTCCCAAAATACCCCCCTTTTAAAAATTAAAAAACACCCACACATCCCTACCCTCCCTCTCACTCACCCCCTCGTCTCCTTCTCTCACTCTCCCTCAACCGAACCCTAACCTCACTTTCTCTCTCACTCACATTCTCCCAACTCACTCAAACTCACCCAATCTCTCACTCAATCTTCTCCACCAACACTCTCAAGAGTTGTTGGGTTATTTTCTCCTCCCCTCACACTCTCTAATCGTTCCATTTTCTTCAAGGTATGCCTCTCCCCCTACGCTCCATTCTGGGTTTTTTTTTCTGAAACGCAGAATTGTTCGAACGAGGTCCATCGAACGCGTGAAAGCGAAGGTGTTCGAATGAGGTTGTGCGAACACCGCTCGAGCAACCTCATTCGAACCGCTGTATTTTTGTAAACCAAACCGACTTGTTCGAGGTGGTTGTGCGAACAGTTCGCATGTAGCCGCGTCGAGCGATCGTTTGACGCTGAACTTTCTCACCGATTCTCGTTTGGTTATGTTAATTTGATTGAATTGGTTCTCGTTGATTGTTGTTTCGTATATGGTGAGGAGTAGAGGTGGTCATGCAAAGTGAACCATCCGAGCGAAGCCGGTCGGCCACCTCCTACGGTTTCAAACCGCAAAAGGAGGAAGAAGCCGGTGAACCCTCCCGAGCTAGTGGTCGTGCTGTGGGTAGGGGTAGGGTTGATGTTCCTCCTCCCCACTTCCAGAGGATATGGGCGGGATATTGAGCGTGATGCTCAATTTCCGCCTATGAGTTAAGCCGCCGCCCTTCATCCGCAGGGCCTTCGTCTGCCAGGCCTTCATCCGCCGCTAGGCCTTCATCTTCTAGGCATCATGAGAGGAGGCTGTCACGAGCCTCGTGAGGAGGAGGTTGCCGAGCCTCGTGAGGCTGTCTTTGTTAGAGGCGACATTCCCATTTCTGGTGGACCGTAAGATGGTTCTGCCTTGCCCACATACGGGCACATATCCTCACCGATTTTTATTCGGCCAGGTAAGTTATTATTTTATAGTTGAGTGTTGTAAAATTGTTTATTAAGTTGTTGAATGTTTTGGCTTATTGTGTCTTTCTCGAATGCAAAGCGGCGATTTCGTACCAATCCCACATGGACTGTTCTACGTTGTTTCATGTGCGATTAGGGACACTGACAGCCTTCTGTGGTTGGTTCCCTTGGTTGGGCTTGGCTTCCCATTCTCCACAAGGGTCGAGAACGCATTCATAGTAGCGTTACACGGATACATCATCATTCCACCTTCCGTGGGTGAGATGAGCATCACCCTTGATGATGTATCCCGTGCTTTGACATCCCCACATCGCGGCGGTTCTATGACATGCGGGATCGACTTCGTGGCGTGGAGAAATTGCCGATTGATTTATTGGGGCCACCCGAAGATGCTGTTGCCTGGACTTCGGCCGTGGGCTGTCTGTTGGGCTTGTATGGCTGAGGGATAGGGTCTACCACCCAGCCATAGCTGAGGGGCGGTGGGACCATGCTGCTAGGGCCTACATGCTGTATCTTTTGGGTTGCACCTTGTTTGCCGACAAGTCAGGCAACAAGGTTAAGCTTGGCTACCTTGGTATGCTGATGGATTTGGAGGCAAGTGGAGACTATTGCTGGGGGGCCATGGCCCTCGCCCATCTCTATGATCAGCTGAAGGATGCTACAAGGAAGAAGACCAAGAAGATTTTTGGTCATCTTCCTTTACTTCGTGTATGAAACATATTCTTTACTTTTAAGTTTGCTTTAGTGTTACTTTTGATTAATAATCAACCAATGATATGTTCATTACAGGCTTGGATCTTTGAGCACTTCAGAGTGCGAACTTTTCCTCTTGGGTGGAGCACCGAGTATGATGAGAGTAGCCCACGGGCGAAGAAATGGTTGTGCGATGATGTCCCCGGGGCATCAAGTCACATACCATCGATTATGCCTAGACCGGCCACACCGTGAGGAGGTTACACGGGACCCTACACACGGCCCATGGCGGTGAGACCCTTTGAGGAGCTGGCCAGGTTCAGAGGGTTCATTCGGAGTGGTGGCTGCATGATGCGTCACTTGCCAGATCGAGTGCTCGATCGGCAGTTTGGGCAGTCCAAAGACATTCGGAGGATCCCGCACCTCCTACCGTGGCCGTCTGCACCTCACCGGGTGTGATGAGAGGTGGACTGATTTGAGGACCACTTGGTGGCGCGGGGCCTCCACGTGTGCCGTACTCCTCAAACACGGTGCCGTGCTACTTTCCATGGTACTCTAGGGTCTCACATCCCTTTCTCTTCCCCGAGCATTATCAGCTTGCGAGATGAGCTCCGATGTCGGCGTGGTACGTGTCTTTTATGTTAATTGCATGATAATGTTTCTTAATATTTTATTTATTTAAGTAATAATGTTATGTTATTTGGTTGTGAGATGCTACCAGAGTGATTGATTTGGTTGATGACATTGATGGGGCCATCGATGATCATGTCCTGAGCCGGTCAGAGCATGTTTCAACAAGATCAAGAGGTCGCTCAACCCCTTCCGTGGGTTTAGGAGGAGGTTTGGGAATGTGTATGAGAGGAGGAGGGGCGCAACACCCAAGAGGATATGTCTTAGGAGGATATTTGTTTAGTTTTTTTGTATAATTTAACTACTTTGTTTCATTTGGTTTTTTAATTTGAAATTCCTTTTACGTTGGCGCAAATTTATTGTCATTACATTACGGTAACAATTACGGTAAAATAAAAAAGTTGAACAGATTTAATATTGGATAAGAAAGAAATTAAAAACACAAATTGCAAAAATACAAGGATAGGAAATTTAAAACTAAACGACGGAAAACAAAATACAATCTAGTTCTACTTAGAACTACTACTACTACCTCTAATTCTACTACGGATTTCTTCGATTGATTCGTGTTTCGACGAACAATTCGAGATAAGGTTCAATGAAACCTTGGAATTCTTCATGTTTCTCAAACATTTGTTTAACGTCTTCGTCATTCTTGATAGGCTTAAGGCACTTCGAATACGATTACGTGGGTTCATTTGGCGACGTAGGGGATTCACATTCGATTTTTTTAATTTCTTCTTTGAACACCATCTAGTTTCACATTTTTATCGCTTTTTCTTTCAATTCTGCGAATGTGATGTTGTTCTTAAGCCTGAAATTTTTAGTTTCACGACCATGAACCAACGCACCAGGATAGGAGTGGCACGGCATCGTCATCTCATAGTCAACTTTACAGGTGTGCGTAAGTATGGGTTGTTGTGGTGCGGGTGGCACTACTAGAAAAAAGGCTTTTTATATCGGTTAAAAAAGGCTTTTCATATCGGTTCCGTAACCGATATAGAAAAAGGGGATATTAAAAATAGGCGCTTTCTATATCGGTTAAAGAACCGATATGGAAAATGTTTTTTATATCTGTTCTCAAAGAGAACCGTTATGGAAAGTCAGTTTTTAAACCTATAAAACGCTTTTTTTATATCGGTTTCTTAGTTGAACCGATATTGAAAATCACTTTTTATATCTGTTATTTAAAGGAACCGATATGAAAAGTCTTTTTTTTTTAAAAAAAAAATAAAAAATTCCTCAATTGGATATACAAAGAAACAACAAAATCACAACAAATACAATATTTATATAAAAATACAAAGATCTCAAATTATACTCAATATCCATATCAATATCCATATCCATATCCAAATACAAAAAACGAATCAAATTATACTCAAAATCACCTACATTCGCATTTTATGTGTTCTGTTTTAGTTTTACATACATCATGGACACATTCGAATGCTGAAATCATGGCTTGGATACTTCCAGTACATTCAACACATGGGTAAAACAACTGTGGACAATCCCCACACTCTCCTGTGAATACATCATGGGTAAAACAACTGAAAGCATGAGGAAGTTCACATCCAACAGAAAAAACACCTAGTGGTAGCTCTAGTATGGTAAGTGATGTTAGTGGAAAAACAACTGAAAGCATGAGCCTGTTTTTCACAGGTCCAATAATATATTTTTGTCATCTTCACAGCAGAGAATTAATTTTCATATATCTGAATGGCGACTCGTGATCCATTTGATCATGTGTTGGATGGTCTCTTGACTTTGTCAATCTCATAAAGAATTATAAATGAAATCAATAGAATCCAACCACGTTAGTCGGGCTCACATCACATGAAAGGATAAATGCTTAAAAAGAGAAACATGCATTTAGACTACTAACCTTTATAATCGACTTGAAATTAGTATTCTTGACTTGTGGGTAATTGCATATATATTACTAATTTCTTTGATCAATCCCATTAAAGCATATTTAGCATTTGGTTCTGAATTTACATTCAGCTCCATGTGATGAGAACTGGACGTTATTGGAACAGATACTTTCATAGTCTTTTTGTCCTGTCATTATAGTAAATACTACTAAATACTATGACCCCCAGCAATAGTAAATACTACTAAATACTAACTTACCTCCTTGATTTCTCCATAAACATTAAATATTTGGTGAAGTTTAGTATTTGAAATGGATGAATCGTATAAAAAGATCGCAAGTGTGCTCGATTCACATCCTTCTTGGAAGGACTATCCTGAGAAAATTTGTATCACAAACAAGGAGTCACTGGCAAAATCTAAGAAAGCATCAAGCGTTATGACGCATCAAATTCTCAGCACAATTCAATGTAGTATTATCAAAGTCCAATAACTATGAGTGGTAAGTTACTATCACAACTTACCCATGCAGACACATCAACAAAATTAAGTTTCAATGAGGATTAGAAATGTAGCACCCTACCTTTGGAATTGAGTAATGGATATCAAATTTCTTGCGGTGAAGATTCCATTACGGTTTGCTCTCATTGCACTTTGGGAAGCTCGATATCATAATATGAGATCATAACAAACCCGCGATGCTCGCAAGCTCTATTAAACGTATGAATATCTCCAAATTGCTTCAAATTCATATAGGGAATCAAAAAGAAAAAGAAAATAATTATCAAAGTCCACAATATCCACTTGAGGTATTTTAATAAGAAGTGCTAAATAAAAATGTGTCTATACAAACTAGATTGACAAGGAAAACAACAAAGCATACCTCAAAAAGAGCTTTCAATCAGAATCCCCATCATCACTACTAATATTTTTCACAAATAATGTTCTTGAAGGGTGTTCGCCGTAAGAGTTTTCTCCAAAGAATTGAGGAATTACAAGTCCCCGGTTGATATTACAGGCTCCACCAAGGATTTCCCAATTCTTTTCTCCAGAGGATGAACTATCACCATCTCCTAGATCCATTTCTCCAACACTACTAAAAAGGTCTAGTTCATCCATTTCATCACAAAGATCTGTCTCGGATGATGTGTTCATACCCATCATCACTCCGAAAGCAATTCATCATCACGGGAAGTAGATTTCCAATGAATTGAGCCTCAAGTTCTTCAACAGAGCCAAAAACCCTCTCGCCCTCATAGCGGGGTGCACCAAAGATCAACCGAACGTCCATATAAATTATCATTTTGCAGTAACCGCAGACTTGCACAACAATGAAGCATACAAACACTCCATTAGCATATTAACCATTAGTTTCCACAAGCAACCTCAACTTACAACCAAAACCCATTTTTCAATTCCAAGCAAATGAGATAAACCCCACATTAAGAGGACAAGAAAACTTACATTTCCTGCTAAATAACTCTGACAGAGAACTTGCATAAAACAGATTTTATCAGTTCAGAAGATAACAGAGAAAGGTTATTAACTTCACAACATAATCAGTGATAATAGCATAACAGCATATGCTTCATCTATAGATAAGTAAACTACTCTCTCTTGTTTGCAAATCTGTCAAGTATAACTAAAGACATCAAATAATTAGGCATTAGAAACACAAGCTTCACAAGTTAAACCCAACAAGGATATGCCACATAAATTCATTTATTTAATAATAATGAAAACTATGAGAACCTTTCATGTTCAGGAGGCACATACTCATTCGATTCGGGGGAAATTGTAACTGCAGCAACAGATAAAAGTCAAAACAGAAAGAAACTTACTGATTTAAAAAGAATGGAACCAGTGATATTAATCTGAAAACATACCATTTGGTTCAAATGCTTCAACAAATTGACATAGCAACTTTGGTTCGTTTCTTTAGATTCTTTGAAATCTGAAGGCAAAGACCCTGCAAAGCCAGTGCACAAAATTCTATAATACGCTAAGCTTCAAGCTCACGAGGTTACTATCTACTCAACCACACACCTGTTATCAAAACAAAAATACGAAAAAATCCCAAATCGCATTTGAAAATTGTTCAAAAGAGGATAAAC
This sequence comes from Oxytropis ochrocephala, assembly GCA_020916435.1. Lineage (NCBI taxonomy): Eukaryota > Viridiplantae > Streptophyta > Magnoliopsida > Fabales > Fabaceae > Oxytropis > Oxytropis ochrocephala. The sequence goes on along the minus strand of CM037090.1, from coordinate 55,100,476 downwards.
TTACATGAAGTTGAGCGAGTCAGAGAGGAAGTAGCAGCATGTGCTTTCCTTATATCCTTATCAGAGATCCGTTTCTCCGAGATCCAAAACGACGATCGCCCCATCGTTCCTTTCGACCAATTCGGTTTCACTCATCACGGTCGTCTCGAACTCAACGTCTCCAAAATCTCACTCTCTAATTCCAATCTCGATCTCTCTAAGGTTGGTTTCTTCCTCTGCACTCTCGATTCATGGCTTCATGTCCTTCAACAACTTGAAGATGGTGAGATTCGTGGGTGTTACTAGCGCGCAAGGGAGAGGGCAACGAACGGCGAGGGAGAGGGCAACGAACGGCGAGGGAGAAGGTGACTGACGAAGAGAGTGAGAGGGAGAGGGAGAGTGAACGCGAGAGTAGGGCAAAGGACGTCCTTTCTTTGTTTTGTGAACGATCGAGCGAGCGTGGGTGTTACTAGCGCGCAAGGAAATTTTAGAACGATTGGGTTTTCAATATCCATATCGGTTAGACACTCAACCGATATGAATAATGTGATCTTTTCAATATCCATATCGGTTAGACACTTAACCGATATGAATAATGTAATCAAAATTGCAAAAATGCCACCGTCTCCTTTTCTATATCTGTTAGTGTTTTAACCGATATAAATTGCTGATGTAAAATCCGTTTTTTCCACTAGTGTGGTGGTGGTTGAAGAAGATGCATGACCTCTTTTGGTGAAGAAGCAGCTGGGTTGGGAAGAAGGAGAGAAGGTTTTGGTGAAGAAGCAGCTGGGTTGGGAAGAAGCAGATTAGGGTTTGGTGAAGAATCTCTGAGGATGTGAACCCCTTTTATAATAGGCGTGGTGAAATGTCAGCCGTTGATTTCATTTTTAGATCACAAATCGAGCCGTTTAAATTCTATCCGTTCGTGCACAATTTCAAAAAGGATTTACATCCACTCATTTATCTCGACACATTTGATGATTGTAAACCGTTGATTAACACCGGTGGAAATCGAGGCGTCCAATACCGCTATCTTTGCAAAGAATTCTGCAAGCGAGACTTGTTCGATCAACGTAATTCGAACATGTTCGCATTACCACAATCGAACTCGTTTCGTATGACCCTATTCGAACAGTGAAAAAACGCCAAGCGGGTGTCGTCCATATTTAACAAACTCGAAGCGGTCTCGTTCGAACTCGCTCAAGCCCCGTGTTGAACAGTGAAAATTTCTCAAAAAAATAGGTCTTTTGGTCTTTTCACACCCTTATGGGGTGTGTTTAGAGTAGAGAGGGTGTGGGAAAAGCAAGAGCCATTTTTTTAGGTTTCCTAGTTTTAGGGTTAAGGTCATATATGGGCCTTGTTATTTTTCTAATTTTTTTACTTATTCTAAATACTAATCACACTCCCTTCGTTCATACGCGTACTCTCACCCACTTAAGCCCGGGCCCACATCCAGGCCCCTGGATCTGAACCGGGCTCTCCTTTTACACCCCTTATTATTTATACAGCACTCGCGACTAATAAAACCCTAATTTACAATTTTCACCCCTGTTTCTCTTTTAATTCTTTTCTAACTCAAATATAAATATATTTTTTTCTCTCGAAATTAAATAAGCGGCTAAGTCGGTTGTACAACCAAGTTAGTCATTATTTTAAGGCCAATGAGTTATGCAGTTCAAGAACCACGAAAACAAATATAAATGCTTTTTCTCTTAAAATTAAATAAACGGCTAAGTCGGTTGTACAACAAGGTTAGTCATCATTTCAGACCAATGAGTCATGCAGATTCAAGTAATCCCGCAAAAACTTAATAAAATATAAATAAATATATTTTTCCTAAAAATAGGGATTGAGTCGGTTGTACAACCAGGGTTAGTCAGCGTTCTAGAACTAATGGGTTATGCAGTTCAGAGTTCTAGAATACCTATTCTAAACCGACCCACCTCACATCAAACCAATTTCTTTCAAAAACTCAAAATCATTTTCAAAAAGTAGGGGCTATGTGTCGGTTGTACAATCGGGTTAGTCGGCGGCCCTAGGAATCGATGAACTGCATGCAGTTCAAGGAATCCTAGGACCCCTACACTAAAAAACACCAACCCACAAACCTTTTTCAGGAAGAACTACGTAGCTTTGATTCCTCCATTGCATCCGGAGGTACGTAGGAGCAAGACTCAACTCTTGTCAAGCACTAAAAATTAAAAATTTAATTAAGTCTTTTTCATTATAAATAATAAGGGTAAATATTAATAAAGCATAAATAATTAGACAAAGGATGTCGTGGGGTGCTAATACCTTCCCCACGCATAACGACTCCCGAACCCTAAACTAAGCCTTATCTTAAACCTAAAGGGATTTTCCGAATTTGCCCTTAAACTAGAATTTCGGTGGCGGCTTCCTAAGAACCTTTCGAAGAATCCTTTCTCGGATTTTTCGGTCGCTACATGGGGGAGAGTTGTAACACCCCAAAATAGTTCAATTAATTATTAAATTGAGTTATTTAGGGTTTTTCAACATTTTTAATTAACTTAAGCTTAAGGCTGACGTGTAGTGTTTATGTGTTAGGAGAGGTTTGAGTAATGGGAAGAGGTATTGAATAGAAGTCCATGAGTGATGGAAGGCCCAAGTCCCATTAGAAGCCCAAGTCCCTTTCCATAAGAGGAAATAGCCGTAGGATCAACTCATTCCATCAAAGTGAAGAAAAGTCTTAGAGAGAAGTAAGAGAGAGAGCTGTTAGGTGGAATAGTACTCGTTAGAGAGAAGGAAGAGCATTTGGCGAGGAAGAAGCTCAAACTCGAGGGAGAAGAGTTGCTGCGAGTGTTAACGGGAAGATTTCAGTGAAGAGAGTGTGTTCTACTCAACTGATCAAGGTAAGGGGGCTCTCTTCCATGCGTAATTTAGTGTTTATGTTGAATGTTTTTGCATGGATGATTTCGGATTGAGTTCTGAATGTGTGCTTATGCGTTCTTTAAGTATTCTGGTTGTGTTACTTCACTTATAGGTGAAGATTGTAATGGTTGATTTTTGAGCTAGTCACGTAAGTGACCATGGAGAGGAAATGAGAGCTGAGAACTCTCAGTCTCAGTGAGCGTGAGAGTTAAGAGTGTGTTCTTGAGCTTAATCCTAGTCAGGAGCACCTAAAGAGAGAAAGGAGAAGTTAGCGCACGTGATCGTGAGAGAAAACCGGCGCATGAAGGTTAACGCACGACGTAAGTGTTAAAGCGTAGTTCCTAGACTTGAAGAGGACGAGTTGAGCTGTACTTGATGAACGAAGGTGCGTAGGTGTAATTAGAACCCAGTGCGAGTGTCGAGAGATGTGTGCGTCGAAGTATGTAAGTGTCGAGAGATGTGTGCGTCGAAGTATGTAAGTGTCGAGAGATGTGTGCGTCGAAGTATGTAAGTGTCGAGAGATGTGTGTGTCGAAGTATGTAAGTGTCGAGAGATGTGTGTGTCGACATATACATGAGTCGAAGGAGCGTACGTAGAAGTATAAGGGTGTGTTGGAATAAGTATAGGTATCGAATTGTACTTGCCGAAGTGAGGCGTATATGTGCCAATGCGTAAGTGTCGAATATAGGTGAAGTTGTGTGGTTAGGTGTGAAATGACTAAGTGTAGATGATGAAGTGAGGTGAGTGCTTAGGTGTATTGTGCCTAAGTGTAGTAATCAAGGTGAAGTGTATGTGTGGAAGTATAGGTGTGATGGGAGATAGGGTGGCGTGAGGTCCCATGGACGAGGTGGAGAACTTTACGAGTGGAATGCCAAGTGAGGTGCCACCGAGTTGAGTATTGGTGACGTAATGGGTAGCGATACTACATCAGCTTAGCGTGCCGAGATGAGTAGGTGTGCCGAGGTGACGAGCGAGCATACCGAGAAGAGTGAAGGTGCCGAGGTGACTAAGAGTGCCGAGGTGACCTATTTTTGACGCATAACAGCGTAGAGCTGTTAGGCGCCACCGTGAGTGACGTTTAACGTTAAGAGTCGTTTAAGGGGACGAATTGGCATAGTCCAGTTTAGTCCCTATGTGATGGTTCAGTCCTAGGCGTTGTGACGCCTTTGTAGTGATGGAGTAGCTCACTACCTGAGGAGCTGAGATGTCTGTGAGTGGACGAATAGTTTTGTGCTATGATGGCTGTCTAAGAGGACTAGGCAACGTAAGGCGACGATGCGCTTTGCACAAAAGAGTTGTAATTTCTGAGTGAATGCATTTGTTCAGTGAGTCTCATGAATTCATATGCATCGAGCGCTTATAGACTTCGGTCTCGATCACGAAAAGACTTGGTCCGAGTATCACTAGCGACGGATATGCCTGAGTGGCTTAAAAGAGATGGATCCTCATGCATTATACCCTGGAGTTTGGGTTGCATTGCATGCATAACTCATGTGAATTATGTTGAAATGTTGTTTATCAGCCGAGTTAGCTATATGTACTGGTTTAAACTTGTGTGTTGTCTGATAGGTGAACTGAGGTGCTTAATGCATTCTATGTATTTACATTAGTCATGAACCTTTATTACAAATGTTTAGAGACTCACCCATCGCTTTCTATGTTGCTCTTTGTGGCAACTTGCAGTACCCAGTAGAGAGTCGACTTTGCTTTTGGTTGTTGGAGTCGGTCCGCTCTCCGGTAGTTGTAAACATCAAGTAGTCGAGAGTAGGGTAGAGTAGTGTTTGTTTTGGGACTATTCGGTTGTAATGTATATGTTCAACTAATATATATGAGTGTCATTTGTGATGTAAACAATTGAAAACATATTTTGATGGGTGTAGTCCCTTTGGCCGAAGTGCACTATGTATGCATGTATCTTCGTTGTTTTATTTCATAGTTATATGCTAAGGTGTTTGAGTGACAATGTAGCATCCTTCCCATGAGAATTTTATTAAACTCGATTTTAAATTAGTTAATTAATAGAGATAGGAGGGTGTTACAGTCGCATCTCTACCACTCCGCCAAAAAGTTCTGCGCTCGAATCGATACATCACCAACCCCGTATGATCCTCGCATGCGGAGATGGAGCATTACCCGAAATGGGTGGAGAAGGATCGCTGTGACGCCGAATCGCCAACGCACACATGCGGCATGTAGGGAACCGGTCATCGCCCCAAATCAACCACCCCTGCAAACAGGACGCGTCGAGCCAACAAACACAGGAGCAACCCATTCCCAACCCATTTCCCCACCCAAGAAAACACGAGTGAAAAGTGCACTCACATACAATCCCTTTGGAAGGAAGAAGAGACAAGAGCTAGCTCTTTGAGTCAAAACAAGCTCAAGGGAGTGGAGATAAAGAGGAAGTTGCAGCCCCACAACAATAAGGCAAAAGCTTCCCTGTGAAGAGAAAAGGTCAAGGTGCCGCAGGAAACTCGCATCGCTACTAGTGCGGCATTTGTTGCTACTAGTGTTTCGAACAAACCCTTCCCCGCTATTCTTTGAAGAACCGCGCAGACGTTACAACGTCTTTGAAAAAAGAGGCGCAGCCAAACTTGCGAAATGCAAGTCACCAATGAACGCGTGAAGCTGCGTTGAAAAGGTAAAGCAAAGAAGCAATGGAGGAGGCCACTCGAAACTAGCGAGCACTGTTGAAGCAAGCCAGTGTGGTGGTTCTGCTGCCGGAATTGGAGGATCATCATCGGGACGTGGCAACGCCTAAAGAGCCAGAGGTGGAAAAAGCCCAGATGAGCCCCAACGAACCAATGCATGTCAACCCAGCTGAATTAGCAATGAAGATGTGGGAGGAGGCCAAAAAGAGGATTGTTGAAGCCTCAAGTGCTGCTGGTGCAAGTGTGGGTGCAAGCTCAAAAGAGAAAGAATCTGATGAAACAACAACAACCACCACCACCGAGCAAGGAGGAGTGAAGGTGAAGAAAGAGAAGAAGGAAAAGAAGAAAGGAGAAGGTCAGTCAGGAGTTCCCACCAGACAGAGCGGAAGGCTCAGGTCTGGTGCTGCAAACAAGTAAGTCCCCCATTAATTTCATCAGTAGTTGTAATTTTTAAATTTTAGTTTAGTTTTAGTTTTAGTAGCACTATTTTATGTCTGTTTGATGAATTCCCCTCTTATGAAAAAAAAAAAAAAACCCATGTTTTAATCTTTGAGCAAGTGAGGACACTGCTCAGCTTTAAGTGTGGGGGGGAAAGAATCTCAATGTTTTAAGTTACTGTTTTGTGTTGTGCATAAAATTAAATGCAAAAGCAAATTTTTGTTCTTACTCTGTCAAGCATGAAAATAATTCTCTTTGGGCTAAAGTTAGTGAAAATATGTGTGTGAGTAGCCTGTGCATAATTAGATGAAGAGAATTGATTGCTGCTCCTACACAAACTCTATTTTAAGAAAGAATCTAGTTAGCTAGGGAATATTTTGTGCTGAAGCTAGTTTTGGTGAACTATGGTGAGAATGAAACTTGATTAAAAACTGAGAGTAGCAGTAGAAGCTAAGTTTGGGGGTAAACCAAGTTGTACTAAGGCTGGGTGCAAAGACTGTAGGATGGTTAGTGCAGGTGTAGTGTGAGTGCAACGTTGTAACGTCTACCCGTAACGTTATAACGTATGTCGTATGTGTTGTGTTGTATAAACAGACGTTACAACGTCTCACCCATAAACGTGGTAACGTCTATTCCCAAAAAGATCAAAAAGAGTGTGTGTTACAAATAAGTGGAAAATCCACATGTATTATGTGTTCCTTGTAATACCCTGAAACAAATGCTGAGCACTCCAAATAAATGAAAAAAAAAAAAAAAAAAAAGAGAAAACTCCAAAATGGAGCAAATAAAAGAGAGTGCTCAGTAAAGAGGGGGTTACAAGTCTTTTGCGTGTGTGAGTCAGTAAATGAGTTGCACTAACCCAGTCCTAGCACCCAATTAAGACCCTTTGTCATGCTTCAAAAGAACCCCCATATCTTATGTGAAAATGTTAGCCTAATCTTTGTTTTGAAAGATGTTTTGTTGTCACCATTTGGAAACCACTCTTTCATAAGCTAAAGTAGTTTCTGAACTAGCTAGAGGAAGAACTAAATGCAGAGATCACACACTCACTTGAGCTTTAATGAATCGGGAATTTAATTATGCATTCGTGTGTAAGTGTGTGAAGAATTAGCCCCTTGAGAATGAACTTTTGATCTGATGGCTGAGTAGAAAATAACTTGCTAGTGTAGTTGATTTCATGTACATCTGTTAGATGTGTGTTCTGACTTGATTGCTTGAGGACAAGCAATGATTTAAGTTTGGGGGTGTGATAACTCATATTTATATGAGTTATTTGTTCTCATTCAAAGAATAAATCACGCAAGTTCTCTAGCAATACAAGGATAATTAATTAGTTTTATGTTAATTTCTGAGTTTTTAGTGAATAAGAGTTTAAATAGATAAATCTGTGCATTTAGGCACCAAGTGGTGCCCTTGAGAGCGTTTTGATGCTTTTTGTGCTTGCGCAGGAAATAGTCTTTGAACGTTACCACGCCCTCACCACGCCTATAGAAGTGCAGTGAGCAAGGGTGAAAGATCTTCATTTTGGCGCGCGAGTAATGATGGTCAAAGATACAAAAGTCGAAGATCTTCTATTCCCATGAACCGACGCTGCAGATACATCAGAGCACTCCGGCAGTGTCGTCGCGTAAGAGAGAAACAGCTGGTAGGTGGGCAAGTGACATCGACCACACGTGAGCAAGGAGGCTATTTATTGAAGGCTCACTCTCTCTCAAGGCACCGAGACACTCACCCACTCGTAACCATTTTCATACACTTCATCTTCATCCTTTCACCATTCCTCCATTAAATTCGTAGTAGTTTTGTAAAGAAGATCCGGAAACAGACTTCTATATTTTGCTTATCCGAACTTGTTTTATTTTTCGCATTCTTTGTAAGGCTCGGACGTTGTAACGTCTATACAACTGATACATCTTTCAAGAGCTACTTAGGTGTATCTTTTGCACTTAGTTTCTTTTTCAGTAATGTATGGTATTTGGATTCTAAATCCTTATCATTCTGTAAAGATGCTCGGCATGAGCTAAACACTTTGTAGTTGAGTTGTTGTTTTGCTTATAATGAATTTCTAGTTAATGTTATAAAGTATTGGCGTTGCATGTTTTAAATCTTTGTGTGAAAATATTTCCAAACTTGTTTTGAGGTTGGCCTCTTAAAATAGGTAGATTCATAGGTTCAGACATGGTCTATGAAAAGAACTCAAAGATTTATATGAACGAAAAGGTGCACTAAAGACATTTAGGCATTTTTATCTAAGTCTAGACATAGAACGGATAATAGTTCATAGAACATTGCTGTGGGTGCTTAAAATACAGAAGTGGGTCTATTTAGAACCTAGACATAGGACCTCTTATACTTGAAACTCTAACGTTTTGTGCTGAAAAGCATAGCTCTTTTGCAACAACGTTCAAACGTGGCCACGTCTATACAAAATAACATTTGAATGTTAAAACGTGTAAACGTTATAACGTCTGGCTAGAAAGGATTTACTTGCATGCAACAACTCAACTCACCTCTCATCCATATTCACAACCAACATTTGTTTACTTGCTTTAATTACATCTTTAGCTTTAAAGTCAACTCTTATTGCCGATTTGTTACTTGATTCTCTTGTGCTTTGATCTTGAACTTTGAAAAGTATACCAATCCTCGTGGGAACGATCTCTTACTTAAAACCACTCTATTACTTGTACGATGTGTATACTTGCACTATAATTGCGAAAAACCACACTATTACACAAGCGCAACACTACACCCCAAGACCACTGGCCACACTGCTGAAGATTCTGAAGCAGATACATCCACCTCACTGGCAGTAAATGGTGACTCTTGTCGGCCAGAATGGTGGTGCCTAACAAGAAGAGCATGTAGCACCGTGCAGCCTGCTCATAAGCACCTCGTGCCATGTTCTCCTTGTAAGAGTCCTCTACAAAGGAGATCCTCAGATACTGCCCCCTGTTTTCCCTAAGCTCCTCGATGACAATAGCCTGATCCATGCCCAAAGAGTCCACAGCCAAGTGAAGAGCCTCAACAAAATCAAAATCGGGCCTGTGGTCCAATGGGGTGCCCTCCAGCGGCAAGTGGAGCAGCACGGCCACATCGTCCAAGGTGACAGTCATCTCCCCAAACGACATGTGGAATGAGCAGGTCTCAGGATGCCACCTCTCCACAAAAGCAGATATCAACTCATGGTTGACTGCCCCCAAAGGTGTGATGTCCAGCTCAAAAAGCTTAGTCTGACGCAACCAGTGGGCTACCTGTGGGTGGTGGTCGGTAGGTCTAATCTTAAGAAACTTCTGGCCGTGAGATACAACCTTTAGTTTCTGAGGCTGAAAAAATTAAAATTAAACCATACATTATTAAAAATAAGTAATTAATTGTTGTTAAGTAAAATTAAAATAAAGAATTAAAATATTACCTCGCCTCTATCTATCCAGGACGCGCAGTGCGTATCTCAGTGTAACAATAATGGTGGGTGATCCACAGCTGGGGCAGGCTAAACCTCCTCCTCCTGAACTTCCTCCTCCTGCTGAACCTCCTCCTCCTCCTCCTGATGCTGACCCTCATCCTCCTGCTCCTCCCAAGCCTGCCAACCGTGAGCATGAATGTCATGATACAGCTCTGGGTGCTCCTGTTGGTGCCGCATATTGTACTCATAATCTGGGTGGTCACGGTAGGGCTGCTCATACCGGGGCTGAGGCTCAGGCTCAGGCTCAACCATGTCTATCACTCTGGCGCGGGCTCTCTGGCGCCTCTGACGCTCAGAAGCATGTCCAGCAGCTCTGAGCCTCTGTAGAGTGTCCGGAGAAGGAGTATCTGCTGCTATCTTGGCCTCCCAAAGATACCGCGTCGTCAGCGCGGGTCTTTGCTCGGAAGACTTCGCCGCGCGCTACCGCTGGTCGTCTACTCGCCACTGTTAAAAAAAAATAATGTAAATAAAAATATTAATAATTGAAAAAAAAAAATTGTAATTTTGAATTCATGCGAAGTGAGGTAATTAGGTTCACATTTGTGAACGGAATTACTCGACACGAGGTAATTCCAAATTCTTTGAGAATTACAGGTAATTCTGAAAATCTCTCTCCGTATTTACTTACTTTTTTCGGAATTATGAAATCTGATTTGTGAAATCTGATTTTTGTAAGTTTTCAAGGACATTTTCGTCTGTTTGGGTAATTATGGGGGTGGGATAGACAAGGAGGGGGTGCGGAAAAAAAAAGCCTTTATTCTTCTTCTTCTTCTTTATCGTGCAACATGATATTGTGTAGTGGCAGTGTTATACAGTAAAAAAACAGAATCTTCATTCATTAAATTAGGCTTTCTAGAAACTTTCATGTGTTCCTAGAGAAACCCTAAAAAGGTCTCTGCTAGGGTTTAGTTCTCTTAGGAGTGGGTTAATGGAGTGCCATTCTAGCCGTTATCTTTGGTTTACCCAACAGGTTAACCCGAGCTTCATCTATCCTCTAAATCTTCTTTACATTATCTGTGTCCATCTAATCTAGAGTGTCAAGTCCGATTCTTTTCAAGTTAAAACCTAATGATCGTTATCGTCCTGGGTATTGGCTTTGTGAATCAAACCTGTCAAGTTTTTCCCTGTCTTCTGTCTTTAAAGTTTCTAATCCTAGGTTTTTCTCTAAATTTTCAGTTTCAGTCTGTAGCGTTTGGTTTTCCTCAAGTTGTTTCTTTTACGTTTCACAGTCAATCTCTACTATTCCTGTCAAGTTAATAGAGTCCATCCTTGTGATTTCTGATCTTTAATACTTAAAGCTGATCCGGCTAAACTTATTACAACCCAAATCACAAATAGTGATAAATCTATCTGTTATAGGCTTGTTCAACTAGTTAGATCTAGCAAATCCTCAGCTTGCCCAGAGGTTTTCTGCCTCAGCTCTGTCTTCTAAACTTCAATGGCTTCTTCCTCGGCCAATATGGGACAGGGGAGAGAAGCAGATCCAGAAATGTTGGAAGAACTCCTGGAGCCTGCATCACAAAATAATAGTGAGATAATGAATAGATCTCTAGTGGGGAAAATGAGATCGGTCAAGACCCTGAATGTCAAAGCAGTCAAGGAAGTTATAACAAATGCATGGGCTAACTATCCAGGGGTACAAATTACTGAAATAGACAAAAATCTTTTCATGTTCCACTTTACAAGTGAACAACACAAAGAAATGGTGCTAAAGAGAGCCCCTTGGTTCATCATGAACCACCTGCTGTGTCTAGAATCTTGGAACCCCATGGTCTCCTACCATCAGATTGAGTTCACCTCCTCTCCGATGTGGATCCAAGTCCACAATCTCCCTTTGGAGCTAATAAGTGTAGTAAATGCAGGAAAGATTCTGAAGAGGGTTGGAGAAATACTGGAGATAGAAGATCCAGTGGAAGGGGGAAGACTCCTCAGGACTTATATCAGAGGAAGGGTCAAAGTGGAGCTGGATAAACGTCTTCCAACGGGCTGTTGGGTGCCAAGGAATAACTTACCAAACCTATGGGTTGCATACAGGTATGAGAGGCTTCAATCCCTATGCTATAAATGTGGAATTCTAGGGCATGACCAAAACTACTGCTCTAAACCTACAGTGATGTCCCAATTCTTCCCTGATAAACCTAAATACACACAAGACCTCATTGTCAATGCACCAAGATCTATTCACTACCTTGGTAACGCACCCAACTCAGCTGAAACTCAATTTCACAACACCCCTCCCTCTGAACCAAATCGCACTGCACCCCAACCCGCAAAAATTCCTATACAAGAGTGGTGGCACAGCATAGGCATAACCAAACCACCCTAGAATACTACCTTCATGAAACAACAAGGAAGAATACCAGTCTAGTCCCCCATACCACAAACATTAACCCCAACCCACCCCAGCAAACCCCTAGAACCAATACAGCGAGAGAGAACCCACGCACTCTCCCTCCCATCCTACTTTCAAACTCTACGAATTAAATCACCCCATCATCACCTGGAAAATTTAACACAATTACCCTACCAAGCCCTAACCAAAGAGAGGGGAAATACAACCCAAATCTGGACACAGTTCAACTAGGTTTCATGTCCTCTCCCATCCCAGACTTAAATGTACCAAACCTACCCATAGTAGAAGCAAAATCCAATCACTGGAGAGAAAGCATAATGCCAAACACACAACCCAACCAAACAGAGTACACAGTGGAATTTCCACGGAGGGGGAGGAGGAAATAGCAAAGAAATCACAAGCTTTTAAATGAAAAACAAAGAAAAGCACTGCCCTTAGCTTGACAAACAGCATGACCCTCAAGAAGAGGAAGCCTGTAGACTCCACTACAAGTCAAGATGAGGGCACCAGCACAAAGCAAAGGAAAAAATCAAAGCTGCTTGAAAATTCCACTCAAATGCAGGAAGGGTCCAATGGAGCAGGGCTTCATGATTTTGGAGGCTTTAACATAGGTTACTATAATAAAAAGGCTTAGGAGGCGAGCCAAAGCAAGCCCCCAAGGTCCAAATGACTATCATAAGCTGGAATTGTCGTGGTTTGGCGGCGGCCACGACAAGCAGAGAACTTAATGACCTGGTTAATGGTCATAAGCCTGCCATATTGTTCCTCATGGAAACCAGAGCCCAAGAGGAACGTGTAATCAGAGTTAAAAGAAAGTTTAAGTTTCAAAATGGTTATTGTGTCCCAGCAGAGGGCACAGCAGGAGGGATTTGTCTATTGTGGAATAATAAATATGAGGTGCAAGTACTACAAGCAAGTATCAACTATATTCACACTGGAATTAAGGAGAAAAAGACAGGAAACTTATTCCAGACCACCTTTGTTTATGGAAATCCATTGTTCAGTCAAAGAAGACATCTATGGCCTAGAATTGAATTGCTCAAGCCAACTGGTAGAGGCCCCTGGTGTCTAATGGGGGACTTTAATGAAATGCTATCCATCTCAGACAAAGAGGGGCTGGCTCCTATTGCCCCCATCAGGATGCAGCTGTTTAGGGACTTTCTGAACAATACTGACCTAATGGATCTCCAACTTAAAGGGAGCAAATTCACATGGATAAGTAACCCAAGAGATGGAGTCATCAAAAAACAGAAGATAGACGGAATCCTACTCAATTGGGAGTGGAGGGATTTGTACCCTCATGCAGTAGGGGTTGCTCTCCCTATAGTTGGGTCTGACCACTCTCCTATAGTATTAACTCCTCACCCTCCCACTAGAAGTACTAGATACTTTAAATATGAATCCTACTAGGAAGAGCATGAAGAATGTAGGGGGGTAGTGGCAGAAGGATGGCAATCTAATAATCAAGAGGAGGATGCTTGGAAATCAGTCTCAACAAAAATGCGTAATTGTAAAAGCAGATTGGGCTAATGGAACTTGAAAACTTTCAAAAATGCAGCTATTGAGATTTCCAAGCTAAAAATAAAGCTAGAGAGACTACTAAACTCAAGCCCAGTTAATGTGGAGGAGGTCAACTCAACTAGGAAAGCTATAGATAGCTACTGGAAACAGGAGGAGATGTATTGGGGCCAAAGAGCTAGACTAAAATGGCTCAACTATGGGGATAAAAACTCAAAATTCTTCCATATTACTACTATCCAAAGGAGGGACAGAAACAGAATCACCAGAATTAAAAACCTAAAAGGGAATGGGTAGAAGGTAAAAGAGATGTGCTTCAGGCTATTGAGTCTTTCTACATCAACCTGTACACAGCCTCAAACAGTGTTGAAGACCTCTCTTGCCTTCAGGTTATCCCAAAAGCAGTTTCCCCAGAAATGAATGAAGCCCTGGTAGCTCCAGTAACCATGGTGGAGGTCAAGAATGCTGTTTTTAATCTAGGGGCTAATAAAGCTCCAGGGCCTGATGGACTTAATGGGGTTTTCTTTCAGAAGAACTGGGAAACTATTGGTAATGATGTAGTGCAAGCTATCTCAGTTTTCTTCCAAACAGGGCAACTAGGTGAATTTGTCAATGATACAATTGTGGCTCTAATCCCTAAAGTTCCTGACCCAGAATCAATCTCTCAGCTCAGACCTATAAGCTGCTGCAACTTCATATACAAGGTTATTTCCAAGATAGTGGTTCAAAGGCTTAAACCATCTCTGGACAGTCTAATTTCTCCCCAGCAGAGTGCCTTTGTGGGGGGCAGGCTTATCCAGGATAACCTGACAGTAACCCAAGAAGCATTTCACTATTTGAGAAAGAGTAAAAAATGGAAGAGCAATGGTTTTGCAGTGAAGCTAGATATGAACAAAGCCTATGACAGGGTGGATTGGTCATTCCTTAAAAGAGTCCTGGAGTCTTATGGTTTCAGCCCTATCTGGGTTTCTTCAGTCATGTCTCTAGTCACCTCAGTCAAGTATTCCTATCAAGTTAATGGGTCTAGGAGTAAACCTATCTGTCCTGGTAGAGGTCTGAGGCAAGGGGATCCTCTTTCCCCTTATCTCTTCATTCTAATCTTTGATGTCTTCTCTAGGTTGATCTCTCGGGCTAACACTAATGGGCTGATCAAAGGTATCAATTTGGCTAGAAATGCTCCTACACTAACCCACTTGTTTTTTGCAGATGATTCTATTATTTTTGGACAGGCTACCAAGGAAGAGATGTATCAGGTGGTGAAGGTTCTAAATGAATTCACAGAGGCTTCAGGTCAGATGGTCAACCTTCAGAAATCAGGTTTGGTGCTAGGAAAGGGAACTAGGATGGATCTTCAACAAGAATTATCCTCAATTCTCAACATTCCAATTTGGGACTCCCCTGGGAAGTACTTAGGGCTACCAGCAGAATGGGGTAACTCCAAGAATCAAGCTCTGCAATGGATAAAGGAGAGAGTTGTTTCGAAGCTACAAGGCTGGAAGGAGCAACATCTGTCACAAGCAGGAAAGGAGGTATTGATTAAGTCAGTTATTCAAGCTATCCCATCTTATGTAATGGCCATAGTGAGGTTGCCTAAGAATTTCTGCCAGTCTCTGTGCTCTGCTATTGCTAAATTATGGTGGAGCTCTAAGGTTAGAAATAGAGGAATTCACTGGAGGAGTTGGAAATTTATGTGTACTAATAAGCAACAAGGAGGTATGGGCTTTAGGGACTTAGCCTGCCAAAATTCTTCACTATTATCTAAGCAAGCCTGGAGGTGTATTCAATTTCCTAATCAATACTGGGCTACTATACTTAGAAGCATTTATTGTGCTAAGGAGGATGTTTGGAAGGTGAAACCTAAAGCAGGTATATCTTGGGTGTGGAGAAGCCTGCTACATGGGAGAGACCTTCTAAAAAGGGAGGGGAGATGGAATATAGGTAATGGAAGCAAGGTTGATCTAGAGGAGGATAATTGGCTAGCCTCAGGGGCTAAGGCTGTCATAAAGGAAGAGGCAAGAGGTTTGAAAGTGATAAATCTAGTGGATGAGAGCAATAAGGGTTGGAATCTACAAGCTTTAGGCAGGATGCTAGAACCTATCTCAGCTATAGAAGCAGTAAAAACTCCTATAGGATGGGAAACAATCCAAGACTCAATTTTTTGGCCTCATGAGGAAGATGGGTGGTATACTACCAGGTATGGTTACAAAGCAATGTGGGACAAAGTTCTGGTTACAAAGGGGGGCCCTTCTAACTCTTTTCAGCATACTAAGGAGGGGTGGCAACAGATCTGGAATTCATCAGTGCCTGAGCGGGTTAAACACTTTGTGTGGAGGGTTAAACATGACTATATAGCTACAAGACACAACCTGTACTCAAAGCACATAGCAACAGAAATTGTCTGCCCAATTTGCAAGCAACAAGAATAAACAACAGAACATCTATTCCTACTTTGTCCATGGACCACACCAATCTGGCACAGTCTACAGATTTGCTACGTTCCAACAATACATAACACTCAATCAATGGCAAAGTGGATGGAGGAAATTCTAGAGAAAGACTATGGAACAAACACATACAAAGAAGCAGTAATCTCTACAATATTCTACACCATTTGGTTCATTTGGAAAGCAAGGAATAGCATGGTATATGAGAACAAGCAATCAAATCCAACTCAGACACTCATTCAAATCAAACAAGCATCAATGGAATTCCAAACAGCAAAACAGCAATCTAGTCAATCAAAAGAACCACAAGCAAGAACAGCAGTCTGTAACCCGAGAAGGGAAATTAAGAAGTGGAATGCACCCAATCAGAATTTTATCAAGCTAAACACAGATGCGGCCTACAATAATATCACAGGGGCAGGATACAGTGGAATAATCCTAAGAGACTATATGGGGACACTACAATCAGGGAGTGCCTCACCTGTCTATGCTACTACAGCGTTCCAAGCAGAAGCTCTGGCTCTGAGAGAGGGAGTGTCGCTAGCAGCCTCCCTGGGCCTCAAATTCCTCGAAGTAGAGTGCGATTGTGAACCCCTCATAAGGACAATCAAAGGAATCATCAGGAGAAAAGGAATAGAACAAATCATAAAAGATATAGAAAACATCAGCAGGGAATTTACCTCAATTGATTTCACTTGGGTCCCCCGAAGCGCTAACACAGCAGCAGATCTTGTGGCTAACCTTGCAGTTCACCATCAGCTGCCTTCTGACTGGATTTCGAGTCCTCCTCGGGTACTAGCAACGATGATCAACTCTGACAAGTCCCAGATACCACATCAAGAGGGTGGAAGATCAAGATGAGTGTGAAGATTAAGAGGTTGTCTCTTAGGAAGCCGATCAAAGGAGAATCCGATTTAGCTTGTGATAAAAAGTGTAGCGGTTCACCCCTTGAGAGAGATCGGCTTTTTGGTGAAGCTTGAAGCTAGGAGGTGAAGCGAGAGGAAGAATGATAGGAAGTAGAGTAGCGTTGCGAAGAAGAAGAAGATCGTCATCGGCTACCCAATTAGGGTTATCTTTCAATGAAGCCGATGCGTTTGGTTACTCTTTTACTTGTTTTAGATTTGTAATAAGTACATAGACTGGCTTGTAGTTGGCTAATGGGCTGGGCCGGTGGATCAAATCAGGGTGGGCTTGTTAAATAGCTCCGCTTCTAATTTGTTACACCCCCCCTCTTTTCTTGTAGTAGTTATTGTTGTTTTTGGTATCTTGTTTGGATTGGGCTGTCTTGTGGCCCAATTTAGCAACTTTCTTGTATTGGTTTTGAGGCTTCGCCCAATTTAGTAATGAAACCATTTCAAGTTGATCAAAAAAAAAATACAGTAAAAAAACACAACACCATCACTACTATGGCAACAACCACACAAGTTAACATATGCAACTTCTAGTGAGGAACACAAAACACGAGGTCCTTTATTTTTATAGCATATACAGTTTCTTTTTGTTTATTCCTTCATCAATGTGGGGCTTACTTAGATAGTACGCCTAAACACACTCCAATCCACTCCACTCACCCGAAACTTCTCTCTCTCCTCTTCCTGCTTCACCCACCCATTACGAATGTTTGTGTACGTATGTCGATACAAGTTAGTACATTATTAAACTACATATATAAACACCTGTTATGTTATATAGACATATATTTTTAGACAAAATCGACAAAAACCAATTTACAACACCAATTAACTAAGTTTTTTAGACTATTAGCCAAGTGATCAATTAACCAAGTTTTTTAACAACGCCTCGAAAACTGTGAAAAAACAGGTTGGCTAATAGTCTAAAAAACTTTAATTGGTGTTGTAAGTTGATTTATGTCGATTTTTGTCTAAAAACTTATGTCTAAATAACATTTTTGTATAAATACTAATAAGGCCTTATTTTCACTTGTGAGACCGTGTAAGGTTGATCACATGATCTTATCTGTGTGGTGATTTGGCTCTTATTTCCATACTTGTTGTGGCCCTTGTTTTGAAACTAAGGAATTATTGGTGGATTGAGAAACATACAACTGAGAGATGTTAACCTGAATTGTTTTCGTAGTGTGCATATCGTCAAGTGCTTCAAGATAAATTTATTTTCAACTAGAAACGGACAGCACTACTATTTTATAAATATACTAATACTGCAGAGCACTACTATTTTATAAATTTATACTAATACTGCAGACTCCTCAATAAAGAGAACTCTTTAAAAAATTAGCGTATGCCGCATAAAGTGAAGAGTACACGGTATTCTTTAGTAAAAGGCGAAAGAATAGTTCGCTTTGTGCTTATCACACGGCTCCGTGATTTGTTCACAAAGAGGTGTGCCTTGATTTTATAGCCTGAGCAGCTTGTTTTTTTATTCATCTATCTATCGATGTGGGACTTCTTGAGAAGAAACATAATACTGCAAAACACACTCACCTGACTGACCCTTTTGATTCTCCCGATCCTTCACCACCCTCTCTCTCTAATCCTCCATGCAAAGCCAACTAACTGTAAATAAAGGTAAATTATTTGGGTCTCGTCTATTGAGCTGAGCTCGATCGAGCTTAGAGTCATCAAGCATGAAAGTGATAACTCTAATTGGCAATCTAGTATTCTCAAGTTAGTTAAGCAGTCACTTCCTTTCACATATTGTAGCAAACTTTGCAGTTCCACTATATATATATATATATATATATATATATATATATATATAGAACCAGAAATATGAAATAAGGGTAGCAATTAGTTTCAGTTACTGTAATAACCAACCCATTGACTTGTACCAATGCTTCAGTTACTGCTAATCGTTGCTGCCAAATTGATTAGTCAGAATAATTGCTTACATATCTTAGTCGATAGAAAATAACATTCTATTGTTTTATTTGGTTTTAATGTTTGCATAAAGAGATGAACAATAATATGATTGGGAGTTCATTGTTTATATACTTAGCATGTTAATTAGTGCCCAATTTCTTTCTCCTTGTTTTGTATGCAATTAATTAGTGTCCAATAGTCTCCAATATGATCACTACAAGAAAAGCTTGTTTTAGCCACCAGCAATTGCCACGGAGCTTATTCCGTCAGTAATTTGCCACGGATTTGCGACGGAATGAGTAAAAAATAGAGGCGCGAAATTTCCCGCTGGTGTTTGCCATGGGTTTGCCACGGACATGTGAAAGGACAGAAATTTGCCACGGATATTCCGTGGCAAGTCCGTGGCAAACCATTAATCAAATAAAACGAGCCCGATCTATCCCTAAAATCAGAACGTACGCTCTCTCTTCCTCACCTTCTCTACGCTCTCTCCTCCTCACCTTCTCTACGCTCTCTCCTCCTCACCTTCTCTCCTCACCGACAATCCACCTCCCTCCCTCACTCTCAATCACCACCACCTCACCGCCACCCACACTCCCCACCGCTTTCTCCTCTTTCTCCTCTTTCGAAGAAACCCTAACCTCTTTCTCCTCTTTCTCATCCGCTCCTGTTCTCTTCTTCTTCTCATCCGATCCGAACCCTTCTTCTCACATTGCTTTTACAACCGCAAAAATGAAAGAGAGAGATTTGAGAAATAAGCCAGAGAAGGAAGGAGGAGTCCATGGAAGCGCCGTTGATTTGCGACGTTGATTTTGTTCCGTTGGCCGCCGTTCTCCGATTCGCCACCGTTCTCCTCCACCGACGTCTTCACGTACTCTCTCTTCAGCCCAGAAACTTCGAATCCCCCCTCTCTCTCAAAACCCTAACCCCAATTTTTGCTTTTCTTATGATTTATATAAGGTTAGGGTTTAGATTTAGATTTAGATTTTGATATTGATATTGATTTTGATTACGATTTTGTTTTGGTCTTCTTAGGTTTTGTGGTTTCCTCTAACTTGAGGTAAGATTTATGCGATTCCTTGAGGTAAGATTTTTGCTTTTCTTATGATTTCTTGCTCGTCATACAATGTTTTATCCAAGCGTGTACCTCAAATGAGTCAGATAATTCATCGCCTCCATGGGCTCTTTCTTGGCCATATCGCAGCAAAATTTGTTCTAGAGGAAAAAGCTCTTTGCATGTAACATGCTTTGTTGCTATCTTTGATGAAGCGAAGGAAGGATTCTTTCCATGGATTGATCGAGTTAGACTTGGACCATCACTTGAATGTCTTTACTTATTGACTTGTTGATGTTTGTTGTTGTATTTTGCGTTTCTTTTGTCACCAATTATTTATATTTATTTGTGATGCGAGTTGCGGGAACTTTGGTTCCACTCCTTAAATTTTATTTCCATGAGGAGGTTAGAAAAGCGGTATTTGTGTATGCAAAATGATTGAATGTGCTTTATTTTACTAGCCTAACGGTGTCAATGTTTATAATCTCCAATATTTATATAGCAATGCCGAGCTATTACGATCCGCAAAGTTAGCTATAGAGAAAGTGGTCTGTCTCAAGGTCGTGATGTGACCTATTTGAAGTTTTTTGTCGACAATATCATCCCAGCTACTGGTGGAAGCATTGCATAAGGTAATTGTTACAAGATAGTGCATGCAATCGTATGTGAGGTTGCATTGCATAAGCTTCCTTCTTGCCTTTCTTTGATGAACTGTCATCATATTTGACTCCTATGTGGGTATGTTCTTCCAAACCTTTTCTATTTAGTTCGGTTTCTTCGTTTGAATGGTCTTTCATCCTTATTATTTGTTCTTCACTTAAGTGTAATTATGTTATGTTTCACATCGTTTATCATTTTTAGTGGTAATCACGGATGATTTAAAATGCGAGAATCCGTGTGATGTTTCTTATCTCGAATTTTTGAAGTTGTGTAAATTGCTCTGTTCAAGTCATATTGATGAAAATTTTAGTTCACTTAAATGAATTTTCAAACTTGCTTTTCTTTGAGAGTGATTTTTCTTGTGTTCCATTTTGCTATATGAATGGTGTAATCTTACATCAAGCAGATTTCTTAGAGGATTTATGCCTGTGGACTAATTTTTCTTGAATAACCAAAACATTTATTTCATTGTTTTGACTCCTAGTCTATTATTTTGGAATCAGGGAAGGGGTAAGACTCCTGAAGAGAGGAGGATTGCAATTTGCATTTTTGACGACGTTGCAGAGCAGTGTCGTGAAGCAGCTATAAAGTAATTTAATACCTTCCAAAAATAGTTTCCGTGTTTGCTGAGGTTAGTTTCACACATAAGTTTGCTACTTTGTAACCTTAGTCTTCTTTTTAATAAAATTGAACTTTTTTTTTTCACGGAAGAAATTTAATCGAAACCAAGCTAATGTACAAAGCGGAAGTAAGATTGCTTCCCAAAAAAGAACAGAAAGAACATTAGTGTAAAAAGTGTGGCATGTGCCCTACTTCACATACACCTAGGGCCGTTTGGGCTGACGTATGAACAACTTAGTTGAGCTTATCTTATTTCCGTAAGCTCTCTAGGGATAGCTTATAAAAACAATTTTACTTTATTTTATTTGTTATCATTGAAATAGTGAATTTTATATGATAAGTGTTTAATTCAATATTGAATTGACAAGCGATATGTCTCTATATAATACTTATTTGATTATGTATGTAGGTTTTATGTCTTTGGTAAAGACCTTGCAATGTAACAAACAAATTGGTCGAATGGTTAATTTACTTAGACAACTCCAAAGAAACATCGCCTCCCGCTACTCTTGCCTCGACTTGGTCATCTTTTGGTACCGCATCGTGGCTTGTATTGTATTGTTTTTATCATATCAGATTGTGAAATGTATCATATGAGATACTATTTATTCATGAAGGTTGCAGACATCTGTTTTATATTCATGATGGTTTAAAAGATCTGACCAGACTCTTCGGATCCATTTTTCTACGGATTAAAAGATCACCTGCTTAGTGTATCTATATATTTCTCATTGTATTTTGTATTAGACTTTGGTTTGAGTTATGAAAGTATGATTTAGTCGTTAATTTGAATACTAACAAATTGCTGGATTTATTTTTTTTTTTAATTTTTTTTAAAAAAAATTGCGACGGATTTGCCACGGAATGTGTCAGAGTTTGCGACGACTTTGCCACGGATAATTGCGACGGATTTGCCACGGGTTTGCGACGGAAAAATTTGCCACGGAAAAGTCCGTGGCAAACGATTTGCGACGAGCGTTTTTGCCACCATTTTTGGTCCGTGGCAAATGTTGTTTTGCCACGGAAATTTGTACATTTGCGACGGAAATGTCCGTGGCAAATCAACGATTTTCTTGTAGTGGATGAATACATATATAAGCCATGTATATCTATGTGGGAGGGGTACCACCATTGTCTTTGTGAGGTTATTCTAATGACTATCTCATCGGAAGGAGTACATGTACTAATAGAGAATGAGAAGCCTACAAGTCAACAAGTCAACTAATATGGATCAAGTCAACAAGTTACCTCTTGTATATGAATTAGTAAAGTTAGTAAGGCTTAAGATTAGTTAGATTTAGTTTAGAGTTTGTTAGAAGAGTTGAATCAGTTATAACTGATTCAACTATACTTCTCATAGATAGATCAATTGTATATATACCTACTGTACTCTATATCTCAATATACAATAATAATTCTTCAAGATTACATTCTGTATATGGTATCAATCGCGAGTAAGATCCTTTACCGCTAAGCTTCCGTGCTTTCATTCCAAGCTTCGTCAATGGCGGAAGAATCGCCGAAACAAGCAACCATAACCACCACCAACCACATTTTCTCCCTAACCTCCGCCACCGGTGACAACACTCATGGATTCACCGCGGCGCCGAAACTTTCGATCAAGCTTGAAGATAAAAATTTCTTGCTCTGGAATCAACAGGTGGAGGGGATAATTACCTCCTACAAACTCCATCGCTTTCTAGTGAACCGGCAAATCCCACCACAGTACGAATCAGAGACTGATCGTGCCGCTTTCAAGAACTCCGACGCGTATGATCGTTGGCTGGTCCAAGACCAGATGCTTTTCACTTGGCTATTGTCCACACTCAGTGAAGCTGTGTTACCTAGGGTTCTCACGTGCAAACATGCACACCAGGTTTGGGATCGAATCCATCAACACTACTACTCTCATCTCAAAGCTCGAATTCGTCACTTGCGATCGAAATTGAAGAACACGAAAAAGGGGGAACGCTCAATTGAAGAATATCGGTTGCGCATTCACACTCTCTCTGATTCCCTTGTCTCAATTGGGGAAAATATCACCGATCAAGACATCATTGATGTCGTTCTTGATGGGTTACCGGAAGAATACGACCCTTTCGTGATGATGATCTTTGGAAAATCACCTGACACCACAAATCTTTCTGATATTGAGTCTCTACTGCTTGTTCAAGAAGCACAGTTTCAAAAACACAAGCAAGAACTCGCACCAGCATCTGTGACAGCAAATTCTCGCAATTTTCTGCTTTGATACACACACAACACAACACTGATATTAAGGCAGTACAAACTGATTTTGGTGGGGAATTTCGTCCATTCACTGATCTGCTGGCCTCTAAAGGGATTCTTCATAGACTTACATGTCCTCACACCTCTCATCAAAATGGTACTGTTGAAAGAAAACATAGGCAAATAGTTGAGATGGGTTTTACCTTACTTTCTCATGCATCTCTGCCCATTTCATTCTGGGATCATGCCTTTACTACCTCTACTTATCTTATAAACAGACTTCCTACCACTGCTCACCCATCCTTTATCTCACCATATGAAGCACTATACCATAAGCAACCTGACTATACACTGCTTAAGGTCTTTGGCTGTACTTGTTATCCACTTTTGAGGCCCTACAATAAACACAAACTTGAACATAGAAGCACTAAATGTGTAAACCTTGGAATATCACCTCACCATAAGGGATACAAGTGTCTTAGTGCAGAGGGTAGGATATACATTACCAAAGATGTCCTTTTTGATGAAACACAATTCCCATACACTACTCTATTTCCAGTTTCCACAAATTCCAGTGATACAGGTGCCTCTTCCATCACTGATTCAACTATCATTCCTCTTCCAACACTCACAGAATCCACCCCCACACCTCAAACAAAAAACACTCCTCCTCTCAATCCAGAACCTACCTCACCTGAACATCAACAACAGGCTAATTCTGAAAATGAACCCCAACCTAATCCAAACAGAGTTGTTCCAGTACCACTAGCTACTACCACATCCCAACATCCTATGACCACTAGAACTAGGACTGGGAAACTTAAACCTAAGGTATTTTTGATTGTGGCAGAGCCAACATCAGTCAAACAGGCTCTCACTGATCCTAAATGGTTTGCTGCTATGACAGAGGAGTACAACACTCTTCTCAAGAATGGTACATGGACTCTTACTACACTACCACCCCAAAGGCAAGCCATTGGCTGCAAATGGGTTTTTCGTGTGAAACAAAACCCTGATGGCTCATTAAATAAGTGCAAAGCTAGGTTGGTAGCCAAAGGCTTCAACCAAATTTATGGCAAGGACTATAAGGAGACCTTTTCACCAGTTGTGAAACCTTCCACTATAAGGATCATTCTAACACTGGCTCTTACTCATAAATGGGTCATGCAACAAGTTGATGTCAACAATGCTTTCATCAATGGGCATCTAGTTGAAGAAATATACATGAAACATCCCCCTGGCTTTATAAGTTCTGACAAGAATCAGGTCTGCCGACTTCAACGTGCTCTCTATGGTCTCAAACAAGCCCCAAGGGCATGGTATGAGAGACTAACATCTGCTCTTTTACAGTTTGGTTTCCATGCTAGTAAATGTGACACATCACTTTTCATTTACACTAAGAGAGGTGTTACACTATATGTCCTTGTTTATGTAGATGATATTATCATCACTGGTACATCTCCATCTCTAATTACTGATTTAATTCATAAGTTGCATCTCACATTTGCATTAAAGGATTTAGGAAAACCTGATTATTTTCTAGGTATTGAAGTCAAAACCTTGCCTGATGGTTCTCTCCTAATGACACAAACAAAGTATATCATGGATCTACTACAGAGAGCCAATATGACTGATTGCAAAGGTGTACCAACACCCATGCTTGCCAATTTAAAGTTGAGCAAACATGGCCCTGATGTTCTTACAGATCCTCATCAGTATAGAAGTATTGTGGGTGCTCTTCAGTATGTTACTTTGACACAGCCAGAGATTGCCTTCAGTGTCAACAAGTTATGTCAATTCCTCTCTTGTCCTCTTGAGCCACATTGGCTAGCTGTCAAGAGGCTCCTAAGGTACCTAAGTGGCACTTCACACCATGGTTTACATCTTCAAGCTGCCTCACCAGACCTGAAATACTCTCTCAGAGTGTATGTTGATAGTGATTGGGGTAGTGATGTAGATGATAGAAGATCAACTACTGGTATCTATGTTTTTCTAGGCCCAAATCTAGTGTCTTGGAGTGCTAAGAAGCAAAGTGTGGTCGCTCGTTCAAGTGCAGAAAGTGAATACAGGGGCATGGCACAGGGTACTGCAGAATTAATTTGGATTCAATCTCTGTTAACTGAATTGCAGGTACCTCATCATACACCAACTCTGTTGTGTGACAACCTATCAGCTGTTCTCCTGGCTCATAATCCAATTCTGCACTCGCGGACCAAGCATATAGAAATGGATCTCCATTTTGTTAGAGAGAAAGCTATGGCCAAGACTCTGCTCATCAAACATGTTCCAGCATCTGCCCAAATTGCAGATATTATGACTAAGCCTCTTGGAACATCTGCCTTCAACATTCTCAGATGCAAACTCAAGGTAAAATCCCTCCTTGAGCTTGAAGGGGGAATAATAGAGAATGAGAAGCCTACAAGTCAACAAGTCAACTAATATGGATCAAGTCAACAAGTTACCTCTTGTATATGAATTAGTCAAGTTAGTAAGGCTTAAGATTAGTTAGATTTAGTTTAGAGTTTGTTAGAAGAGTTGAATCAGTTATAACTGATTCAACTATACTTCTCATAGATAGATCAATTGTATATATACCTACTGTACTCTATATCTCAATATACAATAATAATTCTTCAAGATTACATTCTGTATATGTACCAGTACCCTCTCTCACCTCAACCCCAAAGGTCCTACATGTCAATTTTTATTGAAATGTGGTAACAAATTTTGGAAGTTGGATTGGAGGAACTGAATGTTTATTAAAGTGGTGTTTGGGACCACGTTGGCGTGAGCTACAACTCATGTCTAGTTGGAAGCTCTAATTTGTAGAATTCAGTCAATCCTACGGTTGAAGCACAGGTAACGTAGATACACGGGTCTCTTAACCATTTGGTCCTAAGTTCGATCATTGACTGGTACGTATGAAAAAATATTTGTTGGGAGAGGTCGACTCCTTAAATAGATCTCCGATACCTCGAAGGATTAGTCTCCACAGCCGTCGGGGAGGATACATCGGTTTACCCAAAAAAATTGTTGTTTTGAACAATAGTTTGGAGGTTGATATATCTTGTACTACCAAGTGTATTCTATTATTTCTTTCATGATTTCTACATTTGGATTTCTGGAGATTCCAAATCCACTTGATTCTGATTAAAATTCATTTTTAAGTTGTTGTTGAATGGTTATCTGAAGATCTTGTTCTGATTGAGCAACTTAATTTGAACTCTCCCCAATTTTCTGTTCATCCACTAACTATCATTGAGATTGATTAAGACGATTTTCATGAATTATACAAGTCGTATTAACTTGATCTTTGCCTTCTTCATGATGATTATTATCCTAGCCCAAAAATTGCCAAAGCTTTTATGAATTAAGTGATTATTTATCGTTTGGCATCTAAATTTCCATCTAAAATACATTACTACTTTTTGAGGAAAAAAATCCATTACTTGTATACTTTTTAGACGTGGAACAATTCATACAATATTTCAACAATGGGTTAAATGAGAAAGTGGTGTCTAACTTAAATTGCTTCCTATCCATCCAATAAAAAAAAAATTGCATCCTATCCCATTGATTGAAAACATGTTTTAACAGCTTATCTAAAAAAACATGTTATAAAAAATATTTGTTTAAATCAGTAGTCAACATTCAATGACACAGAGCAAGAGGATGAAGGGAAGTGATTTTTTTATACATGCAAATGCAGATCTCAGCTATACATTTGATATTGAGAATCAATTTTAGTGAAAACAAACTCAACAGAAGCCAATTCAATGTCAAAACCATAACTCTATCAATTTTTGTTTATACTTCAGCCAGTTGGTTTCCAGAAGGAATGTATTATGTCATTATCCATCCACTATCCAGTCTTTCCTTGATAAAATATCTCAATTTGTTTTGTCCTATCGTGTTGAACAAGATTATGAGCAATATTAGTAATTGCCGATTTGTTGTCACAAAATAGCTTCATAAGGGTTTCGTACTTAATCTTCAAGTCATCTAGCACGACATTCATCCATAATAACTTACCCATAATCTCGAGTTGGTAATTCAGTTGGCGAGCTAAGGGATACCGAAGGAGTGCACCAAATGAGTGCAAGAAGGAGGTCCCGGGTTCAAGTCCCGGAAACTAATATTTCCCCCACCCCACTAACAATTGTCTATCTAAAAAAAAAAAACTTACCCATAGCTCTAAACTCTACCTCAGCACTTGATCAAGTTGCTGCATTTTGCTTCTCTCTTCTCCAAGCAACAAGGTTCCCACATAAAAATGTGCAATGGCCTGAGGTGGATCTTTTGTCGCTCATTGAACCTGCATAATCTGCATTAGTATATTTATATATACATCTTGATGTAGTCATGTGAGATATATATCAAGAATTCCCTCCAAAACTCACCCCTCACCCACCCCCCCTTTTTTTCCTTCTCCAAACTTTCTCTCCCCCCCCTTTTTTTTTTCCTTTTTTCCCCTTCATATTTTTTCCCCTTTTCTCCTCTCTCACTCTTTCTCTCACTCTCTTCTTTCATCTTTTATATTTTAGTGGTACTTTACGATTAAATAAAAAATGTACCTCCATAATCAAATTTATGGAATCGAACATTAATTTCGTAACAAATTATATAAAGTGTAACGTTATACAGTGTACCTTTTGGGTACTTTAGTGTCTGAAAAAATTTAATTGTTTAAATATGTGAAGTTTATTCCTTTATAACGAATTTTATTTAAGAAAAGTTAATTTTGTAACAAAATTTAAAATTAATTTTGAGTCAAAATATGTAAAGTGTGACGCTAAATAGTGTTTTTTGGGTTCACTTAGGATTCAGAAATAAATTTAGATTGTACAAATATTCGGAGTTTGTTTCTAAGTACTTGGTTTGGTCAGACCAAAAAATAATTTTCTGTCAAAAAACGTAAAGGCGTTAAGAAATATTGTTTAATATGGGCTAACTATTTACTCTAACTTTAACACAAATTATTTTTTGTTCGACAATTTTTGTTGTCCATTGTCCTACTACGAAGCACTTTCATCTTTGCAAATATATGCTCATTTTTTTTGTACAGCCTGACTTAAACAACATCTCAATAACTTCTATCCTCGTTCTAAATTTTTCCATAAAATAACAAAACTATTACAATCTTTATAGTCTATAACTATTTTTACATGTATGCCATTTGAAATTTTGATTTTCGTTTCATAATAATCATGTCACATAACTTAAGCTTTGTCTTTAATATAACCTAAACAATTGCCCCCTCTCTCTATAGAACTTAAGCATTGGCCCCGTCCATCGAACGGGTCACCACACTAGTAAGCCTATATAGTCAAGTTTCCACCTATCTTGAAAAGGAGTCCTCTCCCTAGAGTAGCTTTGAGATATTGCAGGACACGGTCTACTGCCTGAAGGTGTCTTGCTCTTGGAGCATGCATGAACTGACTTACAACACTAACTGCATTTGCCAAGTCAGGTATAGTGTATAAATACAAGTGAGCATGCTTTGAGTTTCACCTAACAAACATCCCGGTATAATTCTGGAGAGTTATGCAAATCTAAGAGATTGTTAAGGTGAGAACATCCTCCCAGAACTTGGAATGAAAACCATCACCTGGATCGGTATGATCAATAGTGTGAGAAGCATACAACTGACACACTCACTAATTGTTAGTGTTCACGACCGCGCCGAGCTCCACTACAACACCTCGGCATCAAAGGCAAAGCGCCGAGGGACTAAGATCCTGGAGAACCACTTATGCTCGGCCCGATCAGAGCGATCGGTCCCCCACTCTTGACCTAGGCGTCCTTCCGTAACTGCTCCTTTATTATGTAACTGAATTCTTAATTATGTAACGGTAATCAATTATTAGCCATGAATGATTGTAACACTATATATTTTGCCCAGAGAGGCTAATGAAGGGTTGAACAATTTTCCTATCCACGCGAGATTGTTCTTTGTGTTCTTAATTATTCTACTCTCAAAAATAGTTGAGAACAGTTAGGAATCAATTTGTTTATTGGAAATTGTTTTGTAATGAATTCATTTACAATCTAACCTGAATAGGTACCTAGTTCCCCTTTTACTTGATTCAATAAGTTTTATTTTTTCAATTACCATTCGGCTCTGAACCAGTATATGACCTATGAATTTGATCGTGAGTCGGTGAAAATAAGGGGACTAAAACTATAATGGCTAAATTATACCGGAAGTCCTTTAAATTATTTAATTATAACAAGTTGGTCCTTTAAGTTTTTTTCGTAACACTTAAGTCCTTTAAGTTACATAATGTGTACACCGTTAGTCCTTTTTCATTTTTTATTACAAAAAAACTCAATTCGCACTAACAGAGATGATGTGGCCGTGACAAAGGCTACCTATCATTTATCTTGTAAGAATTTGGTCTTTTAAGACTACTGTAATGTAATA
Source organism: Oxytropis ochrocephala (assembly GCA_020916435.1). Classification (NCBI taxonomy): domain Eukaryota; kingdom Viridiplantae; phylum Streptophyta; class Magnoliopsida; order Fabales; family Fabaceae; genus Oxytropis; species Oxytropis ochrocephala. The sequence continues at coordinate 55,070,910 of CM037090.1, read as the reverse complement.
ATTTGGAACTTTCAACTTAATTTTTTTTAAAAATGAATGGTTCATCTTTTTTTTCATTTAAGTTGAAAGGACAAAATTTTTTAAATGACGGTAGTCTTAAATGACAAAATTGTTACCAGACAGATGACATGTAGGCTCTGTCACAGCCATGTCAACTCTGTTAGTGCGAATTGAGTTTTTTGGTAACAAAAAATGAAAAAAGGACTAATGATGTACATATTATGTAACTTAAAGGACCAACTTGTTACAATTGAATAACTTAAAGGACCTAAGTGACACGAAAAAAACTTAAAGGACCAACTTGTTGTAATTAAATAACTTGAAGGACTCCTGGTGTAATTTTGCCAACTATAATTAAGCTTAATAATAATTTTATGTTTAAATTCCAACAAGGCAAGTCAGCGTGTCGGCCACGTAGGATAAGTGACTGACAACTCAGCGCCAATTTTGATCAAATTAGAGGGGTACTTTGATTTTACAAATTGGGAAAATAGAGGGACTAAATTTGTGGAAAAAATTCTTCGGCGACTAAAATCGTGAGTTGGTAGGGGGACTAAACTCGTGAAAAATTTCTTGAAGGACTAAAATCGTGAGTTGGTGAAAATAGCGGGACCAAAGCTGTAATTATGCCTTTTATTTATTTTAAAATAAATATTTTGAACTCCAATTTGATCAACATTGCAGAAATTTGGAAAATAGGAGACCAAAATTGCACAAAAAAATAGGGGGATCAAAATTACGTATTTAGTAAAATAGGAGAACCAAAATTGCGCAAAAAATAATGGGGCGATCAAAATTGCGCATTTAATAAAATTGGTCAAAAAAATACATTTAAGCCTTTTAATTTTAATCCACCAAAAAATACTAACACATTTGTTATTTATTTTCACTCTTACCTAATTATTATTATTTAAGAAAAACTCATTTCACTCATTCTCTCTGATTTCCTTCTGTGATAAAAGGCCATAGATTGATTTCAAAACAACTTTTACTTACACGACCAATCGTATATACTTCTTAAGGGCATATATACGATGTGTTAAAACTGCACATCGTATATATGTCCCAATTGACATATATACGATGCGCCTTAAATTTTGTTTTTTTTAAATTTGTAAAAAAAAATTTAACGCTCATGATTTAACGTTCAAATTTGATCAACGATGTAGATTGCACGCCAAAATCAACGGTTGATAATCTTTTACCTCATCTATAAATACTCACTCCTACCATCACTATTTTCACACCAAAAATTCAAATACTCACTCCTCCTTCTCTCACACATCACAAGTGAAGATGATGCAGGCTTCGCTAATGTCATACTACGAGCCTTCTTCCCTCACTCTTGTTCATTCTAATATGGGGTTTGTTGATCATCAGGGTATCATCTTGAAAGATGATGGTATAAGTTTCGATGGGAGAGTGTTGTTTCGTGTAGGTTAAAACACGATATATCATTTTCTGCTCTTAAGCGAAACTCATCATGGATGGTCCAAACAGAGAGCAGCGAACATGAGATAATTCGTATCGTTTATCGGAAACCCGAAACGACTAGTGGAGGTATTTATTGGTCTACCATGGATGTCAACAATGAGGATGACGTCCGAGACATGATGTCCATTCATATTACAATTAAATGGAGGAGTTACACATTCATCTCATGCGTCCGAAACGGAAGGACCGTCGTTGAGATCCTTCGTCGATTAACTCCACCAACTCGATTAGTTTATATTGTATTTTCATTTTATCGCATCTATTTTTATTCAAGTTGTTTATGTTTTATCGCTTGTGTAACTTTGTTTTTCGAATCAATGAAATCAAAAATTAATGGAAACTCGTAAAATAAATAAAACATCAGAAAAAAGTTAATAATAAAGTGCCAATATAATATCAAATACATCAAAAACAAATAAAAATCCCTGGCGGCGCCCCTCGACCTCGCCCCCGCTGCCTAAGCTCTCCACCACGTCATCGGTCGCCATCCCCACCACCTATGGAGTGTCCGACGCCGGACCGCCATGCGCTATGTCGCAAATCCACGAATCCCTCTCTACAAGCCCTCACAACCTCCCTAATCCGGTCATGATCGCCGTAGCGTATCTCAGGGGGAGGTGTCCGGTGAGCTCTAGGTGATGGTGGAGCCGGTGGAGCGGTAATAGTCCGGGGATAGAAGCCCGGACGCACCAATCTAAAAGTAGTTCCATGATATCCGATCGGCATTGAGCAACCCGAGTAGTCGCAGATGTCCTCCACAGATGCCATGAAGTGGACGATCCAAAACACACAAGTATGACTCGGGACGGCCACTCGAGGAGGATCACGCGGGATGATCTGCGTATACCCAAACCGTCGCAGCACCTATCGGGCATGTACGAACTCAAGTCACCCGGTGATGAAGCCTCTGTAGAGGAGATATGCTCAAAGGTCTACCACCACCGTCCTCCTTAAATGGTCGCCAACGGACATCCTGCGGCCTCACTCATCAAGCATCTTCCCGTAGTGGCTCGACGAGGTGGTCCGACTTCTTCTTCCTCTGTAGCGCTTAGCGGTGGCTCTGCACGGGATATGACCAGCCAACCTATCCACCATCCGGGGGAAATACCACATAATCCAAGCCTGAAATGCAAAAATAAAGAACATATTTAATTCACAAAAATTTACCAAAAGTCAGTCCGATTTAACAAAAATACAAGAAGTTCAAATGTGTACCTGAAATAGGCTGGCATACCCTCCACACTCGCTGCGTAGTCCTCAAAGACGCAGATGTTCAAGGACTCATACATGGCGGCTAGTGCACTGCACCCCATGCATAGCCTCCAAGAACATCTCGCTCTCGGATCATCCAGTAGACCCACCCACTTAGCCTCAGCCCTGTCTCCAGTCTTCGTAGTGAAGATACTGTAGGTTAGAAGCCGAAGCAGAAAAGCCCTCACAGAAACAGTGATGTCACCCCCTCCTCCAAGTTACGCTCATACACCGCTCCGGCCATTTGAAGTCATGACACGGACCCCACGGGTGTTGTTAGCAGCCTCAACCCGTGACACACCCAGATATGTCTCAGCAAGCTGTGTGGCAAACTCCGAGCTCACAGTGATGGCGGGAGGTGTGGCATAGTTCCCCTGGATGGGAAGGTGGAGCAGACAAGATATGTCATCCAGAGTGATCGTCATCTCACCAAATGGCAAGTGAAATGACGAAGTGTCTGAGTGCCACCTCTCGATAAAAGCCGAGCAAAGAACTCATGGTCTCATCGTGGTGTGGCGGCCCGGAGAAGTGGGGCCAATCTGGAGTCCCTGACCACAGTGGTGCGCCGAAGTAGGTCGAGGGTAATGAAGATGGAGTCTAGTATGGACTTTGTTGCCATGAGCCCATACTTTGACCACGCGATACTCCCGAAATAAAAATAAATAAATAATGTAAGCAAAAAAAAGTGCGGACTATGTGACTTAAATAAATTATTTAAGCAAAAATGCAAAACTTACCGGTCAATGAGTATATAGAAGCTGAGACATGCTCTGTCAAGTCAGTGAAAAGAGAGGGCTGAGGCTCCTCAGGCTGAGGCTGATCCTCCTCCTGATGCCCCTGATCCTGCTGGGGCTGCTCCTCCTGATACTCATACATAGAAGAGTCTGAGTAGTAAGTATCAGCCTGGGGCTGCTCCTGCTGATACTCGGGAGGTGGGGGATGGTAATGAAGAGGTTGAGGATCGTCATCGAGGATACCGTGGATGATACCGAGGAGTAGTGGGAATGATCTCGAGAAACCGGCCTCCCTCTATGCCAATCCTCCTGCTGCGTCTGCTGCAGGTAATCCCCAAGATAGAAAGCTCCGGTGGCCGATCATCGAAGTTGTGTCATGGTGCTCGGCCGATACTCACCGCTCAGCCGATACTCACCGCTCAGGTGATATCACCGGTGGCTCGGTGTGCTGTCTCTCGTCTCTCATTGAAGCATGGAGTCGATTATGCCTCCGAAGTCCTCGTGCTCGAGCGAAGAGATGACTCCTCTCTCTCTCGATCGGAGAGACCTCACGTCTCCTCTATGCCTACACTGGACGCAGCAAGCGAAGAAAAAAAAATTAGTAAAAAATAAAAAATAAAATTGCTCATCGTATTTACATCAAAAAAGGTGTATATACGATGCTTACTTTTTTGCTCGTCGTATATAGGGTGTTCTGGGCGTATATGCGAGTGGTGAATTTCTGGCTAATCGTATATACGCGCTTGGCAGGGTATATACGGTGAGTAAATTTTTGCTCGTCGTAAATAGGGCTGTGGTGGGGTATATACGACTGGTGGATTTCTGGGCTGATCGTATATACGTCTCTGTGGCGTATATGCGAGTGAAGGTGGTCAAACGTAGGTATGACCAATTATGTGAAGAAATGGTGATTTTGTAAACAGTCAGGGGTATTTTGGTCTTTTCATATGGTGGGTGGGGGTGTTAGAGGAATGGGTGGGGGTCCAAAAAAAAAACCCTTACTTTTTCTTTCCAAAACCACAATGGCCCATAGTTCTAAAAACCACTCTTACTTTTTGGCTCTTGCTTTTCCCACACCCCCTCCTACTCTAAACACACCCCATAAGGGTGTGAAAAGACCAAAAGACCTATTTTTTTCGAAATTTTCACTGTTCGAACACGGGGCTTGAAGCGAGTTCGAACGGGATCTGTTTTCGAGTGTGTTAAATATGGACAGACACCCCTTAGGCGTTTTTTCACCTGTTCGAATAGGGTCATACGAACAGGTTCGATGGTGGTCATGCGAACATGGTCGAATTATGTTGTTCGAACAAGTCTTCGCTGCGCATTAATTGCTGCAAAGATATAGCGGTATTGGACGCCCCGATTCCACCGGCGATTTTAATCAGCGGTTCACAATCACCAAATGTGTCGGATAAATGAGTGGATGTAAATCCCTTTGGAAATTGTGCACGAGCGGATAGAATTTAAAGCGGCTCGATTTGTGATCTAAAAATGAAATCAACGGTGACATTTCACCACGCCTATTATAAAAGGGGTTCACATCCTCGAGCTTCTTCACCAAACCCTAATCGCTTCTTCCCAACCCACCGCTTCTTCACCAAAACCTTCTCTCCTTCTTCCCAACCCAATTTGAAATGGAATGGCAATTGTGCTCAACCCAAGACTAAACGACAAATTCCTAATGACCTTCTTCACCACAATGGGATTTGTCTACCACCGACGAACATGGTGCTGTGTTTCGTTGTCCTAACCATGTCTTCTGCAGGATGAGTAAGGACATCACCTTCGCAGCTGGAACCCACGTAATCATATTCAGAAGTGCCTTAAGCCTATCAAGAATGACGAAGACGTTCGTCAAATGTTTGAGAAACATGAAGAATTCCAAGGTTTCATTGAACCTTATCTCGAATTGTTCGTCGAAACAGATGAATCTGTCGAACACATCCGCCGTAGTATTAGAGGTAGTAGTAGTAGTTCTAAGTAGAACTAGATTGTATTTTGTTTTCCTGTCGTTTCGTTTTAAATTTCCTATCCTTGTATTTTTGCAATTTGTGTTTTTAATTTCTGTTCTTATCCAATATTAAATCCTGTTCAACTTTTTTATTTTACCGTAATTGTTACCGTAATGACAATAAATTTGCGCCAACGTAAAAGGAATTTCAAATTAAAAAACCAAATGAAACAAAGTAGTTAAATTATACAAAAAAACTAAACAAATATCCTCCTAAGACATATCCTATTGGGTGTTGCGCCCCTCCTCCTCTCATACACATTCCCAAACCTCCTCCTAAACCCACGGAAGGGGTTGAGCGACCTCTTGATCTTACTGAAACATGCTCTGATCGCTCGGGACATGATCATCGATGGCCCCATCAATGTCATCAACCAAATCAATCACCGTAGCATCTCACAACCAAATAACATAACATTATTACTTAAATAAATAGAATATTAAGAAACATTATCATGCAATTAACATAAAAGACACGTACCACGCCGACATCGGAGCTCATCCGCAAGCTGCGATAATGCTCGGGAAGAGAAAGGGATGTGAGACCCTAGAGTACCATGGAAAATAGCCCCTAAGACCGTGTTTGAGGAGTACGGCACACGTGGAGGCCGCGCGCCACCAAGTGGTCCTCAAATCGTGTCCACCTCTCATCACACTCGGTGAGGTGCAGACGGCCCTAGTAGGAGAGTCCGGGATCCTCCCGAATGTCTTTGGACCGCCCAAACCGTCTCGAGCACTCGATCCGGCAAGTGACGCATCATGCGCCACCACTCTCGAATGAACCTCCGAACACGGCCGGCTCCTCAAAGCGGTCTCACCTACCTATGGGCCGTGTAGGGGTCCTGTGTCACTCCTCACGGTGTGCAGCCGGTCTAGGCATAACTCGATGGTATGTGACTTGATGCCCTGAGGACATCATCGCGACAACCATTTCTTCGCCCGTGGGCTACTCTCATCATACTGCGGGTGCTCCACCCAAGAGGAAAAGTTCGTGACTGGAAGTGCTCAAAGATCCAAGCCTGTAATGAACATATCATTGGTTGATTATTAATCTGAAAGTAACACTAAAGCAAACTTAAAAGTAAAGAATATGTTTCATACCTGAAGTAAAGGAAGATGACCAGCAATCTTCTTGGTCTTCTTCCTTGTAGCATCCTTCAGCTGATCATAGAGATGGGTCAGGGCCATGGCCCCCCAGCAATAGTCTCCAACTACCTCCAAATCCATCAGCATACCAAGGTAGCCAAGCTTAACCTTGTTGCCTGACTTGTCGGCAAACAAGGTGCAATAATGGGGATGTCATAGAACCGGCTAGTAATGGGGATGTGCAGCAGCTGGGATACATCATCAAGGGTGATGCTCATCTCACCCACAGGAAGGTGGAATGATGATGTATCCGGCTGCCAACGCTCTATGAATGCGTTCAGCGAAATTTCTTGTGGGAGAATGGGGAAGCCAAGCCCAACCAAGGGAACCAACCACGAAGTCGCTGTCGAGTGTCCTAATCGCACATGAAACACCGCCGTGACAGTCCATGTGGGATTGGTACAGAACCATCCGCACTTTGCATTCGTAAAAGACACAATAAGCCAAAACATTCAACAACTTAATAAACAAATTTACAACACTCAACTATAAAATAATAACTTACCCGGCGTAATAAAAATCGGTGAGGATATGTGCCCCGTGATGTGGCAAGACAGAACCATCTTACGGTCCACCAGAAATGGGAATGTCGCCTAACAAAGAAGAGCCTCCCGAGGCTCAAAGAACCTCCTCCTCACGAGGCTCGCAGCAGCCTCCTCCTCATGATGCCAGAAGATGAAGGCCTAGCAGCAGAGATGAAGGCCCAGCGCAGGCGAAGGCCTAGCGGATGAAGGGGTCGGCCGACTCATAGGCGGAAATTGAGCATCACGCTCAATATCCCGCCCAATATCCTCCGGAAGTGGGGAGGAGGAACATCAACCCTACCCCTACCCCCCAGCACGACCCTAGCTCGGGAGGGTTCACCGGCTTCTTCCTCCTTTTGCGGTTTGAAACCGTGCAGAGGTGGCCGACCGGCTTCGCTCGAGATGGTTTGTTTGCATGACCACCTCTACTCCTCACCATATCTCAAACAAAAATCAATGAGAACCAATTCAATCAAATTAACATAACCAAACAGAATCAGCCGAGAAAGTTCATCATCAAACGATCGCTCGACGGCTACATGCGAACTGTTCGCACAACCACCTCGAACAAGTCGGTTTGATTTACAAAATACAACGGTCGAATGAGGTTGCTCGAGCGGTGTTCGCGACAACCTCAATCGAACACCTTCGCTTTCACGTGTTCGATGGACCTCGCTCGAACAATTCGGCGTTTCGAGAAAAAAAAACCAAATGGAGCGTAGGGGGAGAGGCATACCTTGAAGAAAATGGAACGAATAGAGAGAGTGCGAGGAGGCGAAAATAACCCAGGTGCTCTTGAGAGTGTTGGTGGAGAAGATTGAGTGAGAGATTGAGTGAGATTGAGTGAGTTGGGAGAATGTGAGTGAGAGGAAAGAGAGGTTTAGGGTTCGGTTGAGGAGAGAGTGAGAGAAGGAGACGAGGGGTGAGTGAGAGGGGGGGAGGGATGTGTGGGTGTTTTTTAATTTTTAAAAGGGGGGTATTTTGGGAATTTAGAAATTGATGGGGTGTTTTAAAGTAGGAGGGGGTGTGGGGAAAGCACCGGCCTACTTTTTTTTGCTACCACTCAAAAACCTGTTTCTGTGTAAACATTTCTTCCTAACTTCACTCCTCTCTTCCATTTTCACCAATATTTCAATTCCATTACCAAATCTAGCCATAGCTACTTTCTCACTTTCCATGTGCAGACAAACCGTAGGAACTTGTTCCTCTCTCCAACTTTCAATCTACACCATTGTTTACAACCACAATTCACTTGCTATGATTTCATTCGCCAACCACTTCAGACATATTTCGGAATTATCAATCCCACCTCCATATTTCAAAAAAACCCAATACTACCCCTGTCTTTAAAAAAAAATTAAATTTTTCGGAATTACTTTTTTTAGAGGTAATTCCAGTTCAAAAAAAATTAAAAATTTCGGAATTACCTCTAAAAAAGGTAATTCCGAAATTTTTAATTTTTTTAATATTTTTTTAAAAAAAGATTGTATTTTATTTTGGAAATACGATACGAACGATTTACGATTTAAATAACAAATACGTCAAAATATATAAAATGCCCAACATAAAATAGGAGTACAAATACAACTATGGATCCAAAATGTCTAAAAATGACTGAAAATAACGACGTGAAGTAGGTGAACGGGCGACATCTAGGGCATCCCGGGCCAATCCAGGATGCGCAGTGCGTATATATACGATTTGTTTTAATTTTTATTACTAAAAGGCTACTAAAAATAGTCAAAACTACTCTAAAAAAATATAAAAACACCACTAAAAATCTAAAAAAACCAAAATAAGGCTATACAAATTTTTTTAGATTTTTTGGAGACTATGAAAAATTTAAAAAAATCGTAAAAAATAGTAAACGATGGAATTTGGGATTTTGAGGCCGTAGTCCCGTAAGAAGTCCCTTTTAGGGGAGTCTTAATTCTTGATTTTTTTTCGGATTTAATAGTTGTGGTTTCATTACGATCGGAGTATGTTGCCCGAAAACCGATTTTTTAGTCTAAATTATTCGTTCGAAATAAAAAATATTAATAATTCCAAAAAAATTTAATAATTGAAAATAAAAAAAATTGTAATTTTCGGAATTACCTCAGAAATAGGTAATTCCGGTTCACAAATGTGAACCGGAATTACCTCATTTCGAGGTAATTCGAAATCTTTCTAATTACAGGTAAATCCGAAATTCCATTATTTTTTGAACCAGAATTACCTTTTTTAGAGGTAATTCCGAAATTTTTATTTTTTTTTTTAACAAACCATGTAAATTTTTAAGGGTATTTTTGTCCGTTTGGGTAATTATGGGGGTGGGATTGATAACGAGAGGGGTGGGAAAAATAAAAGCCATCTAATTAATGTTCCACCTCCTCACACTTTTATTCTTTCTTTTTTCTTTATTCAAGGGATAATAGTGTTCTCCACTTTCCCTTTTTATGAATCGAACCCACGATCATTTAGGTGTGGGTTAAGCGTCTTACTAACTGAGTTGTGCTTCGTTCCTAACAATGTCTCTCACGCTTTTATTGATGTACGTAAATATATTTAAATTAAAAAAGTTAGAAAATTTATAATTTAACACAAAATACAAAATTTAAGATAATAATATTACTAATAAAAAATATTATTTATACCAATAAGGTTGATCAAAGCAGTAATTGGGAGGAGACAACCACACTGATTGGTAAAGTCGGGTACATGTGGTCAACTACAGTTCTCAGGTGTAAACTAGTCACCAGCATGCTGTTGGATAGTGCACATCAATAACACGGTAATAAAAAAATATTATTTATATTTATTTAAGTAAATCGATTTAGTAGTTCTAAAAGACTTTTTTGATTGATAGTCTCTAGCCTTTTAGCTAAAGAGACTTTAAAAAAAAAACCTTGATCATATCTATCTAAAAAAGTCTGATCTGACCTAGAGTTTGTTTATGGGTGTGTAAAATTGTTTTACACAAAATAGACCCTTGTTTAGCTAAAGTTTGTAGATTTAATAATGTACGTAATTCAAGCTGATATCGCAAGTAGAGAAAAATAGACCCTTGTTTAGCTAAAGTTTATAGATTTGCTTTTTTTAGGGTTTCTCTTCTTTGGAACCTCCACTTCACATCAATTTTTTCCCCTTTTTTTTGTCGAAAATAACTAATAATCAATTAAATCCTATCGTTAAAGTACAGCAAAGAAAAATCCTATTGTTACTTGTTAGTTAGAGTCATTATTTAACAGAGTCAATTTTGTAAATTGAAATATTGAAAAATTTATCTGTGTTAGAAATAATATATATTCTACTATCTAGTTTTATTTTTACAGTTATTATCTATTTAATCAAACAATTCACTTTAATTTCAAAATCTCTAATTTACGTATGGTTCTTTTTCTCCGCATCGCCACATTTGAGAGTAAAGTTGTCTATTAATAAAATCATTCGCATATATTGTCTTTTCATAGGGACCATTGCGCATTCACCAGAAACTTATTTTCTCCCCTCTTTCAATTTTGATTCCTTTTATTCTTCCTCTATTCTCATCTAAGTTTACTATTTCTTTATCCATTATTTCTTTAATCAAACAACACGTTATCAAAATCTCTATTTACCTTTTCTCAAAAAAAAAAAATCTCTATCTACCTATTGTTATTTTTTGCCACATCACCAAATTTATATGAAAATACTAAGTATAATATCCTAGAATACCTAAAATTAATTTAGAACAATTTATTTAACAACCAACTTGATGTTAATACCACAAAAATAATAACTATCATTTAAGCCCTAGCTAATATTATATATTATATCAATCAATATATTTGAAAAAATATATTGATATAACCCAAGGATGTGGTTGAGCAGTTGGGGTTCATCCTCTCTTAAGTGTCGATGATTCGATCCTCGCTTTGGAGTTTAATGCCTTTAAATCTCTCTCGCGCTAACCTGTCTCACCCTTCGGCGGTGTCTCCAATCCAAATGAAAGGATTATATCGCTGCGTTCAAACGATAGAGATACCCTTCGACAAAAAAAATATCTTGATATGCAACCCCTTTCCTTTATAAGCACCACTCGGTTGAAGCAACCCCTACCCCTCATTCATCAATATCTTTCATCCTTCACCTCACCTCCTCTTCACTCTCTTCTACTTCTCATTAGTGATCCATCTTAGTTTCTGTTCTACTCTCCCTCCTTAAAAAGTCGAAGCCTTACCTCAATCTCTTTATCTTTTTCTTTTCATTTATTTGTTGATTAAGTGTTGGTTTGGGTAGATTTGAAGAAAAAAAATTGTGAGAGAAAGTTATGAAGAGATTTGTGAGGAATCAAGGTTAGGCTTGAGAGCTAAGGTGATCAAACTAACCTCCTTTCTCTCCACTTCCATCAACAACAATTCCTCTTCAAAGTGCTCCAAGGGTGAGTTTCCTTTTATTTTTTTCTTTCTATTTTTGTTGATTTTATAGATCTCTAGAGTTTGTTTATGGGTGTGTAAAATTGTTTTACACAAGCAGTACATATTTCTCAAACTCTTGAGATTAGACACTAAATTCTAAATTTATGTTGTCTAACTAGTACTAGTCAAAGAAAATTTATGTCAACTAACATAAGCTTTTATATATGTTTGATGATCTTATTATCCGTCAAGCAATTAATAGCTACAAAAGTTAAGTAGCATGATGGAGGAGAGAGAATGTGTGAATCTGATCACCTCATCTCAAGCAAAAAGCAAATATTCTTATACACCCTTAAAAGTATGGACCAGGATCCTCTCCTACACAGTGCAGGAGGCAGTAGAACCATTAAACACCAGGATACTTATTAGTATAGGTGTTTGAAAACAAGAACTTAACCCTTCTCAGAAGATTAGATTCTCTCACTAAACTCTCAAGAAACTGCTACAACATTGACCTAAGGCTATTTTTGTATTTTCATTAGGGGGGTGAGAGGGTAATGGGGGGAGTGGGAAAACATAAAGTCCTAAACTTTAATTTCCAATTCTTTGTAGCCCACACTCTTATTCTATAGAGCCCATTTTGCAGTATGATCCCCCATGGTTCGCTAAACTGAGAAGAGATCATAGATAGTTAACACAAATTAACGACACTTTTCTTTGTACAATTAATTAATTAACACACACACACACACACACACACACACTAAATTATTTATTCTTCAAAAGTTACTACAAAGTATCTGATATGGTAATTTCTCCTTTTGTAGGTAACCTCAGTAACTTAAAAACACCTGCTTTGTATCACAACAATTTACGACTTGCTAAGCATTCGATCTCTCTTGCAAATTGTTATGATACAAAGCAAGTGTTTTAAGTTGTGGATGAGAATGAAGTTTCATTCACCTTTGACAGAATGAACTTTCATCCCACCATAATGGATGATAACTCCAACATTACCCGCCTCCATCACCCAATGTGGATCATAGAATCTGAATCCAGTAAATAAACTAAATGAGGTTTCATCCCCCGATGCAGCATACACAAGACACCCACACAACAAGTTTTACATGGTTGCAGTTGTCATGGATTTCACCTCAGATGGAGGTAATGTGTCCTGTTTAGTACAAACTTCAATAAAAAAACTTGTCAGCTTTTGAAGAAGATATACGATTTTAATGTGTCACGGAAATTGGTCACATGCATTTTCTTTAGTAATAAATAAATAATAAAAAGCTTCGATTAGCATTTGAAGAGGAAGGTGTACCTGAATTTCTAGTTAAACCGAAGTGTATGCATATGCAGAAGTGTTGCCTCCTACAGCTTCTGGCATCTTCCATAGAGTTCTAGGATTTGATAAATCTCCGATAGCAATTCCCGCTAGGCTACCCCTAATAAATCTATTTTCGGTTGACAATTCAGCAAATATGAAAGCTAAATTATAAGTAAAGGTCTCGATTGTAATTAATCTGTGATTTTCAATATTGCGAGTGACATTTCTATGATTGAATGTATTCTCGACATGTTGGCAACAACTATGGACAACCACCATATTTGGTCAAACCCTCCAATTTGTGAAAGTAAAATCTCCGCTAAGCCAAATATGAGGACATACTTTTTGCTCGATGCTAAGCAGAACTGTTGTAAAGCATGAGCTGCTTCGCTGACTTAAAGAATTCAAATATTGTAGGAATTACACCAAAAAGTTGATTATCAGCCAAATCCAATATATTCAGCTTATGACATTTACCCATAGTGGGTGGAATTTTACCCATAAGTTCATTTTGTCTAAGGTGAATGAAACTTAGACGGAATGAAATTGTGGGTGAAATTTCAGCCACTTTGGGTAAATGTCATGCAATTCCTGCAACATTTGGACTCCTTAAGTCAGTGCAGCAGCTCATGCTTTACAACAATTATGCTTAGCATCGAGCAATAAGTATGTCCTCATATTTAGCTTAGGGGAGATTTTTCTTTTGCAAATTGGAGGGTTTGACAAAATATGGTGGTTGTCCATAGTTGTTTCCAGCATGTCGAGCATATATTCAATCATAAGAATGTCACTTGCAATAACGAAAACCACAGGTTAATTACGATCGAGGCCTATACTTATAATTTAGCTTTCATACTGGCTGAATTGTCAACCAAAAATAGATTTATTAAGAATAGCCTAGTGGGAATTGCTATCGGAGATTTATCAAATCCTAGCTTTGTTGATCATCATCCACTATTGTCTATAATGGATATTTATCAAATCCTAGCTTTGTTGATCAGAGGTAACCAAAAATAGAGATAATGGTTGATCATCTATAATGGATGATGATCAACAAAGATGATTTTAAACTAACTTTAGCTTGTAAGAGTCGTGTTGTTTTCAAAACAGTTATTAGTTGATGAAGACTTTAACGAGCTTAGTTGAAAACAGTCTTGAGAAGGTTGATTGAGTTAACTTTCTCAAGGTTTGAAAAAAAAATCACAAGTGTAAAGCAAGTAAGAAAATAGAATGGAAAGCAAGTAAATAACACATTAGAGTTATAGAGGTTCACCTGATCCTTGGCTACTTCCTCTCCCGATGTCCAAGTGAGTATTTTCACTATTCTCCAAATAGTTTTACACTTGCTTTTGCTCAACCACAAAATACTTTCAACACCACTTACATTTGATCAACACACAAAAGCAATGTGCTCTCTTACACAGCTACACAAAGCTATTTCACCTACTAGAAAAATCTCTTCTAGTTTCCTAAGGTTCCTCTATCAAGTAGATTCTCACCAACACTCACCTTTCTCTAGGTATTTTGATAGAATGCTCACAAGATAACTTTACAATAAAGGGTTATGGTTTTTGGGGTGATATGAAGCTTGAAAATAGATTACAACAAGTGTTTACAACGAAGTATATCAAGCTAACATTTCCCCCACCCCTACTAACAATTGCCTATCTAAAAAAAAAAGCTAACACACACTCAACAAATGAATCCCAGAATATACACTTGAGTAGCTTGAGTGTGGGATGAGAATGTTGGATTACTTTGAGTAGCTTGACTTGTGAAAGTTCCAACTCAATCTCGCATTTGTAAATTCGAAATGAAGCTTTTAAATAGTCCCATCTTGCACGAACCTTCTCAAGCTCCATGCTTATGAACAAACACCTTTTGTGCATCTTATGAATAATCAAGGATTCCCTCTTTTGATATTTAAGACTTTCCAACTCATTTTATTGCTTGAATACTTTATTTAATGCAACTGAAGATCATTCAAGAGGAATTAATGTGTTTCTCTTGAGTACGTTGTTATTTTTTAACCTTCTCAAGCTTGACTCTTCTTTATTTTTAACCTTCTCAATGATGAACCTTCTTACCTAGGATCTTGGTGTGGTCAACCTTTGCTTGACTTCTAGTCAAACATTCTGTTGACTTTTAGTCAAACATTCTGTTGACTTAGTCAACCTTCTCATATTTTAACATTCTCAAGACTTTTCTACCCTTGTATTTTTACACTCTTTTTAATCTAAGGTATATTTTGCTATCACTACGCCAGCGTATTAGGATGGCTAGCGTTTTTTTTGGGCATTGGTAGCGTTTTAAAACGCTAGAGAAGCTGGCGCTACTAATGCGTACACCCCATTAGTAGCGTTTTAAAAACGCCAGCCATCGACCCAAACCAGTGTTTTAGACATACGTAGCGCTTTTATATAAAACGCCAGCCATTCGACCCAGCGTGTTTTAGACATACGTAGCGCTTTATATAAAACGCTAGCCATTGACCCAGCGCTTTTTACAATTCCTAGCGTGTCAGAAACGCTAGGGATCCCATAGCTCTTTTACTACCATTCCTAGCGCGTTTTATATAAAAACGCTAGGGATCCCATAGCTCTTTTTATTACCATTCCTAGCGCTTTAAATTAAAACGCTAGGGATACTATAGCCCTTTACTACCATACCTAGCGCTTTATGTAAAACGCTAGGGATGTTATAGCACCTTTTATTAGCATTCCTAGCGTTTTGTCAGAAACGCCAGGGATCCTCTAGCTCTCTTTTACAATTCCTAGCGCTTTATCTATAAAACGCTAGGTATTGACTGAATTTTTTTAAATATTTTTTTATTTTGGTTTGTTCTCCATTTTAATTACAACCTATAAATTCATTCCTTCCAACAAAATTCAGAAAATACATTCTAATCCAATATCATTCAAACAAAATTCATTCAACAAAATTCATCAAATATTTCCAATCCAATATCATTCTAAGAAGTTCTTACAACATAATATAAATACAATATATACAACAACTAACTATTATGAAATTATCTCAAAACTTGCTACAAAAAGCTAGAAACAAAACTGCACCACTCCCCCCTTACTGCTGTAAGTTTTCAAACAGAGTAATTCGGATATTTTTAAAGTTTGGAAAATACTGAAAAATAAAATGAAATAAAATTAGAATTAAAATGTTTATTAAATGTGAGTAAGTATTATAATATCAATATAAAAAAGAAATCTAAGTAGTTACCTTGGTTGGGATTGTTACTTTGTCATGAGTGATAATCTCTTTCATAAACCTCATAACGTAGTACCCACAATCATTGTTGTTTGGTTGTTTAGGACACTACAAAGCAAAAGATCATTATAACTTAATTGTCACATTTTTATGACCAAAAATTCAATTAAAATTATAAGAATGATTCTTAAAAAGCTTACGATTATGGGTAGCCATCTTGTTTTACTCGTAAATAATCCCAAGTATTCTTTCAAAGCATCAGAACGCGTCATACATATATATATATAATGTTAAGTTGAACAAAATACATATATTAAATTATACAAATTAAAATGAGAGGGTTACACATACACACCTCTCAACCGATTCTACGAAGTCTCACGAGACTTTGTAATGGCCTCTGAAGTGAATCCAGATAGTAGACAACATTTTGCTTAGGGTTTATTGCAAAGAGTACCCAATGTTGCCTCGCAAGTAAATGAATCAGAATGAGTACACATTAATTTACACTATAATACAATCCTCAAAATAATTAAACAAGTGATTGAAGACTAAATTTCTCACCCATTATTGAGTGGTGCCAAAAATAAAGAGTCGCCCTTCAAATGCTTGGCATCCATGAAGCGTGAATGGATATAACTTTGTATTTCACTCTTAATAGCCATAATACGTTCCTCAGATACCTTGCTTAAACACAACGATACACGCCGGACACAAGAAGAAATACTTCGTGTCCGCTGAGAAGGGACCGTAAGACGATTGTACAAAAACCTATAAATAATATATATACAACTTTCAGATCCTCATATATATACTCTAATATATACTCTAATATAAACAACTATTGTGTACAAATAATTTAATACATACCTCCGTATACTCTAATATCGATGGCAAAGTGGCCCAATCCATCTCAACTATAGCTTTCATATCCTCGATGTTGATCATTACCAATCGCTCCAGCCCACAATGTTATCCAAGCAGAAAAAAATTTGGTCGCCTGGTTCATTTTTTGAATGTGGACCTTTAGAGAATCGATGTACTTCGGAATTCATCAATGGGAAATTGACCAACATGTTGGATGGCCAGATAGAAGTAGATGGTCGGGAGAGTTTGGTAGTGGAAGGGAAGGTCGGGACACTTTTATTGAAGGGAAGGTCGGGACACTTGGGGTACCTAGTATATATTAAAAAATGATTAATTAGTTAGTTAACACACATTATAGTCATCAACTTATTAACAAAAATATTGTCACTTACAACGACAAGTTGTTCGTGCCATGCCACAAAAGTACTAAGTGATTGATCCACAAGAAATATATCCGCATTAGCAATTGAATGTGCAATGGTGCACTTCTCATTGAATAGTCTACCCTAACTCTCAAATGGTTTTCGTGCATGGCCTGATTGTGCAAAGCATGTGGCACTCAATTGGTTACATATCAAACCCATCGCAACCTTTCGATGTGGGTTTGCAATATATAGCTCACATTCACAGCTTATCCTAAATCAATTATAAAGAAAAATAAATATACATGATAATTTTATCAAATACATATGTACAAAAAAACAGTCGAGTTTTGTTAAATAATGTGTGTTGAAGGGATGGTGCAACTATCTCTGGCGCTATATGGGGGTGCAAAGAGCTCAATAGGTTCAAAGCAGGGGTGGTGCAAAGCAGGATGGTGCACCAATCCTTTGTGCCAAGAGTCGCTTAAACATCCTGCTCTCTTCCATTAACACAAAGAACATTCTTGGATAGCTCGCCATACTTTGCCGCCATGACTTTACAATCCCCGCACCCCTTGCTTTGGCTCTTTGGCCCAAACACGCTTGTAGGAGGAATCCCATATCCATAACCTCTAATCCGACTGCCTCTCTCTTCCCTTCCCAAGGCACGAGCAAGGACATCTTGTTGACCATCACAATCTGTTAAATCTCCTTATGATACAGATTGTGATATGCTTTATTGATGCACAAACATAAATAACGGATAAAATTAATAAACAAGTGTCAAGAGAAATTTAATCGACAATAAAAATATGTCCACGTGTCAAAAAAAAATCGAGTAACGGATAAAAATAATAAACAAGTGTCAAAGAAATTTAATCGACAATAAAAATATGTTCACGTGTCAAAAAAATCGAGTAACGGATAAAAATAATAAACAAGTGTCAAAGAAATTTAATCGACAATAAAAATATGTCCACGTGTCAAAAAAATCGAGTAACGGATAAAATTAATAAACAAGTGTCAAAGAAATTTAATCGACAATAAAAATATGTTCACGTGTCAAAAAAATCGAGTAACTGATTAAAAATATAGTCGACACAAATTCCAACTTGCTAAGAATCATAAAATTAAAATTACAATACATGAATTTTGGAATACTTACAATTTTGTCCTTGACCTCCTTAGTTTTCGGATCCACAATCTCCCATCCTTGTTTTGTCGGCCTCTAACTGCATAAAGATAACGATCAAAGGATTCTTGAGTTGGATCTTTCCCCTCTGCAAGAACTATTTAAGTTTAATAATTGTTAATCAACTGTAAATTAAGAGATTCATTAAATCATAATAAATTAAACTAATTGTGTCTTACCAATCTTTCTTCAAGAATTTGATATCCACTTGAACCTCCTCTATAAGGGTACTTGGATTAGAAGCTCTCACTTTATTGGCTTTGCTTTTTTCTATTTAAAAACATAAGTATACATTAATGAATGATATCTTGTTGTGAAATATATATATATATATATATATAACTTAAATAATTAATATACTAACCAGAAATCCGGATCTCAGAGTGCGTATATCTACAAATTTGGTCCAATTCTTCTTAGTTATAATTCCGGCATACAAAGGTCGAGGCTCCTCTCGATGGTCCCATCATCAGCCGTTTCGTATACTTTTTCCCCACATCGCTTCTATATGCCCGATGCAACCTTCCCGCGCCTTGAGTATCAAATCTCTTCGGGCATCATCGACATCAAAGTGTTTCTACTTATACATAAAAATGGATTAAATAAATACAACTAAAAATTCACTAAATAAGATTATTAAAGAGGTCTAAAATTATATAATTGTATTAAGGACCAAAAATCATCTTTCATTTTAGGCAAAATCAGATTATCTTTCTCATTCCAACTTTTTATTGAAATTGGAAAGATTTGTTTCACCTTAGTACCAATAAAGCTAATTAAATTTGTGCCGTTGTCTCCAATTGGCAAACCTTTAACACTCCATCTGACCTTAAATAATTAAATCATTAAATAATTAGATAACTTGGAAAGGTGGAGAACAACATTAATAATTAGTAATTAACTTACCTTATATTTCTCGTGTCCTTTACTTATCCGATGGACGATATTCTTTTCGATGTAATTCTCTGGGAGTGAACTTCTTTGTGTTTCTATCACCCCATCACCACCCCGACTACTCTCGTGATCACTATGTGATGCCATCCGACTTGCAATGACCCAAATGAAATAGACTCAGTGAGTTTTAGCTTTCTAATTGTTTAGAACCAACAAACACTTAACAAAATATAGAAGAAGCCATGCACTAAGTAACAAAGATGAAAGCCATGCACTAAGTAACCTAGAGTAAACATACATAGGAAAGACATGCACTAAGTATATAACCTAGAGTAAACATATATATGAAAGCCATGCACTAAACAGAGAAGCCATGCACTAAGTAACCTAGAGTAAACATACATAGGAAAGTCATGCACTAAGTATATAACCTAGAGTAAATATATATAGGAAAGCCATGCACTAAGAACCTAGAGTAAACAGAGAAAGCCATGCACTAGGAAAGCCATGCACTAGTCAAGTTAATAATGCTATCTAAGCTAGACTAATCTAACAACTAATTAGATACAACATTGAGCTAAATAACAGAGAAAGCCATACAAAAGATACATAACAAACCATAAAAACCATAACAAATAGTCATTGCAGTGAGAGAGGTGGAGAGTACGTGAGTGCAGAAATACCTTTTGAAAGGGAGAGAAATGGGTCGTAGCACCAAGGAGAGAGAGGGGAGCTGGTACGGCGTGGAGATGAACGAAGATGAACGAAGAGGGTTTCCCGGGTCGTGGAGGTTCGCAACCCGCACGATGAACGAAGAGGGTAGATGAACGAGACGCCTACGTGAGTGTGTTCCGGTTTTTCCGGTTCTCGTGTGGGTTGTTCGGGGTTCGGGTTGTTCGTGGAGGGTTTCCGGTCGTGGAGAGAAGTTAGGTAGATGAAGAGACGCCTCACGTGAGTGTGTGAGGGAGATGAGAGAGCGCCTTGTAAAAATTTTAATAGCATCCCTAGCGTTTTTACATAAAACGCCAGGATCATCTAGCAGAGTTTACCATTCCTAGCGCCAAAGAAACGCCAGGGATGCTATTAAAATTTTTACTACAATTCCTAGCGTTTTCAGAAACGCAGGGGATGCTATTAAAAATTTTACTACCATTCCTAGCGCTTTATGTAAAAACGCTAGGGATGCTATAGCGCTTTTTACAATTCCTAGCGTCAGAAACGCCAGGGATGCTATAGCACCTTTTACTAACATTCCTAGCGCTTTATGTAAAAACGCCAGGATGCTATAGCACCTTTTACTAACATTCCTAGCGCTTTTATGAAAAACGCAGGGATGCTATAGCACCTTTTTTTACTACCATTCCTAGCGTTTTGTCAGAAACGCTAGGAATCCTCTAGCTTCCTTCTTTACAATTCCTAGCGCTTTAATTTTAAAACGCTAGGTATTGAATGAATTTTTAACTTCATTTCTAGCGCTTTCACTCTAAAACGCTACCTATTGACTGAATTTTTTTAAATATTTTTTTATTTTGGTTTGTTCTCCATTTTAATTACAACCTATAAATTCATTCCTTCCAACAAAATTCAGCCAATATATCATTACAAACCAATATATAGATACACACATATGTACATATCACCAAAAGACCATATTAAACTAACAATTACTTACAACATAATTAATATATATCCAAATCATACAACATAATAAGTAACTTAGATTATGAAACTCAAAAGTAGCTACAAATTAAAGCTAGAAACATATATAACAAAGACAACCTCAATGACTACTGCCTTGACCACTAGATCTCATGATCACTAAGTGATGCCATCCGACTCGCAATATAACATATATAATCCATGTTATTGTTAAATTTACAAAAACAATATAAATATTATCTATTAATAAAAATAACGAGAAATCATTAAGTCTATATTACCTTTTCCTTTCCTAGATAAAATTTTGTTTGCAATTCGCGCCTTGGTATTTTTTTTTTTCCGATTTAATAATAATTCCATCATTATGATCTTTTCTAAAATATACAACATCCTCTATAGAAGTATTTTCCCCTATTATTGGTTCCGATGTTTCAAGAAAGTGGTCGCCCTCAACACCAACATCATCTGGGTGCTTCATCATCATCGTTGTTATACACAAATTTTTGTGTCACCAATAGAACAATAGACCAATTGATATTAATCGGATCTGACATAAAACACTTGTTGAGCTTGCGATGCTAAAATAAAAGGTTCATCTTTATATCCTAACTTGTTGAAATTCACCCGCATGAACCCTAATTCATCAATCAGAAACCAAAGATATTGTCAACCCATTCACATTTGAACACAGCTCTCAAAACATATTGTAATCCAACTCCCATATGTGTTCAATGAAGCCAAAGTAAGACATATTCGCATATATGGGATTTCTATCTTCGCATTGGATGCATGCATAGAATGAGCTACAAGAGTCACCCCACTATTTTGCATTTTACTCGATCATCTTGTTCTTTTGTATAGAAAGTGCACTGCTCATTAGATAGCTGTTGTAAGAGAAGACATGTATATTTGGACCTTTGCTAACCATCTCAATCTTTTTGAAATCGAAGTAGGATTCAAACACACTCACCATCAATGTGATGTTTTAGCCACACTATGAAACTCCTATTGTGTTCTTTGCTAACCAAACTTGCTTTTTCCTGAATTGACTCTTAAGAATCTCCTTGTGCTTGGAAACATATGAATCAACCTCACTATCATTGTGAAGAACGCACAAGTGTGCTTGCTCTAGTTCTTTCCTTGATACCATCACTAATTTAGTTCCCGTCATCCCTTTACTAATCCTTCCCGCATGACGAGACCTCGCAATCCACGTAATATTCAAGACTAGATAGATAGCCCGTGCAAAACTCAATAGCCTCTTCAACTATGTAGCGCTTCAACAATACAACCTCGTGTCGTGATCGATTTTTCACATATCCTTTTAATATCTTCATGTAACGCTCAAATGGATACATCCATCTCATGTAACACGGGCACACAATTGTGTCTCTCTAACTGCATGAACTATTAGATGAATCATTATGTCGAAAAAGGAAGGTGGGAAATACATCTCAAGCTCACACAAAGTGATGTAATTTCTCTTTGCAATGTCAGTCGACGCACTTAAAGAATAAACAAAGTTTGGTTAAGGTCCGACGACTTTCTTAGGCAAAATGGATCGTGATACCAATGGGTAGCAAATTCTCCATGAGAACATGACAATCGTGGGACTTTAGAGACTTTAACTCGAGGTCTTTAATCGATACAAGAGTCGCCACATTTGAAGAGTATCCTCCGAACTTTAACTCCATGAAGAAACTCACAAAAGACAGCTTTCTCCTTTCTAGATAGAGTATGAGTCACGGAGGTAGATATGTACGTGTACCCTTCTTTACCTGACCCAATTCAGGTCTCAAACCCATACTAACCAAATCCAACCTTGAGTTGATGGTATCTTTAGTCTTACCCAAGATATTGAGTAAGGTACCAATGACACTTTCAAGACATTCTTTTCAACATGCATCACATCAATGAAATGCCTTACATATAATGACTTCCAAGATGGCAACTCAAAGAAAATCGACTTTTTCTTCCACCCCCGTTTGGCAATCTCTCCCGCAAAAGGCTTCCCAAATTTAATGTTCAAATCTTCCACCTTTTCAAATATTGCTCACCACAAAGGCAGGGAGAGCTTCACGTGTTTCGTATTCCCATCAAATGCCTTTCTCCACAATCGATAAGTGATGAGTTGATGGCAAAAATCTACGATGACCAAGATAGATATTCTTCTTACCATGTTCCAACCACATCCAATCTGCGGTTATCTTCACATATAGTGGCATGCACATCGCCTCTTGTTATCGCACTGCATAGATTGCCGATGCAGAAAGTCGTTAATTGTGCCAAAGATCATAGCCTCGTGGTGAAACTTTCTTCTCGAACCCATCATACACCTCTACCCCATTCTCCCACATTTGCTTCAAGTCTTCAATTAAAGGAGCCAAGTATACATCAATATCATTTCCTCGGTTGTTTGGGCCTAAATTAACAAAGACAAAGATCATATATTTGCGTTTCATGCAAAGCCACTACTACAGAAGTTATAAATCGCCAAAATCACGGGTCATGTATCGTGGGAGCTACTCGATACCGTATGGTTAAATCCATCACAGACAATGCAAGGCGAGGTTTCGGGTCATCCCCGAAATTAGGATACTCAATATTGATTTTTTCCATTCATGAGAATCTGGTCGTGTCGAGCATACCATCTTTAATCCTTTCATCCTCATGCCATGTCAAGTGTTTTGCATCTTCCAACTACGATACATGCGCCTAAATCGAGGAATTATAGGAAAATACCACAACACCTTTTGTGGAGCAGACTCTTTCTTCTTATATCGCTGTGCATTACATTTAGGACACGACTTTAACAACGCATGTTCATTCCAAATAAAATGCAATCATTCTGACAAGCGTGTATATTCTCATAGTTCAAGCCAATAGACTCCCAACATTTGCTTTGCATCATACGTCCGAGAAGGAAGCACATTATCATTCGCAACATTTCTTTCGTAGTGAGAGTAAATCCAGAAAGCTCTTATCCGTCCATCCGTGGCGAAGTTTTCAAGCTATACAACTTGATCACAAACCAATAATTTTGTGAATTCATTACAACCCGCATACAATGGTGTCTCTCGCATCGCTTATCAACTTCTCAAACATTTCAGACAATCATTAAGATCCTCTTCAACCACCTTTGCCATCTCTTCAAATTCGCTCGCATCAAATGAATGTGTTCCTGTCAACCGGGCGCGATATCTCTTACTAATATCATTCATATTTGAAGATTCACCTTTTTCTCACCGTGCATTATCCAACAAGTGTAACTTTGATCAATTCCATTCGCCTTTAAATGTCGTGGTCAACTCCTCTGCAAGAATCGATTTTACATAACAACACCTTAAACAAGGACATTTCATACCACTAGAAGTCCCTAAACGCTCAACAAAGACAAATTTCACAAAATAATCCACTCCAATGCAAGATACCTTGGGATGCACGATTGACAGACATCCAATTTCTATCCATAATTGCCAAATATTTATAATAAAATCCGAGAAGAGAACTTTAACATATGACCCATCAAGCAATTCAATATAATGAAGAATCAATTCATATAAAAACAAACAAAATTTCCTCTTTTAAATTTTTTTCAATTCCACTCCTTATTTTCCCAAGCTATATCTATATCATATTCTATTTCTATTCTCGGTCCTTTGGTCAAGACAAAGGAACCATATAGTCTAGTCTTCCAAACAATTAATTTATGTGTAACAAGAAGAGGCTAGTGGTGAAAAAAAGAAGAAGAGTCTAGTGTGCACAAGTGACAAAACTAATATATTTCTAAACTAGAACCCACAATTAATATCTAACAAGAAACAGAGAAAGGAATGTAAAACTCACCAATGTTGTCCGAGTGAGAGAGATGATGTTCACCGAGAGAGATGATTTTCGTTGAGAGAGATGATGTTAATTTGAGTTAGGGTGTTAGGGTTTTATGCTTCGGGTGAGTGATTTTATGCTTTCGGGTAAGAGTGTTAATTGAAAAGAGGGAAGTAGCTCAATGGGAAACAAAAAAATTATTTAACCATACCTAGCGTTTTCTAAAAACGCTAGGATCTATCTAGCGTGTTTTTCTAAATACCTAGCGTTTTTGAGTAAAAGCGCTAGGATATGTCTAGAGTGTTTACTAAATACCTAGCGTTTTATAAAAACGCTAGGATCTATCTAGCGTGTTTTCTAATTGGCTAGCTGCTTTGAAATAAAAGCGCTAGGATCCGTCTAGCGTGTTTTCTAAATAGCTAGCGCTTTCTAAAAACGCTAGGATCTATCTAGCGTGTTTTCTAATTGGCTAGCGCTTTTGAATAAAAGCGCTAGGATCCGTCTCAGCGTGTTTTCTAATTTGCCGCTTTGAGTAAAAGCGCCAGGATCCTGTTTCAGCGTGTTACCTAATAGGTAGCGTTTTATTTTAAAACGCTACTAATGGTGTAGCGTGTTATTAAAATGGCTAGCGCTTTTTTATAAACGCTACTAAAGTGGCATGATCTCTTTTACAATTCCGCGTAGTGTATATTGAGAACCCGTTCTTATTCACTTGACGAACATGTTAGATCACAATTAATCGTAAAATTTAATTCATTATTAAGTTTGTATCATCAAAACATGGAAATAGATTTTCATACCAACATCCGCAACATCACTACACCGTCGCCGATTTGAACGTCGTGTTCCCACCATGATTCGTAGAATCACTAAGCTCCTACTTCTTGGGTGTGGAAGTGAAAAAGAATGAGAATGGCATTGGTATGAGTCAATTCAAGTATGCAGCAGAAATTTTGGACAAGTTTGGCATAAGTCATTGCAAACCAGTCATGACACCAATTGTACCTGGTTCTCTGATGTAACTTACTACTACAAACAAAGTGGGATCTCTCATGCAACAACTTGGTCTAGCCTTATGTTTTGAAGTTTCTCTTGCCAGTAGATATATGGAAGGGCCAACTGAGTTACACATTCAAGTTGCCAATAAAATTTTAAGATATTTGAGAGTAACTCTTGACTTACGAATTGTGTACAAAAAGAATGAAAAGGAAGAGTTCATTACTTACATGAACATACATTGACTAGGAAAAGTACTTTTGGTTATGTATTTTTGCTGGCCTCGCCTCTGGAGCAACATGTTGGTCCTCCAAGAAACAACAGGTTGTCACGAAGGCTGAGTTCATAGCTGCTGCAAGTTGTGCCTATCAAACTGTGAGGCTAAGAAGAGTGCTGGAGAAAATAAAGATGCCTCACATATGTGATATATTGTGATAATAGCTCTACTATTTAATATCTATTTATACAAACAAACAACTTACAAAATTACAATTTTAGACATCTTATTTTTTTGACACATCACCACTTTTATTTTATTTATCATTTTTTAATTCTATTTTATCTTCCTTTCTCACTCACTCTTTTTCAATCTCACATTTCCCAATATTTTTTACTTCTTACACATCTATTATTAGTGACCCCACACCCTTTATTTAAAAATATTCTTTTTCCAATCTAATATCTATTTATACAAACAAACAACTAACAAAATTACAATTTTTAGACATTTTACTTTTTGACGATCACCACTTTTATTTTATTTATCATTTTTAATTCTACTATATCTTCTTTTCTCACTCACTCTTTTTCAATCTCACATTTCCCAATATTTCTTACTTCTTACAGATCTATTATTAGTGGCCCCACACCCTTTATTTAAAAATATTTCTTTTTCCAATTTTTTTTAATGCACTATATAATCTAATATAATTAAATTAATATTAAATAATCTACAATTTACTCCTATTTACTATCTAACCTAATATCTATTTATCTATTTATACAAACAAACCACACTTAATCTATTTATACAAACAAACCGCATTTAAATTACTCAAACAAGGCTCCCTATTTACTTGACAATTTATCTGACTAAGGACAACATTGTAATTTACTATCATACTTTTATCAAATTTCTTCACTCAATGCATTTTCTTCTCACTCCCACTTTTTTCCTACTTTCTCTTACTTTTTTCTCAAAATTCAAAATTCAAATCAAACTCATCAACTTTCTTTACCCACTTTGCGCCAAAAAAACTTTCTTTACCCACTATTTACTAATCAAATCTAATATCTATTTATACAAAAAAACCATACTTAAATTACTCAAACAAGTTTCCATATTTATTTGACAACTAATCTAACTAAGGGCAATATTGTAATTTACTATCACA
Source organism: Oxytropis ochrocephala (assembly GCA_020916435.1). Taxonomy (NCBI): domain Eukaryota; kingdom Viridiplantae; phylum Streptophyta; class Magnoliopsida; order Fabales; family Fabaceae; genus Oxytropis; species Oxytropis ochrocephala. Next base: position 55,043,624 of record CM037090.1, on the reverse strand, counting down.
TTCTTTTTCAAATTTCTTCTCCCAATGCACTTTCTTCTCACTCTAATTTTTTTAAGTTTCCCCTTTTTTTTTTCAAAATTTGAAATTCAAATCAAATCTACTAATAAGCAAAAATAATCAATCTAAACTACGAGATAACTACACTAATATATAAAAACACGGATAACTTCATCATATATAAAAACACGATATTAATATATAAAAAAATGAAAACTTAATGACTATTTCAACTACTAATTAATATTTAAAACACGGGATAATCAGATCGATATATAAAAACGCGGGATAACTATCCCGATATATAAAAACACGGATAATCGTGACCGATATATTTGATAATCTTCTATCCATCTTTTACTATCTACTATAATTTACTAAAATAATCAATTGAAACTATGAGATAATCAGATCGATATATAAAAACATGGGATAACTATACTAATCTAATCTAATCTAATCTAATCTAATATCTATTTATTATTTATACAAACAAACAACTTACCAAATTACAATATTAGACATCTTACTTTTTTTGACACATCCCCACTTTTGTTTTATTTATCATTTTTTAATTCTATTTTTCTTCCTTTCTCACTCACTCTCTTCAATCTCATATTTCCCAATATTTCTTACTTCTTACACATCTATTATTAGTGGCCCTACACCCTTTATTTAAAAATATTTCTTTTCTCAATTTTTTAATCCACTATATAATCTAATATAATTAAATTAATATTAAACAACTTACAATTTACTCTTATTTACTATCTAACCTAATATCTATTTATCTATTTATACAAACAAACCACACTTAATCTATTTATACAAACAAACCACATTTAAATTACTCAAACAAGTCTCCTTATTTATTTGACATTTCATCCGACTAACATAACATTGTAATTTACTATATATCATACTTTTTATCAAATTTATTCTCTCAATTTATTTTCTTCTCACTCCCACTTTTTTCCTACTTTCTCTTACTTTTTTTTTCAAAATTTAAAATTCTAATTAAACTCACCAACTTTCTTTACCCACTATCTACTAATCTAATATCTATTTATACAAACAAACCATACTTAAATTACTCAAACAAGTTTCACTATTTATTTGACAACTCATCTAACTAAGGGCAACATTGTAATTTACTATCACATTCTTTTTCAAATTTCTTCTCCCAATGCACTTTCTTCTCACTCCAATTTTTTTTAACTTTCCCCTCTTTTTTTTTAATTTTTTTGAAATTCAAAGCAAATCTACTAATAAACTAAAATAATCAATCTAAACTACTTAGATAATCGCACTAATATATAAAAACACGGATAACTTCACCGATATATAAAAACACGATATTAATATATAAAAAGCAAAACTTAATGACTATTTCAACTATCGATTAATATTTAAAACACAAGATAATCAGATCGATATATAAAAAAATTGCAATCGATATATTTGATAATCTATCTTTTACTATCTACAATAATCTATTAATCAACTAAAAATAATCAATTGAAACTATGAGATAATCGTGATCGATATATAAAAAAATATGGGATAACTATACTAATATGTAACAAAACACACGAGATAATCAGAATGATATGTATAAAAACACTAATAATTGCAATGATATATAAAAACACTTCATCAAATATTTGATAATCTACCATCTATCCAATATCGTCTACTATAATCTATTAATCAACTAAAAATAATCAATTGAAACTATGAGATAATCGCATCGATATATAAAAAAACATGGGATAACTATACTAATATGTAAAAACACACGAGATAATCAGATCGAGCATGTATAAAAACACGGATAATTGCAATGATATATAAAAACACTTCATCAAATATTTGATAATCTACCATCTATCCGCCATCGCTGTTTACTATAATCTATTAATCAACTAAAATAATCAATCAAACTATGAGATAACTTCACCGATATATTAAAAACACGTGAATAACTTTATTGAAATATAAAAACATGGGATAATTGCGATCGATATATAAAAACACAAAGCATAACAACACTGACACTAATATATAAAAGAACACATGATAAATGCACAAATTGTTTTTAAATGATACTTTTACATTTTTAGATTTTAATATTTATCTAATTTTATATTTGAGACTCATTTTTAACTACTTTAAATTTGTCTTTTTTTCACAAGGTCATTCGCACTATTTAAATTACGTCTAAGTTGCTCACTTAAAAATATTTAGAAAGACCCGTGTGTATTGCATTTTAAGTATCCTACTAGTTAAGTTGTCTAAATATTGTGTGCTTCATGTAATAGACATATGTTTTCATTTCCTTAGAGATCTATCTGGTAAAGAAAGATTTGAAGGCATGTTTGCTGACATAATTAATGTCTAAGCTTGGAATTGGAAATATTTGAAGATTAATAAACTAGTTTGCTGATAGCAATTCTGGTTTAAGGAAGGGTTATGTTAGTAGGCTTTCTATTCTGGGCTTCTTATGGGCCAATCCATTGTAATAAGGCATGAAGCAAGCCACGTGTAGTTCACAGCTTTACTAGTCGTAGTAGTTAATACAGTTAGCAGTAGCTGTTGTTGTGCTTTTCTATTAAATTAGTTAGTTTCACATACCCTGATGCAGCATTTCGTCGTCAACTGTTTGTAAATAAAAAAATATTTTCATCTAGAGACCGACAAAATTATCTATTCATTTATTAAAAACTTTGAACTGAGATTGCAGAGTCCTCAACAAAGAGAACTCTTTAAAAATTAGCGTATGCCACATAAAGTGAAGAACACATGGTATTCTTTAGTAAAAGGCGAAAGAATAGTTCACTTTGTGCTCATCACACGGCTCCGTGCTTTGGTATAGGAGAGTTCCTCATTTTTATAGCCTAAGCAGCTTGTTCTCGTTTACTCATGTTCCGATGTGGGACTAAAGCAGCATTCCTCTACACCCACTTGTCCTTGTCCCTTCTCCAATATGATGAATACATGCATAGTAGTAGAAACCACCATCTATCTTGTTGCTTTTTGAATCCTGATATAATGAGTTTCTTGGCATGGGAAACCAAATCTCAATGTATTATCACCTTCAAATTCTCCATGCAAAGCCAACTATAAATAAAGGTAACTAACTTATTTGGCACAGCTGAAGTGCTGAACTAGAACCATCAAGCAAGGGAGTGATACGATTCCTGTAGCAAATATTGCAGTTAGTTAGTATATGTATGACTGGTTCCTGCAATTCCATTACAGAGGACTGGAATGAAATAATTATAAGAGTGGCTATTATTAGTTTCTAGGACACATCCAGAATTCTCTTGTGCTTATATGACTCAAATTTCTTTTTTCCTCGTGCCTATAAGGCTGTGACTGAAAGTGTTCTTATTATGTATAGGACTTTTATTTTCTAGAAAAATAAGAAAACATTTTAATATTGGACCGACATATACTCATGACCCATCGGGAAGTATCGGATGCGACATGATCGGTAATGGATACGCAACAAAATTGAAGTATCCGCACATCATAGGATATTGATAATCGTTGGTTCCTTCCAAGTTCAAAGTTGATTTGTCAGAAGAATTGCTTACATATCTTAGTGCATAGAAAGTAATTTTCTTTTGCCATACTGCATGCAATTGTTACAGATATTTGGTTATAAAATATGCATAAAGGGATGAAAATATTGGGAATTTAGAGTGTTGCATGTTTATTTCAGCATGTTAAATTTCAGTTTTGAAATTTCCTACCCTTGTTTTGTATGCAATAATCTATGTAATCATTTTTGTCATATCACCAACAGTCATCTCATCTCATCTCTATAAACATCAACATTAAGAAGTACATTGTCTTGAAGCTAATATACATTTGAGGCATCTCCAATATGGAGAGTATCTAAGCCATGGATATATATGTGGGAGGGTACCACCATTGTATTTGTGGGGTCATTTTAATGGGTATCTCTTTGGAATGAGTTCATAACTTAGAGACATATTTTGATCTGACAATTGTTCTTTTGAACAGTAGTTTGAGATTGATATGTCTTGTACTGCCAAGTGTCTTCTAATATTTCTTTCATGATTTCTACATTTGGATTTTCTAGAGATTCAACTTCCACTTGATTTTGATTAAAATTCAGTTTTACAAATTGTTGTTCAATGGTTGTTTAAAGATCTCATTCTTATCGAGCAACTTGACTTGAACTTTCTCCAATTTCGTGTCCATCTACTAACTGCCATTGAGATTGGTTAAAGATTTCCATGACTTCTACATGTCGGATTGACTTGATCTTTTCCTCGTCAATGAATCCCAAAGCTTTATGAATTAAGTGATTACTTACCTGATGATATCAACTTATTGTGTGGCCCTAAATTGCCCTCTAAAATACTTTTACTATATAGTAATTTTGAAGGAAAACGCATTACATATATACTTTTAGACGTGGAACAATTCACACAGTATTTTAAATGAGAAAGTGGTGTCTAACTTAAATTGCCTCCTATCCATTCAGTCAAAAAATTTGCATCCTATCCCATTGATTAATATATTGAAACCAACCTGCAACACGCAAATGCAGATCTCAGCTGTACATTTTTACATTGAGAATGTTGTTCAGCATTGAAACGAACCGCAAAAAGCAATGCGGGGTGGGTGTATTGTTACTAAGTGCGGTGATATTCGTCCGATTCGCTTCGCATCAAATATCACTGCTCTTTTACATTTGATATTGACAATCAATTTTCGTGGAAAACGTAATTCCACAGAAGTCAAATCCATGTCAAAACCATAACTCTGTCCCCATACTGCACATATAGATAGTCTTTGGGAGATGGGGAAGAGGAAGAATTTCGGAGATCTCTGGTAAATCTGGTCTAGGTGGTGGAGGCAAAGTTTGTGGCTTCTTTACAGTGTAATAGATATCAGCTAAGAGAAGCCACACAAGATCAGGATCAATAGATGCAAGTCCATGAAGGGCATTCAAAGAAGCATCACGAAGTCCAACGATATTGCTACAAGCTATTCCGACAACCAGGCCGCTTTATCTTCTTCAAAATAAGTTCTAATGCTGTAGCACTCTTCTTATTACAGCATAGATCTGCAATCATGTTGAGCACTGCAATCTGAACCTTGATATAGGATGTTTCAGCCAATGAATCCTCTGAGCTTACGGAACTGTTTCTATAAGGGAGTTGTAAAGGGGTCTTCATCTTTGAAATTGGACTTCTTCCGAAATGGGGATATGGTCAGAAGTTTCCAAAAGTGTATCCCATCAGTATGGAAACGACGTGTAAAGAAATCTCCGCCACATATTTGGACTACAGTGCTGATCACAGTCAAACATCTCCGAACAGCCTGCCAACATGAGTTACATTCAGAAAGTATCTTTCATTCAATCATCAGAACAAGCTGATCCAAGTAGCTGTTTACATCAAAATATGGAAATAGGAAATCCAATGTTAAAACAAGAAATGAACATCAAAGAGGGATTGCTCACCACTGGGTTCCTGTTCTGAATACAAGTAACCAGGAATGGCCATATTTTATTCATTGCTGGAAGCAGCCTGTTTTCATCAGCCCCTTCTTCAGTAGCATCCGAAGTATCCTTCAGCTGATACAATGATAGTGATTGTAGTGCTTCTTCTGTGGCTTCTTTAATTTCTCTTTCATGTTTATAAGCTGCTTCTACTTTTGCTAACGCCAATAACGCACTCTAAACCAGAAATGATCACAACAGCAATGAGGAAACAACAAAACAAATATATTGCTTTAATTGATGTTTAAATTGATAATCGGACTTCCCCAAAAATAAATCCATTTAACATATTAGGTGTCATTACATATTCATCAAACTAAATAATAACTGACATGCACTTTATACACACATGCCATTTTGCATTTTATTTTATGCTGTAAGAAAATTCTTCTATATAAATAACCAGTTAGGCCCTCACTTAAGATTATTTTATTTAAGAAATTAATTCACTAGAAAATGAATTGGAGGATAACTTAGAATTTGGGTAGAGCCTAACTCAACCCTACAAAACCGACTTTGTAAGGTGAGGGATGTCTCTCGACTTGTAAACTCTTTTTCATGCCATATCACATTCGGATGTGGTACTCTCAACAGACACCCTCACGCCTAGAACTAAACAATTGAGCGTAACCCGATAGCGGATGGCCCACCAAATCTTTGATAGGCTATGATACCATCTTAAAATTTGGGTTGAGCCTCTAACTCAACCCTACAAAACCGGTTTGTAAAGTGAGAGATGTTTTCCACTTATAAACTCTTTTTTAGGTCATATCACAACTAATGTGAAACTCTCAACAAATTATTTAAACCTCCTAGTAGTAGAAAATGCAGTACAAAGCACGGAGCTTATGGATTACCAGTGCTTTCATGTAAAAAGCTAGAACAGCTTGAACTCAAATTCTAAGATGACATCAATCTATCCGAGAACTGTTAGGCCACCCAGGTCACCTCTAGATGTCCAACCTGGAAGTGAGGAGTGTGTTGAAAGTCCCACATTGGATAGTGATATAGCCTTATTAGTGGTTATAAGTGGGGGGCAGTCCTCACCCCACTAGCTAGCTTTTGGAGTTGAGTTAAGCCCAATCTCAAATACTAAAAATTGAATATCCTCTAAAAGAATTATAAGAAAAACAATGATATAAAACTCAACTACCGTAGAGATTCCACATCGACGCTATTGATATTGTTTTATGTAATTAATATATTCTGATTATCAGAATATTAGATAATTAGGATAGACTTGGTTTCGTAGTTATCCTGCAATTAATGTTGTAATTCATCAAAGCTCATACAGAAGGACTGTGGAAGCCAAATTGATAAAGGATATCGCTTCTCATAGTTACATCAATTGCTACAATGTAGAAAGTGTAAAAGTATCTCAACCAAAATATACCTCAATTATATCCAGGGAAGCCAAGCATATCTCTTGCATGAACGAAGCTAGAAGAGGGATTGCTGCAGTAATACATGAACCGGAAATGGAACCAACTGTTCGCCTCTATATCTTCTAGAATCATTTAACTTGAATAAAATGGCCTCCCACTGGTCTACAAATAAAACATATGATTAAGTTAGAATCAAGGAAGAACCATTACCACGAGAGAACAAGGATCACATAGTCTGGTTGATGCATAAATGCCATATAAGTCATATTGTACTTTTTAATAATAAACATGATGAAAGAGATCAATATTAATCAAGGCTATTAACTCCTGACTGACCAATCGGTTCAACTATGAACCAGACCCCAACCCAGTATAGTCTGAATAAGATTGGTAACCGCTGTGAACATATGATTGTTTTTAAAAGTCATCTCCTCCCTGTTTCTTAAATCTTATTGATGTGGGACCCGCTTTGCCAGTAGTCTATCAATGTCAGCTAAGAGAGCCTCACTGAATGCAAGGTATTGTCCACCATCACTTAAAAAGAGGATTTCATAAATTTCCTAGTCTAGAATTTTAAAAGATAACATCTATTACTTAGTATAGTTTCTACTTCCATTTGTGTTAGTATTGTGTTAGTATACTAGGATCCATAAATTTGTACTTATACTTAACACGTAGGGATCATTACAATCACTGAAATTAGAATTAATTCATTAAGTCTTAGCCATGAAGGACTATTAGAGTAAAACTACACTCTCTAATAACGGTCAACTCTGCTAGAGATACCTACAAGTTGAAGAATGCACTTTGTATTCAAACCAACAATGCAAGATTCAATGTCAAGAAAGAACTACAAAAATGAAAACCAACAGTTTAAAGATGGATTCTGATACTGAACCTTGTGTTGTTTCTTTTGCATTGGAAAGTATAGACCTGACATCTATGGCAAATGACTCTGCTTGAGAGGGCAACAGACAAGCTTCACGTTTTGATGCCTTCACAATTTCTGCTACTGCCTAAAATCAACCAATTTGCAGACAACTGACTGTTATTAGAATTAGTATATTTATCCAACGCTAAAGTCGCTCAAAGATGTGTGCTAAAGAAAATGAATATGAATGGCAAAACGAGTAGCCACAGCTGTTTCGAAGCAAAAAGTCATCCTTTAAACACGGCTGCTTTAAACATGGTTGCCCTAGTCTCTATCAATTTTGGCATGTGAAATTTTATTCTAAAACAAGAGAAAGAAAAAGGAAAAATTATTTTGACCTATTCTCTTTATTTTCCCCAGTATCCATCACCATGACTAACAATTTGAAGACAACCAACAGTAGTCTCTAAAATTTTATCATGATTCGACTGAATATCATTTGTTGTCTGCCATGTAAATTCATAACCAAACATTCAAATCTACAACTGTAGCCAAAGCATGTAGCACATAGACATATACAACTACAGTTGTGGACGGTACTTCCCAATAAGAATTTCATGAAGGGTCCAAACCAACCTTAAAGAAAACGAGTGAAGAATGAGGTGGGTATCCAAATAAAATCCACTTAATAAGGAAAGGAGAGCACAGCTTTAGATTTAAGGGGAAAAATCTGCACACATACATAAACACAAAAAGACAAGGATTGGGGTGTAGCTTGTCACAGACTCTTTTAACGGTAATGTTAAATCAGGATGTTGATGTCACCCAATATTTCGAGCTCCATTGACACATGGCGATCTGTTCAATTGTACATCATCAAACCATAAGATTTTAACCAATAAAGCCTAGGCATTGAAGGTGATTCTTTTCTTTGTATATATATACACACACAAGGAACTATACAAAGAAATTTGCAATCCAAGGCAAATAGAGTTTAGAGAATAACCAAATAAATACAACTGTAAATAGACAATTCCCAAAAAGCAATTATTAAGAGCACATCAACCTTGGACATTTTAAAAAGAGATATCGAACACTTGGCACATACATCAAAACTATTAAAGGCCATTAAAAGATAAGGGTGCTATTTGCCTCAAAACAGTGTTAAGAGGAGTTCATACTGGTTCCTCCAGTAGGGGCAATATTTTTGAGCCACTCCAATATAGGAAAGAATGGATGCTATCACATTCGGCACATGATGATTGGGGTCCAAATGGCGAATCTGCTTCGACATATCGAATCAATCACATAGTCTGCATTTTCCAAAACTAACTGCCCAACCTACATAAAGCATATATTATATAAGTCAATAGTCATACAAGAAAAGTTTGAAATGAGCTATATTGACTGACAAACTACCGTTGAATAGCCAGATGTTGTGGAAAGTATATGCAAGACAGAATCTGCAGCATTTCTAACTCGGTGATTTGGAGAACTGAGATTCTCCAGCAATAAATAAAGAGAAGAATGAAGAAATCCACTTGAAACAAAATCCGCCCCAAGGCACAGATTAGAGATTCCTACCCATCAATGATAACCTGTTCTATAAGAAAGAAGCTTTTGTCAACGTTATATCGATTTGCTGTAGAGATAAATATGGAAATACATAAAATTACAGAGAATAAACAGCCATGTCAGCTTATGGAAAGTGTCTTTCCTCATGTAGCATTGCGCGCCTTGGAAAAAGTAGAGTCTAATATCTTCAACTGCAACATCAAGCTGCGAGTCAGCAGCTCTGCGATCAACAGGAACATTCCACACCTCAGCAGATAAATACTCATGTAAGATCTCACCAACGCAATCAACTACATAACTCTTAACACCTTTATCCTTTGCATCTTCCAGAAAGATTCATGAACTGCAAACTCAAGTTTGTCGGACTGGACCATAACTCCTTTGCTTATAGAAGACCTATGAAATATTCTAGCAACATCATCAATTGCTTGATCTGATAGACCAAATATCATCTCATTCAACATGCACGCAGCTGTGCTTGCTTTTGCCGCAATAACTGTCCAGAACCAGTCCTGTCATACCAAGACTGCCAGCTTTCTTTATTGTATTCTTTTAAACGGAGCTCAGTAACCAATTTACGGAAGTAACCAAGTAGGGTCTCCACAAATGTGACAGAAGCCCTTCACTTCTATAATCTAGCAATGACAAAGGTACAAGTTAATACAGGTTGAAGACAAACACTCTTGAAAGCTATGAGAAAGGTAACACTTAATTTGAAATAACCTGACACAATTGATAAACCCACAAGTCGGAGAATCCTTGCAAGAGGCTGGTATAGCTTAAGACTGCCAACATAACTGAACTAAGGGGGCATACGAGGAAGCTCGTAGTTCCTTTTTGCAGTTTTAATAGGTTCTGTGTACTTTTTTCCTCAATAAGGCTGCACTTTGGGGATTCACATAAACCAGAATTTAAAAGAGGAAGGCCATAACTGAAGAAATTGGATCCAGATTTCAACTCAGCAATCGAGGGAAGGTATCCGCGGGTTGATGATTGACTTGTTGAGGTGATTTTTCCGAGCTTAACCAGAGAACACTGAGTTGTGGCTTAGGCATGCAGCAAACACATCCAGGAATCTAGCAGCTCCTACCTAATAATTTTCAAGCATAAGAATTGGTGTCCATGAAATGAAATGGGAAAAAGAGTTTTCTTACTAAAACTAAACGTATAAAATATTATCATAAAAGAGGCATGTTATACCTACACTCTGTTTTGAGTGTCGAGTGTATGAAGTATCTCATACATGTACATTTAGATATTCTAGAATATTCTGTAATATGTTGCTGATGATCGATAGAGAGGTATAAGAGAAACTGATACTGATCTGATTCAGAGAAATGTATTTTAGATACAAAATCTAATAGCATCTAAGGTTTTAAAGCCAAGGTTTCTTTGCAAGTATTTTACTTAACTAATAACACACAGCTGCCATAACTACATTGTCTTCCAACAGAAGTCTGTTATGTTATTTTAACTGGCAGAAAAAAAAAAAAATAGTATGACTACGTGACCAGATGTGAACAGTTGGCTAACAGTAAACATATGCTACAATTCTATCATTGCCCTCTCAAACTTTGGGTGGTTGAGAAACACAAAGCACCCTGAGTAGGTCACACGACTAAAGATTTTCATATCACCCAGAGTTTGCAAATCACTGTTTTGACCGAGGCTTAGTCAGATGTCAGCAATAGAAATTAAGTTACTATACGAAGATATAAGGAGAGAGAAAGATAAGAACATAAGAAATTATCATAGCACATACAGGTGACTGAAGATGATCCACCAATAGATGAGGACCAGAATAATAAATTATTGTTAGTAATTGTTGAGCATGTAACACCGCAAGTGACTCATCATTGCTAAGCACCACTTTGGGAAGCTTTTCAAGGTGCCTGAATTTGAGAGAAGTAACATTTCTGATCAAGGAAAGAGATCAAGGAAAACCATCCGCAATGAGTAATGTGTCTAAATAAAAAGATGAACCTGATAAATATCTCAGCAGCATCAAGTTCAATACGAGGTTTCCAACTCTGAGAGAACAAACACTCAAGGAAATCTTGAGCAGTTGAAGATACGTCACCAGATTCATCAACAGCCAAAGCACATAGGCATTCCTTAATTAAAAGAAAATTAATTATAAAATAAAACACAATTTACAAGGAAGACTATAGAACAGAGGATAAGTATACTCTGAAAATCAAGCTAGATAAAAAAACAGAAAATCAGCTTAAAAAAATAAAAGACAATGAAATATCTCGTAATAGAAAGAAGAACAAAAATTTAAAGTACTTAATTTTCATAAATATGCCTATAAACAAACTAAAATAGAATGACTGAAGTTTTCTAAATTATCTCTTTAATGGATAAATAAAAACAAATGATAATAATCTCCAAAGCCATGGATCTGGATTGATCAGGCTCTGATGCCGCAGTAAAGATTATAGAGAGCAGAAAAAATGGAGAACTGTAGTTCTGAAACAGTGAAATCTGTATGAAGAATCTTAGTTTTCATTACATTGAATTCTGATGTAACTAACTGACATTTAATGACACAAATGGTGGTAACAGAAAATGTGCTAACTGACAAGTCTCAACAGAAAACTGAATTCTAAAAAGAATACGGAATGTTAAAACGAATGGCAGCATTAGCAAACTACATCAACTGGCTACATTTACAGCTGCCTACATAGTTCACATTGCGCTCTACTCCTATCCACTCTATACTAGACTTGTGTAATTGCAAGGCCTGTAAAAGAAAGCTTCTCAAACAAAAAACATGTTTCATTTTTTCAATCAAGAGCCTAAAAGGCTAAAAGCTGCTGTGGCAAGGGAATGGATAACAGAAGGCTGTGAGTACTGACACTTAGGATCAAACCCAGTATTAGGTGTTTGTTAATGATGCTTGATTTCACTAAGCTATAGCGTGGTATGGCCATCAGCAATTTTTCATCATATTATGACAACCAGGACAAAAAAATACCAAGGCACAAAGCTAACAAACAGTATTATTTCCCGTTAGCTAGTTCAGAGCTCACCAGAAACATCAGTCTACTATCCCCAGGGTGTAGAAGCACTCTAATAAGAGTCCTTTATGGCATCAACAAGTCCCTTTCTCACCTTTTGTGAAGAGTGAATACAGATCTGAAATTCAACGCTTTCACTGATGACATAAATCATTGTGTACCGTATTAAAATAAAGACATAGCATTGAAGTTTTAAGAAATCAAAGGCTGCAAAAAAACAAGGAAACAAACATCACTAAATATCAATAAGAACGTACATGTGGAAAAGTTGCACTCAACAGCTTATTTACATGTGCTGATGTCTTTGAATCCAATCTTTTGTCTGGTCACATGCAAAGACAATTTTACTCTGTCAGGACCAGTGTGTCCTATTTCTTGGAGTTCGGTTTGGGAACAAGATATTTTTTCTGACTCAACACTTCTATCTTCAACAGCTTTTGTTTTAACACAACCTTTATCTTGCAAGTGGCGTAAGCTCCTCCAAAAGAGAAAGAGTAGATTTACACTCATTTGAATCAAAGTTCGAGACACTTCAATATCCAGGGCAGATGAATTAACATTGTCCTGGAGAACAATCATAAGGAACTCTGCCAAACCTCTAATTGCTTGGTCAATAGATTCCATACTTCCAGCAGCCCCACTTGTCATTGTTTTTGCACCATGCAAAACTTTAGCTAAATGACTAACAATACCAGGCAAAAGAAGGCTAACGCTGCCTGCAGAACCAACCTGCAAAAGTAAACCAAGACAAATCAATTTGTTCAATTCCTGTTGAAAAAGAATTCATAAATGAAAGAGAAAATTGTAGAGAGGACAAAATTCCCTTATAAGAACGGCCAAAAGTTAAGGAAAAACTAACAAAATAGAATAAAGAGATCACTAACAACATAGAATATGGGGTACAGACTCTCTTCCTTAAGAGATTCGAGAAACACAGGCTCTCCATCCCATTTCTACTCCATAATCAAAAAGCTCCCTGGCCCTGTTATTTCCCTTAATTATTTATATTTGTCATTTCTCCTCTCAACTAACTGCTCTAATTAACTAATTGTAATTAGCTGTTGACTCTAGGATTCTAACTGAAACTTTGGAAAAGTAAGAAAGGTTAGAGGATACATTGGATCAAAATTCAAAGAGATTAGAATGCACTTCCTCCTATTTATGAAATATATATCCGAATATTTCATTAAGGGTCTGTTTGAGAGTTTGGAGGGGGAGGGGAGGGATTGAAAAAACAGAGGATGAAAGACAAATGGAAGGAACGATGTACCACTCAACTTCAATTGGGAGTTTATTTTTCTTCATAAAACAAATCCCGCAATTTGGAGAAACTCAAAAATGTAGTGGAGGAGGGCATTGGAGGGCTTAGACAAATTCTTCAAATCATTTACATCCTTTTATAATAGTCATAAAATTAAAAATATATTAATTATAAGCATTCTCTTATCATTGTCTACAAAATTACTCTCTCAATTAAAGTGAAATATTTCAATAGCTTTCTATTTACTCCACTCCCTCCAAAGCCCTCCCCTCCCTTCCCCTCCAAACTTCCAAGCAGACCCTAAGGAAAAAGTTTCATACCCAAAAAAGGAAGAGTGTATGAGAAAAGTGTAGGAGAAATAGCTTGAATAACAGCAATTATTTTCTCATAAATAGCCAGTCTGTTTTTCTTTTCCTTTTTTTCTTTTATTTGAAGAATGGTATTAAAGAGGACTCACACAGATGCTATATGTTAGTGAAAGACCACATAAAGTTCTCCTAAAGAAGTGTTTTTCATGTGGTGCTAGCTTGGACATTGAATAACTTTAATGGATTTCAAAGATAGAATAAAGGTAAAGGTTTAAGGTGGAATCTTGTTTGTGAAGTTACTTATGTATTTTGCTAGAGTAGCATGCTCAAATATTCAAGAGGAAGTCACTATCTTTATTGTTATGGTATAGTAAAGTTGTTATCATAGTTATCAATCCCAGATAGCGCACATGGGCACGGACCCCAAAAACACTATAGCGGATGGCTACTATTATTATATTTGTGTATATATTAAATAAGTAATAAGTAATAAGTAATACTACATACATAAATGTTCTGAAATTCACTTAACTATTCATTATTAATAATATAATGTCATAGTACTTAAGCAAAACTTACAAGTAGATACTAGATAGCAACAAAAGTAAAGGAATTGAACAAATTTAAGCCTGAAATCTCCAAAATATACTATTCCTCCTTGGTAATAGCGCCGCTTAAAATAGCAGACAGCAGTTGCGATTCATAACCATGGTTTTCATACCTTCTCCTTGGCCCTCTTATCATGGTTTTATTATTCGAATCCCAATCAGATATGATTGGAGAGCTTTATTGCAGTGATAAACTTGTTTGCATTGTTTTACATCTTTACTGTCCTTTTCTAGGGATATCTTACCTTCTGTTTTGCTTGTACACAAACCATTCGGCTCTATAAATATATTTCTTTTGCAAAATATATAAATAACTGCCACATGATACATCTTTTTGAAGAGCTACTTTATTACATTACCTTAGCAACCAGCACCCTTAGAGTTTTGAAGGCTTCACAATTCTAATTCTTGCAGAACCTCGTGTCCTCTTGCAGCCTCTGTATCTGCAGCCTTTTCGTAAGACCAGATGGTATTATAAACTTATATCATATGATATGGCATAACCAACTTTTGAGAACAAAAGAAAGAAGGGGAAATTGCATTTAGGTCCTTTTCAACAGAAAGATCTTACTTGAAAAAGTTGCCTTCTGCTATAATAGAATGTGATTTATTCTCCAAATGATTTTTGGTTAGTGTTATAAAATGTGATCAAGAACCAGTTATCAAAAGAACTTAATTATGAAGTCCCCAAAAATAGTGATTTGGAATTTCTCCAAGAAAATTTAAAACAACAAAAATTAATATACCTTGAGAAGAAGTGATATCCAGTGTCCTACAGCAGCTGATGCAGTTTGGGGACCGGAGAAATGCAAGTAAACATTCTTCTGATTCTGAACTATACTTGAAAGTCTTTTTAACTCTGTGATTATAAATATCATTCGAAGTGCAGGTAAACCAGGAATTTGTTTACATGAGCACGTGGCGCATCAGAACAGGAATTTAAACTCAAAAGCAATGCTCTGAAACACAACAAAATTCCTTCTCAAACTCCTCTGAAGCCTCGGATGGTGACAGCAAAGCCCCATATGTTAACTTCTTTAGTAGCACAACCATCTGTTAAAGAACATCATAGTTCAGTTTCACATATTTTTGTCTTGTCCTAGACGACAACAAAATTCAGTTTAAACTCTTGCTCATGGAAAATGAGGGGTGCATGCTCTTCAGCAGTTGTGTTAACAAAGCATGGTATATATACTAAATGGCTTTGGCACCTCCCTCTACATACTATTTCACTGTGACCCCAAACAATTGAAAGTAAGCAAGTTTAGATCACTGTATGCAAATCAGCATACAATCCTATTACATTAAAGAGCATATACGATAGATGAGTTAAACAATAGCAAACCATGATCTGCAACAAAAAGGTAGGTAAAATGAACATGAGCTAACTATTTACACTAACAAATATCAAGATAGCAGTCATATATATTTTCTATTTTGATCGCAATAGGTGAGTTACAATGCAATGGAGCTTCAGATTAAATTGTTAAAATAGAACACTTCCATAAATTTTCTGTTCTGTACATTCAGGCAAGTATCTGTATCCCCAATTCCACAGGTCCCTATATTTTATTTTTAGTTTTCTTTCATTTCTTTTGTTCTGTTTTCCCTAATTTTATAAGAAGTATGGTTCTCACACACGCACTGCAAACTTAACCATGCCAGTTTTATTTTACTCAACAACATAACAACAAGCAAGTAAATAATACCCCAAAGTAATAATCTATAATTTAAAAACAATCCAGATCAAATGTCAAAGACAAACCAATCAGCTCACCTGATCCACAGAATTCACATAACACTTCTTCAGAAGCTCCTCCAAACAATTAACTATACCTTCAGCAACACTATCACTCACTTTAAAAGGTTTTTTCGGAATATCCAACACCGTATTCTTTTCATGAGAATCAACTTTCTGCGTAGTTCTGCATTGAATTGCTGCATCGAGGAGCAGAAGTAACGGAAACAAAGTATAGCTGATACAACAAATAAATAACATCACAATGTGACGATTATGCAGGCATCAAATAACGCAATAAATCTCAGAATCTAAACTATAGTTAATTAACAGAGAAAGTATTGCCGTTTCCTTGGTTTTCCTTCAAATGATTGAAACTTTTTTGTTAAATTAGGCTTTTAACCATGCCAATAGAAAATGTGAAGTGCTTTTTTCTTTATATAGCGAAGAAATAGAGAAGAGAGCTTACTCTGAAGAAAGGTTGTAAAGTAGCGGGCGAAGATTTCTGAAGGAAACGAAGGAGTTCAGGATTACAGTGCCAGAACAATGCTTCGGATTCTGATTCTGAGTGTTTTGCAAAAAGTTCCAGAAGTTGCAAGGTGTGTGATTTTAAACGTTGGAAGGTAGCGCTTTTGAGTTGTTCAGTTTCTGCTTCTTCTTCTTCTTCTTCTTCTTTGAGAGTTTTCTTCTCCATGTCGTCTTCCATTCCGAGATAGAAAACTTCAGTTGAGGTTTTAGATTTTAGGACGCGTTTGCTGAAACGTGAAATTGCGTTAATTTGAGTAGCTTTGCTTATTTTGGATTATTGAAAAGGGAAATGAAGGTTAATAATTAGTTCTTTCTGATTAAACGCCGAGCTTTTCCGTTTTATGTTGAGTGCATTTTTGGAGGTTGGAGTGGGCGAGATAGAAGGAGCGTATTCGCGCGGAACACCCACTCTTCTCGAAGTTCTTTGCTCTGTGTAGAGTTTGCCCGTAACATCCACGAATAGAGGTCCTACCGGGTCGGGTTTTACTGGACCCGGAAATCATTATCCAAAGGCCAATACTTTTCTCAGTGTCATTCAACAGGACCGACCCGACCAGAGTCGGACCGGTTGAACCGCACCCCGTGGCTAGCTCGGTTTGGGTGAATGCATCAGACCCACTTAGCCTTGGTGTGACTCGGGTCGAGTTTGGTATCAACCCTAGAGATGACGGTGACCCATGAACCCGATTATATTGAAAACAACTTTTTTTTTAAATTTAAAAAGACAGAATGGAACATAAACACGGGACCAAAGACTCAACTAACAACGGGCCATACGAGTGTGACTTAGGGTACTAGAAGAAAAGTTTAGTAACTATTACTAAAAAGAGTATTGGGGTAATTTACTAATAATGTTTTATATTTATATTTATATATATAAATATATTAGATATAATATAAATATATATGTGGTGGTTGCGGTGGTGGTGGCATGAGTCCTGGTCAGTGTCACCGTACGAGAGTCGTGGTCGGTCACCTGAGTTCTACAGCGCAATACAATACTTACTCTGCTAAATGGAATGTGCAGAATGTGGCTAGTGGCCGTGCTACCACTTACCACTAATTCCAATTTGTGGAAAGTGGAAACCAAACAATTTGAAAAATAGTAGTATTTTTTTCTATTTCTATTTCTCTCTTTGGAAATTAGGGATTGTGAAGTTGTTGTTGATATAATAAATTATAGAAATGAAAAAGTGATGTATAAATAAGAGTGAATTAGTGATAAGCAGACAAAATGGTGAAT
Source organism: Oxytropis ochrocephala (assembly GCA_020916435.1). NCBI lineage: Eukaryota > Viridiplantae > Streptophyta > Magnoliopsida > Fabales > Fabaceae > Oxytropis > Oxytropis ochrocephala. The sequence continues at coordinate 55,025,545 of CM037090.1, read as the reverse complement.
TAGATATGTAAAAGTACTAGTATCGTACTCTTTGTTCCTTTTAGAGGAACATAGTTCATGCAATAAATCAGTGAGTATAGAAGGAAAAAAAAAAGTAGTTGATTGTGCAGGGGTATATGAGTCATGATGAGCTTATGATCGCGAAAGAGATTTTGGACGCTTCTTTCCACAAAGTGGAATCACGTAAGTGAGTGCTCGCGTGGCCACTTAACACAGATTCCATTTGTCAGTAAAGTAACATCCAAATCTCTTCACAATCATCCTATACTCCTCGAACTATATAAATGTAATATTGGTGTGAAAATAAAGAGAGATAAAGACATAGTAAAATACCTAAACGCTTCATATCTTTGTAGTTAGGCATTGGATGTTATTTATCACAAATTGGAATCTGTGGTAGGTGTGCTTAGTGGCCACTTACACTTACCACATTCCAATGATGTGAAAGTTGAAACCAAAATGTTTGATTATTTTCTGTTTAATTGCCTTCAAGGCGATCCGTCACGAGTTCGCCATCGTCACGTGAGCTCCGCGTCGGCAACCACCACATATATATTAAATATTTATATATATTTATATTATATATAATATATTTATACATATAAATATAAATATAAATATAAATATAAAAAAATTATTAGCAAATTACCCCGATAACCCTTATTCATTATCAACCATTAGTTCAAATTAGATTAATAAAAAGAAATCCAATGATTAAAATTGGTTTAGTAAGAAAACTAAAAAAAAAGTTTAGTATTCTAAGTCATAACCACTCTACCAAATGCGCATTAGTGCCATCGATCGTTTATCTTTATATAAGGCTTTTGATTTTCTCACCCTCAACCTACATCTCACCCCCATATTTCCCAAACGACAAAAATACCTAAAATTTACAAAAATCACATTTCACATTTCACATTTCATAAATTTAAAAGTAAGTAAATTGAACAGGATTTTCGGATTATCGAACCTAATTACCTCCTTCCGAGGTATTTCGAAATTCTTTCTAATTACCCAAGAATTCAAAATCCATATTTTTTTTCAATTATTAATATTTTCTAATTACATTTATTTTTTTAACGTTGGCGCGAGTAGACGATCGGACAACGTGAGCGGCAGCAGTCTTCGAGAGCAAAGACCGCAAATGATTTACGAGCACACAAAGATTCTCTGGGGAGGCCAAGAGTAGCAGTAAAGATTCTCTCCGCACACTTTACGAAGGCTCGTGAGTGTTGCAGCATGCTTCACGAGCGCCGAGGCGAAGGAGGCCTGGGCGCGCAGAGTGGTAGAGATGGTCGAGCACCGAGCTCTCGGCTAAGCAGCTTCAACCCCTGGGGGATGAGCAGCTGGACACAGGACCACCCCCGACATGAGTACAATATGGCACCAACAGTGAGTACCTGCAGAGATGTATCATGACTGGCTGGGAGGCTGAGGAGCAGGAGGATGAGGGCCAAAGATCGTACGAGGAGGTTCGGGGAGGAGGTCGAGGAGGAGGAGGTTCAGGTTGGCCCCGGTGTGTGGAGCACACTTTATATTTACACCGATACGCACCGCGCTGGGCCCGGATAGATAGAGGCGAGGTAATATTTTAATTTTTATTTTAATTTTACTTAACAACAATTAATTACTTATTTTTAATAACGATGGTTTATTTTAATTTTAATTTTTTCAGCCTTTCTAAACTAAATGTTGTATCTCACTACGTAAGATTCTAGAGTTAGACTCTACAGAGCACCACCCATGTGCAGAGCATCGTGCGTCCGCTAAGCTCGAGTCGACATCACACCTTCTGCGAGAGCAATCAACCATGAGTCATATATATGCTTTGCGGTAGAGGTGGCATCCCGAGACCCGCTCATTCCACATGCCCTCGGGGGAGATGACAAATACCTTGATGATGTGGCCGTCACGGCTCCACTGCATACCGGATGGCACCCCATCGACCACGCACCAGATTTTGATTCTCGCTTGCAGGCTCTTCCACATAGACGTGGGATCGTTTGGTACGGATGGGAGCCGCATCGCCATCCAGGAGCTTAAGGATAACTGCGGCGATTCGAGATCTCCTCAGGTAACAGGACGCCTCACAGGAGAACATGGCACGGGGTGCTTAGCGAGCGTGCCGCACGGCGCTACATGCTCTTTCTCGCCTGTGCACCACCATTCTACGGGCCGACAAGATCATACATTAGGCAGCTAGTGGTGGATGTATCCGCTTCGAGATCTTCAAAGAAGGTGGCCGGTGGTCTTCTGGGGTATAGCCGCCTTAGTTACCCTCTACACCCACCGACGTAAAGCGGTCTTATATCGACACTGCGCTTGAGCGGATACGCTGACACCGCTCCGTAATCATTTATTTATTTTTAATTTAAAAATTTTAATTAAATTACTCATATATTAATAACTGATTTTTTAATTTAACTATTTTGCATCGATTTTACGAAAGCACTTTCCCACCGTCGTTATTCTGAAGTGTTGGCTTAGGACGTATCGCTCTGACGTACACCAAATTTGGGGACAATGCTGTTCGATAAAGTAAAGTCGGTGGACTTTGTGGCGCTGACAGATGTCTTCACAAATTGGATGTCATCCTCACCCCTTTACGATGACCACATGCGATGCCTTCGTCGCAACATAACCACGCTGGCCAGATATCGGACGCTTGGGGCGATGACGCGAAACCCCTACATGCCGTGACAGGTGCGCTGCGCTCTACCGGGCACGAGGATCCCCTCTTCCACCCATTTCGTAACGTTCCCTCGCGACAGGATCATACAGGGTCAGCCGATGTATCGACCGGGCACGACTGGGCAAAGCAAGAGTCGCTGCCAACACTACGCTGAAGTGCTGATTCCGACACTCTTCCTCGTACACCAAAACTGGTAAGCGCCTTACTCCTGCCGTGAAAGCCACGCCTGTGAGCCAGAGCTACTACGTGCAGAGCCTACTCAGATCCACCATATCATCGTGGAGCCCGCTGGCCCTGCAGAGACATACGAGGAGAGGTGCAGAGAAAGCAAATTTATCGCCCTGATGCTCCTAGATGTCGCCTGCTCACCTACTTCACGTGTTTATTTTCGGGCCATTGTTAAACATTTCTGGGATCTGCTGGGCTTGTATTTGTACTCCTATTTGTATAGTCGGTCTATTTTATATATTTGACGCCTTCTTCTTATTTAAATCAGCAATACGTAACTGAACGAAGCATAAC